>CM048919.1:37857369-38583620 GCA_026686955.1 Epinephelus cyanopodus | reverse complement strand
TCTGCCGCTCTCTTTACATGAACAGACGATACAGCTGCAAAGCCGATCATTGATCTTTAACCAAAGATGTTCTGGTACCAGCTGCACTTGTAAATGTCGAGGCCTTTAAGGATGGTGCATGAGTACAGAAATCTTATAAGACAACAGCACTCGCGTTCAGATCAACAGGTATATCCTCCAAATTACCACCTTCCATTACAAATGTGAGCGTGCAGCAGCACAACTATGGAGTCCTCAGGTGGCGCTCTTTCCAAGACACCACCCAGAGACTCCAAGACGGCAAGCTACTCCGAACCACACAGCTGCAACCGACAGTCAGAGTTTCTATCTGTGCCAAGCAAGTGCAGAGATCCCCTCATTCTCCAGGGAGGACACAGTGATGCTTCGCCAGGGACTCACAAGCACTTTCCTCATACCCACCCAGTGCCTCTCATCACGGGCAATTCTGGGAAAGGATACACCAGCCTCTGTCTGGGAATTTGATTAAAAGAGCTTAAGAATGGATACTGGCAAGTTAGGGATGTGCCAGTGTCCAACTTTTCCACTGCAATCATTACAGCCAAAAATAAAAAGTTAAACAGTAATATCTCAATATTCTTTAAAACTTTCCAGAAATATCACTTTTATACTTTAAGTATGATACAAATAAAGTAAGATGGATCTCAGGGCCCCATTTAAATGATCCATAGTGCATGGTCTAAAGTGCATTTGGGGCGTGTCCAACTCAGCTTTTGCTAGTTAAACAGCACAGTGTGTGGGCGCAAGGTAAGGCGCAAGGGGAAATAGATTGTATTTAGCCCCTTAATTAATTAATCATAGGTGTGTTCTGGGCGTAACGTGGATTAAAACCATTAAAGTGTCATCTCCCATTCCCTTTAAAAGCCAGGTGTGCGTGCACCTGGCGCACTGCTATTTACACTGCAGATTCAGCAAACTGGATAAGCGAGCCGTTTTCTGCTGAGAGTAACACCATGAAGTGATTCTGCTCCTCGTGTGTAAATGTGCACAGCGTCTCTTTATGGGAAGTCTTTTGCGGAGCAGCAGCAAACAGATGCCTGCAACCCAGGAAAATTCGGCACCATTCAGACTTCAGACCAGGTTTTTGTTGGTCAATGGCGCAGCTAGTTTTTGCTGCCTCAGAATAGCAGTGCACCAACAATGCACCTGACCACACCTCATTATAACACCTACGCGCCCACAGGTGCACAGATGGGTGTAAGCACAGTTGATACTTACACAACGTGGGTGCTGGATGTGAAAATGACAGCTGTGTCGGTGTGAAACTACCAATGACAGTTGCTTTGTGTTGTACTCTGCGCCAAAAAGTGCCAAAAATATCTAAAAAAAATATGACCCCTGCACCAGACAAATGCAACATGCATTGCATCATGGGTGTCCCTCTCCTCTGCTGTTTGGGTAATGCAGTGTCTCCCAAAGCTTAAATTAAAGCTCCAGCATGAGCAGACCTGAAGCTGACCCTAGAGCAAAGATGTAATATGCTGGATTTTGTCGAAATTTTCCACATAAAATGTGCGCTCTATCTCTTCCTCTCAGTCATAAATTCACACACAGAAACTGGCTGCACTCCAGGTGGCCGACTAGCTAACGTTAGCGGCATAGAAAGCTGTGTCCAGAAAGCTACACAGACCAGGATCATGGTTCGGTGGTCCTGCTGTGGCTGCTTTGCCTCACTTTAACAATGAGAAAGGAAATCGTTCTGACTCCCTCCTCCACCAGTGAGGAGACATTTTACTGTGGTCCCAGTAAACCACAACTCCTGGCTGTGTGTGAGGCTGACCCTCATGACTGCAGCTCCATGTTACTTCCCCATGTTGAGCCTGACAGGCCCGGCCACCTGACTGCAGCCGTCCAGAACATGGTTTTCAGTCTGGCTTGGGAACAATTTCTCTCTACCTGGAGCTGTTGCCCCTGACAGCAAAGCTCCAAGGGTCACACAAGCCCAATAAGATGACAGTTCTCAGAGGAGAAACCGTAAATACAAGATACATTTATTCCTGTATTCATTATGCATTTATTCACAGGGCTTTATGTGATGAAGATAAAAAAGTGAATATTAATGCTTGTCATGAAATTAAAGACGACACCTCTACTATGCAGTTCTTTCCCAGGAGGAGAACGAGCTGGGGCGTTTCCTGCGCTCCCAGGGCTCGCAGGATAAAACCAGGGCTGGAAAGATCATGCAGGCCACCGGGAAAGCACTCTGCTTCTCCTCCCAACAGAGGTGAGCAACATATGAAAAATCATCAGTGTGTATTTGTCACATCCTTGCATGTACATAACCCACATGGAAGTTACAGCTGCACCAGAAAATAGTTTCATGTAAAGTAAATGTTATCACCTAAAATCCCCAAAAAGGAATACAAATATATTCAAAGAGTTATGTGAGGAAATTTTCTCTATCTAGATTTGAAAATTACAGAGCAGACGTTTCCTAAACAGCAGAGACACACTCACTCTATTACATAACTTCTATTAATATATTATTTTAAGAATCTGTGTCACAATCTGCCGACTACAATAATGAGGCAAGTCAAGTGTTACATAACATTATATTATATTATATTACAGTAACGGTGATACCCTGAGAACACTGGTATAAAGATATGGCAAACAAATGTGATTATCGTAGAGAGGATTGGCAGCCGTTATTTCCCTGATAATGTTTCATTATGAACAAGTCTGTGTTGAAATCAGCAGGAGAGCGAGTTACGTTACCAGTTAGCAGCAGGTGACCATAACTATCAGGTGATGGAGGTTGCCTTGAGTTACATCATGAGGGGTTCAAGCTCTGTGCAGTGACAGTGAGTAAGGTAAATTATAAAGTTCTGGTGATGTGTTCAAATGAAATCTTGTAAAATGTAGTTTTTGGCGAGAAACCTGAATAAATCCAGTTTTTTGAAGGAGAAATTTGTTGATGTTTTCACAGCAATATAAAATAGATATTAAAGAAGGAGGTATGATATATTACATGTAGGAAAATGACTGATGACTGAGAATTTTCACCGATATATCGCTCTTGTGTTGCAATAACTCACATTTTAGTTTACGAAATGTACAAGAATTTGTTGTAGGCCGATAGGTTACACATTTATACTACTGGATACCGTAAGAATCATTTCAGGCCTACAACAATGATAAAATAACCGCGATTCATTTTCATGTGGCCTAATTTTTGGTCAAAGCCACAGAGAGCCATTGGAGAAGGGCCAAAGAGCCGCAGGTTGCCTACCCCTGATTTAGAGCGATACACACTACATGGTTGAACTGATTTCTCCAGCAGCCTTTGATCGACTCTTTAGCTTTTGCAAGACACTTCAGTTTTTCCCTGCTGGGGTTCGAGGAGCATTTCCCTTTGTGACTTTAAATTATTCAGCAGACTGAATTATGCACTATAAAGGTCAGAAGAGGTTTTAATGTCAAGACCTTTTATGACCATCTAATGTCTAAAACTAATGTGATAATGATAATGTCAAACTTGTGACATGCAGCACTTTAATACTTAATTTAAAACTACGTCCTACAGACTGGCTCTGAGGAACCCTCTGTGCCGTTTGTACCAGGAGGTTGAGACGTTCCGCTACAGAGCGATCTCAGACACGTGGCTGACGGTGAATCGCATGGAGCAGTCCAGGACTGAGTACCGCGGAGCGCTGCTTTGGATGAAGGACGTATCTCAGGAGCTGGATCCAGACACTCATAAACAGATGGAGAAATTCCGCAAGGTTTGTGCGTTCACATCATATATTGCATCAGTTTGAAAATCAGTTGTGCTGTTGTTAAATTGTTGGCTGTTGCTTACAGCTTGCAACCCACTGTCAATATCAAGGTTTTTTTACTGTCCAGAGTGACATAAAAAGAGAAAATAATATCAGAGACCTGCCAACGCAGTGTGTGGGAGAAAGGTAAAACATTATTCCTGCTCCAACAAGCCATCTGCTGCAGCACTGAAATAGTTTTTTATCATTAATTAATCTGCCAATTATTTTTTCAATTAAACATTTGGTCTAAAAAATGTCAGAAAGCAGTCAGAACCTGAAGGAGATGTCTCTATATGTCTTGTTTCGTACCCAGAGACATTCAGAGGCCACATCTGATCCATATATATAAAAGTGGTTTGTACATGAATCAGTTCAAAAGGTACGACTAAAAGCTTCATCTATAAGAAAGAAAGTTGGGAGTTAAATTCCTAATAAAATGACCACGATCAGTGGCAAAACATCTTGGGGAGAGGGTTTTGGGTCGCACCAAAATGATGATGAGACCCATACAAGATTGTTCCTAGACTCAGTGTTACCCCAGTTATTCAATATGATCCTATGTGCTCTCCATTGTGACTGTAATGTAAAAACAGCTATGATACATACAGTCATCTTTTGTGGTAGTGTCCTAAAATTGTAAGCTTTTGGCTGTCAGTCCAAAGCAAGATTGTCTGTGCGATCATACTACTACGCCAATGAAAGATTTAGTATGGCCCAGTATATAGTACGTCAAATGCAGTATACCAATTATACCAGGATGTCCTCCTGCACACCTGGTTGCATTTTGCCAGCATGCTTTTCTGGCTATTCTGTCCCACAATCCCCTGAGCGGCGGATGATACGTCACATCAACTGAGCTGCAAACAGACGACAGCTTGACAGCTAATTAACAGCTGTCAGAAGCTGCAGTGACGGTTGACAGCGCGCTCAAGTTGACTGGTGACCAGCTGAATCGACAGAAATAAAAGGAACAGAAATTCTATAAGTGATCAACATAATCACAGAGATAACCAACAATAAAAGGACATAACTATGATAATAAGTAGTATGTTCTTAGCTGCTGGACGTACTGAAAGTAAAAAAAAAAAGGATGCAATTCAGACGCAGCTCAATAAAGTATTTGATATAGATACAGCGGAGAGCGGTGCAGAGTTTTAGTTTTGGCTAAATGTTATTAAAACTGTTTAATTATATTTTGGAGACTTCAGGACTTCAGAATTAAGGACCTTAGTTAACAGTGAACATAAGTTTTAGGTGCAAAAATAGAGAAAATGTGCTGCAGGTGGTTTAATTGCAACACCGTGTTACAACTAACCCGGCTGTGTGCAGTGCTTAATTTGTAAAATTAGAAGTAGGGGAACACTTTGGGCCTCTGAGAGAGCAGTGTGGGAACACTTTTTTAAGACGCACCAGAGTCGCCTCACTGCGCAACTCCGAATGGAACGGTTGTGACATCTAGTGTTGTCACGGTACCAAAATTGGGACCCACGGTACAATACCAGTGAAAGTATCACGGTTCTGAGTAGTATCACGATACCACAGCGAAAATGAGGCAGATGTGCCTTTTGTCATTTATAAAAAGATAAATCCCTTCTCTATAATACATCAATGATATTTCAATAGAATAAATTACTTATTGACTTATTCATACTTCAAAAACAGCAGCAATAAGTGATTAACATGGGGGATCACAATAAAATAACTCTTTGAATAAATAAAAATAAATTCTCTGTCGCCGGTAAGCCGTTATCTTGCGCCGCAGAGCCGCCGTAGGCTAGTTGCAAATGCGAGTAAAATGCTCGCACGTAGAGCTCTGCGGAAAACAAATCACTGCCGACAAGTAAAAAGAAATGAATAATAACTTTCACTGCTCAAAGATACTCACATGTCTGGAAAACAAACCACTACCGCAGCATATTGAGTGCCAGGTGGCCAGCATGTGCCGTTATTTAGTGACACCAGCCAATACTGTATGTAGTTTTTAGATGTGAAAAGTTCTAGACCCATGCAAATTAGTTACGGAACACACCAGGGCCTTTTCTGAAAAGATCCTGGTGCGTTCCAGTATGTTCTGGCTCAAATATTCAAACTGAAAAGCCAAATGTGATTTGACTGACAAAATTCAGGGTTGAGTACAGCTCTAGCTAAAGGTATACTATGCAGGACTGCGGCTACTGTTTGCAAACACTCTCCGGCAAAAGTAAAAGCAAACCTTAGATTGACTCGTTTGGCATTCCACCTCGCTATATCTACGTATTTTTTTTTCCTGCACTGTGTCTCTCGGATGCAGTCTGGCACCTGGTCGCTATCTTTTTATACAGCCTTGACCTCACCTGAGTGCTACTGCGGTACACGCCCACAAACATCCCGAACACAGAAAATTACAGGCAGAGGGCAGAATACACCGTCACACACTTCTTGTGGGTCATAAGTGATGACTGAGAGAGATCACCTCTGTATGAGTCTAGGAAAATCTTGCACATAGTTTGAAAGAGTAGTTTGTAAGGGACTGGTCCCCAGTCGAGATGAATGGTTACGAGTAATAAGTATGAGATTAACAAATATAACAACTACAGGCTGTGACAACTTCTATTTCTGATTTTGTTTTTTCTGTTCTTGTTTTTAGCTTTTTATTACATCTTGTCTTAATTGTAGGTCGTTGTATTGTACAGTTTTATTATAATTAAAAATCAACTAACAGAGTATCTGATCGTTTCAGCCTTGATTTGTTGCAATACCAAGGCCACACAGACGGCACACAATAACCCCACTAGAGGGCAGAGCGCACCATCAAATGTCGGCCCACTGGTTCAAACGACATTGAAGAACTCAGGGACCCCGCGCGCTCTTTTATGCTTACACTTGCACAAACATGAACTCGAGTTTGTTTTTTTCACTGTTCAGAGCTGTGTGATACAAAACACGGGGTGCTTATCTTCAGTTGGGACATTTTCTTATCCTTTATATATCTCAGGTTCAGGCCCAGGTGCGCACAACCAAAACAAGCTTTGACAAACTGAAGAATGATGTCTGCCAGAAAGTCGACCTGCTGGGAGCCAGTCGCTGCAATCTCCTCTCTCACGTTTTAACCACATACCAGGTACGCCACAAATCCCAGCTGTTTGCATGCACTCCACTGACCCCAAACTGGGAGGTTTCAATGGCTCCACCACATGTGGTTGAAGTCAGGAAGGAAGACAAACATGACGGGAACAAAGAGATTTAACCGTCAGACCACTCGAGGAGACAAAGGAAACAAATCATTTAATCTGACTCTTTTTCAGACAACACTATTGCACTTCTGGGAGAAGACATCCCACACCATGGCGCCATACACGAGAGCTTCAAGGGCTGTCAGCATTACGAGTTCTCCACACTTAAGGTCAGAGAGCATCTTGACCTGCACGTTACATTTAAACTCTGAAACAGCCAGCGTCTCAAGAATGTGCCAATGACTATAATCAGTGACTCGGCTATTCTTTCAGACCTTACAAGGCCCCATGGACAAGCTGGCTAAGAAGAAGGGGAAGAAGAAAAGTAAAGCAGAGGCAAAAGACGGGAAGAAAGCCGAGACCTCAGAGGACCAGTGAGTTATCTCGTCTTCATCTTTACTCATGCAGGTAGACCAAACACGTGCATGCCAACGGTGAAAACTGAGAAAATGTTTATAAGCACTGACTGAACCAGTCAGAACTGAAGACACACAACACACAATATTTACACACCTGTTGCTTTATGTTTGCATTAAATGATTTAAACTGATCTTCTGTCCGTCATGTTTACAGACTCATCTCTATAGTGAATGACAACACCAGCGATAAGACCACAGAAGGTAAAACACACCATTACAACTTGTGCGACTACAATATGTTGTTCATGATGTTATACTATAGAGAAAAATGGTTCATTTTCATAATAATCAGATTTTCTATAAAATGTACAAAAATAGTGAAAAGTTTCCAATGTGACGTGTTAAACTTGCTTGTTTTGTATATCCAACAGTCCAAAATCCAAAAATGCTTCAGTTTACTATCACAGAAGAAAACAGGCTAATATTAAGGGAATACTTCTCCTACAAAATGATCATTTGATTATCAAATACTCGCTGCGTGTTACCCCATGAGTTTGTGAAGGCAACTTTGTTTTTCTCACGTCTCCAGGGCGAATGAAGAGCCCAAAACCAGAGAAAATTCTTGATGAATTGGCCTCGTTTAACAGCAAAACTATTCCAGAACATCCATTTACAAACACTTAGGCATATGAAAAGTGTGCTTGGGCACATGTGAGTGTGCTACACATCTGTGTGTGAGACTGTTTATGAATAAGAGGTGTTTTATATGGTGAGGTTTAGTGTTTTGGAAGTACGATACACACAACAGGATAAATATGTCTTGGATTATACTGCTGTGTTACACTGAGCTGTGTGAGAGTTTGTAAATGGATGCTTTGATATGGTTTTGCTTTTGTTAAACACAGCCCCCAATGATGTCGGTTGACCCTTCCTAAGTTCCGCCCCTTTTTGCGCCGGGCTCCAAAAACAGTTGAACGAGCTTTGAACGTGGCAGAACCTCTGTCAAGTTTCCCTTTTCCCGTTACACTTACACAAGTGCTAGGCTCATCTCGGCTGAAGAGAAAACCAAGTTATGACGACGTGGCTGGGGGACTGCCACAGTCTTCGTGGACACGCATCATAACTGGGCTTCTCACACCGTACCGTCCAAACAGGCCGCTCAGGTCTGCTAGTCTGGGTTTTCTAACTGTTTCAGAGTCCGGGTTAAAAACTCAAGGTGATGGAGCCTTTTCAGTCTCTGCAACAGCTTCCCATTGAGCATCACATCAGCTGACTCTGTTCACGTCTTTCAATCTTGTCTCAAAACTTGCTTTTACGGACCAGCCTTTCCTGAAGGTTCATAGACTGACTGTGTGTGTTTGCAGCCATGTGTATATATAGACATGCTTACATGTATGTCCTCCTGAGACCCCAGCTTTTGTTTGGTATGCACTTTCAATTTCTCCTAGCCGCTTGGGATACAATTGACCCGATAAGTATATTTTTAATAGTCACAAGTGTGTAATGAAGAATAAAACAGTTTCAGTGTCTGACTCTTGTCCAAAAACAAAACTGAAAACAACATTTTGTAACTCTAAGGGTTAGAGGTCACCGTTCAAGTCTAGAGCTGGTCAAAACTGTACATTTCAATGCCTGAACCTGGCTGTGCAAGACAAAGTCTCTACATCTCCCTTTTTGATGAAACCAGAAGCATCAATTTGTGTAATTTTATCTTGCTGTCTGCTTCTCGAAGCCTAATTACCTGATGCCGAAAACACTAACACTCTACTGCGGGACCCAGCTAAACAGAACCGCCGCCGCCATGTTTCTTTTTCCTCAAGTTTGTCCAACATGGACACAGTAACCAAGGGGGGCAGGACTTAATGAGGGTCAGTTCATCAAGAATGATTTCAATTCTTGGTACATGGTGGAGGCATATGTGACACACAAGGTTGTCTTTATCAAGTTAACACATCATTTTGTGGGTGAATGTCCCTTTAATATTTGAGAAGATGGAGCCAGTGAATGTTGAAATATAATGAAGAAATTTTTAGATCTGGTCAAATTTAAAACTGCAATAATCATGTTTAAAGTGACAATTAATTCACTTCCGGGTTTTGTGACAGGGAGAGGGGTTATAATTTAAGAGGAGAATATGATTTAAAAAAAATGTATTAGAAGAGTCACAAATATAAATCAATTAAAAAAAACTACACAAAAAAAATATTGTCGGCAGATATATAGACGAGGAAAGGTTGAGCTTGGGAAGTGTATATTTATTTTGTAATAGTGGGTGGTACTTGAACTGTAAATAAACTGGGTTTATTGCTTATTTATTTAACTGGTAGATAATAGACTGGGAATAGTTGTAAATAAATTTGGGAATTTGTTGAAATAAAATATGAGTTGAAAGAAGAAATGTAAGAAAGGGGTGTAAGTTACATAATAAATAAGCTTTACTTCACCTACTACTTTTCGGACACTGTTATCTTAGTCTTGTTTGTTTTTTTATTATGCTTTTTTTAAACTCATTCATAAATTTTATATACTTATGCATTAGTATTTAAGTCTGCCTGACCACTCAAGGGACTGAAAATCATCTCCTCCTGTCCAGAGTCAGAGGCAGAGAAGGACAGCATTGCCTTACTGAACGAGATCCTGGGCAGCATGTCTGTGGACGAGGGCGACTTCTCTCGAGAGTGGACGGAAGTGTTCGGAGACACCGAGGAGGGAGCGAGCGCGGCGTCAGGGAGACCGGCGGAGGCCCAGCAAAAGGAAAACTCCTTCTTTCTCCCATCTCAGCTGTTGGACCAGAGCTTGAATAACTCGCAGTCTTCCCTCTCAGGTCAGAACATACAAGTGTGTGTGTGTGTGTGTGTGTGTGTGCATGTGTGAGCCAGCAGAAGGGGTACGAGGGCCCAAAGAGACGTTTCCACCATTCTCTTCAACCAAAGCCTCTAAATCAACCACTATTATTCTAATTTAATTAAGTACTTAGGTGATTAAAACATGCCTGAAAACTAAGTAAGTGACATTGTTTTTCCAGGAATGAGTGCGTTAACAAATACTAAATGTAGCTAAATATTTCCACACAGGGGGAAAAGTGGATTTAAATGATTTATCAAGCCCGTGTCTGTCAATGTAATACAAGGAGGCTATAATAACACAGCAATTAGATTTGCTTACCCGTAGGTAATTGCCAACTACTTTTCCATTTCATCTGGGCCTGGGCACTGGCTGCTAGCACCTCGTCTGGTTTTGTTGATTTGGTTTTGTCTGTTTCCAGCTCGGAGGGCTGTGAGCAGACCCACTGAAAAGCTATAAAGACATCTACAGTATGTGTGTAATTCCTCGGTGAAATTATGAAGCTGACATTTCAGTGTAGACCAGGTCTGACACTTCTCAGAGTTCAGTTAATCAGGAAGCAGTTTCGCGGTAGACTGTAATTCATGCACAGTCCAGAGTCACAGTGAGTGTCGATAAGGAAAGTGCAAGAAAAAGAGTAAAGTTTAGAGTTTTTTCACCCTAAGTGCATGAGAGCAAGTCTGAAGGAAGCATATGGTCTATGAGATCCAAGGCAGGCAAGATGGCGGTGAGTTTTGAAAGGGAGGCCGAGAGTCCAGCTGGTCAACGAAGCAAACTTGAGCCTGATCGATTTCTGCCTTTTTACGAAGCTGTCAAAACGAATTCAACCTGCTTCAGTTTAATTGATATTAAAGCTTGAAGGCTAAATTACGGGACCAGAGAGCAGAAACAATCACAACATGGAGTCCCAGGAACTGTCAAAAAAATTCAGTCGCGACTTGTGAAGCTTGGTAAAAGTATAGAAGAATTTTAAAGCAACAAATGAGCGTAAAGTCAGTCCTCAGTCTGTGAGGTAGCAGCGTCTGACAGCATGCAAGGAAAACATAAGGTGAATGCTTTAAACTAATTTAACACTTAGAAATCTACCTCTGTGTTTTTTGCACCTACACTTAGATTTATTTTGCTGTTAACAAAGTTCCTGAACATTTTTACCAATGAATTTTCACATTTTTCCGTAACTTTTCTAGAATATTTTACCCCGTTTCCATGACTTTATTAAATTAGTTTAAAAGAGGCATAAAATAAAATTAAAAAAATTAAATGAGCAGGCGTTTTGCTCGTTATTTGCTCGTTAGACATTCCCAACGTCAACTAGCTGGCCATGCCGCTTTTAGGGGGTTGAAAACCGAAGATCTGTAGATGTCATTTTGACAATTTTGTATGCAGTTATTTTCTTGTTAAACAAATGTTTGTTTGAATAACTGTTCTGCAACCTCAGACGGTCCTGCATCACTCTGTCGGGGTACTGTGACCCACTTAGTGAACATTATTCGTCACGCAGTGTCTGTCACTAGCATCGTTCAGCCATTTACCACAGTGATGGCGAATATTCAGTCTCTTATGTGCCTCAAATCTCAATTAAAAGTCTTGGTTAACAGACTACACAACAGCTTTTCAGCATGGCGATGATATGATGCCAGTCTGGTCGATGTGTATTACTGGATACTAGTGACTTAATAAACCACTATATAATAAAATGGAAAGAGCGCTGCACTTTCAAGAGCTGTTCATGAAACTAGTCTGAGTGACTTGGCAGGAAGAACCGTGTCGATCTTGAGAACTTCAGGACCAGAGGTTTCTGACTGGTGTCAAAGGTCTTACATTAGGAGCAGCGTAGGTGAAGCATCTTTCAGATTTTGTGGTCAAAGAAGTCACTCCTGCAAGAAGCATCACAACCAAGGATCAGTCCCAGTACATCCCTTGCTCCCTCCACTTTGTCCTCACCACTGTTTATTGCCATGTTTAGGGGAAGGGTGTCTTGATTCTTCTTGGGATAGAGGGGTAGGGCGATAAGGATGAGGGATACATGTTTATCATGTCACTGAGATAACCCAATTTGAATGAATGCCATCATTGAAGATACTGCTGACATGTCAGGTCTTGAAGGGTTGTCCCATTTTGTAGGGGAGGATTTAAAGCACTAACCCTTGTAACTCTGCTGCAATGGGTTAAAAGGCCACTTGAGAAAAGGGGGGTGGGGGTAAAATAAGAAATGGGACGAGGCCCAAAGCTCAAGACCTCAAATTAACCTAAAGACTGGAGGCCAAAACAGTCAAATCATGGAAGGAATCCAGCTGAGAGAGTCAAAGGATGTGACTCATCTAACCATGCGGCCTGAACACCCAGATCGAAAGTAAAATGGTTCAAGAACAGAGCGGAGTGAAGAATTTTTAGATGCATCATATAGGGCCTGAAGCTGCAGTCACACTCAAACCATTTAAACTGAAACAAGTTTTACTCATTAAAAATTTCTGCTTCAACATCAGGACTTTCAGGAAATAGCAAAGTGCAATAAAGGTAACACTAGAAGAGGATGCTGGAGCGGAAACACCGTAAAGCACTACAAATATCCAAAGGATCCAAAAGGCTGTTTGCTCTCTTGAGCCTGTTGGACTCATTTGTTTGTATTTGGAGCACAGATTGTTTGTTACAACATACAATATCAACAGCACATTCCTGTGTCCTACCCGGTGGCAGTCCGTGTTGCCACATACTGTGTTTTCTGGATACACAAGAAGATAAAAGCCAAATAAATTTGCCTGAAACAAGAACTCAGAGTTGTAACTGCAACCTCTGGCCTGTTTCTAATAACCCACTAATAAAGTCAGATGAGATTATGCCGTGATAAATGTTTTGATTGTTGCTGTTTGTGTGTCTGTTACACAATATTATTCCACATCAGCAGTGTGTGAGAAGAGCGCGGTGATTTATTTGTTGGATCATGCTTTGGCACGTTAAGCGTCCCCTGTTGATTAATCTAAAAATCTGCGTCTCCGTTTTCAGATTGGGCCGGGATCATTCCGCCGCCCGTCGCCCAGGCAACGGAGCACTCATCTGGAGCCAATCAGAACCCTTCTAAGCCAGCACTGAAAGGTAGGACCGGGCCAAATGAGTAAAACAGATGAAAACACTTGAAAGAAAAACGACTGATTCAGAGAGATGTGTCCAACTGAGACTTGTGTTTATGGGTACTAAAAAGAGTTTGTGGGTTGTTTCCATTCATAAATTTGGTCTTCAGCCAGACGCAGTCTTTGACAGGACAAATTGAGGTGTTAACATTTTCAGCAGTGTTTCTGAATGACATTTTTTTTTACCCTCCTTAACTTACTTCACAGAGAATCCAGGGACATCCAAAGACCTCTCAGCATGGTTCAACCTGTTCGCTGACTTGGACCCCCTCTCCAATCCCGATGCGGTCGGCAGAAGCGACACAGAGCACGAACTTCACAACGCATAGTTCTTCCTCAGCGTCATGGTTTATCTGAAATGGGTACCTTTGTTGGTGGGAACAGCAGACTGTAGCTGCCAGCGTGATTAGAGAAAAATCAGATCGACCACACACACAATCGTCTTATCTTTAGACTTCAATTACAGTAGATATAGAGCTGAAACAATTAGTCAGCTAATCAATAAGTCAATCAAAGGAAAAACAACCAGCAACTCTTTATAGTAACCATCATTAAAAAATGGTAGACAGTTAATTAAACCTAAGTTAAAGGTGCAGTGTGTAGGATTTAGAAGGATGTGTTGGCAGAAATAGATTATAATACATCATGTTTTCTTTCATGTATAATCTCCTTGTTGTGTTTTCGTTACCTTAGAATGAGCCGTTTATATCTACATATACTTTACTCAGTGTTTTCACCGGTTTAAATCACCTGGGGTCTCATTTATAAACACTGCGTACGCACAAAATGAGGCCTAAAAGAAGCGTACGCCATTTCCCACGCAAAAGTTGTGCTCTATAAAAGCAGACTTGATGGGATAAACTTTGACCCATGCTTACGAACATTTTGGAGACGGGAAATTGGCGACGCAGATGGTGAGGTGAAAGCCTGATTGTAGAAACTGTCAAATATTATTTGGCACACGCCATTTTTGGCTTTTGTCCGTACATACATTTCTAGTATGGATCCTATGCACTGTTTTATAAATGAGACCCCTGGTCCATTTGTTTGGAGAGGAGGAGACCTCTGTGGAAAATTTAGCTCCCAGTAAAAAACACCTGAATGTGTGGATCTTAACTCCAGTGAAAAAAGGTGAGGACATTAGCAGGGTCTAGGCTAGAGGCCCGTCTCCGACATGCCAAATAGCATCTGAGAAACTTGTGAAACTGCTTTATTCATATATGTTATATGTATAATATATAAAGTGTTGTGTGCAACAGTAAACTGTTAAAAAACAAAAAATGACAGCATTACTAATTATCATTTTGTTGTTCGTTAAAGATTAAATAATTTAAGTTTAATTTACCATCAATTTACTATTTATTAATGATGGTTATTTTCAAGTGTTGTCAAATATTGTGATAACCGATCCGTTATTTCAGTATTTTACAAGCAAAAATGCCAAATATTTTAGAGGATCTGCTGATCAGATATGACAGTAATCTGAATATCCTTAGGATTTTGACTATAATAATATAAATAAATAAAATAATGTGATGTAAAATCAATTAGAATGGGCTTCATTTTCATCTGTAGAGATAACAGTTAACTGATTTATGCCCAAAGACAATATTTAGTATGATAAGGAAAAACATTTGTCGTGATTGGTGTAAAGTCTTAAAAATTTGGTACGCACACACTTTGCGGAAAGAAAATGGTACAACTTAGAATTTTCTGGATCAAATAAAAAACTTGTGCTTTTATAAGTAATCAAAATCAGGATCACTGAGAAAAAAAAAAAGTATGTGTGCACATGTATCCTTGATATCAACAGATTCGTTCGTAGTTCATAGATATCACTTGATCGTGCTCCTTGTCGTCTCTGAGATACAGAGACACTTCAGAACACACTTTAATTTGCAGACAAATGGGTTGATCATCAGACTAAAATAATCAATGGCAGGATCTCTTTCTTGTTATAGCACTATATATAACTGTAGATGTCCCTTATTATACTTTCAAATCAGATGTTTGTTATGGCAAAAAACCCTGAAATGTCGTTATAACAAAAAACGTAAGTTGAACAAAAAGGGCTTGTTAAATAATAACATTTCATATCATTAAAGTATGTTATTATAATGAGAGAGATCTCACTATACCAAGAGAAATGTTCCTGTTATTACATGAAATGGATCCGTTTTTTCTTTCTCATGGTGGCAGTATAGCGCTGCTGTAAAGAGTCCCACTAACAACTACCAGCTCTCGTCCTTTACAAGACGACCTTGCTCAGCCTGTTGGCTCCTTCACTTGGGTGAAACACTTAGTGATGTTTAGCGTGGATACCTCAGTATGAGTTTGGAACAAGAAGCCTTCGACATTAGCTGCCTTGGAAAACTGTAGTCTCTAGTAGCATCTATGCTTTATTTCTGATTCTCATTACCGAAGGCTGCGAACAGGCAGAGCTGCACAACAGCGGAGAGAAACATGACAAAGATCACAGTGCAATAGTTCGTGTGTTTACAAAAATACTGGAACATGAAGTAAAGTTACAGAGAAATATCCAAAAATAAAATGTATTTTTCTGCCATTGATCTACTGAAAACTCCAAGCCGGTTAAGTGATCAGAATTATTGACAGCTATTTGAAGAGGTGAACAAAAGTAAAGAGGTTCTGCTTTTAAATTTGTTTGCCAAATGCTGTATTTGTGATTCCCCTTTGAATATATCCCACAACTTGTCATTACATAAAAATACACATATCAGTCGTTCATTACTGCATGTTGCATGCCTTGATTTTATGTTATCCGGTGTGATTGAATGACAACTGTATTTATAGTAATTTATTTTTCATCATTTGGACACATATTTATTTTAAATTACTGGCGTTCATGGGCACTATATGCAGTTTTCATTGGATTGTTTTCGGAGCCAAACTACCTGGAAGTACAATCATAAACTGATTTTGACTACAATGCTGCATAAATTAAATATATATATATATCAAAGTAAATGCCTTAATCTAATCACAAATCAACAATATAGAACCTCATCATGATTATTGGATTCGTGAATTTATTTTGCTGTGACGTAGCCTTGTGTCATTTTTGATGTTGGAGCCATGTGACATTTAAAATCATAACCAAATACATTGACTGCCTTACCTTGACTCCTGTTTGTACATAAATGTCATGCTTGTGAATACTGATATTACTCCTCTATGTGTCTGTCCGTCTACGGCCTTTGAAAAGCAACATACATACCAATCCAAAAAGAGACTTTTTTTTGTTTTCTTTATTGAAAAAACACACACAAGATCTACATAAAAATGCGTAATACACAGGAGAACTGAATCACCGTTGCCAAACATGGCAACCATTTCTTAACTGCACTGCACAATGAGCTTGTGAATAAAATCAGAATTAGTATGATTGAAACTCTTGGAGCTGCAAGCAGAAGAGAGTATCTCAACATAATTTGTGTGGAATGTGTTGCATATTGTTCATACTTGTGATTCTGTGCAAGTAAGTGGCTTGATAGACCAAAGTTTTGGAATGAAACATTTACTAGTTCAAAGTTTACCTGGTCTACGTCAGTCATGTTTTTTTGTTTTTTGTTTTTTGTTTTTTAAATATGTTCTGGTGTTAAACTTGTGCAGGTAACGTTAGGGCACATCTGGTTGGATCTCTATATTGAGCCAAACTGTGTTACACAAAAACTGTTAGTGTAGCGTTACTTCAAACAAAAAAAATCAATTGCACACTCAAGTTCTGATTGTTTTAACTTACAAGTTGGTCTAAAATAAAAATAGTGATTATCATCTCACTTCCAAGTAAGTGCTTAGGCTTGGTCCAACGATTATCGCCTGTGTTTGAAACACTCTGAACCAGTGTTTGTATGTCGCTGAAGTGTTTATAAACCAAATGCACATAAACATCCTGCTTCTGGCACAAAAACAGTGCCTCCTGCGTCCCAAATACATGACAGGCCTGTCATCATTCTGCAGTTTGCTTTGGTACATATTTAACAAAGGGGAGAAACAAACGACATATCTGTCAATTTGTGAGGGTGTAGCTTATGTAGCTAGTTCGGCTTACACGAGTAGTCACGGTTGACTAAAGCAACAGCGATCTCTGGAATGTGTCATAGCACCTGAAACTCTAACCTCAAGAGGTTAACGCAAAAGTCACCTGTCACGAGCTGTGACACCAATCGGTTGATTCAGTCCGTTATAATCTCCCTCTCCAGGGGAAAAAATAAAACATTTCTGCAAAAGACTGGAATGTCTTTCTGTAGAAGAAAGTCATAAACACTGGGGAAAGGCAACAAAGTCCAAGCAAGTACATTCCACATGACCTGAGTTATTGTTCTGTGTAGTGTGGGGCAATAAAACAAGGCAATGGGGGAGTTGTGTGCTTTGTGATTGGTTATTTGATCGCTGAAAAACAGCTGATATTTTGCATTTTTTGTGTTGAGCTAACCGAGTTTTAATAGGGATCAGACTAGAATGCAGATCTAGGTCTTGGCTTGTCGGCCTGTTGGGTGGAGCGCTCAAGCAAACTGCACAAAGACATTGTGCTACAAATACTTTAAAATAAACAAATAAAAAAAATAGGCCATGGCCTGTATCATTCTGAGCCATGTCTTAACAAGTGCAAACATTGTGGTTAATGTGGGGCGATGTATTCTGACTGTAAGACATCCTGATATGCTAAATACATAAACCGAGCATTTCCATCCTGTCAAAAAGCTTATGTATATGTACTTAAGATGTTAGCTCGCTGAACACTGAACAGCTAATAAGCTGGTTAGATAACATGAGTAGAATGTGTTTCTCATAGCTGTCTCTCGTGAAAGATTTTTCCTTTTTAATTTCATCTTGATAAACTGCCGGCGCCTCGTGACACAATCATGTGAGCAGTCATTTCTACTTTTTTTTTGTTTTGCAAAAGAAAGCAAAGCTATTTTTGTTAGGGGTATTGTCGGGGTACGGAGGAGAAGGCTAGGTTAGTGATGGGTGACGGGAGGCTGTGCCCAAGGTCAGCACATTTCTGACCAAACCATCAGGCGTGTACGGCAGGACGCCGGTACCATTATCGTACTTTTGTTTGTCATGTCTGGACCTCGGGCAGTCCCTGCTGGCTAACGTTAGGATTAACGGAGTGCGAAGATTTTTTTGTTTGTTTTTGTTTTGCCTTTTTTTGTTTTAAAACCACACCACCTGAGCAGCTGTAATGCTTCAGCTGTAGGTGGTTTGGTTATGAATACCTGAGAACTAGCTGGTGAGGAGAACTTGTGCTGAGCCATCTTTCCCCACGTCTGTGTCGGGGCTCTGGCTGTCTGTGCTGTTGTCTGTTTTCATGCCTGTGCTTGTGTCGGTGCTCCAGTCAGCGGAGGCCGGAAAGGTAGCTAGTGGTGCAGTGGGCAGAGTTGGGGTCACCTGAGGCCCTGGGCTGTCGTTGCCATGGAGACCGAGGTTGGCGGAGGAGCAGGACGAGGGAGAGACGGGGGAGAAGAGGGAGGAGCAGAGGAGTTTGACGGGGCAGAAGGCCGAGCCCCTGGGAATGAAGTTCACCTTGTTTTTGTCGGGGCACGAGAAGAGAGGGAAGCCTTTTGATTTGCCAGACCTGAGGACGACAGGAAAAAGTACTCAGCTCAACTTTGTTATATTTTCTGTTTATATAACTATTCTGATTAAATGCAAGCTGTTTATCCTACACAGCCGTGTTGCCCTCATCTCTACCACCCACAATGCAAATCAGGTTGTTAGCTTCACTGTACTATTGTCTAACAGGATCTCACAGTCCATGAAATAGTACAGTAAACTGCATTGTTTTCCTTTTAATGATCAGCACACTCTGTGCTCACACTGCACGCAGAAGCACAGAAGTGTCAAATATGAGGGTGCGTTTAGAAACACAGATTGTAAAGTGAAAAACAAGAAAAAATACTTACACCATCTCCTCAAACACTTTGACCTTCTCACAGCCCTCTGGAGGTTCCCGCTTGAACATGTAGCTGTTGTTAGGTTTGGGAGATGTGGCAAACTTGGGGAGAGGAGAACTGCAAACACTGTCTGGAAACACACAGTAAAGAATTTTACATAGTAGGAGGAAACAACTGATTCTTAGGAGCTGCAGTCTTGTGCAGCTGTGCGTCACTTCAATACGAGATTCTGTACTGATACTAAATCAATACTGTTTTCAATACCTCGCTTCATGGAATATAAACCCTTTATTTGTCATTAAACAAAAGAAGCCAAACTTCTCAGATGTTAAACACAAGCTGCAATACAAGAGCTCTGACTGAATAAGATGCTGCTTATCTAAAACTGGAGATTGTCGGCAAGAATTTGAAACAAGCTTTCAGTATCTAAATGGAGCGTTGAGGTTGAGGTTGAGGTTCAAAACTCTGGGCAAGATTTTACTGTTCAAATTGTTGTTCATGTCTCTTTGTCAGTATTTTGAACGCCAAAGAAAATCTTAGTAATTCAAGCAAAGATGCATGCAAGAAGCAAATGACTAAGACTAAAATAAGGTCAAGTCACAGCACTGCATAGCAATAAAATCAATAAAACTCCTTTGCTTCAGGGGGGATGTAACGACAATGTACGATATATCGATAGATTTTCAAGCAAGAATATAGATTTAGACAACACTGTTTATATCAATATAGGGGAGCTGCAGCTGTTTATTTTCAAATAAGAATAAAAATTCTTGTCTTTCATTTTATTTTGATCACAGTCTGTTTTTATAAAAGCGGCTGTGACATCTCAGATGTGGCTTTGACTTGCAAATGAACATGTAGCTCATGTTATAGAAATGAGCGAGATATGAATTTTTGTCCACAACGTCCAGCCCTACTTTGATATTTTTATGTCTTAAAAGAGTGCTCCTTTGACTCAGCATTGCCGTCCTGTAATTTTCTCAGACTCATGTTAGACAGAAAGAAAAGATCAAATTCATGTACGCATTCTTCTTTTGTTTAAACCTGGTGCCCTGTTTACCCACAATGCAACTCAACCACCAACACCTTGGTTAGCGATCCAGGTGTGTTAGGCTACAGTAGCAGTGGTTAAAGCATGGTCTTTACTTGCTGTAGCGTCCCCGCGTCCCCGGCACGAGGTTTGCATGCCAGAAAATGACCTAATTACCCCTTTCACACAGAGCGCGAAGGCTCTGAAAGTTCTCTCTGCGCTTAGTTGTGCACGTCTGAATTTTTGTGACGAGGCGCCCACTGTGCTTTTCAGTTCAACATGAACACTGGCAGAGGAGCTTTGCCTGTACAGACATTTCTACAACTCTTCATTGGGGGAATGCAGGGATGGTTAAACTGCCTTAATTTCTTGGAGAGAGTTGCCACGCTGGGGACAGAAGAGGCTGTTTGCAGCAGGGTGTGGAAGAACAAGAACGAGAAAGGCTAGAAGCAGTCTCATGGAAATAGTGGCAACCTGGGGGGAAAGAATTTGGTATAAAATAATTATGACTTGGAGGTAAGCGACAGTAATAATTATAGTACACAAATGCAATGTTTGGCAAAATGCTGGTGTTTACTACCGTTGCCAGGCAGCCTACTTTTCCCATCTTGTTCTCCCGGTAACATTTGTTGACTTCCTTATGCACAGAATATTTTGTTTGTATGCTCTCTGGCGTTTCGGAGCATATTGCACTTAACAACGTGCTGAGCATAAAGGTTTCTGTGCATCTACTGACAAAGCTTAATGTAGCCTCACGCAGAGATAAAGAGCAGGCTACAGAGGTCTGATGAGCTCTCTTATTCCTAAACCCTGACTCAAGTGGCATCACACTGAGTAAATTTTGGGCTTCATACAACTTTTGCCCCCTGACATGTAGAGCTCCTCTCTGAAGCTACAAACAAACAAACAAACAAGAGACACACCTTTGTCGATGTCCTCTGCAGAGCACGGGCTTCCATCAGGAGAGTGGACGTGGTCGGAGCTGCAGGGGCGGGGCGAGGGGGCTGGAGTCACCACTTGAAGGGGCCTGTGTGTCTGTGTCACGTGTGTCACTGCTGCTGTAGTGATGAGGAGGGAAGGGGGCGCGGCGGCCATCTACCGCATCCATGGCCTGTGAGGTCAGAGTGCAGAAGAGGTGGTGAGAGGTCATGCGTTAACGGGCGTGAATTCTAAACTGTGAGAGTGGTGGTGCTTAATGTTCAGAGAGAATCATAACTCAAAGGTCACAGTCAATCACCCATAACAGGCAACATGTCCTTGAAAAATCCACATGAACTGATGAAGCGCTCCTGCGCACCTCGCTGGACGATGTCACTCAGGGTTAAGAGCATCAGCTGAAATCTCCTAAGTCTCAGAATGAATGAAACTGAAAGGCCTCTGGTGTGTTTGCCTGTCTGTTAAAAGGGCAACTGGAGGAGCAAACACCACAACAGATGGTAATATTTGACTGTAGATGAACAGTTTTCTGCTTTGGCACAACTGATTTAAATAAAAGAGCAAGAGAAAAAAGGGCTGGGTGCACAGCAGACTGTAAATCTGCAGTTACACGTATGTTTGTGTGTGTGTTGAAATTGTGTGTGTATGTGTGTGTGTGATTTTCTAAGAGGGGCGTTTTACAGACCTGCCAAGGTTCACTACCCCACGTCAGTCAAGATTTAAGGGTGTCCTCACCTCTAAGCGATTTAATTCAGTATGAGTAAGAATATATGCGTCTTACTCTCTGACTGTATGGTGTGCAATGCTGTGACTTTATTAAACCGTGTTTGCAGGCATTTAATAAACATTAAAAATAGCCTAAAAAGTATTTTAAACTTATGGGCCTGTTTCACTCGTTTATCAACAAACATTACTGATGTAAACAAATCTTTCACAGATGTGGAATATATTTATGATTGTTGCCCAATGTTACATCTGCGTCAAGTAGCATTGTGTTAACTGACACCTGCAGGACAGTGGGTGCACTAATGAGAGTAGTTAGGGCTGTGATGTATGGTCGGTCCTTACTGTGATGAAAAAGCATCATATCCCTGCATATCCCTCCAGCCAGGTTGCAAAAACTTTATCTAGATAGCTTTTCTACTGGGCATTAACTCCACGCTTACATGTGTATTAGGAAAAAAAGAGCTGAGGCTTAAAAAAACGCTTCAGGTCACGTTTAAGCCTGTGAGACTCAGCTATGACGCAAACCTGCACAGAGCCGGTGCAGACAGCTGCATAGATTAAAATGTCAGGATATCTGTTGCGTCTGAAGCGCTTGCGGTCTAGATACAGGGAGACAAGCAGCTGAAATTTTGTTTTCCTCAAGAAGCCCTTGAATAAAGGAGTGATGATGACTAGAATGATTCTTGTGTTCATTATATTTCATATCACAACCTCCTGCAACATAAGAAAAAACTAGATTGACCACCCCAAGGTCGTATGCCTCCTCACACCAGTCAAGTTTCTCCTACAACTTACATCCATGTCTGTGAAAACATGGATGCTTCACACAAATCTTCCTCCCGGCAACACAAAAGATCTACACAATCAGCACAGTTTCAAGATCAGTGTCACCAACTCAGTATCTGACCGAATGTCTCCCCTTCTGTTCCTGAGATATGACGTTGAGTAATGGAAAGAGGAGTGTTTTATGCAGAACATTATGATGTCACAGTGAAGCTGACCTTTGACCTTGTGGATATAAAATGTCATCACTTATCATTATAGCCTGTTAGATATTTGTGTGAATTTGTCATAATCAGTGTTACAATTCTTTAATAATGGTCAAAAATATGTTTTGTGAGGTCACACTGACCTTGACTTTTGACCTTCAACCACCAAATTCTAATTAGTTTATTCTTTAGTCCAAGTGGCCGTTTGAGTCAATTTTGGAAAAATTCCCTTATAATATTCTTGAGATATTGCATTCACGAAAATGAGATGACTGCAAGGTCACATTGACCTTGACCTTTGACCACCAAAATGTAATTAGTTCATTGGTGGGTCTAAGTGAATAATTGTGCCAAATTTGAAGAAATTCTCTTAAAGTGTTGAGATATTGCATTCACAAGACTGAGAAAAACAAGATCACAGTGACCTTGACCTTTGACCTACAACCAGCAAATTCTAATCAGTTCTTCACTGAATCAAAGTAGGCGTTTGCCAAATTTGAAGAAATTCCCTCAAGGTGTTCATAAAATATCCCGTTCCCAAGAATGAGATGAACACAACGTCATGGTGGCCTAGACCTTTGACCACCAAAATCTGATCAGTTCATCATCGTCAAAGTGGACATTTGTGCCAAATGTGGAAAAACAAACAAACAAACAAAAAGACAACAACTCTTGAGGCGTACTTGAGATATCGCCTTCACAAGAATAGGATGGACAGGCGGGCAGATGGACCAGTAAACCAGATAACTTAAGACATGTAAGAAACTGTGAAGGCGACATATACAGCTACTTTATGATTACTTGCATTAACACGCTTTGCAGCCATTTTGGCACCATTTGGGTGACGGCTGTGCACCAACTGAGATATTTCAAGTGTCAGAAATTCCAGTCATAATTACAACTAGGAAGCTGCTGTAAGCAACTTTTTTCCACTTGGCTGCTGGTAATTACAGTCTGTTCGATGTGACATGGCGTAGTGTCAGGTGAGTAATCTTAGAAACTTGCAGTTCAGAAAGCACTCTGAATTTTTTTTTTTTAAAGACGGCTTGATCCGTTGCTGGTGTGTACACATCCGTACCTGTATCCCTTGCTCCCAGTCCTCTCTGATAAACACATTTTCCAGCTCGTGGCTGATGCCCTCCACACTGCTCGGCACTCTGCATATGAGTGATTTTGGCACAGGGATTGTTGACAGGGCTGATGAAGTTCCCTTGAACTGGAAAGATGACAAATATAAAAACTAAGTGAAAAGAAATGTGCACATCAAAACAATACGATAATGCATTTGTGCAACCTGTGGAATTGTGCAATAAATACATGATGCTGCATATGTCTTAAACTCTGTGACACCAAAATCTGCCTGCAGTACTGAATTGTCGTTGATCCAGTTTCATGAGACATTTAATGGGTGGAGGCATTCAGTTTAAATACATGTCTCTAAAGTGGGATTAAATGTCATGGGGAACAAAAACACAGCCATGATTGTGATCTACCACATGTGTGTATGGGGCATAGCGTATCACTGTTTATGTTCATTTTCCCACAGTGGTTGATGTGTTCTGTTGCTGGGCATCTGTTAATGAATGAACTGCAAACAAGGAGAGGACAGAACATGCCCGGACACATTCCCTCTCTCTTCTCCTCTTCTGACACAACTGGTCAGTATGGACTCATTAACTAGACCTTCTTGGTCACATGTCATCATGAACTTAGATTATGATCAAATATGGCCTCTACACAAATATAGGAACTATTACTACACTATGCAGTCACGTCCATACTACTCCTACTCCTCAAATAGTGACTACATAATTAATGCATGCGGATAACCTACAGCTTAATGACCGTTAAACTAATGCAGCAAATGAAAACTGAAACCCTGATTTCTAATTTGATGCCATTAACTGAGTAATACAGAAAGCCACTCTGCTGAACCCCACTTTATTCATATTCACTCCTCTTATCTCGCACAGCTGTGATACGGTTTGCTCACCGTCTGTTTCATGTTTTTTTGCTCGGCTGCTAAGCTACCTTATCATGTCCCTGCTGTCAGGGTAAAATCTTGCATCACCAAAGCCAGAGTTAGTTAATGTTTTTTTTTCACCTCAACAGAGCACACCAGTGACTCAGTTTGGCAAGGCATGAATACTGACATGAATAACTCACCTGCGGTTGGCATGCAGTGCCATGCTGCGCCTGTTGCTGCAGCTGCAGTGAGCTCTGCTCCCTGTCTTTGCTCTGCCGGCTGACCTGTTTGCTGCGCTGCAGCTGCAGTCTCAATTTTGCAATCTGCTGGAAGAAAAGTAACATCACTTCAGCAAATGACAGATCACAATCCTCAAGGCAGTATTTCTATCAACTTGCGAAATTTAACTTTTTCCATGAGTGAAATGAATAAAGCCACAAGATAAGCATATTTGCTCCCATGAAGGGTCTTTCTGTTCAAAATCATTCAAAGACTTGGTTTATAGAACATAGAAAAAGTACAAGGAGATGTTTCTAAATATCTTATTTTATTAGACAAACAGTTCTAGACCCCAAAATTGTCATTTTACTATGTCAAGACAAAAAAGCTGCAAATTCTCACATTTGGGGAGGTGGAACTATCAAATGCGAGAATTCTTGCTTACACAAGAGAATACAATGCTTGATCAAAATCATTGCCCAATCACTGCAGCTCTGCTTTATTTAAAACATAAAATTAACACACACCAAGAATTATAATGAAGTGCTGATCACTGGCAATAGACTTGATTGTAGAAAACAAGTGTTGCACACTCTGGCTCCATATGTTTTTCTTTTATTTTGATAACGTTCCAGCTGTTGGGCCTTCTTCAAGATAGGTTTGTTGATCATGAAAAAGGCCCAACGGCCAGAACATCATCAAAATAAAAGAAATGCACATGGAGCCAGAGTGTGCAACACTTGTTTTTACAGTCAACTCTACTGTTCCTCCTTTTTGCAGCAGCTGAGAGAACACTTAGTATGTTTGCCTGCACAAAATAGTCCAGTTTTTGCCTTTATTCCCAAAGACAATATTCCTATTAGTTTCCTACTGATGGCTACTTTTTCGACCGTGCAAACACAGCCTCCCTCTTTCATTCCTTCAACAACCCTCTTAAAAAGGTCGGTGTTGCGATATCTGTGCATACCCAAGAACCTGTTGATATTCAAGTCTTTCATAACATTCAAAAGTAGGTGTGTTTCTCCTGCTGACCAGAAATGTGGGCTTTCTTTTGGGCACACATTTCTACCCCAGCCCTGCAAACTGTTGGTGAACTGTTTTGTGCACAAAGTATCCATGACAATGCGCCGAGTCAACTGTAAACAGATGATGCTCGCAAACTGCCGTGAAAACTCCAGTTGAGAAGCATCCGAATGTGCTGTGTCCAAATAATGCTATGAAAACCCACATAATATCGACATATCCTGTGTCTTAATCAGAAAAAGCTTTAGTTGTAAAAAATTGAGAATATTTAAACTAGATAAGCTGTTTACATAACCAGCATCAAATTCATAATACTGTCATATTCAGAATAATAGTGGAATATTAGTGTGCATGTAAACGTAGCCAATGAAAACCTACATTACTGCGGATATTGCGCTTTTTGTCAAATCATCATTTTCTAATCATTTAAGGATGGTTGGGAGGCTGTTTTCTCTTATGTGGCTTAAAACATTAATACACAAAAATATGTGCTACTGTACACCAAGGATCGACTTGACTATTGTTGCAAGCTAGAATAGTGCATATCCTCAGCCATGCACGTCCAATGATGAAACAAGTTAGGTCAATGGGTGTTTCTGCATCTGGCCCAGTATCAGCCTAAAAACAGGATACCCTTTGTGAGCCTAACAGACGCAGTTGTACTATGCAGACAAAGGTGTGGTCTTCAGTGCTGATCTTGTAATCCTGGCAACACAGTCAACAAAGAGACTTGCTCTTTTCATAGATGTCCTCCCACACATGTAATCGCAGAGGTTAGAGAGCTAGAATACAGTTCAGTACATTCATCGAGTGACCGCAGCAGTCGATAATGACAAGTCCAGGCAATCCCGATGTAATCTCAGAGGACGACAAAGAGAGGTTTCCTGGCTGTGCTATGCTATTGATCGCACAGGCCAAGGACCTGGAAGTGTCTCAAAGTCAAAAACTAGTTATAGTGTATGACTACATTAAAACTTGAATGTGATCTCATGAAATTTGATTCACACAATCAGATTTCATGAGATCAAACTATGAGTCCATGGCCGAGGAATGGCTGTGTCTATTAAATGTGTCTCTTCCTGTCTCCACTTTTCAACTTCTGGCATTGCTAAAGTGCTGTGTGACGACCAGAGTTTACATCCACACCATGACCAGCTGTACTCACAATAAATGCCTAAAAATATAATTTCCATCTTCACAATTTAATAGTAATGTGAGTAAAATCAAATTATTGAGCATCCAGATCTGTCACTCAATGCACCAAGCATACTTCTTAAAGATGGGCAACGCGTCTCCACTTCCTCGGTGTATAAAAATGAGGCCAATGGTGAAGTCATCAAGAGCCAGAGTCTGCACAGTAGCGCTCAGGAAGTAGAGCAGTATTGAGTTCTTGCCCATTTACACGTGCAACTCACTTGCAAGCTGCGCCACTGATCGCGAGCAAACCAACTGACACTCACAGCTGTCAAACATGACATCACAACCCTTTTTATTGCATCAAATATCTAATTAAAATCATCAGTGTGATGATCTATCCTGAAGCCAGCCACCAGGGGACGACCGAGATGTTTTGGCTTTACTTTCGGGGAGCTGTCATGCTGCGAGGGGTGTGCCTTATCATATTGCTCACGATAATACCGGAATTACTTTTAATATGATAAGAAAAATTCATATTGTGATATTTGCAATATTACAACTTGTTGACACACTGACGTCACACCGCAAAAATACCCTGAAATATTGTGATATTATTTTAGAGACATATCGCCCATCCCTACATGCCACCCATCTTTATATGCAGTCAGTGGCATTATAAGACAAGTGTAACTGTAGCCTGGCTAGAAGTGAGTCAGGGTCCGTAACCTCACTCATTTTAGAGCTAATCTCTTAAACCTGCAAACCAGTGCTCAAAGTTTCTGGTAATGACCATCTCTAGTTTAGTTTAGTTTAGTAATTTTCCAACGTATCAGCTGATATCCTCTGTGGTTTGTTTATATTAACGCTCAGCAGATAAGTACAGTGCTTTGTTTACATGACATTACAGGAGTGCATATTTAGCAGAATCAGTGTGGACAGAGAGACACTCACTCGCTGTTAGGATGGAGATGGAGGTATTTTTACCAGACATTATGACTAGAGAGAGTAAAATATGTCAGACTCCAACAGATTTTTCTGGTCAAAAACCGAACAATGAAAAATCTGAGCACAGCAGCAGTGATTATAAAGCTGCGTGCTGTGTGAGAGGAAGGGATAGAGAGAGGGGAAGAGAAGGTGGAAGGTGGACTATTGCACAATGTTTCTGTGAGTTATGAGTAACCTACTCACAACGCTTTGTCGATTGATGACCCACCTGCCTGAAATTCACGATATTTTCTAACAAGCTTACCCAAATCACCCGACCCACAGGTCAACCCGTGCATCACTACTGACCAGGTGACAGATAGTCAACACAGTCAGGTCAAAGCCTGTTCCATCCAAAACTTGATTACGTATTGACCTACCATACCTGCGTTTTAAGAGGCTGAGCTTTATACACCATCTTTAGCATTTTGGTCATGAAATCAATTTATAGAATTTAGTTCTGCATGCTGATCTTCATGTCTGGTGAAATAGATTCTTGACAGTGTACTTGTAAGTTTGTAAAAAAGTTCTGAATGGTGAGTTTTTTTTCCTTCTCAACACTAACAAAAACCCAAGACATCTGTGTGTGATTATTATTTTGGAACTAAATATTGATGATACACAGATGTCAGATTGTGTGCTTTAAACAGGAAAATATGAATGTCTATTGTGTTGCATGCGCATCTGTAAGGCTTTTAAGTACACTAGTTACCCTAAATAAGTTCACTGAGTGCGAGCTAAAGAGGGAACAATATGGCTGTATCACCCCTGAGGAGCTCCCGAACCGTCTCTCAAAAACAACAGGCCATAATAAGATGCGAGGGTGCAGTTGAGTGGGAAACAGAGGGGAGAAGGAGGTTAAATTTAGACTGTGGTCTGGAGAGTTGGAGAACTAATAGCTCCATGTGGTCAGCTGGTAGGCCACCAAACCCAGCAGATAGACAGGAGTGGAAACCAACCTTAAGGAGCATAATATTTAGGCTGACCTCAGACCCTGACAAATAAAACACATTTCGAATAAATGGAATGAACCCCAAAAATGACAAAAGCATGTCCTTTGAACTGGCAGTGTGAATGCTTTCAGCCAGTCTGGCCTAATTTAATGTCAGATGGACTGGTGACACGACTCCACTGTCTGTGGTGTTTGTGCACTTGGCTGAACCAAAGTTAGGACAGGTGAATCTACCTCTTTGAGGTGGTCTGCGCTGCCCCAGGAAGCTGACCGCTGGTGAGGACTTCCCTGTTCTGCTCCCTCATCAATCCAGAGACCTGGAGTCTGAAACACAGAAATACATGCTGACACATAACCACATGCTTCAAAACTCTATATCATTTCCTCAAACACACACAGCTCATGCTATTGATACGTGTACTGTGCAGCACTGTGGCCACCAAATAGCATATCTTATGTTGCTTAGGCAGACAAAGATAAATATGATGTACTCCTGCACAAGAGCATAAACACAAGTTACCATTGTATGTGGCTGCAAAGATATCTAAAAAGAATACAGTACATCATCCTTAAAGCCTAAGATTAGCTAACCTGCAGTTTCTGAGATTTGTTTACGTGGCAGGTTGGCCTAATGTTTACAGAGATCAGATCACTGAGATGTCACAGATGTAGTCCTTGTTTAGTCTTGGTGCATACATGCATAACAACAGTCACCTATCCTATTAAATGCCCTTTATTTATTTTTTACATATCTTGATTGCACATTGAAGGAATACTTCCACCACAACATGACCACGTGTATACCAGTCAGCCATGCCGTTTCACCTCACATTCGTGAAGGTTTTCTCGCATGCCTCCACGGAAAACGGCGAACAAATGGATTTATTAATTGACTGAGAACCATATTTAAAACAGCTAAACTGTATCCAAACATCTGTTTACAAACTGTCACACAACTTGTGCAGTATAATCCAAGTCTTATTTATCCTGTTGTTCCCAAACACATGCATTTTCACTAAAAAAACAAACTCTGAACTCTGAAGAGTTTCACCATCAGTTTAGTTTTAAATAGTAATGTTTTGGTGAAAATTAATGTGTCTGGGAAGTACTGAGCATACCACTGAATAAATGACACTTGGATATGCAGCACACGTGTGAGAGTTTGTAAGTTTGTGCTGGGTTTACACGTGGTTACCAATCAATGAATCCATGTGTTCACTGTTTTTCATGGAGGCATGTGAGAAAATCAAAGTTTTCTTTACGAATTTGAAGTAACACGACAGAACGAGCAGATACAAATGGCCATTTTGCAGGCGAACTATTCCTTTAAAAATACAGTTATTCAAAATGATATATGAACACAAACACAATTTTGGCAACATATACTTAAATATACGTACATTTTGAGTAAATAAAAGATTGTGCATGAGAAGTAGGACCCACAACACTTAAAGACTTCTTCATAATATGTCCTAGATAAAGACACTGAATAGCCGACCTGCCACCTCACTGTGAAGTCACTCCAGATGTGAGCATCAACAAAATACCTTAAAAGTAAAATGTTTGGACAAGCACTTGAAAGAGATGTGGGTGAAGGCAGTAATGAGTGCCGTGTGCTCAAAAGTAAAGCTGCAAATCTGGAATCAATGAAAACGAGAAAAACAGTCATGACATACCATCCCCGAGGAAAGAACTACATTCAACAGGAAAAACAAAACTCATAGCATGTTTGATTGCTTCCATTAGTGAGCCAGGTTAAGATAAATACATCTGTGACAGGGCTAAACCGGCTCGTACATTCCAAAATCCACCAGCCATTTAACAAGCCAAACATAGCTCGAGAAAATAATTACAGAGCTACCAAATAATATAGTGTTACCTGCCTTGTCAGCCAGAGGTGACATTTACAAGGACTTTACTAGCAGCTGGTGCTAGTTCTCCCACCTGGGAGTTTCCATCTTTCATCTCTAACTATTAAGCCTATTTACACCACACTGATTTGGCAGAATCAATAAAGAGCACAATGCCAGGCTTATGCCAGGCTCACATTTGTATCATTAGTAAACCAGTAAGAAAACATTTGATATACAAAGCATCCCCTGCCAGAGAGCATAGAGGCAGCTCTGTCTCACTAAACATGTCTTTTAGACCTCTACTGCATAAACAAGGAAAACGGTTAAGTTATGTAAATATATGCAAAAAGAGAAACGGACTGAGGATGTTTCATACTCGTCTGAAACCACATACTTCCTCCTGATTATGCATATCAACAGTGCCTCTGGTCCTCCAACAAATCCTCAAACATCTGACGTTTTATGGTCAGCACAGTGGTACAAAACATCTTAAATGTCAGTGTCTTCACACTGCCTTATGCCTGACCCCACACAGACAGAAAAACCTCTATGGCTCTCCAACTACCGCACAAGCCTTGCCCTATGATATGGAATATCACACTGTGAATAATGAGGAACACCCGTGAAGCCGTTTGCGTTGGACTGCTGGCACTGGCTTCCCGAGAAAAGGACAGCGAATTAAATGGGTGCTTGTGCTCTCATAAAAGGGACCACTGTGCTTGGCCACGTTGGATGGCAGATGTGTAGCTAGCCCTTAGCATTAACATTTTGTGCATGGCCTATGGATTGGCTTGTGCTGTTTGATGCCTCTGCCAAACATTGAGAGACTTGATGCTGAAGCTTAATCTGTTCATACAAAATGCAGATTGCTGTAAAAGGGCACACAGGCTTTATGGAGCTGTGGATTTAGCCGGTGAGGAAAAAATAAGTTCTCACAGATGTTCTGTGACGTCAAATAGGGAATGCTACTCACTACTTGCAACTCAATGAAATCTGAAACGCTTTGTTTGGCAGTAAGTGATATGTGTAGGTTTTCATTGGGTTGCGTAATACTGGCTAAAAATGAAAAGCACAATCATTTTGAGAATAGAAAAAAAGGGGGATCATGTTCGGGGTTCACTGTCATTCTGTTATGGTGTTATTGGGCATATTTTAAGTTACAAGTTTTTCTTCCTTTTGCTTCATTCTCATTTTTATGAGCCTTAAATCAAATTTAACGTTTTTAATCTGACGTATGGCAAAGAATGCGTGCTTAGTGTTAAAAGTGATGACAGGAAGTTCACAAGTACACAAAAAAAAGGTAAACAGTTAAGGACAACTGAGGTGAGAATCACGCCTGCAGCTAGTACTGTAGTTGCTTTTCATTTTAGTCGACATTTAAACAAACATCGGCTTGTGGGTTTATAAACACATTTTCAAACAATCAATGTTTCAGACACAAAAACGGACTTTTTACATTCAGCTGTGCTAAAATTGCAGACAAACTCCCCCACGCTGACTTAAAGAGGAATACATGTCTTGCAACGTTTCAGTACCTAGACCTTTTGAAAGTCTAGTCACCGAAAGTTGCAATAACTGTTTGTCTTTTTCAAGTTAAGAGTGCAAGAGTTTGTCTGAAAATTGTGTCCTACTCAGCCCTCTCAAACGCACCTGTTTTGAAATAGATGTATTAAGTATTCTTCCGTTTTAAATCTAAAGAAAGAAAGCTTTAGCGACATCAAAGTAGGAGTTGCTTTTTTTTTTTATAGCCGATATCTCAGTTTGCAGTTTAACTCCCAATTTTCCCTCAGGTATATATAGTATCCTAAGACAGTTAAAAATACTGCAGGCTCTTTCATGATTGACACCCCCCCCCCCCCCCCCCCCCCCCCCAAAAAAAAAAAAATATGGCTGTTAACAAGAACACCCACCTTTATTTACCTCAGAGGCCCTTTTATCATGCTAGCTCTTGAACTTCCGGCCTGAGTTGTGTGCTTTCTAGACTTGTGTGCCAGGTGTTGTGCCTGATAGTGTACTGCTGTGCAGATAAAACTCTGCCTGCAGCTTGCTTCCCATTATGATTCCCACCCAAAGGGTTACATGCAGGCAACATCCTCAAGAATCCAGCTCTGTTCCAAAGCAGGAAATAATGACTGGGCTTCAATAGAGGTGCAGTGGAATTTGTGCTGGTTTGTTTAGATTGCATGCCGAGACATGCGAGTGGAGAGTGCCGCTGCTATCATTTGATGGGATTTAGAGATGTGGAAAACATGCATTCTGATTTGGTGAGTTGGCTTTGTGCATCTGTTGTATTGTTCATGTCTAAAACTCACTGAGCATTACAGAAAATGAATACATGTCTCTAAGAATGCATTTTTTTGTAGTTAGCTCCTGCTTTATTCAACCATTTCCACATAAACCAATAATCAACGACATACACATCAGATTACAATCCGCTCTTATGAAGCAGAAATGGGGTACAGTGATGGCAGATACCATGTAATACACCACTAAAGTAGGATTCAATGAGTGTGTCCATCTTAACATCCTGACTAATCATTTCCATACTGTTCATTGATGGTTCGATGGTGTTCATTATGCCTTCAGTTTCTAAATATGACTTTAGTTGTTGTTTTATCTCAGACAGGTATTAGGATGTTAAATACCTTGACATGTTTCGGCGGAAACTTCTGCCTTCCTCAGTCACTTGGTGGTGGTTGTACGCCTCCCTACAATCAGCTGATTGATAGATCAGCCCATCACAACCACCGCCAAGTGACACTTCTGAGGAAGGCAGAAGTTTCCGCCAAAACATGTCAAGGTATGTAACATCCTAACACATGTCTGGGATAAAAGAACAACTATCATGTTCATTGATGGTCTATCTATTTTGGCAGCACTGCGTTTAAAGAGATGAGGCATCTACTCCTCTTTTGCATAAAGTTAAATCTAGGCTACTTTTTCCAAATTTGGGGCGTCCAGTGCGACTTCCTGCCTGTGATACCCCTGAAAAACTTATTGTCAATCTAAAATGAAGACAGATTCAGCAACTGTGTGGCTTATTTCTCACCTCAAATGTTGTCAGATTTACATTTCGGTGAAATGTTTTCTTAATTTCAAGAGATAGCTTCCAAACAAGCCACCATGTCAGTCTGGTTTGAAATCCAGGAGTTGACAGCCCACGCACCTACTGGCACACCCATCAAATGTACAATCTTTGGAAGCAGCGCAACCCCTAGTGTCCAAAATCACCCCTGTGGACACGTACCATGAAACACCAAGCCAAAAGATGGATCTCTGGCAACAGCAGGCTATCATTAAAGGAGCTGTACCTGACATTTAGAGCATATGAGCCAGGATTGTCTGCACATGGCTCTCAACGTGGAGGTGGCTGAGCCTGCAGCTAGCAGCTAACAGCACTAATGATGGCAGCAGTGCAGACAGAGCTTGTGTTGTTAACATGAGGGGGAATCGTAGGGCTTCCGAAACGATGCCGTTCCACCACCATGGGTCAGTACAGGGTAATCAGAGGTTAACTATGAGTGCAGAACAGAGCGGAGGCAATTAGCTAGCCAGTTGGATACACACACAGGGTCTCACATGCACTAACATGTACGCATGACCAGACTGGCGACCACAACAAAGAACAGAGAAGCTTGAATTACAACACATACAAAGGGAGCATGGCTTCATTCTTTGCTCAGGACCCCATTACTTCACTATATCTTCACATAACAAATAGCTGTTTGCTGCCATCTCAGAATGTCGCATATAGCTTCTTTAAGAATTTGTTGACAAGTTGTGGTGGGCACAGTTGTTTTTATCAGCAGCCCTCAGCAAAACAAAAGTCCCTTTTACACTTCCTGTTCAAGAAGGATATGTTGCACTGTTATTCCTCTTCACTGTTCTTTATAAAAACGTACGATTGCGGAATGGGGAAACGAAGTAGTCTCACATTTCAGCCGGTAGTGGAGGTAGTAACAACGACAAATCAATTTCTGTGTAAAAAGGGTGGCTGGCAGGTCGGGACCACTGACTGGACATTTTTGACAATGTCTTATGTGTGCCGGGAGATTTAAAAAGCAGCTAAATGCAGTTAGCAGCTAACTCAAAAGAGAACAGCAGTTGAAAATATCTGCAAATAGGGGAGACAATAAGGTCAAGGAAAAATCAGCAGCCACATAACAGGGACGGTATATGAGTGTTATTGCTACGTTACGTCATTGGTATTCTTCAGAAAGTGCTGTCTACGTGCATGTTATCTGTCACACTGGTGGGTGTAGCATGTGTTACATGTCACGCCTGTCACACGTGATAGCATGCTTCTAGAACGCCAGCATGCTATCTGAAAATCACACACTGGGCCGGCATTATGCCGCAGTTGTTTGATTCTGAGTAAAAAGCAAAGGCAGCATAATAAAGGGTCTTGGTAGCGGCGCAAGCTTTGTGTAATAAGGGATAATTTTCAAATGTTTTAGGCACATTCCCATATTTCAGTCCTATATGAGAACTTTTAAGCAGATTAACAGTGGAGTGAAAATCAGCAGGCTAGTCTGTCTGTCTTATGTTTTTCAGATCACAAACTCAGACTGCTAATTAGTTATTTCCTCTCACACAGGCGCAGAACATACATGCCTGTCAGTGGTCAGCTGGTCATCGGCCGTTGTCTTTGTGCTGTGTTCAAGTGCAACTTTTAACAGAAGACGTGAGGCGTCGCAAACTGTTTGATCAGTCTGCCTTTGTCGGTTCTACTTCTTTGAGGTCGGCTTGGTGTGTCAGGGCCCTAATCTTCATACAGACATTCTCTGTGTTCTGTAACCACGGGGCCTAGGGCACACAGACCTATCCCGGAACAGTGATTAGCATATGTATGGGCCCTCTGCTCCTCAACTCCCACACAAAAGGCAGGCGGGCCGTGCAGCCACGAGGGCCAGGTGGTAAGCAGTGGGATTTCTCCTCGACTCAGCCATAGCCTGGGGGACAGGTGCAAACAACTTCACCTCCATGCAAGGCTACATAACAGCTCAAAGGAGAGGCTGTCTTGAACTTGTGCAATGCACAACAAAAGAGGCCAGGGACCTTTTGTCTGCTGCTCTCTGCTGTTGTTGTCTTAAAGAAAGAGCTGGGCCCAGGCATAGCTTTTTAACAGGAAGTGGTCTCTCACTATCCTTGGGGGAGTTTGTGCATTTAATCGTTCAAGGGTTGTCAAGTGTGTCATACTCTCCCACATTATTACAACATCACCAAATGTTTTCCATCTCAAGTTTCCACAGCTTTGACACACATAAATCTCCTAAACTCGGTTTTCATTTTGGTCAGCCTTCAATCAGATTTTTGCTGATAACTGCTGGGAAATATGGTCGAGGCCATGTCACTATACAGCACAGCAAATATCACAGAGTGCCAAAAAAACAGTAGGTCTACAAGAACACTGTGTATACATGCCCAGTTTTCAGGACCTGATAATTACCAAATTGATTTTCCGTACTTGTTTAGTCTTTCCAGGGCTGCACAGGAACCCTGTAATAAGAGGTATTTACTCTGCATTCAGCCACTTCAAGAGATCTTGTAGGCTCTCTCACCACTTCCTCAACCTACACACAAAGAAATGCCAGGCAAATGAGGGGTTAAAGGGATAAGGCCGATGTAAATTAGGCTTGGCGGGTCTTCATTCAGACACATGAAAGGCTTCTGTTAGCAAAGAGGGGAGCAACCCTTGTCATGATCATGCATAGTCAATATTCTTTCATAACACAAACCCACCCCAAACCATCACCCCCCACCAAAAAAAAACTCTTAGAGAAAAACTGCATTCAGCCATCAGTGACATGGCACGATAAGTGGCTGATCATGTGTGGGTGGGCTGCTATCCAGGAATACTGCGGTGAGGCTCAATGTGAAACCCATGCATAGCTCGTATGATGTGTTATAATGTATTAAAAATGTAGTGCTGCGAGGGAATTTCAGAATATTGACAGTGACGGCTTTTAGGCCTGTGCTGGCAGCAGACTCCACCACCAGCCACCAGATTACTATAACAAAATATTTGGCCACGACTTATAAATTTGTCTTCTTCACCAGCCACAATGAGAAAAACCAACAATTATTTGGAAGTCCCATCATTTTCTGGCAGAAATGAAACGTGAGCGTGGTTTTTGGGGATTTACCGGACACTCGAGCCAAAGCGTGGGCCATGTGGCCATATTATAATATCTTGAGGTATCTTTGCTATGACAAGAACACAATAACTCAATGCAAACCATACTGGGTAAAACTCTTAATGATTATAAAACAAACTTCAGCCTGGTGACTCTTGTGCAGTGAGCTTTTTCCTCACATATCCCCTCCTGAAAATAACTGATCAAACAATTTGACTGCTTTTCCAAACTTCACTTCCACACTTTATTTCCCCTGATGCTGCCACATGCTTCACTGATTTATCACCCCAAATCAAATGTACAATGTGAGGATCAATCAATTACAGTCACCTGCTGAGCTGAATCAGACAGATCATGATGCATCTGGTCTCAAGATCAATTTGGTTACAAGGCGACGACATCTATGGCCTTTGCAGTGCACAATATGCAAAAAAATCACGTTGTGATTATTTTGACAGATACTGGGATTGTGAAATGAGTCCCGATATCAGTGAGAATGGTAACTTGTGCATTTCATTTTCACTGAAATGACGGTGATGTGATTTTTACTGGGGTCTGTGCCAGTTAAGCACACATTTTACCTCTTTCCTTGATCTAAGTTTTATTTTTTCTTGGGTCAGTGGGCCCCATGGTCATTTGGTGTGTACTTTAACCAGTATATTTGGATTACTTCAGCTGTGGTGCAGTATTGTGTTCAAAGTTCCAAGCATTTTGAGAATGCTACCGCACCTATTTGCGCCTCCTACGTCCTTGTGATTGTGATTTGCGTTTCCAACGATTACGGAAACGAGACAATCGAGATAAAACCATGACTGTGCCGCATTCTGTGTCACAATGACGCTCTTGTTTTGTCTTGTGATGTAAATCCAGTGTAGCCTTTTCCTTTGCAATAGTGCACTCAGTGTTGCCAACTTGCCGACTTTCTTGCTAGATTTAGCGCCTTTTCAGGCCTTCAAGTGACTTAATTTTTAAAGACAACCGACTCCGACAGAGCTTGCATTACAACACGCATTGGAGCTCTCAGGATGGCTGCTAACATTTCATTTACTACAGCATCACTCAAATAAGTCAATGATTATACGACTGACTATACGACCACACTTGCATACACTGTACGCCGGAATTAACACTGAAATAAAACACATGGTCAAGTGACTGAGCTCAGCTACAATGTGCCTTCACATGTGTGTTATAGCCAGTCCGTTGTGCCTGCTCTGCACAAACAAGTATGTGAGTGCCTTAACTGTTACAGTAAGAATTATGGCCAATGAGCCGCCTTCAGTTAAATTATAGTTTAAGTTAAAAAAAGCCACAGTCCAAAAGACATGTTTCTTTTCTTAAAGTTAAATAAATGCGGGATGTTTCCAAAGTCAATGAGGAATTGTGTTAAACAATCGTAATCTAATATATGACCAAAATAACTGTGATTAGGATCTTCGCCATAATCAAGCAGCCCCACTTTTTCAACATGGCAAAGGAGGCTCATGGGTATGGTAGTATTTACGCCTGTCTACAGTGTCTGGTTTCTCACTGAGATCATATCATAAACCAACAGTATAATCAGATTATCTGGAGGAGTCCCATGTTTCTATGTTCAGTAACATTTAGATGTCGTTTTTAACTATTTTGCAACAGGGGTAAAACACTTCCTGAACCAGCAGCTCAACCTTCTTTGCAACACGTGAATAATATCATATGGCCCACCAATTCAGGCACATAGCCAAAAGGTGTTTTTTTCTGAGTGGGATGTACCTGTGTGGCTTTGTCTTTCATACAGGAAGGGTAGGGTCCGTGGGAGTCCCGAGGCCACTGGCCGGTGAGGTATGGCCCCGTGATGGCGTCCAGGGAAGATGTCCGCCGGATGGCACTAGAACTCCGAACCTGTAACTTGGACCTTTCTGCTATGAATTGAGAAAGAATAAAGAAATAGCATCAGACACACACACACACACACACACACCCATGCAGGCGTCAGCACCAAGTGAGCAATATTCCTCAACACCCTGAGGCATCTTTGAGTCGATGTGCCAACTTTCCTGACTGTGTCATTACGACACAACACAACTCAGCATAAAGCACCAAAGTGTCACTGCGTGATTAATCTCTCCGTGCAAATGCATAATAAAGGACTGGGGGCCATACACTGAGTGACACCCAACCATAATGGTTTAAATTTTTGGCAAATAATCATGTAAAACATTCTGAAATGCAAAGCAATTGCATAACCAAAGTCTTACTGTCAAAATAAGTTAGTTTCCTTGACCTAGTTTCTTCAAATCTGGTGTAGTGTGAGCACAAACAGGACTGTGGGAAGATCTTCACATTACAAGAACAGAAATATATTTCAGTCAATCACAAAGTGACTTGTTACTCAGGTCACTGGCTAAAAGAAGTTCGAATATCGCCAAAAACAACATGTTATAATCAGCATTTCACCTTTGCCACTGATACTGTAATTAACAGTGTTTTATTGAGATGAGTCCTAGCCTTGCAATCTGTTCTTGTTTTCAAAGTGTGGACATTTTTTCTAATCTAATATGTATTAGTGCAGGGCAAACAACAGGCATGAGAGCTGAGGCCTGAAGCAAATGTAAATGGCTGAGCAGGAGTATCTGATGTTATGAGAGCAGTCTGCTGTGAGCCAGAACAGTTAAGCACACACCACCCACATAAGAACTCATAAACAACCACACCACAATGCACATCAATACTGCCTGCATCCACTCAACATTCCTGCAGTGACACGCAGTTAAAAAAAATAATAAAAAGGAGAAAAACAAAACATGCAAACACAAAGACATTAGCTTAAGAATAGCATGAGACTGCAGTGAGAGCTGGATTAAATTTATAAGCCTCAATTACATTCTGTGTGATTACTGCAAGCAAATAAAAGCTCCTTCATTTCCGTATCAAAGGCAGAATAAAGGAATAACATGATGATCAGGAAACATTTACTACAATCCTCGTCTGAGCAGGCTTCAGCAGAGGCCTTTCCAACATGGACAGACAAACCAGCACACAGACTGAACTATCTACATGAGGCACCCCTCTCCTAGCAGAACTACATAGCCATTCATTGTTGTTCTTTGTTCGTAGAATACACAGGCCTACCCACCCAAAGGTATTGCCTAAGTAAGCTTACTGGGCTACAGTAAAATTCCCTGAAGCATTGTAGACAAAGGAAGCAGGCTAAATTTCCATCAATATTGATATAGGCCAAGCCAGTGCTCTCAGAACCGGGATTGTGGTTATTTTCCATCGTCTCCCCACTTGCCAGACTAGAATAATCTCCTGATGAGAAAAAAGAAACAGTGTGAAAGAAGCCAAGACATCAAAGCAGTCCATCTGCTGATTCCAGGGATAAGTGAGTGGTGGATGTGATATTAAAAGGAATATTTTCAGGTTGAATTTTAATGAGAACTTTCCTTCACCGGGCATTCGGTAAGCTGTGAAAAAGTCTCAGCATTTCCAGGGGATAAATGGGTCAAGTCAAGAAATGGGTGGTTTATTAACTGTAGAGCAGAGGCAAATGTGAAAACAAACATGTGGTCCAGATCAGTAAAGCATAGCAGAATGGTTTCCTGTAGGTTTTCACAAGAATACAAGACTATTTGTTGAGAGGAAAATCACAATGATTTAACTTCATCTTGTGATCGCAGTCAATCACTTCTGATATCTGAAAAATTCTTAATGAAATTATACGAGAATTTTAGTCTGTGCTAAAAATAAACCTGCCAGGGCTTATGTGTCACTTTTATAGACACATGTAGAGCATATGGAAATATGGAACATATCTCATACAGTTCAAATTAACTTTATTGTAACTGCTTAAATTACCTACACAGTGAATAATGAAACATGGAATTACCCATTCAAGACTGTGCAAGCTTGGTCAATGTTAGAAAGATGCTATTCTTATCAAACTAAGCTGTCTATGCAGCATAAAGACGCAGATACTTTTGAAACTGGTGCAAAACTGGCTTTTGCTCAAGAGGTAGAAAACCTACAACTACCAGAGTGCACAGCGCAGAACGGGAACAGCGCACCTGCTGGTAGATGATGTAACGTAATGGCGGCCAGCTGGTAACAAACAATCTCGTATTACAGTTAAATAATAAGCTGAAACATGTTTCTGAGAACATCTGAGGCGAGAAATAGGCAACGCAGTAACAGAATCTTGGTTTATATTTGATCAGTTTCCAGTCTGATCTCTTTTTTTTTTTTTTTTCAGCCTTTGTTTTGTTACTATGCAGGAAACAGTATGTTGCCCACTTCCTGTTTAAAGACTATCACTATTACAGCTAAACAGGGCACTAAAATATGTTTCTGAAAATATCTGAGGCAAGAAATAGGCAGTGCAGTAACTTAATCTTGGTTTATTTTCGAGCAGCATCGCTTAGTTTGATCGTCGTTTGGTTTTGAGAGGGGCGGGTCTGTTTCTTGATCCACTTCTACACTCTTGTGTCTGTGGTGGCGAGCAACAGCCTGAGAAAGTAAAACTCTGCTAGATGACGTGTTTCCCAAGAGGGGAGCAGGGAGATCTGGGAACTGGTAAGATGAGGAAAGTTAACCTTAGTTATTTACACATACTAACCACACTGTTGGCGAAGTATCACTAAGAAGGGGTGATAAGAATCCCAACAATGGCCAGTGTCCATTAAAGTGATACTACTGAAATTACTTACTAAATAACTGCCAAAATGTGATTATATTTGTTATATTATTCACTGTATTATATAAACTACTGATAGACAATGCATGATTATTGATTCTGTAAATACTTTTGATACTGTGCATTTATGTATTATGTTATATAAATAAAAAAAAAACATTACACATCATCATGGAGGAATCTTTTTAACCACTAGGCAACCCAGCAGCTCATGTTTCATAAATGTTCTGCTTGAGCTGCTCAAGCTAAAAAAGTGTGTTAATTGCGAGCAGTGATGAGAGCAGTGACTGTCTTTCATACATTATGAATTATGTCCATGTTTGCAGTGATGTTTTTTAAGTTATGAGTTTCAGCATCTGTCCCTCAGCTGGTCAGGAAATGGCTTGTTAGCATCATTAGCATCAGTCAATGAGTCCGGTGGGTACCTCCCACAACAAGCTAGCTTGGACTATTTTCAGCGCATCTCGATTTATGAGGAGTGTATGCTAACAGTGCTAACAATTCCTACTTTTATAGCTGAGAAGTGAAGAGTAAGCAAACTCAACATCAAGGTCCAACCAGATGCTACACACTCAGTTTTGTGCCAGCTCATAAAACTAAAAAAAAAAAAAAAAAACAAAAAAAAAACAGAGCACAGTTCCAACAGAGCCGACTGATTGGGACAACACGCTCATTTTCACATTTGTTCCTACTCTGCAGTTTGAATGGTTGACAATGAAGCAGGGCCGTTTCAGCACAGCTGGCACTTTGACAGAGAGCTAGACTATCATTGTTGGGACAGTGTGGTAAGAGAATGATGTCATGCTGGTGAACCTAAAAGGTCACGATGTGGAATATAATACACTTCAGTCTGTCCTTCATCATTAGGCTATGATGTGAACTGTTTGAACACCAGTGCAGTCCATTACCACTGTGACACCGCCTGGCACTAACACTGATGGCACTGCAGGGCACTTTGGACTGAATTTTCCCACTAAATGGCGAGCATTATATCTGCGAGTGGGTGCAAAGTACCTCAATGAATGATAAATTACAAAGTGCAAAGCCTCCCGCTTCACTCACATCAAGCTGGGCTGCTGTGATGAAAGATGAAGATGACTAAATCAAGTTTGCATTTTTTTTTGACTGCTACTAACCCACAATGACATGGTCATAGTCGTCATCTGAGGCCTCTCATGCGTGTTTGGACTGTGAGGTCACAGCGATGAAGGAGGGTCAAGTCTCCATCATCATCATGAGCATGGGACACTGGCCTGGGTTAGAGGTCGACTCTCTCAGAGGACTGAGGTATGCATGGCATGCCACTGGGGTGGGAAATCAACACCAACCGCTAGCCAAACACGGGTGAAATTCGTTGTGCCTGGTAAGTCTGCCTACGCTGTTGTTATGGAAGAGACTTCGTTTCCTGCCTTGCATGGTACACTGGTCAGGGTTGGAGGTCATCTCATTCAAAGAACTGAGGAATGTGAAGCACGTCACAAACATAAGATTCCACACACAACTCCACAATAACTACCATGCTGCACTGAGACAGCAGGGCTGCCATTTTGGTTAAAAGGTAAGAGGGAGAAGCTATTAAACGTGACAAATGAAGGTAGCATTGATCCATCTGGTGTAATGTGGTTGCTGTGCTGCGCTTTGTGACCTAATCACATTAAGCACAGAACACTCTTGTGGTGTGAATACCTGGTGCTTTTCATGGGAACTGATGCAGAGTCAGGAATACCCACTGAGCTTCACAGAACTAGAAGGAGTCTCTTTTTGTCTCTACATACTGGAAAACCAAGCTATACTCACACACTTCTATATCGCCATGTGCCTTGCCAGATAGTGTGTAGTTATGCGTGTGTTTTGTACATAAAACACAGGGTTTACCAAACAAAAAAAGCAGCAGTTTTCTAGCTAAAAATGTAGTTCTGGCCTACAAAAAAGATACTGCTACAGCTCTGTAAAACCAGCCACAGTGTGGATATTTGGCAGGAAAGCCTGTCACATAAATGAGATTTAGTGAAACGCTGGAAAATGCGGATTTAGGGCTGCCTGCCCTCCTTTAGTTTGTCTCCGTATCAGTTCTAAGGAGCAGCTGAGGGTGACACAAAACGACATAGCACGAGCCTCTGGGATCCATATGCAAGGCAACATGGAGAGTCTCAGCATATGGTCTGAATGTGCCATGAGTGCTCCACGCTGCGTGTACAGAGAGAGGTCAGAATAAGCAACACCTGACTATTCACTCAGCACTGTGTCTACTGGGACTGACGTGGCCCCTTTTACAACTGAAAGCATGTCTTTCTGCCAATTCTCTCCTCCCCCTTCTCTCCTGTCAAAAGTCCATAGGAAATAAGAGAGCCAGTAGTGCACTCTATTCTCTTTATGAGTGCTTAATTGTGTAAGTGGATGACAGGCTACATAGGTAATGCATCAACCTTGTGCAAATGAAGTGCCAACTCGCTTCAGTTAAAGCTCGTTGCCTCAAATGTGATATCTGACCAATTTTGCACAATTAAAGTATCATAATTTAACTGTGTAAGAGTGCAGTAGTTACTGTAGGAGGAAAAAGTTACCATGACTAGTTATCAGCACGTGGTGACATGGCATTTCTTGGCCTGTGTGAGGCAAAACAGTTCAAGAAAAGCGTTTTTACCTCTGGAGACTGGAGAGTCTGGGGCACAGGAGGAGTCCTTGTTTTCGGGGGACAGTCTTTGCTTAGCATTTGCACTTCCTGAGCTGAGTGACGGGCTGGAGGGGGGACTCGAGCCTCGGCTGTTCGTGGCTCCGCCGTAGAGGGTCTGGGACCGCGTCGGGCTGCTCTGACCCCCACGCAGGAGCTGGTAGGGCACGGTGGCACGGATGGGGTGCAAACGGCAGCTGCTGTTGTTGAACGAGCCGGGGGAGCCCGCATTGCTGCGTCTCACCCTCGGCTGCTGGAGCGAGTTGCTGGGGGCTGACATCCTCCGAAACTGGCTGTAATTCCTATCGCGGTGAGAAAGACGTGGTGCCAAAGTTGCTGCCTCTCTGGAGGAGAAAGTGTTGGCGGTGTTGGTGGTGTTGGTGAGGGGGAAACGGTAAGATAAACATTAGCTTGTTAGCAAAAGAGAAAAAAAAAAACGTTAGCTTCCTTTTTTTAAATTTCAACTCCAGCGCTCGAGCGAAAACACGCATTATGTGGTTATAACTTACCTGGAAGTTACTGACACATGCCGACGTGAGCTTTAAACACAACACAAGTAACTTTAAAAGTTGTTTTTGATACTTCTTGGAAGGTTTATTTGGCGTTTTCCAGCTCTCGCTCTGGCTTCCCCATCATAAATGACAGTTGTTTCGGCAAGACTACTGGCTGCTGCCTGTGGGCGGGCCATGCTCGTGCCTTCTCAGCCTCTGATTGGACAGTGGCGTTTTACAGTAGCGTCGCTGATTGGTCACAGGTAGTCTATGGCTCGTCCAATCAGGTCAGAGATGTCTTACTACTGTGCATAAAGTCTGAAAATTAAGACGTAGAAATATTTTTATATAAGGATTAACTCCCAAATATTTAATATTATTAGTGACAAATGGCTTTAATTGTAGGTTGTCTTTTTAATCTCATAAACATAATATAATGCACAATAAAAGAGTTTTACTATGGTTTTTTGCTACATCTCCCCAGTGCCAAGTAATTTAATTATTTCATAAGGCATGTTAAACTCTCCCCGATTAACTCTTCACCTTCAACATATGGACACTGAATGAAGGATGTTATGGATCATTTACAATTGGAGACAATCTATTGTTTTATTAAACGATCAAGTGCAGGCTTCTCTGCCACCTGGCAACCATTTTTAACTTTTGTGGCAAATATGGAAGCTGGAAAATTGGAATGAAACATGCTATACTCCCCTACTTATGTCATACAAGTTCATATGTTGTCAATTTTTATATATTTTTCTGTCTTGTCTATTAGATTTCATTGACTGCTTGTTCCTAGGTTGATGGGTAGGATGGGTTGTCCTTCTGTCCTCTTTATTGAATAAAAAAAAATATCTTGTTTAAAAAACTCTCCCTGTTTATGTGGAAAATATTTTTCATTTATTTACAATTTTCATCATTTAATGTCCCTGGGACAACTGTCCACCCTGCTGGTTAATTAAAAATAATTAATTTAATAAAAAGGCTACAATTCCACTGAGCTCATTTTCACAAACACCCTTTTTTAAGAGAGAACTCAAAGGAGTATCAATATTTCATGATGTTAATCTCTCTGTCAAACTCCCAAAGTTCAATCCTGTTATGCTAAATTATAAATAAAGTTAGTGTGATCAAAAAATGTCAAAGCATATTTGATATAGTTATAAAAGAGCAAATGCTAACTTAGCTACAAAAAATTCCACCCTGTTAGGTCCACCCATGGGGATTATTTGAGCGCCTGAGCTTGGCCAATATGATTTCCTCACAATTAAACATGTCGCTGTTCTTACATAATGCAAAAAACATGAAGAAAACTTTTTATCCTCCAAAAGTTATGAGGCCCAAAATGTTGCAGCATAACAGGAACGACCCAAAAACCAAAGTATTGCTTGTGAAATTGATGCATATACTGTATGCAGTATAGATTACAGTATATAAATAGATGATTGAATGAATATTACAGTTGAGGATGTCCATTTGTGGCAGTCCTGGAGCTTTCAATCGTCATTACACAATCTTCCTCAGCACATGGAAATGTACATGCTACTACTAATGGACTACAGTGACTTTCATGCTTACTTGCCTGTACTTGTCATAGTAGTTGTAAGTTAGCATTTGCTTATGTACATTTAGCCTTGTTTGAGCTCAATGTACATACATATATATGTATATGTTCCTGTACATTTGTTCCAGGCTCTATTTGCATGCTTAAACATTCTCAGCCAACAAAGATAATACCGATAGTGGTGAGACTGTTGCTTAACGGCTGCTTTCCAAGGTCAAGAGTGAATTTCCGCCTCAACTTTAAAAAGGGGGGAAATTTGCAACGGAACAAACTCCATCTGCTGAAGGAGACTGTGGTGTGAGTGAAAGCACCAGAACACATATTAAATGGACCTTGTGGTGAGGTTGTTGTGTCAACTGTTGTTTTAGAGGCCAAGAACAATTTTTAATCTTATAAGAAGATTGTATTACTCATTGAGGTCCAAAATCTATCGTTTTTCTCTGCTGTCCATCTCTCTGCCTGCACTGACATTCTGTGTTTCTGTGGGAGTTCCCATGGGAGAATAATGTGACTCAATGCTTTCAAGCAAAGATAAAGAATGCACATGATAGCAAACCCACGCCATCTGTGTCTATGAAACATGATAATGTAAAAATAAACCATGTAAACTTATGGAAAACACCCCCATTCAGCAGCGCTCCAATTTGTCAGTCGGAATTTATTTAAAAGGCAAACACAAGAAACACTGAAAGGATGAAATTCCAGCCACCCTGTTTTTCGGGACGCTACACGGCTCGCCAATTTGTCAGCTCCACTCCAAAACAGTTCACAAAAGGGCATGCAGGCCTATAAAACCTCCCACACCGGGAAGAGATCCTGGTGAAAGCGGCATACAGTAGCTCCTGTGCCCCCCCTCCTCCTCACCTCCTCCTCCCTACTCCATGACTAAGTGATTTAGCCAGCTCTGGTGCAGGCCGCCTCTCACTTACAATGCCTCCCTAGGTTAGTGACAGAGCGGGGAGGGTGGCAGAGAAAGAGAGAAAACCCATTTACAATGCGGCTTACACACGGCCGTCCCCCCACAGACGGCGCCCATCCTTGGATTGATGTGTGGTATGCATAGTTTTTTGGGTGCAATTTGGGCACCACAGAGAGGGAGAAAGAAAGAGAGGGCAAGTCTGTGTATGTCGGAGGGTGTAGGAGGGGGGGGCGCAGGGCTCAGGCTGTCTGTTCTCTCGCCCTCTCTTTGAGTCAACAGTGTTCCGGCAGCTGAGGTTCTTTATGAGGGGAACAATCTGGAGGGTCTTGTCAGAGTGCCGAGCAGCTGCTGTTTTCTGGCGAGCTTCTTTCATGGACCACAGGCCTGGAGTGGGCTGGTGAATACAGACGCACCCTCCCACCCTTCCTCCTCATCGCCCGTCACCCCCTACCTTCTCCAATTCCTCATCCTCTCCCCCGAAGCCACCCCATCGCACTAGAAGCCCTCCCGCACAATGCCAGATGAAGAGTGGCACAGAGGAACATGAAGAGAGCAAGGGAGTATTGTTATTGTGCGCGCCACTCCGCTCCCGTCACCCGGGGTACCGTCCTTCACCCCGAGCAATGCTTTCATGAGGTATGTGAAGATCCTTTCGTAAGACAAACACAGACGTTAAATAGCGTATTAAAACACAAGCCACAAAATAGAGCTCCGACATTTTGGCACCTGTGATCACATCTTTGCAACCTGATGTGTGAGTGGACATATGATTCTTTTCTTTTTTTTAATAGATCACATATCAGCCTGATTCAGGTTAGATTGGAAGAGGCCGATTACAGCAGAGCCTCTTATATTTCTCCTGAGTGGGATTTACATTAGCAGAGCAGTGAGTTTGCATTCGCTCCCTTTCTATCATCGATTCAGTTAGTCAGATCAGTAACACGCACACACACTGCCTCCCTTCTTCATATACGGCTCTGTTACAACTTTACATTCACTAGACTATAACTTAACAGTACGTCTTTCTATCCGAGCAGCCACCTCAGAGCAGGACACTGCTGGCACCCTTCATCCCTTGCCCAGGTGTCGGTGTGGTGGGTGCAGCAGTGAACCTGCACTGGTTGGCTGCGGGCTGGTGTTTGGCTTCACTTTTCCAACAAGCGTCTCCTGTTTAGCTGCTGTCTGAAGGCACCAGGTTCCCCGTGGTGTCCAGCTGCATGCATTTACACGTGCAGGCAGACACTGGGCACTCTGTGTGGTCTCTGTAACACACACATGAAGGTCAATTAGCAAAACAATGCGTAGACGAGGAGAAAAAAAGTGTAAACAGTAGATAATGCAGAAGTTTGTACATCATGGCCACATGAACACAGACATGCACAGCAGGTCAGTGGACCTTCCCTTCACTGAATTTTCAATTTTGAAACAAAAATCATAAAAAACATCATGAATTAAAAATCATTTTGTTGCTGAATTTCTGTATTTTCAATTAAAATTTTTACACTTTCGCTTAAGTCACATGAAAATAAAATAGAGCACATTATTTCTACTTGACATTACCTTTATTAGTATTAGCTCAGCTACTGTTTAGGGGAATCAACATGGTGAGCTTTACTCTCAAAGGCCTTGTTCAGACTGCCAACCCAAATCTGTTTTTTGGCATTTCCAGATTGTTCCAAGACTGATTTTGCAAAGTCTGGACCGCAAAAACCACATGAAACGCAACTGAATGCAAACCACATTTTCTACATTTCTGGCCGCTCAAATAGGATTTTGTGCTTTCTGCATCACCTGCAACGCAACACACAACGATGATGTCAATTCCAGAGTAATGAAGTGTTGAGTAGAACACATGCTGCTGCTAACAGAGCACTATGGAGGACAACATGGAAAACAACGGGCTGGGGACAAACAGCAAAATAAACTGAGATAAATCACTGCGATTGCTATTTCTCATGCCTCCACATCGGGGAGCGCGGTCACCAGCATAGCTACATAGTTTACTGATGCTTATGTCATTACCACAGCAGCACATGCAGATAGGTTGGTGATGTCTGGACACACAAATCTGATCCGACCCTTGTAAATAACAGTGCCGACAGTCTGTCTTAGGGGCTGTGTCCATTAAAGCATTTTTTTTCTTAGTGCCAATGTATGCTTTTAATGCTTTGCAATAGGCATGCTGCGTATTTATGCTGTAGTAATAATAATAATAATAATACGTGGCGCTCCCACTGCAAAGCCTTAGCAAAAACGCTGGGTGGACATGGCCCTTTAAAGATCTGATTTCAGAAATAAATCTGATTTGCCTGCGGTCTGAAAACACCATGTTGGCCTCCTAACTGACCAGTTTATAGACAGTTTGCTGCTATTCTTTTGCTGGGGCAACAGCTTTGGTCCGTGTTTACTTCCTGTCGGCTACTGCGTTAATAAACATTCCAACAGGAAACACAAAGGGACCAATTTAGATTGTTTATGTCGTCAAGTTTGAAACGGTCTATACTGGAAAACACAGCCATCCTTCTGTAGCAGGATTCCAACATGAACTTTACACTTTTACATTGATATTAAGAGACAGGTAATTAAAAGCAGTTTTAACTTTATATAAATCAGTAGAATCACTTTGCCTTCCACAATAACCACAGAGCGGGAAGCGCACGTGTCTCCTTTGGGTTTAAAACAACTGGTAACATCAGGAATTACTGGTGCTGTGTGTATCAGCGGATACTGGATATTTGTGTTTGATTATATGTAAAATTCTTTTTTCCTTTTGTTTCATATTTGAAAATCACATGATCAGGAGGTGCACAGATCACAGCAGCACGGTCACATATGTCTGAAAACAGCCCCCACACATGCGCAGCATCCAGTGAGAGTCCCACCTGAACCAGCTGAGCATGTGGCCAGCGTGGCCGCCGTGTCGACAGTTGTGACACCAGGTGAACCAGTTGTTGAACTGAGCCAGTTTGTTCTCCCTTGTCAAGTCCACCTTCTCATCCGACTTCCCCGTTCCTGTCAGAGATTTATCAACAAGTCAATATTAACAATCTATAAAATTTGACTATGTACATCAACATTAGTGTGAGTGACATCACAGCAATAAGGAAACTGGATTGGCTGCTGAGCGTACAGGTGCATCTACCTCTGAATGCTGATCAAAGTCCACACAGTCAATCACCTGCAAATGCTCAGTTAGGTATAATAAACACTTAAGCCGCTCCAAGATGCCTGCCTGTTGCTGATCACCTGTCTCCACACTCCACACAGCCCACTTTACCTGGGCAATTAGAAACAGGTGTGCCCATGTTCATGAGGCAGAGGGCACAACGTGGCAGCGGTTTCCTGCAGCCGGGGCAACTGGTGACTTTAGACTTGGTGGGTGAGCCGCTGACACCGTACTGGCTGAATCCGCGGCCCTGGTGAGGCATCGCCGAGCAGCTGTAGGAGATAGACTTCCCACAGAAGTTGCAGCTCACAAACACCTGTCGCACAGGAACAAACACAAAGGTCGGTTGATAAGGACCAGCGAACGTGGAGCTAAAAACCAACAAGCACACGCTCGCCAGCTGTCTGATTTTCACTTTGAGGGGGGAGAGATAAGCATTAGATAATACTGCAATAATCCCAATATGCCTAAGTGTGGATACTGGAATGTCAGTGGTGCGGTTTGCTCGCAGCACTCACTACTCATACTCACACATGAAAAACATTTTTAGCACAAGGCTTTATAAAAGGGTCTCTGCAGCATGTGTACTATCTGGAACAGAAAGCAACAAAGATTTCTAACTTGAGCACAGGTTTTATGACAAGAATTGGAGAGCAGAGCTGTGGGTGTTACAAGCTTGGCACCGACTACCTGTGTTGCAAGCCTCCTATTTTGTTATGAGGGAGGTTATATCGAAGACAGTAAACAAACAAGACAGGCTGCTTTGAGTTCGTCAGCGCCCTATCACATTAGAGTCATATGTCAAGATACTGTTTACTGCTTTAACCTCACCGGTACTCTACAATGACCGATATGATCAAATGCAAGTATTTATGGCTGCAGCTTACGATGATTTAATTAATAATTAATCTACTTATCAGTCTTAGATTAATTGTTTACTCTGTGAAATGACAGGACATAGTGGTTAGTGCTCAGGGCAATTTCTGAGAGCCAAAGGAGACATCTTAAAGGCCAGGCCCCTCTTTTTATTTTCAAGGTTTTTAATCAGTGTATAGGTTCCCAGTAGTTTTATGTATCCAAATCCAAACATTAAAAGTTAGTTAAGCTCTAAAAGTCACACAACGACACAAACAGACCAACCAATCGAGGCAGCAGTACACCTGCAACTCCCACATTTTGCAAGGTAAAATCACTGTGTTGTCAGAGTGACCTGGTGGCTTCGAAGAGAGGGATGTAACGGCTTCAGTTCCACGTCAGAAAGAGCTGTCTGACCACGAGTTAAAGTGGTGAGAGTAATACGCTGAATATGGATAAGCATCTCACTCAACCGCTCTTCCAAAACACCAAACTAACCCTTTCAGTTCATTATAATTATTATAATTTGCGTGCTCTGACTTACATCACTGCTTAGTGCTAACGACTGAGTGGGCGTTGCCATTTGAAAAACCTGTAATTGAAGAGTATTCATGTATCGCTGCAGCCACATTCCGTTCTGAGCCTACAAGACACAACCCAACAAACTACACCCACCACAGGTACAAGACAAACCTCCCAACATGGCTAGCTAAATGCTAACTTGGCATTTCCATTTCAGGGCTTCTGTTTCCGGACCAAGGTGCAAAGGGGGAAGATGGTGGACTGGCACGTTGGTATGGTGGGCAGGTCGCAGATATACCTTACTGATTATTGCAAATCTGTCCTCTTTGGGCTCCCTCTCAAGTGTCTTCATTTACTGCAGTTGGTCCCGAGTTCAGCCGCCTGTATCGTTACCAGAAGCCTCTCCATAGATCATATCTGTTCTCCAGCAGCTTCACTGGCTTCCTGTTAAACGGATAGTGCACCCAAAAATGAAAATTCAGCCATTATCTACTCACCCATACGCCGAGGGAGGCTCAGGTGAAGTTTCGGAGTCCTCACAACACTTGCGGAGATCCAAGGGGAGAGGAGGTAGCAACACAACTCCACCTAATGGAGTTGGTGGTCACGGTCTTGCGCAAGTGCACACACGTGATCGCGGTGCACAGAGAGGCAGTTAGAGCTAGCGATGTGAGGACTCTAAAACTTTACCTGAGCCTCCCTCGGCATATGGGTGAGTAGATAAAGGCTGAATTTTCATTTTTGGGTGCACTATCCCTTTAATTATCGCATCGATTTCAAGATTCTGCTTCTGATCTTCATAATCAAGCCCGTTCACACCTGTCTGAACTCCTTCATACCTACACATCCTCCTGTACTCTTAGATCGTCGTCTGCAATCCAGCTCCCATCACCATCTGCCCACTTGACTACCATGGCTTCCAGAGCCTTCAGCCGTTCTGCTCCCGCCTCTGGAACTCTCTCCCCCACAACATTCGCAATATTGACTCCCTTTCCTCCTTCAAATCCTGTCTGAACACACACCTTTTCAAGCTGGCATAATCGGTCTGATTTAGGCAAACATTCGGGATAGAGCCTTCAGTGTGGCAGCCCCAAACCTCTGGAACTCTCTCCACATGGAGATTCGCCAGGCGCCAACACCGGACATTTTTAAATCTGCACTGAAAAGACACCTGTTCACCCTGGCTTTTGGTTCCTAGCTTGTTATTTTTGGTTGTTGTAAAGCGCCCTTGGGTCTCTTGAAAGGCGCTATATAAGTCTAAGTTATTATTATTATTGTTATTATTATTAATTGTGCCACACATATTGAGACCTGCACTGATGATGATTTTGTACCTAATATTTATAATTATGATTTTTGTCTGGTCATTTCATGAACTTTTATTGTATAGTACAGAATTATTACTGCTTATTTTCTAACTGTGTCTTGTAAGATGTCTTTGAGTTTTCTGAAAGGCACCTATAAATGAGCGCAGATGGACCTGCCTTTTAAAAATTCCTAATTTTGTTCTAACAGTCCAAAACCCCCAAAACATAAAAATTACAATGACATAAAACAGAAAATCTGCAAAATCTCACATCTGAGAAGCCAACAAACTATTGTAATTTGTTGTGAGTTGATTTTATTTCAGTACTGCAGTTATTATAAAATCACCCCCTGGTGTTCGTTACCTGGCCAGTGGTTTGGAGCTGGGGTCCAGCTTGCCTCTGTGGATGTCAAACTCAGCCCGTTTGTGCCAGAATCTCCACGCGTCCAACAGGTTGCGGTAGTTTTCGATCCAGCACTGGACTCGAGGGTCTTTCAGCACCTCACCTGGGGAACCCTGTTGAGAGATTGGGAGTATTCTCTTAACCTTACTTCACATTATCACTTCAGTTTGTGCATAGCTTGGAGAAGGAGCTAACAAAACAAATAGTCAAATGTGTACTTGCATAATACAGCTTCTAGATGTTTCACCCTTCCTGCCTCTTCCTGCACCCATCCCTCTGGTGGAATGTGTACATGTTTGTGTGTATGTATGCGAGCTATATACGCTGACTGCATAGGTGGTGGATGCCTTGTACAATGCAGTACTCCACACAGGAGCAGGTTAGAACAGGAATAAAATAAATCAAAACAAAAGCGAGCTGTTCTACAGCGTGTTAAATAAGTTACAGACCAGTTCCACTTGAATTTCTTTAGTTTTCTTTATAGAAACAAGTGCATGAGCGCAAACAATTCCAATGAGGCTTGTTTCATGTTGTTATTGGAGGTGGCAACTGTGTTAATAATAACAGCTGTGACCTTTTAAAAATGAAGAGGCAAGTTTTAGCATGTGCCTCGATTTCTCCAAGGGTGCGAACAAACCGACAGTTCCTTCTTTCTTTGTTGCAGTTTTATATTTAGTTCATTTAGGTTACTGATTAAACCTGTTATTTCGGGGTCACTCACTGTAGCTCGTTGGGGCTGCTCTGCACTTTCAACCATTGGAGCCCAGTCTGCAGTTTGCATGGCACAACACAATTTCAGATGGCACTGTTTTCACCTCTTGCAGTGAACCACATTAAATGGTCGAGGGGTTGGCAGTTACATTCAACTATGGGCCAGTTTTTTTTAACACTATTCAAAGGGGAGCCAGAGTACACTTTTTTATTAATATAAAAATAAAAATGATTTATTTGACAGTTTAAATATTGTATCCGAGGCCAGGAAACTGAATCTAATTTGAAAAAAAAGTTGTGTTGCACAAAGAGACAGGTTTAAACAAAGAGCATCCAATTTCTGCACCCAGGGGTCTCTTAATGGAAACAGTAACAAAAGATGATCTTTGACGTCGTCGTGAAAAAGCATAGGATCATGGGAGTTGTTCTCTTCATTGTTAAACTACCACTACTGCCAATAAAAATCTATTTGAGTGACTCAGGAGGAAATCTTGTTCACGGAGGTGGAAATATATGTAAGTTTTATTCATGTTATGTCATTTTATTTTATTGAGTGTCCTGAAAAGCGCTATATAAATCTGATGCATCATCATCATTATTATTATTATGATTATTATTATTATTATTATTATTATTATCATTATTATTACTACTGTCATTATTATCATTATTATAATATCAGCACGTCATTGGCATTGGCATTTTTGCACTATAAATATATATTACATACACTCTAGTCTCTATATACAGACTCTACATTCTTTAGGCAAACCCCGGAGATCTTGCCTCCAGAAGAAGAGCGGAAGAGCCCTGGTTTCCGGTTGTAGGCTGTTTGTAGTCCACGTGATATTGACCAATCACGTTTGAGCCGGCTGCAGTTGTTGCCAGGTTAAACAGTCCGTGCGGTGAACTAACGAGGCGGAACATGATTGGCGTCACTGCAAAGTCTGAATCCATTGCAATGGTTCAGCATATTTACTTATATATAAACAGAAGTCGGAAACGGAAATTCGCCTCCTCCGCCCAAATCAAACCAGAATGCCACAAAATCGGGGGTCTGCTCCCAGAGGCTGTATCGCCGTCTGCTGGAACGTATACACTCATGATCACTAAATTTGGGTGGGGGAAAAATGTTTATATCACTATCTATTATCAGCCAAATGAGTTGTTATATATCAGCTTATTAGATACTGCATCCCTACAATAAATTAGATCTCTGCTGGATTACTGTGTTGCAAAATGGCATGCAATTAATGAAATAAATATTCTGTGGCAGAAAAAAAATGCAGAATGTCTGCTATAGAGTTAAATTCTTTTATACTGTATGACCATCAGTGTCAATCATCTGGTGTTTTCTGCATTTCCCCAAAAGTTAGAGCAACTACAGAGGGTAAAGGGAATATGACACCATGACAGGTGACTAAATGAAATGAACCATAACCCTGAACACTGCTGAAAACATTCAGGGTAATCTAAGTACATAACTTGTGTTTAGATATTTTAATGTGGAAATGTTTCATATTATACCTTTAACTGATGACAATAAACAGTGGCCTGCTTCAGTTATGGTCAAAGGAAAGTATTGTTGTTGTTATAGCACATCATTGCTGTTGTTTTGCACCAACAGGACAAATACATAACCGGACAAACTACAGCACAGACATCACTGAATAGACTTGAAGTTAAAATTCGACCAGAGGGATGATACATTCAAGTTTTAAATCTTCTGTAATTCATTCTGTTTCTAGGTGCAACGTAGTGGAAGGTTTCCCAAGTTCAGTATTTACCCGAGGGGAGTAACTAAAGTCAAACAGGCCTGAGATCTGGTCTGGTGAGCAGTGGTTTTAAAATTGAGAAGAGAGGTGATAGACTGAGGCGGCTTTTGCAGGAGACCTTTATAAATTTAAAAAAATGAATTAAAGTGTCTTCCTGTTGTTGTGGGGTCCTTGTTTCACTGATATGAAGTGAATTATCTAATTTATCTGACTATAGGGGTCCATTAGACTTCACCATGCTCTAAAAGACTGAAATAGCTCGGCACAGAACGAGACACAGAAGCTTCTCTTCACATGAGGGCATTCATCACTACTGCATGATACCATAAACATTTACATGTGCCGTGTATTAATATTATCTGCAGTAGACTTAGGACAATAAAACATGTAAAAGCTTTGATGCAAACGACATCATACTGTGTGGGAATGTGTGCTCAGTTCAAAAGAAGACTGACTTTGCATTATTTGTCAGTGTTTGTGTACCTTCAGCATGCAGAAGCTGGCAGTCTGGACATCTCCAGTGCGGTCCACGTAGCTCTCCATAAGGTCTACGCCATCTTTAGTCAAACCCGTCAGCAGGATGCCCTCCAGGTTGCCCGCCTCCTTCATCTCATTGGTTAGTTTGTCGATGTATCGAGGCAGCTGCAGCCAAATACCCCAGAGACAGTCAAGTTTATCCAATCAGAAATCATCAGGAAATGGTGTTACAGGATGTGACATTATGCATAACTACTGTATGGTTTTGAAAGATGGGCTTGGTATTGTGTTACCTGTGCGTCGCTGAGAAACATACAGGCAAAGGCTACTCGGTCACGCACAGCAACACTGCTCTCATACTGAAATACAGACAAAGAATTTAATCTTCAAGTGTCATTTTAAATACACATTATGGATCATAATTTGGGGAGAAAAGACTTCATTTTGCAATGAGCTCCTTACATTCAATACATAATATATGTGATTCTATATTGGCACAGAAAACTCTGGCTTGTAATGATCTGTGTCACAGTTCTGCAGGAAATTCTTTCACACCTAATCAACTCTAAAAGCCAAGCTCGTCAGAGTGACTGACTCCGCGTGGAGTCGTCACTTCTGGCCAGGAAAAGGTCTGAGGAGATAAATATATGTGACAGCAGCTGGCGGCCAAAACCTGATGCAACGGAGGGAGGAAAAAGCAAAGACATGCACTCTGTCTTGGGCGCGAGTTCATTTTCTGTGAGGTGTTTTATGACTTGAAACACATCTCTTCCTGTGCACCTGAGGATTTTTCCAATAAAGACCACAGGAGTTTTAACTACCTATTCATCACCGTGTTAAGACTATGTAAAGGTTTTCGTGAAATGGAAACAAAACAGCTACTGTTCAGCGAGAGAAGAGCGCCAATTTAAACATGTTTCTTTTCACTTACTTTTCCTGTGTTTGCAATGGAGCTATGAAATTCCATGATAGTAAGAGATTCAATACCAGCACGCCATCGTAGGCTCCAGGCTCACTGGTGAGAAAGGCAAACATGACGCAAAGGTAGGGGTTCTTCAGCTGCAGCCTCAGAGAGCTGCACATCTCCCTCCACAGGGACGACTTTTCGTCGGTGTAGCCCGACAGAGCCATGGCAACCACGTTCAGGTTCAGGTCACCTGTGAAAAAGAAGAGGGTTTATTCAGGTAGGATAAGGTAAGGATTAGGTAATGTGACTCAATTCAATTTATTTCATGTCAATTCAGGAGAACTTTATTTATCCCAAAGGGAATTCTTGTGCCAGAGAATGTTTCAGTTTTCAGTGCTTTAATGTTCACAACCAGTAACAACCAGAACAACTAGTGGGTTGTTACTGGTTGTGAATGTTAAATTGGTAACAATGGTAACCATGACCATGACAATAAAAATTAACATTGTAATTAATTCTGGGCACAAGAGGACTTGACTTACTTAAAAGACTTTTATTGTTGCAAGAGAGCAAACAATATTAAGCTAGAGTAATTTTACATTAGAAATGTGACCACATTTGAAAGTAGCCTAAACTCTTTTAATTGGTTAAGTCAAGAAAATGTGCCTATATGAGAAGCTAAATTAAATACATTAACTTAATGTTTGGCGCAGGTTGGGTGCGGTTGCTGGTCTCTAAATTTTAGAAGAAAATTATGTTGGGTGGGTGGATGATTGATGAGTGCATGAGGATTCGGGTTCGCTCAAACGCCATCCGCACATCTCTCACGTGTAGCCATAACTGTCGCTATTTCAGTGTGTTCACAGTTGATGAAAGTTGCTTGTAACTTTTTGGTCAGCTAAAAAAGTCCTGTTCTATGTTGGATTATATAAAAAGCCCTGCTAAATAGGCATATATTTTGTTCGTTTTGGTAAGTACATTTTGATTTAAAGGTTTTAAGCCTGTTTTTTTCACTAGTGAAAATTAGCAGTAGCATTATCACAGTTCACCACAGCAAACTCATCACTCTTTGGTCATGCTGCGACCTTCATCACAGAGTAGCATTCAAAACAAAACTAAATAAAAACATAAAAAGCACCAAATTAGTTTTCAGATGTACAGACAGCTGTTGGCACTGATGGTTGTGTGCTGTTCAAAATAAAGAGTTCAAGGCCAAAGTGATGATTCAACCATACGTTATCACTGATTCAACATTAATAAATTAATGTTTGTAGTTAAATTTTGGGAAAAAACAATCACTTGTTTTCTCCCTGAGAGTTCAAAGAAAAGATCAATACCACTCTCATGTCTGTATGCTAAGTAAGAAGCTGCAGCCAGCAGCCAGTTAGCTTAGCTTAGCATAAAGACTGGGAAAAAAGGGGAAAAAGCGAGTATGGCTCTGTCCAAAGGTCAAACAAAATCCCTTACCAGCACATCTAAAGCTCTCTCATTACCATGTTAGAACAATATGTGTTTTACACATCTGCTTTTTGTATAGCTTAAAAAACCCCAAAATATAACATGATAATTAGCGACCTTTGGAGGTGCTGGTAGGTGGATTTTTTACATTTGGGTAGAGCCAGGCTTGGCTCATTGTGGCTGTAATTTCTACTAATGTAATTTCTTATTTATCTAAATATTTATTCCCAAAATGTCAAAAGACTCTTTTAAAATAAAAAAAAATCACTTACAGTTAAATTTAATTGTAAATTTTAACAAAAATAAACTAAATAACTTTTAATGGTTTTCTCTGCAAAGTAAGGAATGTAGTTTTCAGCTGGCCAGCAGATTATTACCTCACTACATATTTTAAAAAAAACCAAACAGGCTGGGAACAAGTCTAAATGATGACTATGTGCTTGTGTAAGCTGCAGATGAGAATCAGTACATTAATTCAGAGCTGCTGTTTGAGAAAAAAACCCTGTTACTGTTGAGACATTTCTGCCGACACGCCTTATCTAATGAATCACCCCATCGGTCATGTTCAGGAAACACTCATTAGAACACACAGCAGAGAAACGTTTGACCTACATTGGTGGAATTTTTCTCAGCCAAGACGTGTGTAAACAACAGCCTTCTCTCCTCGTTTTCATTAAACCTCAGTGTGAAAAGCTCTGCAGCTGATACAGGATGAGTGTTGTGTGAAAAACAAGGTTCTCCTGCTGTTACATTTCTGAAATTCCTTTGGACCTTAACTGCATTTGTTAAAAAGCTCTGAGGGAAAAGGGCATTTAGCACACTTAGACGTAAACTGTTTATCAGGAGAGAACAATGATATATTTAACATATTTCTGAGCAGTTTTTATCTGTTGCTTTTTTTATTAAAGTGAATTAATTTTTTTTGGTTTTGGACAGTTGGTCAGAAAGAAATAAGACATTTGATGATGTCATTTTATGCTCTATCATATTGTTATATGTATTTTGCACTATTTTATGTATATATCGCTCGTTGAAAGACAGAAAGCCATTAAAGCTGGGGTAGGAAGTTTTATTGTAAAGTCACTGGGCAAAAATCCCACACGAAAATTTAAGCATATTGTAATTCAAGTAGTCTGAGAGAAAACTAGACGTCTGTACCTCCTCTTGCCTCTGTTTCAAGGCTTTAGAAAACCTAGCCTTGTACAGGAGACTGTGGCCAATCACAGGTTATTTGAGGGAGAAGATAAGCATGCACGTCCCTTCAGTGAAAGCCTGATTTATTGGCCAAGAATCCTGCAAGACAGTTGCTATTCCATCATTGGAAACAACTGCCTTCACTGCAGCGTGTCCCCAAAACATAAAGACAGACGTATCAAAAAGAGTCTAAAAGAGAGTCTGACAATAAACAAAATAAAACACGTGTCGATATAAGCGAAGCATTTCATAGAAAATATTGCTAATAGTTTAGCCTTCTGCTAACTGGAGCCAAGGGCCCACAGCTGCGGCCCGAAGTTCACATTTATGTACCTAACGTCAGCTAGAGCCTCAAATCACAGTGTGTCCTCCGCCTCACTTCCGTCGCTACAGACCACCTCACTGCGAGGAGATCAGGCGGCCGCTCCAGAGACAAATCCCCAGTCAGTGGCTAGAGCAACTTGAATCCAGCCAGCGCAAACCCCAGCCCAGAGTCCCCACCAGATCAGCAAACTTTCTGTTGCTGCCTTAACACAGGTTAGACCATGTGCTGCCGCAGGACACCAGCCGGCTGTGACACCAGGCGCTGAGGGCACTGCGCTGACCAAATTCGAGCTGCAACAGCCGCCAATCAAAGGTCTGTGACTCCGAAGTTGCTGCACGCTCTCCTCACAGCCAAGCAGTCAACAGCAGGGTGGGTGGCTGGGTAGCTAATTCTAGTCTTTTTTGTGGTCTAATAAAGAGGGAGACCGGGGCTGATGCATGCCCTGCAGGCAACTTAACAATGAAATATGTTTAAATAAATTAATGTATGGGAAACACTGGGTTAGTGTATGAAGTGTGTGCATATGCTCTCTGTTGTCTTGTGGGAGGGGCTTAGGACACAGAGGTGAGAGCTGCAGAAAGAGGCTGTATTTTTTAATTTGGCCTTCTCCAGCTTTAATACAAATTTATATTAGTTTAAAATGACTACATTTTAGTGTGTTTGGTCTGAAACATTCCTCCTGCTACTCAAGGACACATCCCCGTCTCCTCCCATCATCCTCCACGGTGCTGCAGCACTCACCCTTCTCAGCCGTCGCTCCCTTGTTGAGGATCTGGATGGCCCGGCGGATGTCCAGGTTGAACAGAGCCACGGCAGCCGCCCGCTCCCACTCACGCTCCTGCTCCAGTGATCGCAGGAATATCTCCACGTCGATGTCGGGACCGCGGCTGATCCAGCCACAGAGCCGCAGGGCAAGGCAGCGCTCCTCGCTGTGGTACCGCGGGACATCGGTCTGGCGGTCTGAACCGCTCCAACACCTGCGGCTCTCTGTTGTGCCTGAGGAAACCAGGAGGACATACGCAGGACATTCAATCATTTTAACAATTAATAATGTTTACAAAAACTATTTAACCAAGGTCTGACTCTTCCTCACACAGAGCAGTTTATCATGTGCAATTGTCAAGTAGTTCAGACTCACCTGAGCTGGTCTTTACAATGTTCTTGATACCAGAGTAGACCACCGACTGTTTGTTCCCCTGCAGTTTCAGCTCCATATCTTCCGCACACTGCTTCATATGTGATACTTCTATAGGAAATGTAACTGACACTGCAGTTGTAACAACATATTAACAGCAGGAAAACAGAACATAGAGAGGCGCACATGAACCACAATTACAACAGAACTTAAGTACTTAAACTAAAATTGCACCATAGCAGTTAAACTGCTGCTGAATGTGAGAAACTCATCAGACATTTTAACTATTTACAGTCTACATAACACAAGACAACCACTGCTCCACCCCGCTTAGTCTTGGCAAGGAACTGGAATTATCAATGAGTCCAAACTGGTTTCACATGTCACAATTAAATCTATTTTCACACCCTTTATCCTCTCAGTGACATCAGGGCATTGGACACATAGAACTGCCAAGAGGGGGAGACATGGCGAGAGAGCTTATGTTGTAATCCAGTGTTTCCAGTGTTCAAGTGTTTTATCTTTCATTTCTTACAGATTTGGGGTTCAAGATTCACAGTTGGTTCATGGGCTTTTATTCTACTTTTGTTTTGAAATGTTTTTTCGTATTTTCTAACATAGGGCCTCCATTTGTACTGCACTCATTACTAAAAACTACAACTCCCAAGAGGTGGAGCCTCTACCACCTGTGCACAGGTGTGTTACATACAGCCATTGATTAGAATGAAGTCTAACTGTGGTTTTCAGCCTTCCAAAATAAATCACACAGTTGTTTTAGATCTTTATAAAACAAAATTTATAATAAATCCCCACGTCCTTGGCAGAGACAGAATGTTTTCACCACCACCGACTGTCATCAAGGTTGTCTCGTTTTTATACAAACAATTTGTGCACTATCAGCATTATTCGAAACATGATATACTCACAACAAAATATTAGACGGTGACTTTTATGATGATCTTTTGATTTGCCTGTATTAACAAATCTCTGTAGACGTATTCTTTTTAAAAATGTGTATATACATTCTTTTTGTTTTTATCTTTAACATTCTCATAGATCCAATTTCTCCGCATTTTTATTGGTTATATTATCTGTGGTTATATCTTGTGTATTTCTTATGTAGGAGCCTAAATGCAGTTTATTGATGTTTGGCTACTATCTACTGATTAGTATGCAATCATTTAAAGTTCATATGTAAAACAACAATAATTAACATGGTTCATTTATCTAGATGGGATACTCTCAGTATTTATAGGTTGATGTTGTTAAAGTTCATCTTTATAGTATTGCTGTAAGTTAACTGGTTTATTCCTTGCACTTAAAATATGTGTTGATAATTTAATGATTTAAAAATGCACAGAATCTTATGTTTAATTACATTTGTGACATTTGGTGAAAGGGAACTGTGACTGTGGCTGCCGAGTGACTGTGCTCTTTTCACTGCTTTTTTTTTATACTGTCGCCTCGCCAGTGGGGGGAATTTTTAGATGTGATACTCTATGGGCTGTCAGAACATGCTAACTTTATTAGCACAGGCCAGGATAAACGCAGAAGTATGAATTCCGCATAGACTGTAAAAATAAGAGGTGTCAGGTTTCAGAAGCAAGTTAAACATTGAGTAGTTTCATAATGACCGTTATACCAACATAAATATGAAAACTTTATCACGTCCCCCCTGAGCAGGTATGTCCACCACTTCATTGTATAAAGGATATAAAACAGATCACACCACAAAGACTTGAGCTGGGGATCGTTCCCTCCGGCCAGCAGGTGGTTCCTCCACACCTGGACGGTATCGTGGCCGTACCTGGACTGAGCCCTTTGCCTCATCTTAGTGGCGATGTCTTTCTCAATCACGCTCTCCACTCCTTCAGCCCCGTCCTCCACGCAGTCGTACAGGTGCCTGCCGCACGCCCACATGAGCGAGGTGGTGGAGCTCCAGGCCAGCGAGATGCGTTCGAACACAGTGAAGTCAGTCATGACCCGGTTAGCTGCCGATACAACCACCATGCGGTTCTGGGAGGACGGATGCCAGGCAAAGCTGCCGATTTGGCTTTCACAGGGCTGCACGCTGCGCTCGATGATGGTGGGCTCTGTCTCGTCGCCGATGGGTGTGGGAGTATGTTGCATGTCGTAGAGGCGGATGATGTTGCTGTCACGTGTCAGTGTGGCCAGCAGGCCGTTACGGGTTGGACACCAAGCCACCTGAAATAAGAAAGGAAAGCACTGCATTATTAGCTGCCAACTTTCTGCCTATAAATGTACTTTTTTTACTTAACCATAGTCAGTATATTACCTACAGTGGATATCAGTCAGAACAACCAAGTTGGAGAATCAGACAGGAGTACGACTGCTGCCCCCGTCCACAGCAGTACATTGCTTGGCTTTTGTGGGAGTATTCCTGCCTGCTCTCCAAACTGGGGGTGTGCATCTACTGTATGTAACACTGACTATGGACAACTACCTCATACAACCCCACTTCAAAAGATCCAAAATGTCCCTTTAAACATTTTCCTCTCTTCAAAAACACACCACATCATACCTTAGTGAGCGGCTTCGGCTGCTCAGTGAGCGTGAGCACAGGCTTCTCAAACTTCCTCAGGTCCCAGATGGCCACCTGGCCCTCAAAGAAAGAGGCCACACGGTCATGGAAGTGCGGGTCGACTGTCACCCCCTGAATGGCCTTAGTGTTGACAAACGTTTTCTGGCTTGTGTTCCTCAGGTCAAATATCGCGAGGTTCCGGTGCATGCCAGCTAACAGCAGCTTTGGGTCACGAAGCAGCCAACAGAGGGACAAGCAGGCATCGTTCTGGCCTAACTCATACAACGGTTTTGTCACTACTGTGCTGGAGTCCAAATCCACAGATGACAGACGAATCTTCTCAGAGGCTACACTGGCCTCTGGGGAGAACTTACTGCTAATGTCCCATATGAGGACAGAGAAGTCCGCCCTGTGCTTGTCCAACCCAGCAGCCAGCAGGTTGCTGTCCACCGGGTTCCAGGCTAAAGTATTGCATTGACGGGCGTGCTTGGGCACAAACTCTTTCCCCACCAGCTCTTTACATGTGGAGTTGTGGCTCTGACCGAGGCTGGTGAGCACCACTCTGCCGTTAGCTTGTCCCACAGCAAGTAAACACTCAGGCTCATGCTTTGGGTACCAGGCCACACATTTCATGTAAGGAGTGTCAGAGTTAATGGCGAGTAAAGTAGCAGCAGTTTCTTCAGAGAGCGGGAGAGTGCCAGGCTTGGTTTCTGAGCTGCCCACAGGTCCGATGCGGTACAGTCCCAGCTCAGAGTCACAGATGACATAGCGGTCCGGGTGGTGGGGAGACCACAGGATGTCTGGCTTGGAGCCACTCATGGTTCAGAAGCAGCTAGAAGGATCTCAAGGGAATCTGCCTTTTGAGACCTGGAGATCAGACAGATTGACACAGAAATTATCCAGTGGTCAAATGTAACTAAGTACATGTCCCCAAGAACTGTACTCAGGTACAGATTCAAGGTACTCTTACTTTACTTGAGTAGTTCTGTGTTGTGCAAATTTATACTTCTACTCCTCTACATCTCAGGGGGAAATATTGCACTTTATTACCGCACTTAATTTGTCTGACAGCTTTATTTACTTTTAGATACCCTTCCTGTCCGGTAAAAACCAAATGTGTTGATGTTGAATGTTTGTGATAAACTGATGGATTCTGTATGTGTTAAGGAAATTCTCCTTCTTCTTAAGTTAAGAAAACATTTTAAAAACGCTCTTGGATCAGCTGAAAATGCATCATCACTAGGTAGGCACCATAATGGACTTTTTTGCCGATATCCGATATGCCAAAATATGAAAACTCATTCGCAGATAAACTGATACAGATATAAATATATGCACTATAAACCCAATTTTGATGATCATCAAGTATCTTCTGCAGATGCTCTTATCTTGATGGCCCACCAGCAGATTGAGACATGTAATACAATACTTTCCAATGTATGTAATATTCATTTATTGTGCAAAGTAAGAAAAAGCATGTTGGCCAATTCCATTTTGAAGCCGATATTGGCCAGTATCAATGACGTGCAGATATTATCAAGAAACCCTTATTATTGATATATTTTGATATTGATCCAGCTTGCTACAATGTGCTGTTATGACAAGTGGCTCATACCAGCCTCCAAGCTAAAGCATACAGTAACATTATAATGTTACAACATTCAACACACTCATACAGATGGTTTTTTAATGAAAATAAAATTGATTGATTGATTGATTGATAGCATTAGCTGCAGTAACTGTATGGGCTGTTGACTCATTTCACGGTAAGTCAGCAAATTAACATTATGTTAGCTAATGTAAACTTAAAGCTACTTAATTCATATAAAATGACATAACATAACATTAATTTCAAAACCAGTACCATCTGATAACGATGACATCCCAATATTATTGTGTATCCCTAATCATCACAGGGCTGAAAACAGGGCTGTGTTTTTGACACCATGAAAAGCTGACTTCTTAGAGATGCCTGGTTCTCACAGAACAGCCACGCTACAAACATATGATGATCCTAAAGAATATGATAACATACTATAAATAAAACTACCTAACAGAAAATACAAGAGTTAGAATGAGCACAACCTTTAACATCTACAGTAGTAACGTGCAACATACACATTAATGCAGCAGCAATATTAACCCAAAAACATCATATAGTAAAACACTGATAACGAAAATTTAATTGCATCATTAGTACTTTTACTATTGATACTTTAAGTAAATGATGCTGACATGTTTACATAATATTACACCAGTAAGGTTTTAAATGCAGGACTTTTATTTGTAGCTAGGCGTTTTCACAATGTGATAATGTGATAAAAAACATGATATATAATAATAAAACACTAACAGGTAACACTTAACTGCAAAATCAATGCTTTTGCTTTTTATGCTTTGAGCTAATTCTGCTGGTAAGTTAATACTTAGATACTTTTACTGCAGTAAGGTTTTGAATGCAAACCTTTTAGCAAAGCACTTTCACAGTAATACAGTATGGTACTTATATTTCAGTAGAAGGCTCTGAACTCTTTTTACAACACTGAATTAGCAACATACATGCACAATAACGACAAAACACCTCATCCTACTGAAATGTTGGCCAGTACACTGCAGGACAAATCTCATAAACACGTTCAAGTGACGTTAACGTGTAAATTAGCTTAACTGTTGATGTAAATCTGAGCGGCACTGGTTTCCAAAGCTAAAAAGTTAGCAACCCGGTGCTAACTAGCTAGCTAGCAAAGTATTTGTTCAAGATAAGAAAGCCATGTGAAGTAAAATATGTAGGTAATCTGCTATTTGACAGAGTGTAGCAGGAGTTAAAACTAAATCCAGAAGTTTGTTGACATGCTAGCTCGTCTAAGCTAATGCTAACGAGTGAAGGACGAGCTAAAACGTGGCCGTTAAGCTCGCGCGGGTTTAGCTCGCAGTCGAAAACACTAAACACTTTCCAGCATTAACGATGTTACTTACAAACACGCAGAGTGTTTAGATGAGCAGGTAAATGACGGCTTGGCATGCACATGTCGAGGAGCAGGGTCAGGGGCACTCCGAGCCCCGCTGAATGTTGTGTGTTACACCAAAACATGTCCGTGTTGTTGGGAGCGTCAGCGACTCAAAGTTCCGGTTGCGCGCCGTTACGCGCGCAGTTTACCAGCAGAGGGTGCCGTGACCAAAGTGTGTGGGAACACACGGAGAGGAAAGCGACGGACTGAATTCAGATCCCATCGAAATGACCACAGATTTTTGGAATATTTTGCATAAACGATAAAGACATAGCGGATCATTAGTAGCCTAAACATTTTCCTGGACAGTCATCAGCGCACACGAATCTGTACTTGCACTTTCAAGTGACTTAGGCCACAACTACTACCACTTATACCACACATAAACTTAATAGGGTGTCTGTTCTGTACATAGGAATTATGCTACATCTGGTTTTCACGTCAGTGGGCGACAGTGGAAAGTAAAATAATCTCATTAGGGGCTTTTACGCACAGCATCCAAACAATCTCCATGCGCAACAGCCCAAAACACAAAACAAAAACTGTCTTAACCCTCCCAATTAAAGTGAAAAGTGACACAGGTTGTCTGTCCATGAGATTAACACCTCCCTTGATGAAAAACACCACAATGTTCCTTTAAGTTTCTCACACAGTGGTGTGTTTGTGCTGTTGCAGGATACTTTACTTGAATAACCAGCTATGTTGGCACCATTTTAAAGTGAGAAATTGAATTGTAGTCTTCCTATTATTCTAATGGTCCCTTAACATTCCTGCGGGGACTTGTTTTGTCAGTGAACAGCCACAGAGTCGGGCAAACATAAAGTCCTTTCGGTCAGTGGTTCAGGCTCTGAGCGCTGAAATGTTGGAGCGGCCCCAGAGCCCCCGGCTACACACACAGCACACCAGCTCATCTGATGGTCCTCAGTCTGTCTCAGCCCGGTTTGCAGGACTTGATTCCGAGGCGAAATGCCACCCAAAGAGCCACAGCTGATTGGACTACAAGCACTGACTGCAACTAAATGAAATTCTAGGTAAAAATTAATAATTCTTTTTATTTGATGCCCAATTCAATCTTTATTTGTTTACTTGCTGTGTTGTGTTACAGTTTGAGTGACAACTTCAATGTGTGTACAGTTTGGACAAATCATTGGGTTCATATAAGTCATGGGTTGGATGTAGAGATGCTTATGTGATGTACGTTTACTCAGTTTTATTGCAGATTATTTAAAAGTTGCAACATTTGAATATTTGTTTAGATCAATGAATATTTGCACAAATGATTCTGGCTTTACATATGCGTACACATTTTGTCTGCGTAATATTGCAGGCACTTTATAAGGCACTTTATCAGTATTAGGAATTTGAACAAATCAAGCTGTTATCATAACTGTGAGGAACTTCACAGCTCTCTGTTTGGGTGTGGTTAGTAGGATGCATGATTGTAACAAATAAACAGGTGAATTTTATAACACTGACTGAATATTTTGTGTTGCATCCACTGTAAGTTTACGCACTTCATTACTTTGTCTTGCTAACTGTTTTCACTGCAAGGATGGAAGTGTTGCTGAGGGGAAACCTGCGGAGAGGAGTGGGGCTCTGCCTTCTGCTGTTGGCTCTTGTACACGAGGCCACAGGCCAGAGAAGGAAGACGGGGCGCAGGAACAACTACAGGCTGCGTGACGATGGAGAAAATGGTAATTCTATATTGGAGGTATCCACATGTTGGTGGTGACGGTCTGTCACTGAGAGTCCTGTGGGTGTAACAGACAGGTTACACCCACAGGACAGCTCCAATCACAATGTGCAGCACTTACAGGATGGTTGGGTGGCATATGTAAAGAAAAATACAGATAACTTAGACTTTAACATCACATACAAGAACTGGCCCTGGGATGATGAGCAGCAGCATAGTAGTCAGGTCATTGAGTGTCAAATTCTTGGTGTTTAAAATCCCAGTTCAAGTCCAAATCTGAAGTCCTTTTGAGCTTTATATTAGTTGAATCCTCAAACCCATGAATCCAGAGCTCAGTGGGACCTTTGCAGAGCGGCTGTGGTTCAGGAGACAGAGCAGGCTGTCCACCGATCACAGATTTGGTGGTTCGATCTCCAGCTGCTTGGGCAGGACACTGACCCAGGCCACCACCTGGCACTGAGTCAACAAAACTACCTGGTTAGGGTTAGGAAAAGATTGTGGTAGATAAATATCGACTCGCGTGACTAAAGACTATTGTGACAAAATAACTCAACGTTGACTTCTAGTTTCAGACGGGACAGAAACACCAATCTCCTGGGTGAAAGTCTTGTGTTTGTTGGACCAATCCACCTCCACTCCCACCTCCCTGGATGAGTCTTTTTAAGCTATGATGTTTTTTTTAAATTAATCTCTCTAAAATCGAACCTGTTCCAAAAATTTCAATGATGGAAAGTTCCAGACTCAGTGTGCAAACGTGACTGACACAAGGTGAGGTTGTATTTATTTTTGGACGTGTGACAATTTGGAGTTTGCAAAATAAACATGATGGCACCGCCTGCACTGTCTATATTTAAGCCCCTGATAAGAGCTAAGCAGTTGCACCCTTCTCCAGATCTCTTATTTTCCTTTATAACACTGTGAATCTTAACATTCACTGGAGGTTTTGTTGGCGTCCTTCTCCCTCAGGTATGACATGTTCACTGGAGGTGGCGTTCATCCTGGACAGCTCAGAGAGTGCAAAAATATTCCTGTTTGAGAAGCAGAAGGCTTTCGTGCTGAGCTTCAGCACCCGCCTCTCAATGCTGCAGGTCGCTGGCTGGACCCTGAAGATGCGAATGGCTGCACTTCAGTACAGCAGCTCCGTCTCTGTGGAGCACCGATTCTCAACCTGGAAAGACCTGGATTTATTTCACAGTAAAGTCAGCACCATGAACTACATTGGCCACGGCACCTACACCACTTACGCCATCACCAATGCCTCGCAGCTGATGGTGCAGGAGACGCCGGCGGACAGCGTCAGGGTTGCAGTGCTGATGACTGATGGGGTCGACCATCCCCGTAACCCTGATGTGATTTCAGCTGCAGCTGAGGCCAAAGGTCACGGCATAAAGTTCTTCGCTGTCGGTTTATCAGATATCGGGCAGCAGAGTCAGAATAACGCCAAGCTCCGGGCCATCGCCAGCACACCTGCTCAGCAGTTTGTCCAAAGTCTTCTTGATCCTCAGCTGGAGGAGAAGATGATCAAAGAGATGGTGAGTGTTGGCTGCAAGTATGATGACCTTAGTTAAGGTGGCACCTGTGCTGACATGAGAAACAACGGGGACAGGATGCCTTGACAAAAACCCAAAAGCAAGAAATGTTGGTATAAAGTCATGTAATCATTGCGTTACTGGTAGTGACCGACTTTAGACTTTTTATTTAGTGTGCATTAAAGAGTGCTGATCTCATCTCTACTCGTCATATTTTGACCCATGGGCAAAAAACCCTCTCAGTATTATCATAATGATGCCGGGGTCAACCTTTTGCATTATATCTGGACACAGAAGGAGTCAGTGGTAAGTCACGTGAATCGATTCCTGTAACTAAAAAGGGCCTGTGGTTGAGTTGAGTCAACAAAACTGCCTGGTTGGTTTAGGAAAAGATGGTGGTGGATAAGTAACGACTCACAAAGCTACAGACTGATGTGACAAAATAACTCAACATTGACTTCAAGTTTCATTCAGGATGAAAACACTGATCTCCTGGGTCAAAGTCCCGTGTTTGTTGGACCAATCCACCTCCACTCTGAACTCCCACCCACTCTAAGCGGACTGCCCCACTTTTAAACTAGCCTATATCTGTCTGTCTCTCTTCATTGTGAAAATTCACGTGACAAAATGAAAAGACACATTTACTCCTTTGCCTCTCTCCACTGGAGTAATGTATCTGGCCGTCACCGTTTGGCACAGCAGCTGCATGAGGGGGCGGAGCTGTCCACCACTGTCTGTGTGTGGTCCACATCCTCCTCCTCATTGTCATCTACCTGAATATTACTATCTGACCTGCTAAAAGTAGCTATCTGAGATATGAAATGATTCTGTGACAAGATTTTAATGACAGACAAAAGTTTTGTGCAAATGTGATTGAGACAATGTGAAGTCGTATTTATTTTTTGGACGTGCCACAATTTGGGATGAAAAAAACGGACTCTGGCTCTGACTGTCCAATACTGACCCCGATGGGTTTACATTGGAGTTCATTGAAAGCCTGAAGCATCTGAAATTGACACTAAAGGGTGCTCCCGGTGTCACTGTAATGACCAAGCAGCATATTTTGATGCACTGGGATTGAGGCCAGGCTGATGTCTGCCTTCTCTCCAATATAATTGTGCACAAAGTGCCAAAAGAATACATTTGAAAAACTCATTGGCGATAATTATTTCTAGTCATCATGACCCAGTTACTCAAGATAATCCAGGAACTATTTTCTTGCTACCGAACTACACCCGCCAACCGAATCACCACGCCAAAAAAAGCGTGCATCTACTGCTAGCTCACTTAGCACTGCTGAGCTAGCTAACATCACAGCTTAATTTAGGAGGACGCCATTTAGGTTTACATCTTGTTCTGTCACAAGCATGAGCCTGTTGTCCATGAATAGATGTATGCTTCCCTCCGTCCTTATTCTGACCTTTAAAAACTAAAAATTCTCCGTAAGGAAAAAAGTCATTTTTTAGCAGGCCGTAACAATTGATAACAAAACCAAGAAATCACCAACCAAAAAGGATGAAAACCACTGTGGTAGACCTCAGTGATTCTCAACCACTCACCATTGATGCCCAAGAGTCTGAAGCCTTTAACCACAACCAAACCCTGCTGTTACACCAACTGATTCCACATATTCTCTTCAAACTGTTTGGCTAAAGGTGCAAAAATGTGTTTGCTTGGATTGAACCGTGCTTTCGTCTTTACCTTCCACGTGGTTGCGTAGCACTAATGATGCACTGCACACACCCAGCAGCCGACCACAATGACAGCAGCGTGCAGAGGGGTTTATACACGTCTCTTTATCTGCACTTGCTGTCCTCGCAGTGGGTTCACATCTCAGTGACACAGTTGTGTCTGCATGACGGGGCTTTCCCGTCTGCTTTGCATTTTCCACACACACAGAAATGTCAAATGCATTTGCAGGAGGTCAGGACCTGTCTGAGAGAGCGGCTTGTTCTGCTTTCCAGAAATGTGTGATATTATTCATTCACAATTTTAGCCTGCGAGAAAGACACAAAACAGTGTTGAGGAAAGACAGCATCAAACATGAATACACCAAGGTTTCCCCAAAACTAATAGATCGATCTTTTCTGTGAGTTAATGAACTGACATTCATTTCTTGTCTCATGTTTCGCATCCAGGGTGCAGTTGCATTTGAAGGGGTAAGTCTGTAAATACAATCCAGCATATTACTTCTCTAATCAATAAGTTTAAATACTTGCACTGACTTTGCATATCTCTCTCTGTTAGTGTCCACAAGCTCAAGTGTGTTTGTGTGAAAGAGGAGAGAGGGGCCCTCAAGGAAGTCCAGTGAGTTATGAATAAAATCTATAACCTTTACAAAAATGATCAGTTTCTCCTTTTGTTTTTCTTCATCACAAACATACACAGCATCATCTTGGCTTTTAGCATCTAACCAAGACTTTAATTTACTAATCCCAGGGTCGAAAAGGGGACCAAGGCTTCAGAGGGCCACCAGGTCTTAAAGGAGCGAGGGTAAGTCATCACACAAAGACGCAAAATATTTTAATGTCTGATTTCATGCAGCTCACTTCAACTTTATCTTTTTTTTTTGTTTGTTTTACAAGGGGGAGCCTGGGTTGAACGGTCGACCTGGAAGTGATGGTCCAGAGGTAAAAAATAATCTCTTAAATACTAAGTAACATGCCTCTAATCAGATGAAATGCAGATTTTAAAACTGTTTCACCTTCTACAGGGTCGCCCAGGCTATAAGGGCAACAAGGTGGGCGACATTTATCTTCAGCACTAGTGGTTTAATTCTCATCAAGTATAATGACATACTAAGAATAAAAGAGAACAGTCTAAACTTGTGTTTGGTCTTCTAGGGGGAGAGAGGAGACTGTGGCGCTCCGGGGGAAAAGGGTGACATTGTATGAACATTATAAAACCACTATTTTAATTAATACCACAGACTTTGTCCTCGTAATGATAGAAGTGCCATTTTGCAGGGACCTGAGGGACCTCCAGGCCAGCGAGGACTGAAAGGAGAACAGGTAAGCTCACTATTGAGTAGAATGGCTCTTGCAGACCTCCACCATGGCCAAATGCCCTGTCTAAAAGTGTTAACAACAGAGAAAAATATTTTGTGCATCGGCCTTATGACTCAGGGTGCTTTCACACCTGCCCTGTTTGGTTCGTTTCAATCAAACTCAAGTTCGTTTGCCCCCTCAGTGCGGTTCGTTTGGGCAGGTGTGAACACAGCAATGCCGTGAGAACATGAACCAACTCTTGGCAACTATGCAACAAAATTAGTCCCTGATTCAGACCAAAGCAAGACAACTCTAGGTCTGAAGTCTCAGTTTTGAGCATTATTTAGCCCCTTCTTAAGAGGCTAGCATGATATAGTTTATACCAGTGGATGATTTATGTTGACTAGTTTTAGAAGATACCATTATGTTTGTGGCGGTGCATCACAGCCTCATTAGACAGCAATGTTAGCATTCTGTCTAAAGCAACCTCAGAGAGCTGTGAGCATGGCTGTAGACTCTTATTGTCTCGTTTAAATCATTTAATTTTTCATTTCTCATCATTTTTATCATCAGATTCATCAAATATTTTTATTTGTCATTCCAGTCCACACCAGTTTTTCAATTCTGAATACTTTTCATGTTATAATTTGCATTCCTGAACAATTTACTGCCTGCCTGCTGTTCATATTGATACACAGACATCAGACTGTCTGTTCACTCCCCAATATGAAAAATGGAAGTGGAATTTGTCTCTTATTCATCTCTGCACTAATGGAATGTGAATATTGGATTATGGGTAATCCTGATACTAATGTGGCTATCCAAAGCAGTGAATCCAGGCTTGCAGGATATTATTCTTTTGCAGGAACAGACTTTGTGTGGTGGGATTAGTGCAGGGACCTGGCCGCCCAGCACCACTCTTCCTCCTCTGTGCTACTGGCACAGTGTCAGTATAACCTTGTTATTTTGTGAGCTTGGCCTGAGAGTCGAAGGACATGAAAGCAGTGAATGTTGATTTTAGTGATTTCATTGGTGGTTGGTTGGACGGGCTGACCTGCAGCTCGGTCATACAACACGAGGGCTTCATTTTTAATTCATACATGATCGTTTTGTGCCGCTGGATTCAAAATTTTTGTTGCAAAATGAAGAAAATCACCCCAGTTGTTTGGATAAAAAAACTGCATATTTTAAAGCAAATGTATGTTGTATTGAGGGATTGTATAAGATTTTAAATTTGTTTTGCAGGGTGCAATAGGACTTCCAGGTGACATGGGACCTGAGGGCCCAGCAGGACCTAAAGTAAGTTTCCCCGAAACTTCAAGATGCATTTAAATTCTCTGTTTTCTGTCTTTTCGGCACAGAAAGTTCCAACTGTTTGACTAGCTGGATTAAAGTCGTGTAATGTACTTGTACTAGGATTTGGTGCATATGCATTAAGGGCACGTCTCACCATTTTTTCCACTTAAACGGTGCATAATCTCGGTGGTTTTAGTAAGAGCAGTGATGTCACTGCAGCAAATATTGTGGGACATTTAAGCAGCAAAATCTTGTAGCTTCTGAAATAATCAATGAAGTTATGCTGCTTCTTGCGTGTAAATGTGCACAGCGTCTCTCTTAATGGGGAGTCGGGCAGCAGCCCTGCTGCAAACTTCTTAAAAAAACCTGGCAACATCTCTAAAACCCACACATTCAAACCCACCCACATTTACTGGTGGTTTATCCATCCACGTAAGAATATCTCCCAAAATGTTGAACTATTATTTTAAGTTTTAAAGAGCTTTTTTAGGAAATACAATAAATCCAAACAGTCTGTAAACACCCCAAAGCTACAGAGCATTCTGTCCGTAACAGCATAATTATTTAGTCAACCAGAGAATGTAGTTATTTAAGATCATTTAGAAATTTGGGGCCATTTGTCCTCAGAATAGTGGACCAGTTCAACACTCCCCAGACACTTTCCCACACAACATTTGTATCATCAGATAAAAACGACCTTTAAAATGTGTGCCCAGGGCTAATAAGATGCTGATGCCTCCATCTCCATAGAGCTGTTCCGCAGCTTCTTAACAAAGATGTCTTTATACAGATGAAATGTAATGTGATTTATCGCACATCCAGGAAAAGTCCAGACATTTATCAACAGCAAGTTTTACAGACGGGACAAAGGACTGGTCTTTACTTTCTAAATGCCATAAGAGGTTGGATCAAGACTGTTGGAAATAATGATGAGACAAGTATAACAGTATTTTCCACCAGATATCACTAAGATTTTACTGTAAATGCCACAAACGTCATTCATTTATTCAGGTTTATTTAGTGAGCATTTTAAAAGCTCCATGGAAAATGTACTGCAGTTAAAATCCCATTAACAACAGAAGAAAAGTGAGGTGAGGTTTTTCTTCAGGATGCAAATGTAAATATAAATTTCTGCACTGACTCCTAACTCCTAATAAAAGTCCCGCCCCCCAAATCAATCAGTTTCAGTTTAAGTGTATGCTATATTTAGAATATTATCACCACTTTACCTTGCCGTCAGACAGCCCTTACCAATAGGGAACTGAGGCCGTTATATCAAAGCTACCAGACTCACCGACAAAAAAGTAATTTTACTTCACATAACGCAGGAGTTGCTGGTCTACTGTGACCTTGACTGGTTAGTGTGTCAGGTAAAGAGGTGAAAATATTCCAAATAAAGGGAAAACTTAAACTGCTATTGAGTTTTTAGGTGTCTAAAATATGTTTTGACAGTAGATTTAGTTTATCAAATACGCAAGCAAATTACTAATCGTCTACCCGCAAGTGATCGTTGTTGTTAGTGTGACATCACTGTGATTCAGTCTATCTATGCATTCCAGTACCCACATTACCGCACTGTATAGCACGCCAGAAAAAGACTTCTTTTGTTTCATTTCAAATAACAACATATTATTTTAAATTCACAAAAGTGAGGATGATGAGATGCATTAGGTTACTTTAAAAAAAAAAGTTATTTCACATCTATTTGCAATGTTAAGCTGCCATCACATGACATGCAAATATCTGAACTTGTTTAATCGCCACAGGGGGACAGAGGGCCCAGCGGTACTTCTGGACCACCGGGGGACATCGGTATTGGATTCCCAGGAGCCAAGGTAACTCTTCAGCAACATTACTGGAAAAAAATCCGCTGTAGTGATAAAATCTTCCTCAAATCATTGTTATGCCTGAAAAAGAAAGGGTGGCTGGTCATTTTCTCCATATGAAACACTCAAACATTCTTTTCACTGATAGAGACAAACTTACAAACTCCTACTAACTGCAAGAGATACAATAAATAGTACCGCTCCTTTTAATGAATTACTGTGAATAGCTGTAAGAGCTGAAAGTTGTTGAGTGATGCTGTTTGATGTTTACAGGGTGAAAAGGGCATTCAGGGAAGATCAGGTCCCCCAGGTCCCGTTGGGGTCGGAGAACCAGGACTACCGGTGAGTGTACACGTACTGGTGTAACTGCAGCGAGATCTTGCATATAGTTGGTTCCTTTAAAGTCCACTCTAATTATTAAAACTACTAAAACAATAAATGTGAAGCTACAAGCATTGGAAGACGTACTCCTTTATTTTTCTGAAAGAAAAAATAGCATTTGATAAAACACTACAAGTCTTTAAATCAAAGTTATAGTATAATAACAAAAGTATCACCAGCAAAATGTACTTAAAGTACCAAAACTTACTTGTTGGGCAGAATAGCCCTTTTAAAAGTGTTATATCCTTGAGACCTTGTGTCCTCATCTGTGGACATGGACATGTTTTTGTGCCATCTAGTGGTAATAAGATCACAATACACTAATCCATGTAAAAACAGGATGGCAGGCATCTCTGCCAAGTCAGTCTGCAGCCGATCCCGACACAAAAGTGGACAAGATCCAAAACCTGATCACATTTTATGGTTGAAACTTGTTTACTATTGATCAATAATGTTTGTAGCTTGATATGGCGACAAATTTGACCAATTTTAGCAACAGTAACAAGCTAAGACACTGTTTTAGAAAGTACTAATTTGAGGACATTCAGACTTAATTATCATCTTGTTTAAGGGGTCTTGTTCATGAGTGAGGGTAGAATGAAGCGTGAGATGGATCAGTGGTTTGGTGCGGCCTCTGCAGTGATGCAGGCGCTGCACCGCTCCGTCATGGTGAAGAGGGAGCTGAGCCGGTAGGCAAAGCTTTCAATTTACTGGTCCATCTACGTCCCAACCCATGAGCGCTGGGTTGTGACCGAGAGAATGAGATTGTGGATACAAGCGGCCAAAATGAGGTGGTTCGGAAATCTGATCAGGATCCTCCTGGGCGCCTCGGGGCAGACCCAGAACACACTTTACATATCTCATCCGGCCTGGGAACACCTTGGGGTCCCCAGGAGGAGCTGGAAGGTGTAACTGGGGAGAGGGACGTCTGGGGTGCTTTGCTCGACCTGCTGCCCCTGTGACACTGTTACACACACACAAAATTGATGATATTAATTGTTTGCAAAATCATAATTCAGTGTAACTAGTAACTTTAATTTTAAGACAAATGTAGTGGTTCAGTGTTTCCCTTTGAAATGTAAAGCTGTATTAAGATAGAGTATGCATGGCATAATACTTAAGTACCTCAAAGCTGTTTTACATACAGTACTTGAGTTATTGTTGTTAGTCCAATACGTCACTGAAAGCCACACACAGCTTGCTGAAATGGAGATCCTTGCATGAGGGGAAGATTAAAGATATGAATAGAAACTTTTTCCTAAAGAGCGGTGAGTGAACATCCAGCGAAAGCTAAATCACATATGCAGGATAGTTTTTCCATCTGGTTTCCTTTGTTATTACACATTACGCACCGGCCAAGCTGTCAAACATGAGCATGGTTTTGTGCTTTATACTCACGTCCCGGCTCCAGGATTCCTAAGAATTTAAGATCTGAACGGTTTTCAAAGCACTGCTGCCACCTGGAGCACAAAACACGCAGTGTTTCTCAACAGTGCACATTTATTCCGTCTCATATCGACCCACATGTATGTCTTATGTTGGCATGTGCTGAAGCCTTAACATATGTAGAGGGTTATTAAAAGTTGTTTGTCTGTTTCAGGGTCCCCCAGGACCTGCTGGAGCTCTAGGGAACCCCGGACCACCTGGAGAGGGGCTTCCAGGGCCAAAGGTGGGTCAAGTTTTAAACCATGTGCCAGCTGAAGGGAAGATTCTCAATTATTATTATTATTTTCCCTTTTTAAAAGATATTTAGGGAAATAATACACATTACACACACGACACCATGATGACATGATGATATAAACTCACAAAAGGCAATTTTCAGATATACAAATATGCAATGATGATTGTTGAGTAATATGTGTGTTGATGTTATCCAACGTCAAGTCTCTGATCATGTGACGAGACGATGTGTGCACAATAGCGCCCGACTACCTTACACCACTGCTACCAACCCAAAGCGTTGGTATTTGACGACCTGCAAATGATTTTTTTGATTTAAAAATGACTTTAATGCTTCGGTTATGTGTCCTTGATCAGAACTGGGTACACAGCAACAATCTTTTATTCAGAAATATCAGATGGTAGAATGCTGTAATGGACCAATCAGATAAAAATAATCAACAAAGCCGTGTAATAAGCAGCTGTAAAAGTTTATATTCAGTGCTTATTTTTATAACACCACGTTCGTGTCCTGCAATTGCCTTCAAATTACTTTTTTCATTATGTTTTTATGAGACTTTTATTACAATGTTACTTGAATTTTTATTGTTCTCTTGTAAGTGTGTTGTAGTGTGTGTGTGTGTTCCTATTAAGCTTTATGTATCTGCATAAAAGCCTCGACAAGAGCTGCCAACGAACGCAGGCTGTAAATTCTGCGGTATGTGGCATAGGTCCATGTTATGTTCTCTTTGTCCCTGTTAAGATGAATATTAAATAAATATTTACGTAAAACAGCAGGGTTGGAATAGACAGAGAAGCTGTCTGGGTGTTGACAGTGGAGATAATGAAGCTGCTTCCTTATAGAGTCGACACCAGTGTGTAAGATCATAATGTTCTCTGCAGGTGGAGAACAGAACAGACTGCCTCTCTGAAATCAGAAACAGAAAATGTTCCACTTATTGCTTCAAAACATTGTGTATTTACTCAGGAATTTACATTATTGGCCTCCGTGTGTGTGCATGCGTGAAGCTTATGCATGATGATGTCTACGGTATGTCACACTTTCGACCTTTTGTTTTAGGGCGATCGAGGATACGAGGGTCCAAGGGGCAATCGTGGACTTGCTGGTGTTGGGATCAAAGGTGATAAGGTAAACTAGACTCAAAATTTATACGTATTTTTAGATGTTTACTCACTCTAGGGAAACCGTCTGCTGATACTGAAGCACTCACCCACATCTCATCTGATGCAGAGCTGGCCCTTTGGTTACTGTATATCTTGTTCCCCAGGGAAGTAACGGGCCACCTGGGTTTCCAGGTCCACTTGGCGCTCCTGGTGTGGGACTTCAAGGAGAGAAGGTAAAAGCTGCATTAATGTATGTCAGACTTCAAGGTGCTGCCTGTTGTTAATGATGGATATCCTACGCTCAAACTGAGGGCAAGAAAACTGTTCGCTCGGTTTCTGTAACCGCTTATCCTGTGAGGGGTCGCAGGGGGCTGGAGCCTGTCCAAGGTGACATGGACGAGAGGCGGGATTCACCCTGGACAGGTCACCAGACTATCACATAGAGACAGACAACCATTCACACACATTCACACCTACGAACAATTTAGAGTCACCGATTAACCTGCATGTCTTTGGACTGTGGGAGGAAGCCAGAGTACAGTAAGGGCTCCCCCACCCCGGGTTCGAACCAGGAACCCTGTTGCTGTGAGGCAACAATGCTAACAACCGCACCACCGCACACAAGAAAATTTAATTTCTGTTATTTCACTTTTTGCCAGCTATGGTTGAATGTAACCAAGTACATTTACTCAAGTACTTCACTTCAGTAATGTACATTACTTGAGTGTTTTCATTCTGTGTTTCTTAATACTTCTATACCACTACAACTGTTTTACTTTTTTCCTCGCTACATTTGTCTTGTCAGCTTTAGAAAGGCACATCAACTTGTCTGATTTGTTTCTAACTTAATCTTCTGTCTCGCAGGGGGATCAAGGCCCAGCCGGACCTACAGGCCCCAGAGGAGCTCAAGGTATTGGAATAACAGGACCGAAGGTAAGACAGAGGGGCGACAATGTCCTTTAACTGACAGGATGTTTGTCTCAGGAACAGAAACTTAGATACTAATTGTGACTGACAGTCAGCGGATTCTCCACCTGATTCCATCTAAATTGTTTTGCATATTTAATCACACAAATCTGCCTGTGAAACACGGCTGACTTGTCAGTCAAATGCCTGGGTGGTGGATGGTCTGTAAACTGAGACACATTAATTTCACATTCAATTGCTTTATGGCATTTTCTGTGTCTCAGATTTTACTAAATATCCCTTTGACTGTGTGGATGTTGTTCTCAGGGGAATCAGGGCCTCCCAGGTGAGCCTGGCCTGACAGGTGAGAGAGGTGTTGGAGAGCCCGGACCCAAAGTAAGTCCTCTCACCACTGTGACACTTCTCACTCTACAGGAAATAGAAACAAGAAGAATCATACCACTCTCATGTCTGTATGTCAAATATGAAGCTACAACCAGAGGCCAGCTATCTTAGCTTAGCATAAACACCTGTCATTTGGTTTCTATGGATCAAACAGACACAGAAAAATGTGCTAGTGGCTTTTAGAGCTGCTGGTATGTGCAAGCATTTTATTACCTTTGCAGAGAGCCTGGCTAGCTTTTACCTTCCACTTCCAGTCTTTATGCTAAGCTAAGCTAATCACCTTCTGGATTTATGCTGTGATCCACTGTGCTAAAAAAAAAAAAAAGACCTTCGACCGAGTCAAAGTTTCAAGTTGGAGAACTCAGCTAGATCCATGTAGGCTGAGTTCGCTGACATATACTCAACTGATGTCACAGCACACAGTTAGTACTTTAGTATTTATCTTCTCGTCTCTCAGCAAGCGAGCGGATAAGAGTATTTCCCAAAATGTTGAACTGTGATTTTTAAGGCGATTAGCGTAAGATCATCTGCCTAATAAAAATCTCAAACTGCAAGTCTCACACTTAAGCTCTGTTGCAGCTCTGTAAAATATAAAGCCATCAACAACATGTCATTTAGCCGATGAGCTGCAGCCGTGATACTCCTGCACATTACTTTCCTCTGTCAGGGTGACCCAGGCTCGGAGGGGTTACCAGGTATACCAGGTGAGCCGGGAGAGGATGGAGCTCAGGGACAAAAGGTAACATCATAAACCTGTTTGCTCCTTTTCATATATATATATATATATATATATATATATATATAATATATAAATATTTCTTACCAGTCTGCTGCTTCTTTGACTGTTTCCAAATAATGGCAGGGTGACCTTGGGTTACCGGGGCCCAGGGGACCTGACGGTGCTCCTGGTAAGGGCGTACCTGGAGCAAAGGTAACAGACATTTTACACGTCATCTACGTAGTGATCACGTGAGAGCTCAACTTGTTTGGAGGAATAAGAGAAACAGTTTGGTGTTATTTCGGTAGGGAGACAGAGGGGACCGGGGGACCAGAGGATCGCCAGGTGCAGTCGGTCCTGTGGGGCCGATGGGGCCGAAGGTAAGTAAACACAACCAGAAGCATTTTATATGAAAATGTCATTCGAAGAAAATGTTGTCACATCTGATAGAAATAGTGGTGGGAAATAGCAAAGTATGTTCAAACACTTTTGAGAAATCTCTCTCCAAATTAGGTATTAAAGCTACAGCTGGTAACTTATAAAAATATTTTTTTGTCATATTTAATGAGACTGTCACTGTATCCAGACTGCCTCTGCCTCTAATGGCATCTGCAAGAATGTACAGCTGAGCGAAAACAACCAATCAGAGCCGAGGAGTCTCAAACACAGCTGTCAATCACAGCTCACGAACAAACTGTCAAACCATGCAGCGCTGATCAAGTATGAATCAAGATTCTGTAACTGCATTGCCTATTTCTCTCCTCTAATGTTTTTAGAAACATAATTTAGTGTACTGTTTAGCTGTAAATGAGAAAGTTTGTGATCTGACCGTCCATGTTGGATATGGTCAGGGGAAAACCAAGCACCGCCCACCAAACGTTCTCATTTTACAGCTAAACAGTCACTAAAAATGTGAGAAATAGGCAATGCAGGACACGGCTGCCCCTTAATGGTCAACCAAACGTTAGACAACTAGAATGGTTATTAGTCTGCAAGATTTCATTGGTTATTTAGTAGCAGAAAAAAAACAAACAAACAAGAAAAACAAAAAACAAACAAACGTGAAACTCTTTTAGGAGCTGTGTCTCGTCAGATAAACCCAAACCTATATGACTGGACCATGTGGAAATTTAATTTGAAAGGACAGATACAGGAAGTGTTTCAGTCCCACCTTTTCCTGATGAGTGTTTGGTTTTTCAGGGTGAACCAGGAATCATTGGGCCACCAGGTGCAGCTGGTCCACCAGGGAGGGGTATCGCTGGTGCCAAGGTACAGCAAGTCCACATGGTGCAAACAAACAGGTGCTGTAACTGTCAACAGCAGCAACAGTGTTGGTTTATTGATCTTCTTCTGGTTTTTGTCAGGGAGAACCGGGCCAGCGAGGTCCACCTGGAGCTCTGGGAGAGCAGGGGATAGGTTTACCTGGGCCAAAGGTGAGTCCAGCGTCAGGTTTACTCTTCACTGAGCCTCACGTTTAAAGTGCTGATATAAAGGAGGCATGTTTGGGTTTGTAGGGGGACAGAGGGTCACCAGGACCTGGTGGGGCACCTGGACTTAAAGGTGACGGTTACCCCGGCCCACCAGGACTTCCAGGGCCTCCTGGTCTGACAGGAGAGACTGGATCAGATGGCGTTGGTTTACCTGGACCAAAGGTAAAAGTTCACCTGTGGAAAAACATAAAACCAGGACAGTGTCACCAATGAAACCACAACATTGTTATTTTTTTATGAGGAAGTTATCTTCACATCTTGGGAGATTTTATTTACAGTGGTGCTAATTTTGTTTATTTTTTTCTATGAGTATATTTTGATCTTGTTGTTTTAGGCATTCCTACCATGTAGTGTCAAGAGATAACATCATCATTTCCCCTGTAAGAAAAATATACACTAACGTATAATATGATAGTGGAAAATATAAAAATCCAGAAATTGGAAAATAATTTAGGTATTTTAGATGTTTTATATATTATTTGTGTGTTTTCATCCTTGTGTTTGTAACTGCAATGTACTTTCTCTTTTTTTCTTAGTTTTCTTTGTGTCTGTGATCAGATTTTTGTGATTACTGATAAATATCTATAAATGTTTCCTGTTCAGGGGGACAGAGGTTTGCCTGGACCTCCTGGACCTGCTGGGCCACCAGGAATTGGCCTAATTGGTGCTAAGGTAATCCATCCTGTTCAAAACATTGGCTTGTGATTTAAACTATAAGTATATTGTCTTGAAATGAATGCTGGTGTGTTTCCTGCAGGGTTCGACTGGTCAAATAGGACCACCCGGTCCACTGGGGTTACCTGGAGAGGGCATCCAAGGACAAAAGGTAACACTGTCAGCTGTCAGTGTCAGAATATCTACAACCCACAATCTGCTTTATTAGACAATAATAATAATTTAGGTGCTATGGCTGCTAAAACTCGCGTGTCTTGAGGCGAGTGTGCGGGACAGACAACAAATTTAGCGTATTTGATCGAAGAGAGCGAGCTGAAGAATACAGGTGAAGTAGTTCAGTACATAAGAAGGAGCCTGATGGTGCAATGCTCTGTGAGTAAGAATGAGAATTCTGAACTGAACTGGATCCAAAACTTGAAGGGACTTTCATATCGGGGTAATGTGAGAGCATCTATTAGACCTAGTTTGTAGTCTTGCAGCAGCAGTCTGGATTGTTTGCAGTCGAGGGAGAGCTGACATACTCAGTGAGGAGTAAAGTGCAGCACTCAGTGCAAGATAAGATAAAGGCACATATAATCATTTTCAGTTCAGAAGTTGAAACAACAGATCTCAGTTTATGTATATTTATCAAGTGGAGGCAGTCGAGGAGCCTAGATAACCTGAAAGAGCCGGGTATCATCTGCATATAAATGATATGCAATGTTATATCTGTGTGTATGTTTTAATCCTCATTTTATTTTGTTTTGGTTTCTTTTAGTGGTCTTTCAGAAAAAGTAGGAAAATGTTCCTGGAAGTTTATCGACAAGACATTTGTTATTTTTTCAGAATTTAACAACTAAAACTATCCGAGTCATTTCCCATGAGACTGTCAATGGCCACAACTAATGGGATGATTTTGTTGAATGCTAGCAAAATAGCTCCTGTTTTTTCTCAGATTTCTTTTGGAAGTAGAAAACCATTTAGTCTAGAATCCGAAGCTCATGTGCTAAAAAAAGAAAGAAAGAAACTTTCTATTAGCTCCATCATGTTTTTGGTTAAATTCTCTTTGACATGGACTGTGCTCTGTGTTTCCAGGGGGAGACTGGATTTCAGGGGATCCCCGGCCCCAGAGGTCCTCCTGGACAAGGTCTACAAGGAGACAAGGTAATGATATAATGTTAGAGCTTGTATTATGAATATAGTAAACATGAAATATGGAGTGTTAAACTAGCAAAAATGAAAAAGTGAAAAGATTAAAACAAAATCAGTTAACTAAGTGGGGGGAAAAAAACAATACTGCACAGTATCGCAATATCTTTGTGTGGCAACATCAAATACCAGTTAAACTTTAGGTAGCCTACTAGAATATTCTCCTGAATTCTGGATTCTGCTGCTGCAGAAAATGGCTAAAGTGAGATCAACAGGCTGAAAACATTGTCTTTTCCTTTAGGGACATAATTTACAGTTGAAAATGGGTAGTAAATGGCAATATATCTTGTCACTATACTCAGCATATCGCGATGATATTGTGTCATGATTCCAACCCCTAATAAAACACACTTATATTAATCAATTATTTACCTAAAGTTTTGTCAGAGGGGAATAGAAGACCTCCTGTGTCTTTCCTCCTGCAGGGGGAGCGAGGGTTCAGAGGTGAAAAAGGCAAAAAGGGAGACAGAGGAGAACCTGGAGAGACCGGACCCACCGGACCTTTGGTACTGGATTTAGTTTTTTAAAGTGATTTAAATGCTCCTAAGGAAATCTCACAACATGTAAACAGCTAACAAATGCTAATCTCTCTCACATCACAGGGTAGAGTAGGACAAAAGGGAGACCCTGGACTTACAGTAAGTAAAGTGCATTAGTTGTCCTTTTTAAACCGAACTTCAGGGGAAAGAAAGTATTTTTAATTCTGGTTATTCTAGCCCTTTTAGGTTTAAGGGTGTCTGAGGGTAGGATGCTGCAGGGTTGCTGGGCTCAGCCTTAGAGAAAGCGTAAGGAGCTCAGAGTAGAGCTGCCAGTTGAGTTGGTCTGGCCGCTGAGTATTTTTAAGATTGTGGGGTAAACCTAGAACACACTCAAGGGATTAAATATCTCATTTGTCTTGGGAACACCTTCGGATGTCTGGACTACCTTGCTGCTGCCTCTGCGTCAGGCCTTGGTTCAGGAGCAGACAATAGATGGATAGGTTTTTGAGGGTGTTCACATTCATTTTGGATGCACTAGATGCTTTGTCCTGCGATAAACTGGAGTAACCTGCACGGAAGTCCAAGACTGTGCCGACTGATTTAGTTTTAAACACCCTTAAATTAAAGCTGAAAGACACAATCAGCATTTCTTTACCATAACTCGGTGACAAATCAGTTTGTATTAAAAGCATTACACTCTTTGTCTTTCACAGAGGGAAGAAATCATCAAAATAGTGAGATCCATATGCAGTAAGTAACCAGACACTTGAGCCTTTCTGTCCATATGTTACAACATAGTATCTCAAAGTGCAGCCCACAGTACTTTCACTTTCAGGAGCTTACAACAACTGGTCCAGCCTCAGGGTCCAGATTTGTTTTCTTTGAGATCCCCTGGTCTACAACTCAATATATGGACCTGTTCTGTGTGAAGAGTGTCATGAGATAACTTCTATAACTAGATTAACAATGTTAACTTGACTTTGTTTGTTAGGTTGTGGAGTGACCTGCCGCCAAACCCCCTTGGAGCTGGTCTTTGTGATCGACAGCTCTGAGAGCGTCGGCCCCGACAACTTCAACGTGATCAAAGACTTTGTGAACGCCCTGATCGACCGAGCCTCGGTCAGCCGGGACACCACGCGGGTGGGTGTGGTCCTCTACAGCCACATCAACATGGTGGTGGCCAGCCTCAGGCAGGAAGCCACTCGTGACGAGATCAAGTCTGCGGTGCGCTCCATGACCTACCTGGGCGAGGGGACGTTCACGGGCAGTGCCATCCAGCAGGCCAACCAGGTGTTCAAGGCGGCACGGGCAGGTGTGAAGAAGGTGGCCATCATCATCACGGATGGGCAGGCTGATAAGAGAGACTCGATCAGTCTGGAGAGGGCGGTGTCCGAATCTCAGGGGAGTAACATCGAGACGTTTGTGATCGGGGTGGTGAATGAGAGCGATCCTCTGTTTGAGGAGTTCAAGAAGGAGCTCAATCTCATGGCGTCTGACCCTGACAGCGACCACGTGTACCTGATCGATGATTTCAAAACACTTCCAGGTGAGCCATGATCACATCGAAAATTAACCAAAACTGACATCCCTAATTGAACAGTAACACCTCTTTCTGGTTATGGGATCACTGATTTTCTGGATAATTTAAAGAGCAAGGTCTATTTTTTCGGCAGAAAGTAGCTCCACTGAAAACAGTCCACAGTGTGTTTTTATCAGCAGTATTATTATTATTCAGGGACAATGGAAACAATGATACTTTAAATTCTATCATACTATTCACCTTCATTTATTTGAGGTGGAGAAACCCAAACTGTCTGCATTGCAAGATATTTGTTTTCTTAAATTCGGCAAACCAACCCTTTAAAAATTGATTTTAATGTAAAATACTGAAAGGCAAACACCCCTTTTCCTCTAACTGTGATTCCACAGTTTCACAGTATGTGCCTGTAAATGAATGTCATGTTTTAAGTGTGACCACAGGCAGGAAGTTGTCAGTGGGCACAAAGATGGCAATTTGAGATCTGAATTGAAACCCAAAATGTCCGAAACAACACTGAGGGAGAAATCAGGACTCATAAATGACGTGTAAACTGTCACTTAAACAACAAACTGTCTCTGCCTTCACTTGGAAGACAAGATTTAGGTGTTCAGAAAATCATCTACACATAAACAATTTCTCTTGCTGACACTTGGTGGCAACAAAGAGCAACAGTCTGAATAGAATAATGTTTGGTCCTCACACATTCTGGGCATAATGAGGGGGAAAACACTTGGCATAGATGTGTGTCTGGGAAAATCAGTTTACTACAACAAATACTACCATGGTGCTCTTGAGCAAGACAACTCAAACTGCTCAAATCCAATCTATTGTTGACTTGGAAGCTACTACAGGGAGTCTGTATACATGCACTGGAACTCAGAAAAGAGATGAAACTATACAGTGGAGTATATATATATATATATAAAGCTGTACATTTACCGTGTTCGTCTCCTTGTCTTGCAGCTCTGGAGAGAAAACTGCTGAGTCGTATCTGTGAGGACGGAGAGAGACATTTGTTCAGCTCCGTCCCGAGCTCCGGACTTCCTCCAGGAATCCCAGAGGTCTCCGGTAACGTTCGAGAACCTCCGTACAGGACGGATACCGACACCCCCACCTTCACTGGAGACTACAGGAGGGTTCAGATAGTGGTGAGAACACATCTGTCATCTTTCTGCCTGCTTTCGTCAACTTAGGCTGCTGTTCAATGCTTAATATGTGCAATATCAAGAGGCAACCAGGTGAAATCATCCAAAACCTTTTGTATTTTTACTCGTTGGTCCAGCACTTTGGTCCAGACTGAAGTATCTCAACAACTATTGGATGGAATGCTGATAAATTTTGTACAGACATTCATGGTACCCAGAGGATGACTTCCTCTGGCTTTGGTGATCCTCCCTCCTCTGTTACAGCCCGGCCCTCCGGCGTCGCTGCCTGGCAGAGAACCCATCACTCTGCCGAGACCCAAGACGGACGACAGAAGCTCCTCAGAGATTCAGAGATTTCCGTTCTTCGACAGGGAACCCTTCAGACCCGTCACAGAGTTCCTCCCACAGTTTGACATGAAGGACCCCAACCACCATGTGGTGATGACGGGAGCCATCGGGCCAGCTGGTCCCACTCTGAAGGCCCCGCCTGAGAAGAAGACGCCGCCGCCGCCTCCAACTCCCCCACTGCTGCCATCTGACACCTACGCAGGTAACTGACTATAGGATGGAGATATGCCTATTCCATATTCAGTGGAAATGTTGAGACAATGAGGTCAAAGCATTCAGTGAAATTTTAGATGAACTGACTGGCTATACACTCAGTATTTTTTAAGCACTTATTTGTTGTCTTACAGAAAGTTTGAAGAATACTAAGACCACTGTACACAAATTTGCTATAGCTAAATGTGAAGCTACAACTAGGAGCCAGTTAGCTTAGCATATGTGTCTTACCCCAAATATCAGACTGCTCCTTTAAATCAAACCGAGTGCAATAAATTTGCAGGAAATTATCGACAACAAGTCTGTAACACAATGAAATTCTTTCAAACATTATAAGCTTTGTATGCTGACATTTTTAACAGGTATACGAATGTCCAAATTTAAACGAATGTGATAATCCAGACTGAAATATCTCAACAATTTGTGAAAATATTTGTGAAAATCTTGTTAAATTTGACACTTCTTTGTGTTTTTCTGTTGCCTCCAGCGGAGCGCTGCAGCCAAGTGCTGGATCCTGGACCGTGCCGGGACTACGTGGTGAAGTGGTACTACGATGCTACGGCTAATTCCTGCGCTCAATTCTGGTTTGGAGGCTGTCTGGGAAACAGCAACCAGTTTGACAGTGAGAGGAGCTGCAGAGAAACCTGCGTCAAGGTCTAAACCTGCACGTGTACCTGTAGTCACCAATAAAACATTCTGCTGAGACGCCACGTGACTTCGCCATGACGTTCACTTCAACTTCAGTGCCTTAGTATTTTACTTGTAGTTACTTTTGACATGGATAGGGAAGAAAAAAAGAGGCATCATTAAAGCAAATTAGCCAAAAATGGAGTTTAAAGTTTAAATCGTTCAGTAGGCTAAGTACTATGAAATGTGTTTTTTTTGTTGGCCAGAGGGAGTCGTGTATTAATTGTGTAAACCAAGTTAAGCTAATGCAGAGAAAACGATGCCTGTGATGTTACTGACACACTGTGGAACACTTCTGTTAAAAATAAAACAACCTTTGTAACCACTAACCTTTCTATTCCGAAAAATAACCCCTTTTTATGGCGCCATGATGAATTTTTTTTACTTAATGTCTTAAGTTTTTTATGTTTATGTTTTTTAATACTGTGAAATGTCATTCAAGGAAAAAACCCCAAAGCAAATAAACTTATAATTTCATGCACTAGAGGTTGGTTGTTGTTATTGTAAGTATGTTTGGAACAAAGCAGCTGCTACAACAACATAAGATAATGCATGATGTCCACATGTTCATGTTTTTCACACAAAATAAAATTAATGCTGGTTGAATTTGTCCATGCACCTGAAAAAATAATAGGTTTCTCCTCTACAGACATAATGAATATAATAAATAGCTGGTATTATTGCTACTTTTGCAGCAGCACTTTAACCCCCTGATAATTTTCCACATCTGCAGTTGGCCCATGCTCGCTACATGAACGTCTAATAAAAGAGAACAATAGTAGGACGCAAAGGGAGATGACTCACGAGAAACACTTCCCTCACCTCAAAGTTTCCAGTTGGACATGATTACATGTAATTAGCGAGGAGAAGCCGATGCTCTCAGAACAAAGCATCTTCAGCTTGAGGCATAAAAAAAGCGCATGGAGTGCCTATTTAGCTGCAAGGCTTGACTTCAAGGTAACGTCTCAAGATAAAATGCAAATGGCCGATCGTGCTGGGCGAGCGTGGAGAGTTATATTCTCCGTCAGTGCTGGTTTTATCATTCATCAAGCCTAAAGGTTACCTCCTGTCTGTGCAAGTTAATGAAACAGGAGCAAGAGTGATGGAAACAGTCAGTGAAAGCAGTAGGAAAATAGAAATTTAATCTCTGATGTTGATTGTACACACACACACGACATACTTCACATCACCATTCACAATGTAGACTTTTACAGAGTGGCATCATTTGTAAAAGACAAAGAAAGATGACATGATGATGTATCCGGGCTCCTGGGATGGATTAGGATCTGTCCCGTTGAACAGGCCGAAGTAGACGACCGTGTTGGATTCAAACTCGCTCATGTTCAACTGAAAGAGGACAGAAACAGAGAGAAAGCAATAAAACTCGGTGAATAAATGCAGATGCAATTCAATTTCACACATATTGTCATCAAGCAAATAATAATGTTTTTATAATTCCAGCAGCACAGCGCAGAGACTTTTTTTGACAGATTGCTGCGTGTTGCACAGAGCAGATCAATTTCCCTGCTAACAGGTGCAATATGTGAAATACATTCATCCTCATAAATGCAGTATAATTATGAGGATGAATGTAGCAAAACATCTTTGATCCGTGTCATTCATAACTGGATTTTATTAAATTTGTCTGTTGGCTGCAGCACAACAAAATAGGAAATAACAAAAAACAATATTAAAAAAGAAGCTATTTAACTCCATAGCCCCACTTACAACTATTTACTACTACTACCATTTGTAGAGGCACAAATATCACAGATAAATGACCATGGCCCTTTACTGCACGTAGTCCTACCAAATAAAGGCACAAAAAAGCCAAAAAAAAATCTGCAAGTCTACTAAATCAGGCAGGCGAAATGTTTCTGAAACACTCCTGGTCTGGTATGACACTGTGTGGCACATGGAACAAAATCAGGTCACAGCTGCACCTGATGGATTTGTCCCACGTGGTTCCCTTACGGTCAAAATAGCAGCACCAATAACAAAAATGGGGATTTATTCATCTTTTATTGTGCATAACTTTGGTGAATCATAACATATCGGGTATGGAATTAATCTGTGGATGCTCCGGCTCAAAATGAGACCAAACTTTTCTATGGATGTCAGTTTCTGAGCCAGGACGACAGCCAACGTGTGGCCTGCGACAGACAGTAAGGCTCGGCTAATGGCCCCTTATGAAGTGAGGAGTCAGCAGTCAATGATGGCGATAAAACAGGTTTTTAAACACTTGTGAATAACCGCAACCACAAGAGGTCCTTAAAGATACAGTCATACTTGTACACACAAAATATTAGGCTGTTTGGTCCAGTAGTTTGTGAGATGAGCTGCAGACAGAGAGATACACACTCTCACACACGCACAACCAAATAATGCATGATCCGAAGATAATAACTTTGGTACAAAATATAGTAACTTCTAAAGTAAAAGTAAACACACTAAAAATTGCAAAATGTACATTTTCACAATTAAATCTTGGAGTAAATCTGATCCCAGGACTCTGCTGAGTACAAGAGAGCCCTCAAGGCAGGAAACAAGTCAAGAGTTTACACGATTATATCAGGAGCCTTTATGGTCACTTCAGAATAATTAGGTGCTCCTTGATTTTAATCCTCACTCAAATGTTTTACTGCAGTGTGACCTTGATTTTGATGTCAGGTTCTTGTAAATCTACTGGAGGCAGAGAGGCTTACTGGCATTTAAACGGTTCTTAAAAAACCCTAATTATGTGTGTCTCAAACAGAAGATATAAACACAAAACTGGCATAATATCACCTTATAAAGCAACACTGATATTGATTTTAAGTTGTGTCTCCATCCACCTGAGGACTGTGAGCTCATTCACTCTCCTTTCAGCTCTGGTTTGGTCTCCACCAACTCCTAAGAAAAACATCTAATAAATGCTCCACTGTGTTTACCAGCTAGAGCAGTTGCTTCTGTTCACATTACGCATTTAATACATTGTAAATATAAAATTATTGATTGGTAGAGCTTTAAACAGCAGCTACTGTGTAGAAAAAATACAGTTTTTGAGCTCAATAAGAGAACAAATAGCAAATGGTAAAGTTTGGAATCGTAAGGTCAGACCTGTTTGGTGATATCCGTCCTCCAGGGGTCGACCTGTAGTCCATCACACCAGCCTCCTCGCCCGTACAGCCACGTGCCGTGTTCGTTTGGTACGGCGCCCTCTTTCACCGTCAGTGTGCAGCCCAGAGGTGTTCCTGATGGTTCCCCACCATGACGCCAAAAAGATGAAAACACAACAATCAGTGCAAGAAATTACCCTATAGCTCAGTGTCGATTATCAATTAGCTGACAGAGATGAAATGAAATTACAAGAACTTAAACGCTAAGCAAAAATGCCAAACATTTGTCACAGCTTCTCAAATGTGAGGATTTCTTGAAAAATTTTGTTTTATATCATCATAAACAGAATATCTTTCGGGCTTTTGATTGTTAGTCAGACAAAATAAGGCATTTGAAGATGTCAACAATTGAAAATGAAGAAAGGAGAGGGCATCAACTGTCTCGCAAATTTACTACCAATGTATGTGAAAGTGGTCGACATGAGGTTCCTGATCAATGTGTGATGTTAGCATTTCAAAACCTACTTGCAAGACTTTAAACTAAATCTAATGACCTCAATACTGACTTTCAAAGTTCAGTCTTAATCTTTGATAAAACTATCTTGGCTCAACGTCAGTTTCTAAAACTTTCAGTTGTATTAATGTTTGCAACAAAAATGAACCTTGAGGTAAGATTGTTCGGTCAGTAACCAAAACAGTAAATATTCTTCAAACATTTCTCACCTGCTGAATCGAATGTTAGTGTGTTGTTAAAGACATCGTTGATCAAGAAGTGGTGAGAAGTGACACAAAACTCTCCACATTTGTTTTCATCGTAGCCGTGGGCCGTGATGACGGCGTACAGCTCCACCTGAGAACAGACACACGGCCGCTGAGATGAGACAGGAAGCTCTTTAAATGGTTAATTATGATTAGCGTCAGATCTGTTACCTTTTTGGTCGACACCGGGACAGAGACTTTGATTGGATGGAACCCCTTGTTGTAGTTTCTGTCAAAGGTTCCTCCACTGTACAGCGGCATCACTCTGAAGGGGCGGAGCTTCTCTGCACCATTATCTGCAACACAGAAGGCTATTAGCTAATGAAAATGTTAACATAGTTATTACTTAAATACAGAAACAAATCCTCACACCAGAAAACGTTCCTTTTGGCAATTATAATCGTATCACCACATGTGAGGTTTCTGGCACCAGCCCTTCATCAGAAGGAAAGGAAATACTCGAGTAAAGTACCTAGAGTAAATATGACAAGCTGTAAGTACAATAAATGTGATCAAATATGGTAATAAAGTCAATCAACAAAAAATGTATAATCTTGTTCATTGTTTTGGTTATTTATTACGAAAAATATTGGTTTCCTTTGTGTTTTATGATATTTGACTTAAAATTGTGGCTCAAATAAAACAAGAAATCTAAAATCATCAACCTCGGTTTTGGGAGAATGTGATGTGGCACTTCTTTTACCTTTTTATGACACTGTTTATTCCCAGACCATCCTCTGTGTCATGATCATATATTCTGTATTTTTTTTTATATTTTAAGGAAGCTGAGTCAGAGTAGTTTTCTGGGACTAAAAGCGTCATCTTTAATGTGTGTCTTTTTTTATCCAGACATCTTCCAGTAAGTATTCACAGACAGCCTGTTCCTTCCTGCAGAGAGATTCCCGCTCCGTGCAATGGACTGAAAAGGTTCTGGGATCACATTATTTCGGCTCTCCGCTCTCACAGTGGGAGAGTTCATATCTGAGCATGACATTTTCTCTGAACTGTGAATTTGGTGTGTGAATTTTACTGTCATGCCCACCATTTTAACTCCATGTTGTAGCTGCTAAAATTATCCACAAAGGGTGTTAGATATTTGATATATTGTACAGTGTTAAACACGGCAGTGGTTGACGAGATATTATATGTAGTTTTGTTCATGCAGCTCAGTTCATACTAGTTTAAAAACAGAATTGTGCGGCACACTCTGAGGCATTATTGCTGTATTAACATTTCTGTGATACCTTACTGTAATAATTCAAACCATGAACTTTTTGAGTCATTACATCTCTAACCAGTGAAATGATGATACTACCTGCTGAGAGTGTATGGATAAAATGTTCTATCATGGTGTATATAATTCTCTACTTGAAATATTGATACATACTGTACGTTGAAAGAAACAGGGATTTGTAGGATGTGCTTTCCAATGCTGTGATGAAGCACTGCCTTGTAAATCTTACTCATGAAAGTGCAGCTTTTGATACTGTGGGTCACAGTATCATGGGTGAAAGGCACAGACAGTGGGTGGGTATCTCTGGGAGTGCCCTTGACTGGTTTCGAACCTGCCTTTCAGACAGAAGTTTCTGTGTCTTTTGGTCCTTTCAGGTCTGACACTGCTGCTCTTTCCTGTGGTGTACCACAGGGCTCTGTCTTAGATCCCATATTATTTGCTATATACATGCTTCCACATGGTCAATTTATTAGCCAGTTCAAAGGTATATCATATCATTGTTATGCTGATGACATTCTACTATATGTCTCATTTAAGCCTGTTAGCACCAACAAACTTGCTTTCCTTTACAACTGTTTGGTTGCCAACAAGGACTGGATGTCAGACAGCTACTTACAATCAAATACAGACAAGACGGAGGTTAATAATAATACCTATAATAATAATTACTTCACATAGAATAGCTTCAAAGGTTGCCCAGAGTATTGGGCGCCTTTCTTCAGGTAATTCTTGGAATCTGGGTGTTATTTTTGATCAGGCCGTGCAGTTTGATCACGTTAAATCATTGACCCAAACTTGTTTTATTCAGCTGAGAAATATTGCAAAGCTCAGGTCTTCAGAACAGGACCTACTGGCTGTTCCACTCCAGGCTCAAAACAAAAGGTGATTGTGCCTTAGAAGTTGTGGCTCCAACACTATGGAATTGTCTTCCTTTAGGTTTACGAAATTTTTAAAGAAGCAACTTAAGACCCACCTTTTCCAAAATTGTCTAGTGTTTGTTCCCTGGTATGTTTCTATTTGGGTCGTCAGTAGCCTGTATTTGCTCTGTGTTTTACTCTATTTGTGTTGCTTTGTTTTTATTGATTGCATTTGATTTCTGTGAAAGGTGCTACATCAAACACATTTTATCATTAGTATTATGAAGCGGCTAGCTAGTTGGCTTGCTAACTTACTAAATCCACCATGCTATCATGCTAAACTGGTTACAGAAAATGAGGAATACAGTGATACAAGATTGTCAGCATCTACGCCTCTGTCAGAGCCTGTACAGTGCTGCAGGAGTGAGTCCTAAAACCCAGAAATGTGTTGGCATTTAGGCATTTCTGGTTCATTTGTCTCACCTAAAAAAGGTGGTTGCGTGTAAGTATCGTACATTTCTGTTTGGCACAGAGCTTATTTTCTGCAATAATACAATATGCAACATAAAAATCCCACTGGCTTTTTGTTGAGGGAAACAGGGTGATATTAACTGACGGACTGGCCTTCGAAGAAATGTCACCCCTGCACCACTATTCATTTTGAGAGTGGGGAAACACCAACACATCGCAGCCAAAACTGTGAGGATTCCCAGGTGAGTTCTGGATTATGTTCTTTTTCTATTCTGAGTGGATTTATGGACGTTCGCGATGCACATCGGAGATAATGATATCCTTGGGAAGTGTGAGTCACACTGACTCTTCAAATATGTATCATTGTGGCAATCAGGTCTAAGTGTTTTAAAGTGCCTTAACTGCCTCCATGATCCGTTTCAACGCTGCTGCTACGACTGCTGACTGTGTTAACGAGCGAGCCAAATCAGTGGGTCAAACTACAATAACTAACTTCCCATTGTTTCCAGAACAACGACATGTCTCTATCTCTGTCACCTGAAGCTGTACTGCCTGCTCAGGGCACCCATGAACAGTTTCACATGTGTGTTAAGTGTTATGAGGGTTTATACCTGTGCGATTGCTGACACTGAATCTCAGGTTGAGGGAGACAAACCACGGCATCGCCCACGGCACCGTCTTCATGGTGAGGGTGCATTTGTTGCTGTCCAGCAGGGGGATCAGAGGGGACACGTCTGTCAGCCAGCGTCCGGTGCCTCTGCCAATATAACACATACAGTACAATCATATCACACATATCAGATAAAACACAAGGATTGTCACAGGAAAACACATTTAGGTCCTTTTTAATTCTGCCTGGAAAAACGGCCGAGTGACACGGTTTAAATCAATATTCATCATAACATACAATATGAATATTTTGATGTGTAGTGCATTTTGTTCCTGTCGTGTTAGTTTTCAATACAAAATGTGCCCAAACATTTCTCTCTGTGTAGTTAGAAGCCCCACTGTGACACGAGTATCAGAAAACCACAGATTTTTTAATGTTAAACTGCTTTATTCAGTGTTTTTACTGGTTTAAAAAACCTGATTGGTTTGTTTTGGAGAGGAAGAGACCTCAGCAGGTAATTCGGCTCCGAGTGAAAACCTCTTCAACGTCTGGATTTTAAGGTATCAGTGAAAAAAGGAGAGTGCACATTAGCAGGTGATGAACTAATGGCCCGTCTCCAGTGAGCTGAACACAGTAGGAGAATCACAGGTTTTTAGTGAGAAACTGTTCTCACCGTTTTTTTATCAGCTGGTCCATTTGTTTTGGAGAGGAGCAGATGATTTGGCTCCGAATAAATATCTCTAACCAGAAAAGTTTCAGCTGGTTGTAATCTGTAATCCTCACCGCTAGACGCCACAAAATCCCCCTAGATTTTACACAGTGGACCTTTAGACCACCAAAGTCATATAAAACTAACTGATCCTGGCAGTGGTAGACCAGCAACTCCTGTGTTCTGTGAGGTAAAATTACTGTTTTTATCAAGGAGTCTGGTGGCTTTGAAGAGAGCATAAATAAGTTTCAGTTTCAGTTCAGCTCCCAGTTTGAAATCGCTGCCTGACAGCAAGGTTAAGTGGTTAAAAACATTCCAAACATAGTGTACATTTAAACAGATATTGATTTTCTTTTTTCGGTGGGACTTTTTATGAGTTGCTAAAATAAGTTTTGCTGCTGTCAACATCCAAACTGAGAGCATGCTGACTGATATCTAAAGCACACTGACCATAGATAAGCACCTGATGAAACCCCACTTCACAGAAATCCAAAATGTTCTTTTAGTATCTGTTGTGCTCAGTTTATTGTCAATAGAAAGCATAAAACAGACTTATTATTCATATTCAAGAAAACCAACAAAAAAAACAAAACAAATGAATGTAAAAAACACCCACCTACACACACAAAGAAAGATGGTTGCAAAAAAAAAGAAAGAATCTCGTATCACAAATAACGCCTCTCAGCCGTAATATTCATTTGGATTGACTCATATTTCTGTCAAAGGATGTCTATGAAAAGGGGCTATAACAAAACTATACACAGCCAGAGAGGCAGAGATAAGGGCTAAAATGAAATAAAATAAGAGTATATAAAATGCTTGTAGCAGTTTGGCTCCACAAATTGCACATTATAATGCAATATCTGGAAATAGAAGTGAAAACAGTAGGGAAAAAAGAAATATTAAGAAATAAAAAAGTAAAGGATGTTCCTTCAAGTAATTATCTTAATTTCTTTTAAATTCAAATACTCTTTAAAGCCTTAAATTTATATTTTTCACAATCTTAAAAGATCCACAGACGGCACATATAGATGTATTTATTCCACAAAAACTGTGGATTATTAATATAAATAGTAACTATTATGATCATCTTGTGTTTAACATCACCATCGTACCTGCGGAAGGCAGTGATCCATCTGCCCAGCTCTGTGTTGCAGTACGGACCGAGAGGATCGCAGCAGACGAACAGCTGCACTGTGTGATCCCAGTGAGCGCAGGACGAGTCTCTCTTGCTGGGACACGACAACGCTGCGTCAAGCTCCAGGGTGTCAAAGCTCGACAGGGCTGAGGAGAGACAAAATGTGCAAATGTTTATATCATTACCATTTTCAACAAAGCTCGAGTTCCTCTCATGCTGCGTTAAGAGTTCACACTGATGCTCTAATGCTACATTCCTCTTACCTCTGCATGCTAATGTTGTGGTTTTTTGAACGGGTTAGCAGTTTTGCGCCGACACTCATGGATGCTTTGGACAGAAGTGTTCCATAATAATGGATTATATCACCGAGGTCAGACCTAAATCTGTTTGACAGTCCTCTCATAACTCAGCCACACAGTCAGTGAAAACTTTAGTTGCACATTCATAGTTTCCCTGTTATTGAACACAGTCAGCTTGTCTTAAAGCTGCAAACGTGAGCAATAACACCACTAGTCTGGGTGTCAGAGGAGAGTTTAAGTGTCATATGACAGGACTTAGCACATTAAAACAATAATAATAATAATAATCAGAGAATATCTGTCACCTTTGGTACGAAATGACCACTAAGCACAAATCACTGACATTGAAACCTGCCGATCTCACACACACTGCTGATGAGGTTACCTAAAGGCAGGTCGACCGTGGCCACCGCTCCCGTCTCCCCCTGCATTTGGACTTTGTCAAAGACAGGAACAACCTTTGCAGGACTTTGAAGTTTGGTCTGCAGGTCTGCGTAGAAATCAAACCTGGAGACGGAGAATAAAGTCAGAGGCACGTGCAACAACATATTTTTCATGCAAGCAAACTATACACATCAAATTCAAATATCATGTTTCAAATTTTAAAGAAAAGAGAGATACATTTAGTGTTAGATTTGTCAAATTAGGGATTCTTTCAAGAGACCGAAAGTAAAATTTGCATTGCAATCCTGAAAATATTTTTTGACTGTTGTTCATACCATTTTTGACAGTTGCAACGTGGTGACAGCTGGTTTGTGTGTGTGTGTCATCATGGCGAAATGTGGCAAGAGAATTACTGCAACAGGAACTACCACAGGAAGAAGTTTTTAGTAGGGGTAGGAAACTACAGGTACGTCACGGTCCGTTCCGAGCGCTACAAAACGATTATCGATACATCAAAATTATCGATTTCTATACATTATTATTTTTTATCTTGCTGCTACTTAAAGGAAAAGTCCATGGTACAGGACGTGTTGGTTTATCTATGTATTAATAAAGGATTTTTTAACTACAGTCAGAGAGCCTCGTGTGTGCAGTAGAGTTCAAAATGGAGGCCAAGTTGGAAGATGCATGTGGTCTGAGCAAGGGAGCAGGAAGTAGAAAAGGGGCCATTGCTCCCTAAATGTAACCCCCTGGCTCACATTCATTCTAGGCTGCAAATCTATGATATATCTCTTCTGCAGACTCTCTTCAACCCTTCAGACGTTCATCTGCTTCCTTACCACTGTGCCTGCCAGTTGACGAAGCTGAACGAAGGATACAGAGACCAGCCCATCTCAGCCAGCGCCCCCTGATGGTCGATACTGATGAAGAAGTTCGGGGATGGGGTGTTCTGGAAGGAGACATACACCAGCTGTCCAAACCTACGACACAAATTCATTAGAATCAAAACCAAAATGTGACGAGCAGCATGAAAAAAGACTTCATCATATTTTACACCTGATGCATTTTTACAATCAGATTCTGCAGTTTAGAGACATAGACTGATGAATTTCAGGGGACATATTTTAGAAACATCCTTTAAAGTTGTGACCTTTCCAGAATCTTTCCTTTAACCTTCAAAGCATTCAGTTAATCCATGTACACGGATGTTAATCATCAAAGTCAGGAGGCTTTTAATCCTCCAGGTCAGACAGTCTTACTCGAGCGCCTGAGCGACCGAACCCTCCATGTGCACCATGGCAGCAGGGATGTCCAGCGTTGTGTCGCATTCATCCTCAACACAGTTCATGTCCTGGATCGGATTACCGGGCAGAGCATAGACAAGGACACCGGAGGCGTTGGATTTGGCCATGCTCTCCACCTGGAAGGAAGAACAAAATGTCATGTCAGATGAACGTCAACACTTCCTGTGTGTTTAAAAACAAGACTATAGAGTGAAATCCTCCCATTTGAGAAGCTGCAACAAGAGGCACGGCTGACTGTTTTGATAAAGGTTAATAATTTTTGGCGAGCTGCATAATAATATGTGAACTAACCTCTCCAAACAGTCCACGTCTGTGTCGTTTTTCTGAACGACACAGACGTTTACCAGATTGTAAATGAAGTAACAGTGTTAGCTGGAAGCCCGTTAACGTTAACAGACCTTAGTGAAGAAAGAGCAGTTTCCCTCAGACACCCAGGCCACAGCACCCGCCACCGAGGGGGAAGGTTCACACCCATCACCTGCATCGCTCAGCTGATACGACTTTCTATCCCAGCGCTTCATGAGCCAGTCATACCTGGCATCCAGTCTCTTGACGATCACGGGCATGTTCCACCCTGTGAGGACAGAAAAACACGTAACCATCAACCCACATCCAACACACAGGGTAAAATATAATGTTGGAAAACAATATAAAAAATATGTTAATAATTCAATGAATGAAGCTGAAGCACCTTTATAACCTGACATGGTATAAAAATGTTGTGGTGTAAAAAACAGTCATAAAAAAATTGCCCGATATTGAATATGAGTCCAATTTTAAGATCACTGCGCTGATTACTGGTGACATTTAGGGTTGACTACAAGATGTTACTTCAGCATATCTCAGTGACCTTTCACCTCTCTACTGTCCTGCTACAATAGTGGTTCCCAACTGGTGGGTCGCAATCCAAAAGAGGGTCATGGGCCCGTTCTGAATGGACCACAAGTGACTCACAAATGTTTGCAAAAACAAACTTTATATTTTGAAGTACACTGAATTTCTGGCACAGAGCTTTTATTTTGAAGTGCTGTTTCCTGCTGTAGAGTGGGTGACTAACAGACAGCTACATGACAGAGACAGCAAACTAGCTCGATGACATGGCCAAACACATTTATGGCGCTGAATGTATTAAACTGTGTGGAGCTTGAACTAATGACTAAGGAGAAATTTGGACCCTGTGACTTGGCCAGTCGGAAACCACTGTGCTACAGCACTGAGGTCACCTGAGGTCAACTGCCTCCCTCATGTCCGATCAGCCCAGACCATTGAATGCTCAAATCCAAGCCACAGCCCACTTGTTTCCTCTGGCTCTCTGCATTTTAGGTATCTCAGGATATGTTTTTGTCATTGTCTTTCTGTCATTTGGCAATTTCTGCGCTTTTTTTTTTCCACTGTGTAAAGCACTTTGGTCAGCTGGTGGTTGTTTTTAAACTGTGCTGAACAAATGAACTGATTTGACTTAAGTTAAATATTAATGACAGTTTCAACATAAACTCATGCCTACAGCAGATTCAGAATCACATACATGGAATTACCTTGGTGTTTCGGTGCATAACGAGCACAATAAACGCAACAAGAGAAACAGGAAAATAAAAAACGACTACAAGTTAAGAACACGTGAAATAAAAAAGAAATTTACAATAAACTAGAATGAACACTTCAACCATTCCAGTTGCACTTACAGTTTACATCCATGTCTTTTATAACATGGACACTTCACACACACACACACACACCCCCACCCAGCAGCACAGTGGATCTATACAATAAGCAGTTTGAAGGTGAGATATGACGCTGAGTAATGGCAAGAAAACATTATGATGTCACAGTGAAGCTGACCTTTGACCTTTTGGATATAAAATGTCATCACTTCATTATTTTATCCTGTTAGACATTTGTGTGAAATTTTATCATAATTAGTATGTGAATTCTAGAGTTATGGCTAAAAACAGTGAGGTCACAGTGACCTTGACCTTTGACCACCAAATTCTAATCAGGTCATTGTTGAGTCCAAGTAGATGTTTGTGCCAAATTTGAGGAAACTTCCTCAAGGTCTTCTTGAGATATTGCGTTAAAAGAATGAGGCAGACAACAGGATGAGATGGATGCAAGGTCACAGTGACCTTTGACTTGTGACCACCAAATTATAATCAGTTCATTGTTGATTCCAAGTGGACATTTGCGCTAATTTTGAAGAAATTTCCTTACAGTGTTTTACGGTGTTTCACGTTCACAAGAATGGCACGTACGTACAAACGGACTGACAACCCAACAACCGACAAAAACCGGCAAAAACACAAATGTACACAGCAGTCAGAGAAGTTTGGCTGCTTAAATGATAAATGAAAATAAAATATTATTTCTACCATTTGTTTTTGTTGGTCCAAACTCTACTTATAAAAGACAGTCCAGCTCCCAATAATCCCAAACATCAGCCAGAGAATGGGACCCACTGGGTCTGTGAAGAGACGGCAATCTTACCCTCGGATTTGAAAACAGCCTGGGAGTAGACACAGTTGCGTGCCCAGCAGCGCCAGTAGTAAAGCACGTTGGGTATCCAGTTACCCAGAGCGAAGACCGGCACTGGAGAGAAGTGCAGCCTGGACAGAACCTCCTTATTCCTGCAGAAACATTAAGGAGCTTTAATGTGATTGGTCAAAGTGGTAACCCAATATTTCTGGGTTGTGCTTACACATTAATTCACTACTGTTGATAATCCAATAATACAATACATATAATTCTGGAATGGGTCATTCTGCACGATGATGACATTTACTAAATTTAAAATGTGATCAAACCCAAAATTTGATGACCTCATATGAGGACACAGGGTCTCGGGAGGATGTGGTTTGTAATTTTGGTGTTTTCTTTCTGTTTTACAATTATCATAAAGTGACTTCTCAACAGTTTGGAGGCCTGTATTTAAAAAAAACTATGAGGTCTGTTAAAAAAAGTAAATGTGGCACAGTGCACATATTTGTATATTTTTACACTCTTACAGACTCAGCACAGTGATTATATTTTATTCTTAATATGTTAAGTACTAGTGTTACACGTTGTAGCATAATGCACATTTTTATTTCTAATTTATTTTATTACTTTAAATGTACATACTCCTGAAGCCCATTATTGTGAACCTTCCTTTTACACAGACGTCTCTCCCCCTGTCTTTTAATATTAAACCTGACTCTCAGCTCATCTGTAATTTTTTGTACTGTCCAGGAGATGGAGGTCTGTCATACTGACGCTATTCCGGCTGTTATCAGGGGTTAGTGGAATTAGGAGGATTGTGACTGGGTTTCATGCTTAAGTTTGATACTTGATGTGATTAGGCATTGTGTAATTTTGTTAAAATTAAATAAAAATATTCCTGATTTAAAAAAAAAAAAACATACTTCTGTGTCACACTCTTACTCTTATAATTCTCTCTTCACCTCGGGGATCAATAAAATCTTTCTATTTCTGATTCTGAAAAAAATCCACTGCTTTTTTTTCTCAGTTTGGACATTAAAGGGTGAAAAAGAATCACTCAAACAGATTAATCAATTCATAAAATCATTTGATAATCAATATAATAGTGGACAACTAGTGGAACTGATTATTCAATGTCAATTACACCACAAAGCTGTGGAAAACACTACCTGTAGATATTAGGGATGCCACGTATTCTTATGATTTATAGTATTACAACTCTGTGGTTTTATTAATAAATTATTCTATGGTTTAAACTGTTTTAAATGTCCTTTTATATTGAATTGCCATGTTTGTTTTATGTCCACATCTCATAGACATTTTCAACACTTTGTGCTGCATGAAGGGTGCTGCAAGTAAAGTTTATTACTATTATTATTAAAATTAAAGTTTATAATCGGTGCATTGATCTGAAGGCAGATCTTTTATTTGTAATTAAGTTTTTAACATTTTTGTATTGACACTTTTACTTAAGTAGATGATCCCTGTAGTGTTTGTAGTTGACTCTGCGCCCAGGAGCAGTGGCTCCTCTGCGGTCACCTGTGCATGGCGACCCGCTGCACCTGCTCCTTCATCCAGAGCGCATCGCTGAACGCGGAGTCATCCAGGGACAGAAACAGGACCTGGGTGCTGTTGGGCAGCTCCTCCACCAGGCTGCTCAGGGACGACTCCGAGCTCCACAGACACTCCAGGAACCCGGACTTGTTGGAGAAGGCGTGAATGACGAGGGGACCCCGCAGAGCACCGGGCTGGTAGGAGAACTCTCCGTCCAGAGTCAGGACAGTGAACGCGTCTGCGGGGTCTCCTGGCTCCGGGTCCAGCGCTGAGGAGGTTTTACTGGACCTCAGGCTGATGGCGCTGTCCTCAGTCTCACAACTCGCCCCATAGTCGAGCAGTTTCGCTTTCCCTGCAGCTGCACTCACATGAGCAATAACAAGGAGCCACAACACTGAGGACTCTGAACGCAACACAACCATGTTTCTGCTCACGGCGAGTGACCGTGAACTCACCACAAGCAGCCGAGCATCTCTTTCTCCAAATTAATCTAAATTTAAAGCTCTGCCGGCTGTTAAACTCTGACACACTTGTTCTGATCTGCTTCCTGAATTCATCAACACACTTTTGAGTTGGAGGCGGGCCGTGCTGCTGTCTACGGCGGCCCCAGTGGGACAAATGCTTTAAAAAGCGCAACCGAGAGGTTCACTTCAAAAAACACATTTTCATTGGCTGCCAATTTAATCCGGATTAATTAAAAACTAAAACAAACTGCACTGTCCATTAAAGTCATTATTTTATATACTGCGTAAAGAAGTGACGAGAAATCATTATGCTTTCTTTATGTTGTTAAAGATCGTATCTAATTAGACTGAAGGCTATAATTAAAAGGACAATTTAGGCTGGTAACAAGCTTTATTTTCCTTAAACTTTTCATACATTGACTATATAGTTACAGATTTTCATAAAGAAGTTGTAGAAAGTATTATTTCATAATATAAAAATAGTGTGAAAATAAATTCAAGTGCACAACAAATAAATAAAATATAGGGAACAAAAGAAACATAACGAAACAAAAACCTTCAGGGTATTAAATAATCTAAAAGTTTTTTTGCCAATTAATAAGCTTTGAGTTCTAAATTTTAATTTTATGTATATAATTTAATATTTTGCTATATAATTTTAATTTATTATTTATTTATTTCACCTTAATTAGTAGCCTCACTGCAATTTCTGGGCTTTTATTTATTTACTTATTTATTTTTATTTTTTTGAAGTTACTAAGCACATTTAATGTGTATAATTTACTTTCCTTTGATGTTAATTAATGCATTTAATCCACTATATTATATTTTTAAATAAACATAGTCAAGTCAGTCATTTCTAACTTTACAGATTCAAACTTTACACATAAAAAACATAAGATAAACTTTACTGACGCCATGCAGAGAAATATAAAGTGTCACTGTGTGATCCGAGACTTTATCGCCAAATCAACACGACTAATCTGATGAATTTGTCTGAATGAGCTCAGGTAAACAAAAACAGAGAAAGACAAAAATAGCAAAGCCACCCACTCATAAAGCACACAGTACATTAAACACAGTAAAAAACAGATAGGTGATATCCGCACACATAAAATAATCATAAAAGCATCAAACAAACGGGTAAAAACAGCCGTCTCTTCTCATCTGCTCTATAAAACTGCACCAAAGCATCCTTAGGTGACATTTTTTGTTTCAATTGTCTTAATAAAAGTCTTTTGTTGTCACATTTAAAGATGGAGGAGATTGTCATTCTAAGGAGTCTGTAGCTGTCCAGCAAAAGGAAGTACAAAAAACAAATAGAACTTCAATACCATACATTGCAGGCTATGTAGCATCTACTATATATAAGTATTGAAAAATAAAAATAGACCTATACACAGCACAAAACACACCAATATAAAGAAAGTGAGTGATGAGATCATTGACATATAGAGCAACTTTCTCCTCTTTTGACCAGCTATATTAACATACCCTTACACTGTATCTGAAAGATACTCCAATAAAGCATTATATAATAGTCAGGTACTTTGGGACATCAAGTAAAATGGGACACATACGTTTGAATCTTGGGCTCTTAAAATATTCACAGCCAGTCACCAAACATGTTACTGTGCTGTTTCTATAAATGTGCTTTCCATGAAAGGATCCTTTTGCATTCCAGACTCGATTCAAGAAGTTCATTGTCACATGCACAGTAAAATCACAGCGGTTTACACCATACAATGAAATTCTCAATCGCCAGTCTCCCTTCACACAAAGCAACAATAAAAGTTGAATTCACGTCAGATTTAAAGAAAAAGAAAGAAAGAAAGAAGCAGAAACAAAGAACAAAGTTAAAAACCTGAGTTTAAAAAGCAAAGTGCACCATGTGTTCGGGCAAATATTGCAACACACCAGATGAAGTTGCAGCAGTCAGTGAGAGCTATGGGATGATAAAAAAACAACAATTATATCTTGGCACTTTACTTTAGTTAAGGGATGTGAGTACTTCCTGTAAAGATGTCCCTGTTGTATTATAGCCTATATGGTCCAAGAACACACTTAAACTCTGTCTGTTTGTTTTAAGAATAGAAAGACTTCCTAGTTTAGTCTCCTCTGGAATTGTTACTTAAATCTGGCGATATTTTTAAGGCCAGGACGTCAGATTTTTTGGAGCTGAACAGTTAACACTATGTAGGTCAAGTCTGGACCTCAGGTCCAGTATCTCTCAATGGAAACAGCGCATACTTATTATAAGACATGTCAAACTGAAGCCCTGTGACTCATAGAATAATTGCTGGATACGAGCATCGCCCCACATCATCCACTCCAGCTGTGCGTAAAAGCCCTTGTGCGCAACAGGAGCGTTGATGGACCCCCGTGGCGCAATGGCGCAACGTCAGGGAATAAACGCGGGTTTTCTCTCTATAAGAGAGGTGTAGACATCCTGCACACAAATATATATCATTATCTTTAATACAGGCTAAAGAAGTTTTTCGTTTACATTTTTTACGCAGACGCATTTGGGTGAAATTACGCACGGTTTCGGATGATGGAGCTGGTTAAAGTTGTATTGGTTGTGCTGCTTCTGACAAATGTTTACAGTCAAGAGATGGATGTTGACAACTGGAGGGACAGAGTCGGAGAGGTAAGATGTTCATACTTATTAGAATCAGATATTTATATTCACACCAGCGTTTCCTAAAAGATTTGGGCATGGAAACGTCTTCACTGAAACGCAAAATAATTTAAGATATTATTTGTAGGTAGTATGATTTATTTGACACATATGTGAATATTTATTATGCAGTGATACATACGCAAAATTTAATCTCTGCCCACATTCTGTCTCTCTCTCACACACACACATCAGGACCAATGGCCAAACCCTGGAGTGGTTCAAGATATGTTAGTGAGACTGACCAGAAAGCCAGGACCGCGCCAGTATCTCGGACTCATGGGGAAGAGAGATTACGGTAGGGCATTACAGACAGTGTTTACTGTGTGTGTGTTTATGACTGCTGAGCTCATGTCTGATTTTATTTCTTTCCTCCCAACAGCAAAAACGCAGAGAGCACGCAAACGTAATTCTTTTGCTTGTTTTCAACATCAGATATCAATTCCATTTTTCTTTTTTTTTTTAGATAAAGTGACATGTAGCTTTTTGTTTCACAGGACATAAATTCCAAACCTTCGTGGGTCTGATGGGTAAAAGAAGCTTTGAGGATCAAGGTTAGCACCTCCAGCTGTGACATTAAAGGATCAGTGTGTAAGATTTAGAGGATTTGGTGGCATCTAGGGGTGAGGACTGCATATTGCAACCAGATGAAACTCCTTTGGATTTCTTTGGTATTCAGACCTGGCGATTTAGACCAGTAAAACACTGACTAAATCAGTTTCACGTTACAAATCTGTGTTTCTCTTACACTGTGTGGTACATTGGAGACAGGTCGCTAACCTCGCACCTCCTTATGTGTGCGCATCTTTTTTCTCTACCTTAAGATCCAGATGTTGAGGAGGTTTTTACGAGGAGCCGAATTATCTGCAGAGGTCACTTCCTCTCCAAAACAACCAGACAATTTAAACCAGTAAAAACACTCAATAAAGCAGTTTAATATAAAAAATCTGCGGTTTTCTGACTCTCTCGATGCAGCGATTACAGCCAGTGCGGAAACACTAACGTCTCGATCTAAAGCCAGTGTTTAGTTTGTCCGTTCTGGGCTACTGTAGAAACATGTTGGTGCAACATGGTCATCACCATAGACAGGGACCTGTTCCCTACTTAGATGAAAACAACTCATTCTTAAAAGGATAGTGCACCCAAAAATAAAAATTCAGCCATTATCTACTCACCCATTTGCCGAGGGAAGCTCAGGTCAAGTTTTAGAGTCCTCACATCACGGACGAGCAGTATGGAGATAATTTGTGGTTTCAATTATGTGTTGTGAGGACTCAATTCCTCACAATTCTTGTTTTCAGGTGATTACACACTGAAGAAAACACTTATTATATTACATTTCTGCCAGTATATCCACCTAAATCCTCCACACTGGACCTTTAAAAATACTTGTGAGCAATTTCAGTGAAAAGTCCACCTGGTAACAGCTGATGTCATCCCTGCAGGAGTCCAGTGAGCTGCACGGAAGATTTGAAGATCTACATTTGTTTTCTTTGTTTCATTTCAGAACAAAAATATATATTTTGTTTAGTCAGTCTGTCATTGTTTCATTAAAGATGTGGAGTGTGACACAGCTGCCAACGCTGAGAAGCTTCAGACCAACAGCACCATCTAGTGTTAAAATAAAATGATGGAAAATGCACCATTGAAACAAGCCCAACAGTGATATTTGAATGTATAAACAGTGTTACTTAAAAATAAAACTGTCCACACCAGTTTCCATAACAAACCCGTCTCACTCCTCAATATCATCACAGGTTTATTAAGTGACTTTGTACAATACAAATGAAAAATAAAATTAAAAATACAGAGATGGAGTACATAGCCAAAGCAAATTGCGGTGTTGACTCTTCATTTCCCACAGATCGTTACCGCAGAGTGATTGAAGTATTGTTTTTTTCTTTTAAAGCGTCAATGGATCACTGTCCTATGTGAAAGTGTGTTTCTTGTTAAAACAGTGGACGCCGCTCTCAAGTCTCTGAGGATTTTCTAAACATACAAAAGAAGTTATTACTTCAGCTGGCTCGGTATATATAAAAATAAACTAAAGTGAAATATAACACTTATGACATTATAAATGGTGGTCCAAGGCTAGTGGAAATAGCTAAACACAGAGGAAAAAAGAAAGCGTTACATTTCAGAAAAAAAGAAGCTTTAGCCATTTTTTTAATCTATAAAAAAGGCCCAAGGTGCATTTTATTGTTTGTCTTGATTTCAAGGTTTTTCTGTTGACTCCGTTTCGTTTCTGTCGCACTGATGAGGAGGAGGGTTAAAGGTTTACCGGATACACTCAAAACAAAAGAAAAAAGGATTAGTTAATGCCTTGTCCTCTTCTTACTTTAATACACAAAGGAAGATCGGGTTAATGTTCATATACTGTTACTTTCATAACTCCTGTAAACAAGTAAAATTCACCAGAACTTGATTGTACAACAGTCAGACATGACTCATGGTTATTTTTTTTTTTGTCTGTGCTCTCCGTAAAACTGTACACATCATTCATTTCAAAGCAACCTTGGGGTGGAAAAAAAAGAGAGCAGCAGGTCGGGGGCGGGGACAGTATTCAGTTATAACAACAACAATAATAATAATAATAATTATAACATCAATAATAATAATAATAATAATTAAAATAATAATATGGGTTTGGCCTTTCTGAAACTGGGTTATTTTTTCAATCCTTTAATGATGAGTCCCGAGGCAGCGAGGGGGCTCTGTGGTGGCGGCTCTGACCGTACATTCAGACCCCCTCCACCTCCTCACAAACCCATACTACCCCCTCTGGTGGCTGGGAGCAGGAGCACAGCTGTGCTGGCAGACAGAGCAGGGACAGGAGATAAGGAGCGGTGGGAAGAGGGGGGAGGAGGGGAGAGAGAGAGAGAGAGAGAGAGAAGAGGAGGAGGAGGAGGAGGATGTGGGTGATGTCAGTGCCACACACTGGCATCCTGACCGGCAACATTGGCAAACAAAAATAACTCGAGTTGGGGTGGTCCTGCCGACTGTCTTTTAAAAGATCTTGCCTTTCTTTTTGTTTTTCTCCAGAGTCCTGCAGGAAAGAAGAGAGACACACACAGACAGTATAATCAGTAACTAGCTCTTGTACGTTTAGATCTAGTCATAGCACATACAGACATCACTTTATGGAAATAAGGAAATAAGATATTAACGTTTGCAGCACTGACTGGGGGAGAGTAAGTGTTCAACATGTGACTTTTTTTCCATTAATCGTTATTTCCAATGCAGCTATTAACATGAAATTAGAACAGACAATATTATTGAAGGGACAGTTCACCCAAAACATTAAAGATCCATATTTTCCCTCTTACCTCTGGTGTCATTTATGAATTCATATTGTTTGGGTGTGAGTTGCAGAGTGTTGGAGATATCAGCCGTAGACATGTCTGTCTTCCCTCCAGTATAACTGAACTAGATGGCACTCAGCTTGTGGTGCTCGAAGTGCCAAAAAAAATACATTTGAAAAACTCAACAGCAATGTCTCTTTCCGGAAATCATGAGCTGGTTACTCAAGATAATCCATAGACAACACCAGACAACTGTATTACTACAGAGAAGATCTACTGCTAGTTCACCTAGCACCACTGAGCTAACTAATGTTACAGCTCAGCCAAGAAGAAAGACATTAATGTTTACATCTTGCTGTCACAAGCACGAGTCTTGTCCACAAGTGGTTGCACGTTTCTTTCCGCACTGTGATACGGTTGGCAGGTGTAGTTTGGTGCAAAGAAAATAGTACCGAGATGAAACTGCTCACCACAAGGGCTGGAAAGAGAAACTGCTGTTAAGTTTATATATAATATATATTATATGTAATAATAATAATATATTGGCACTTTGAGCACCACAAGATGACTGCCATCTAGTTCCATTATATTGGAGAGAGGGAAGACATCTCTACGGGTAATCTCACAGTGCCTGACTTTGTGCAGGATAAAGGATCTTAAACATTTTGAACCATGAGAGGTGTGCCAGTTTGTTCCAGCTGTACCTGGAGGCCTCCAGTTTCTGCTGCTCCAGGCGCTGCTGGGCCTCCCAGTTCGCTCTCTCCTCCTCAAACACGCGTCTCTTCTCCTCCAGCTCCTTGTGCTGAGCCTCCAGGTTCTTCTTCATCTGCTCGTGACGCCGCTGAAGCTACAGAGAGACAGAACAGAGCAGAGGAAGACGTCAGTGCTTTGTACCGAAAAAACAACCTCTCACATGTGGTCAAAAAACTGAGCAGACTGCAAAACATGAACTACTGAGCTTTTTTTATATATATATATAATACAATAGGTTGTTGTTGAACAGGCAGCTGATCTGACAGACACGGCGACTCGGGATAATGTTACAGGATTAAAACCAGTCGACCAGCAATGGCAAGGAAAGACAGCAGAAAGAAGCAGCGTGTTTTCCTATTTAACTCAGGATTACGGGATTATTTCGATCAAGCCAAAGCGCCATACACAAATACCGTCATCTACAGTTTACCACTGTGAAATTTCAGAAGGTATGAACGTATAAAAAAAAAACAACACCTTCTTTAGTGAGGGTGAATTCAAATAAACAAGCCTTTAAACAGATAATACTGCAGCTGCATCAGAGAGAAACAAGAGTCTTGCTGTGCTGTAATATTTTCATGCTTCACAGAAGATTAAACTGTTATCTGTCAGTTAAACAAAACCTTCTTTCCCTGTTAACGTTTTTTTTTTGGGGGGAGTTTTTCCTTATCTGCTCTGAGGGTCCAAAGGACAGAGAGATGTCGTATGCTCTAAAGCCTCTGAGGCAAATTGTGATTTGTGATATTGGGCGTTACAGATAAAACTGAATTGAAAATTTAAAGGTACAGCCTTTAAACTTGACCTTTTTATTTGCTGTGTCAGATTTCCATGCAGAGTGTTTACACAAACAACAAACCGAGTTATTGCGGTATCTATAACTGGACTGCACATCAGTAAAATCAGCACTGCTTTTACACACTACATGTAGCATTGTTATAGGAGGAACCTCACAGATCAATAGTGGAAGTCATGACTAATCAGTATTCAAAGTTTCAAAGGTGTCACCCAGCGGACGTTGACTCATTTTTAATTCCACAGAATGCAGACAGATGTGTTTAAATCATCTTTGACTTTCTTGTTCCCCTGATTTAAATAAGTTCTGTGATGTTTGAGCTATAGAGCTTTTTTATCTTTTTGTAATGATCTACACACGTGGGAATAATTGTAAAAATATGCCACTGGTTCCATCAACACATGTTTAATACAGTGCTACAGTCAGCATGTTACACACGTGTGAACTGCTCTTCCAAATCTAACGACTTGATTTCGGAGACAAATGAAGAAAACACACGAGCACAAAAGAGGGAAGTAAAAAAACAGAACATCCATTTACACAAATCAACGGCTCACTCTCGTACGAGCTCACTCACACTTCTAACCGCTGACACACGTCAGCACAAGAGGAAGGAAGGAGCTCAGACAGATGAGTAACTTCATAAGGACATGAACTGCAGTGTTAAGCGTGCAGCAGTGTGTGTGTGTGTGTGTTTTTACCTCTGCTTCAGAGTCTTTGAGCTTCTGCACTTTTTCCTTGACTTTCATCTCAAACACCTGCTCCATCTCCATCTCCATCTTCTTCATCTTAGTCACATGCTCTCGCCTTTCCTCCTCCATCTGGGCCAGGGGACTCCTGCACAAGGAGAGAAGGAGCACGCACACACACGCAAACACACACACACACACACACACAGACACAGATTTAGACCAGCTACGGAGCATCACAGGTGTCGGCGTCCTCATCAGTCTGCTGATACATTGTGAACAGTAATTATCAGAGCTGTCACGATCAGAACTTCAGTCAGACAACAGTAAGCTGAATTTAATGAACTTAATTTAGTGTATTCAATAAAGCAGACTCTGATTTGTTCTGATATCTTATTTTAGCATTTCTTTGTCTTCTTAAATGTGTTTGCATGCAGATTAGAAAACTGACTAAGGTAATAAAGGGAGAGGAGCAGGAGGAGCATGTTTTACTTTCACCTGCTTTCACACAACAGGTAAAAAGTAAAATATGAAAGACTCTACACAAATCTCAAATCGTAACAACATTAACCATCATTTCCCAGAGAAGTACATGTTGGGGAGCAGGAGGGAAAACAGAGCGAGAGGTAAAGTTTCAGGAATGACGGGATCCAACAAGGCTGTGACAGGAACAGGAAACCAACCATCAGGCTTTTCTGCGAGGTAGAGGAAGGACCCAGAGACTAATGCAACGCACCTGTGAGCGCTGACTGTTAGTGCAGGTGGTGGGTTACATGTCAGTAAAGCTCATCAGGATGTTTCATTGCAGTGTTAGTGTACAGAGACTTGACATGAAACATATGGAGAGGTTACTGTGATTATGAGGAGTGACGACAAGAGTGAAGCGCTTATTTTGATTTTATTTCAATTATATTATAAAAGAGGTAAAAACAAAATGAGACTGAGGCGAAAACAACACAATTTTAACGTTGTGATATACTATTTAAAACAAAAATAAATACCAGTATAAACTGTTTGTCTGGAAGTATTTTTAGTATATTTCTCCATCCTCTGGCTCTGAAGTCTTAGAATGGTTTTATAGTGATGCTTCAAAGGTTTTGGGATAACTACTGTACATCTCTGTGCAGTTATGATGTAAGGTCAGGAGCTCAGCACTTTTCGCAGCAACAGTTGCAGAAAGAAAACAAACCACTGTAAATCTGAACTTGTGCTAACTTATAGATGCTAGGTGTTGCTTTAAAAGACCTGAAAGCCTATTCTGTCAATCACCTCTTACAATGAGGCACAAAACAGTTAAAACTTTTCTGTATTTGTTATTTATCTCTCTGGTTTGAAGCATGTGAATATAAGCTGGTAAAAGCGGAGTCATATCACGAGTTTCAGAGTATTATGCATGATTTATGCTTGACGATCCATGAGTCGTGTGTCCACACAGGCAAAGTGATGTCATACCATCAGACTAGGCTCTTCGCAGGGATCCCGTGCAGTGGATTTTCACCTTTTCATACACATCAGACATTTTCTAACTCGCATATGGACAGATTACTGTAGTGCAGATTCATGTTTTTGAGACACTGCCCCCTACAGTTTCTGAGACAGTAGATTTAGCCACAAGGAGAAACTGAAGAACTGAACTGTAACGGAGTATAAAAGATCCAAACGTTTCCTAGTTAAGATGCCGCTTCAGCTCGAAGGAAGGCATTACCGAGTCTTTATGCGTGGTTTATGCTCGCTGTCGTGTCCATGGCGCAAGCTTCAGGTGCGAGAAAATTATCTAATGACCCCTTTTGCGTTGAGTCTGAGGGCTCTCGAAGCTGAAGCAGTGCTTGGTCACGCACCTCTGAATTTCTACAGGGATACCTTTGAGGGATGACTAGCAGAGCATGTTGACCTGTACAGACAGCTCTACGACTCTGCATTGACCATAGGGACAATCAAATGGCCTAAAATTCGTTGATAGAAATAGACACGACACTGGGGGAAAGAAAAGGCCTTTTCCTGTGGGGCATACAGGAATATGCAAAAAAAAACAAACAAAAAAACAACCCACCTGATGGAAAGAGTGGCGATCTGACGGGATCGTAAATTAAGTCCTGAATATTCAGGATTAAAGAGAAATACTTCAGATCTGAAACAAGAGTTCAGGGGCTTTAACATATATCTGCCTGTTGTGCAGGTTTTGTATCATGACACAGACAATTCAGAATCGATGACAGACTAGATAGTTTCATTTATGATTACAGATTATATGCGTGTTTTTATTCTTGTGCACGTCTGTGATTGTCAGTTATATCCACCTCAAGCCAAAATGTTCTAAGTTATAGCTTTAGGTAATTTCAGCATAATGGAATAATGTGAATGTCATGCATCTCATAATCGTTCTTAACCGCTCCGTACACCTCATGTCCAGGTCTCTGTTATTACTCCAAGCAAGGCTAACAGCAGCAGCAGGTGGAGGCAGCAATGAAAACACCAGTGGAAAGAATTAAAGGCTTTGTTGTTGGGAAAAAAAATTGAAGGCATCACATTCATAACTGTCAAATGACGTTCATAAATGTGGCAATTCACAGTTTTTCTCCGGCTGTCCCTGGAAATGTCTACTGACAGGGGGAAGTCGGGGGGGAGGCAGACCTGAGTCAACAGGGAGGAAAGAAAACACCCGAATGCAGCCAACGGGGGGAGAGTAGAGGAAGAGTTCGGACGTACACAAGGATCTTAAAAATAAGTGAAAAAATGACCACTTACATTCCTTCAACTGTGTCAAGTCTAAAAAACAAAAACACATACAACCAAACACGCACACGCGCACACGCAGACACACACACACAAAAACACACACAGCATGCAATAATGAGGTCATGCACTAAAATAAAACTACAGTCTCTTTCTGTGATTTCAGCAACATTTTCACTGCAAATGGAAAAAAAAAAGAAAGCTTGGAAAAAACAACAATGTGTGCTTTGTGAGCTGGGTGTCAAATACATTAGCAGAGTTGGCCAAATGTTGAGCTGTGTGTTAGCATCAGCAGTGTGAGGCCTCTGATCAGAACTTCAGCTTAGTGAGTTAGACATTTGCTTGTGTCTACATGAATGAGAGAGCAGCGTGGTGCTTTGGATGAAAATGTATGGAAATCAGTGGCATGATTTTATGCACAGTAGCACAGTGAGAGGCTACGACAAAAGCAGAATCACTGAGTGTTTGTCAAACACCACAAACAGAGAACGAATGGGTGATGAATGAAGTCCCCCAACTTTGACTGTTCCAGTTACCTGCAACCCAAATACCTAAACACCTAAATAAGGATAGAGGTAAACAATGAGAACAACTCAGGCATCTGTCGTCACTTTCTACACACCAAATGTCATCATGTTGCTTTACCAGGGTCTCTGCAGGTTCACCATGTTAAATGTTTTATATTTTATAACCCTTTCTTTAATACCAAATACAATTGATTGCAATTAAATGTCTATTTTACTATCACACTGGCACAGCATGAAAATATGATGGAAAATTATTAGGATGATTTTGCCTTGACTCATTTATTATTATGTCAATTTTTCTTTGCTGCAGGAAATGAGTCCAAAAAGCTAGAAAGGAGTTAGCATTTTAACACTCCTGCTTCCCTCATCTTGAAGTTAATGGAGTTTTTAACAGGTTTTTGGTTAGATACCTTAAGAGGCTTTCAACTTTTGTTCTACGACATAAAATAAGTCGGTAAATTCCCCACTTGTAAATTAGAAAGCCTTTATATGACTTAAAAATGGCGGCTGTTAACAGGTGGCTACATGAGACTAGTTTCTTTAAGGCGTCATCACCTTTGTAAAGATTAACTTACTGAACGCAACACGTTAATATCATAAACATGTGCCACAGAGTTTTCTTTCTGCAATAAGTCAAATTCCAATAGAACAATCCCACAAGCGTTGTGAAAGGAGAACCAGGGCGTCACTAACTTCAGTGTTGGCCTACAAAAACACATCATCCCTGCAGCATTCTATAAAACAACAATTCTCAATGGTATAAATAATTAAACAATTAATGTGACCTGGACCTGGATATGCAGCATAAGATGGATGGAATAAATATGACTAATTATTTCAAGTTAATTTGCTAAAACTGCCACTTGCCCGTCATGAGACAATGAGCTTCTTTGCTACTGTAGCTAACAGTGGTGACAGTTTTTGCTGCAGGTCTGATGGTGTCGACTTAAACACCACAAAAAATTATTCAGCAGCCTCCTGCAGCACAATCCACTGCCGAAACATTACAAGTATGTAGCGACTCCCGCAAGAAAGTATTTTAAGGAAGTCTTTTGTGAATCAAATTCAAAGTATTTTTTAAGGAAGGTAAACCTGCAGATACCCTGTGTCACAAAATATCTCCCACTTAATTTAACAGGTGTAACTGTGAAACTTTAGGCCAGTTTAAAGCCAGCAGAAGTTACTGTATCAACACACTTTAGGAAATGGAATCTCAACTCTCTCTTCAACATCTGCATCTGTATAAATAAATTTCATTCAACATACAGGAATGACATCCTAAATAGTGTCTACAGTACAGCTGCAGGTTTCCTCATCACTGGTTTTGTCAAAACTCCTAGTAGATGCAGCAAATATTTATCAACATTTGGTTGGTGACTCATAAATCTCACAGACTTTAGTGTATCTGGCCAATTTACAAGCCTGTTAAAGACTGAAGCAGGTAACCAACAACTCAGAGCTCCTGTTCTGTTCTACATGATCTAAGCAACATTATTCTGGAGTGAATCTTTCCTGCCTGCCTTCACTACAGCTGCTGTCTCTATTGTGCTTCCTGCAGGACTTACTTTGTGGACAGTTGACCTTTAGCCCTGTTGTTGTCCACTCCATTGTAGGTGACAGCAGCCAGCTTCCTGCTGCGGTAGTTTTCATAGTGGACGTTGTTTGTCACGTCCTTCAAGTCCTGCATGTGAGTTCTGGGGAGGGACGGCAGAGAATCCAAAATATTTAAGATGCTCTCTGAGTAATATTTCAACGGCTCTTCCAGCTGCAATAAGATCCAACACAATAAACCATTTCAACGTTCTTTATGGAGCCTCTGTTGTTTCAGTACCTGATGAGCATGTCCCTGAGGATGGTGAAGTCGCAGTGGTCACTGTTTTCAACTGTAAGAAAAAATAAGACGACAGTTAGATAATTATAACAAAATACTTTGAACTTGTTTGTACGTCAGACACCAAGTAACATCTTGCACTCGATTATGAAGGCCGACATGGGAGCATAAATAATGTTCAGCTCCTGTTTTCAGGAACGTTGTCCTGTACTGAAGCATTTAAACATCCGTACCTTCTGCAACCCCCCAGGGGTATTGTCTCCCTCTGACCCTCTTGCTGTTCACCTCGATGATGGTGTTACTTCCTACTACAGCCAGCGGCAACTTGTCCTGGAAAAAACAGTATTTGGCATTATTAATACAACTGTTTGAATATTTGGATTTGTAAACTAGTACACTTACATCATCTGATGTGTCATGTGACATATAGTACCTTTATCTTCTTCACCAGCCTGTTCTCTTCTTCATCATCCGTCTCAGGAAACTCGTAGATCTTGATTTTATGCTCCTGGATTTCCCGCATGATCTAGCAATAAAAGAAAAGTTCTTTAAATCCCAACTGTCGTATATTTTGAGAGTTTTATGATATTTCAGAATTTGTTGTTGTTTCCTGACAATGTTGATGAGCCACACTGTCAACTATTTTTTGACAAATAACTCAACTTGTTCTCAAAGTTTAAAAAAAGAACGTTGGTGCTAAAACAGGAAGATGATATATGACTGTAGTGTGTCTAAGCAGCAAACTGATTAACAACACTGTGAGCTAGCTATTCATCGTCATGAGCACAAACCCACACTGAGCTGTTACCCTGAGTTAACGCTTTCATGAGCACACACCCACTGAGTCAAAGATTGAGTTTGGAGCTGCTGCTCAGCGACACTCTCGTTAATCGAGCTTACCCAGTAGCCCAAAACACACCCACTGAGCCAACAAACTGAAATAGCAAAAGCTAGTGACAGCTAGTTTCTTTGTGTTTAAATGATTGTGACATGGAGCAGAGTTGTTTATTTATTCTTATGTGACTGAAAAAGCAAAGAGAGCTTGTGAAATTTCTCCCAGCTCATGACGTGTGCAGGCAGCACATATCCCGAGCAAGGGCAGTGGGTGCCACACTGGCTCTGCAGGTTAACAAGCCGCAGAGGCACCAGCAACGTTTCCCAAAATGCAAGACATTGGCTCAAGTGAAAACGCTCTGATGGCCGTCGTCTCATTGGGGTGTTGTTCTCAGGTGAAGGAGGTGCAGAAAAATCCTCATCCTCAACTTTTGTGCTGTCACTATGCTTGCTAATGATGTTGACCTTGACATGTACGCCAGAACCGTCTTCTGGCAGCCATGATAATGCTGATGGATTATGAGTATTAACCACAACTCCATTCTCTGTTTGAGAAAGAATATTAGCCAAAAAAAAAAAGGAAGTAACACTGCGTGGACTGTTAAATATCAAATTATCTGATAATAATACAAAGGCTGCAGCACATAATGATTTCAGTTGATACAGCATAATAATGTGAGTTTGTCTGACACAATCGTGGTCACATGCTCTCTTTACTCTGCTATTTAGAAATGTTGATTGTCTTTTATGGTCACACCAGTCTTTTTGAACACTGTCAAACAAACTGTGACACAAAGCACAATGCAAAATGGAAACAGGAAATACTTATGAATGTGCAGGACATCGCTGTGAACCATCCGTACCACCACAGAGCGCCTGCTTTATCTGGCTTAATGATGCACATTTTCACCATCATACCGATGACTACAGGAAAAAAAATGCTCTCGGATACTTTTTCTGCAGTGGCGTGCAGCTGTGGAAACCACTGACCTGTTTCTTGAACTGTTGGCATTCCTCTGGGGTGAGGGTGTCTGCTTTGGCGATCAGCGGGATGACATTGACTTTCTCATGCAACCGTTTCATGAACTCGATGTCCAAGGGCTTCAGTCTGCGTGGAGATTAAGATTCAGCGTTACACGCAGTTCAAACTGGACACAGTGATCAGAGTCAAATCAGTTTGAATCACCCTTTCACTTGGTATGATATCTTCAATTTTCCAGCCTGTTCAGCAAATAATCAAACTGTTCTTGCTCCTCTGTTATTAAAGAATTAAATGGGATATTTTGGGGTTGACTGGCTTCTGAATATACATTTCATCACTGTTTCTTGTTTAGCTCAAGACAGCACAAGAATAAATGGAGCTATACCCAAATATAGACAAGCATCTGTGACGCAGGAATGATGTTTGTGATGTCTAAGAAAATGACCTTGTAGTCGTGAGAAAGCATCGCTATTCTTGGCCGTTTCTGAACTGAATAAATACCATCTGACATGACTGATTTATTGAGCTATAGTTTTGCATTTCACTTTGTATTTTGTTATAAAACATAACTTAATTTTCATTTGATTCTTCTTTGAGGACAGAGTGGAAATATCCCTCTGAGTCAGGATCTGCCCTGAAGCAGAATATGATGCTTGTTTTAAGAGTGGGATGTTTGTCACGTCGCCAACAGAAATGCAGGTCAGTTTACAGATCAGTGCTGCGCTGACACTCTCAAGAAAACCTGAATGCAACAGCTGAAAGCAACTGCTCTCTCTCGCTTTCTTTCTTTATTTATCAGATTAAAAAATGCACTGAAGACCCGACTAACATCATTAGCAGGTGACATAAGTCATGCTGTTGCATTCACAACAGGTATTATAAACCTTTATCATAAACCAAACAGCAAATACTGACAGCTCATTCAGTCACATACACATCAGTGTTTCATCTGAGGTGGTGCAAATTAAAAACACCATAACACTGACAAAAATGTTAACTGACGGTTCATTTTTAAATGTTTTAAAAAGTTAGCTGTATTATATGAGCAATACCAGTCAAAAGAACTCATTAAAGTGTGTATAAATTGGAATAAAACGAGCTCTGCAGGTCCAGAGTTTTCACAAACGCTGACACAAACTGACTGGAAAAACGTGCTGCTGTCGAGCTACAACGCAGAAAAGCCAAACACATCAACCTCAGTGTGATTCAGCACCCTTCAGGCGACGCTAAACATGTCCCAGACCAATCTCTTTCCTGAGGAGGAAACCATTTCAACCTCAGACGAGGACATTCCTCAAAATGTCTTATACAAACAGGGCAACATATTTTGAGAGAACAAAAAAAAAAAAAAACACAAGCAAAAATGATCATACGTGGTGGAGACAACAAGCAAGTTATATGTAAAATTACAAAATACTGAACTCACTTCCGGATTAGGTTGAAACTAAGGATTATTTTCATTATCATTTAATCTGCCGGTTACTTATTTGATTTATTGTTGGTCTTAAAGTGAAAAAAAAAAAAAGAAAAGAAAAAGAAAGAATCTCCGGAGCCCAAAGTGACGTCTACAAATGTCTCGCTTGTCTGATCATAAGTCCAAAAGCAAAAAGGTATTTGGTGTACTGTGATGAAGAAGCATCACATCCTCGCGTTTAGGAGCTGAAACCACAGAAATTGTGGCAAATTTACTCGATTACCAAAATAGCTGCAGATTATTTTTTTGTCAACTATTCGATTAATCAACTATTTATTTGAACTCTACTTTCTGATATTCACAATGTCTGGAAACAAGTCTCATACTTGAGTTCAACCACGGTTTTAGGGAATGACACATTTAATGATTTAACACAGATTAATGCGGGGGATTTTTTCCTCAATGAGTCACCGTTCTACAACCTTCAAGAAAACCAGTCACCAGAGTTCAGCTGGGAGTTCAATGTTCAGATTGTCTCCCAGTGTTGGAGGTCATTGTGCTGCTGTGTGAGAGCAGTCAGCTGGTGTTGTGAGGGGATGCTCTGTGTGTGTGTGTGTATGTGAGAACATACGCTGCCCATCCTCAAGGCTAAAGTACTGCTTGTGTGGGTACAGAGGACAGGCTTGTACAAACACAATGTCTCACAGAGGACGGACAGACTGAGGAAGGAGAAAAAAAAAAGCGAGGAGAGAGGAGGACAGAGGCTTCTTCGTTGTTTACAGTAAGTCACGGTCAACAGCTTTAAGGACATGTGAGCACACGCTGGACATTTGCATACAGACAAATACGGTGGCTCCACACAGCAGACACAAAAAGATCACTATCCTGCCCTATGATGGCGAACAGCATGAGCTCCTTCTGTATTCTAAAAAGGTCATGAGCCTTGACTTGGGGCAAGCTTCAGTTTTAAACTCATACATGCATTTAAATGAGCTATTGACTGAAACCAGCTTTTATTCAGGGCAGGAAACAACCTCTGAAGTTTCTCAATTTCACTACTCCCACACTTTCTGCTCTTCGACCGAATTGTGCATCACACAAGACACATAAACTTGTGAAAAAAAAAAGATCTGAGCTAACCGTACAAGATCTGCTGGCTTGTGAGAAACAAACATCACAGTTAAAATTCCACACAGCCCTCTCTTTATGAAACATCCAGTGATCAGTATCATCAGCTGGGCATTCTGCCAGCGTCTTCATCTCTATTGCTGGTGCCCCCCCTTTTTACCCTTTTACAAGTTTTAGCCCTTATTCTGCACAACACGCAGTCTCACATTATCATTTACAGAAATGGCCTAGGGGAGCAGTTGTAGGAGATAGAGTATGACACATTTACTGCACACACTCACGAGCTACCCGGCGTGACAGAAGATTCATGCTTTTGGCCACTGAGCTGCTCTGAGAGCAGTGGGGAGCTGCTAAATGTTAAAGGAGGAAGAGGAGTAGCTTTATTGGATTGTCCAGACTGCACAAGAATCTGACCCAGCAAACGTCACCTCCAGGCACAAATCTTTTTCTCTGGCCTTTGAGGCACTCTTGACCTCTCATTTCCCTCCTTACACTATTTTTTTTTACTCATTTCCTCTCACTGTTCCCCCTTCCCTTCCAACATTTTCCTTTCTCCAGTCCTTTTCCTTCCCAGTGTTGCCAACGCGGTGACTTTCTCGCAAGGTTTAGCGACTTTTCAGAGCGTCTTAGCCAGGCCTGTACTTGACTCATAATTATGACTATTCAGAGTTTTTTTTTTTCCATGAAAAGTTTTAAAGTTTGAACGGGGTTCAGTGAGGCGTTCAGTGTGACAGTGACATTCATGTAATTTAGTAAACAAGCTAACTGTGCTAACGAGGGATTGAAATGTGCAACAGCGGGGGTTTTTTGCCGACGCTAGAAATCAAACAAAAGCCAGAGACTGTATTGTATTAAGTTGCTGTGAGCAATAAAGTCACCACTCCTGGAGCGTTGGTGGCTTAGTAGGTAGAGCAGGCGCCCCATGTACAAAAGGCTTCATCCTAGACCCTCAACCAATCACAGGCGACAGATCTTTCCCTTCTCCCATAAATCTTAGTCTGTGATAAATATGGAGGAGACGTTGATCATGTTAGTGCAGGGCTACCCAGAGCTTTACATCTGTCTCATGGACGATAGGCCAACACACTTATAAACAGTTCCTGGAAGAAGATCAGCTCTGCACTCAGGATGTCAGGTAAGCGGGCTATGGTACCCTGCTTGTTAAGGTTGCTTAGCAACCTCAGACGCAACTTGCCGGCACGCTCTTGAAAGCTGGGACAAAAAAGGCACAGCAGTAGCGTTTTCCAGACAGCCAGTTATTCTGCAGCAAAATCTGGAGGCCATAATGTCTCCAGAAGTACCCTGCACTCTGACTTAAAACAATCTCAGTCGACTGCAGGGTCTCCGACTAACGATTCAAATATCGGACTTTCAGAGGGCAGCCCTAGTCTTATCAACTTTAATTCCAAAAAGCGACTCGCGACACATTTAGTAACTTATTCAGACCGTCAGAGAAAAAGAGAGAAATATATTAAAATGCTACTCATTCCCAGGCATGAGACTTAACTGCAGTCGACAGGCTCTCCCCCTCTCTCCTCTTGCGCCGTGCAGTAGGCGTGAAGAGGAGGCACCTCTTCCATGGGAGTTCAGTTGTAGTGAGTTTCTATGGTTACGTTGATGCTCTCGCTTTCAGAATTGGACGCAGGAGAAAGTGGAGCACTACAGTATAAGTACCATAGCTCTCAGACCATTCAGTGTTTTACTGAGCATTTTTCTATTGAATCAAAATCAGTGTTAATGCTTCTATTAATGTGCAATGATGTTGCCAATATGCAAATAAGCATATGATGTCATCTGGTGACTTTTAGCATCTTTTGGAGCTAGTGCTGGCTACTTATGTTGGAAAAGAGTTGGCAGCGCCGTTCCTTCCTCACTTGTCATGCAGTGACAAAGAAAGGCATTGGTTGTCTTATGAGTTTGTCTCCCAGACTCACCCATGTCCCGAGGGGGCGATAAAATACAGACAGCAGTGGATCCGGCTGTCGGGCATCTGCCGTCTGTTCACCCGGGATTCTGAGTTCAGGTAGTCCTCAAACTTGCTGTCTATGTGGTCGATGATTGGCTGCCAGCTGCACAATACAAATAACAGTTTCCGTTAAGAAACAAATCCCCACAGAGACCCAGAAGAACCCCTTTAGTAAGGGATGGTGGAGAGAAGCTATGACATGTTAAGGATTATAAATAAAGGAATATTATCTGTGCTGAGCTCAAGCTGTGGTGATCCTTACCAGTTGCTGTTGTCGACCGCATCTCCGAACCCTGGAGTGTCGACTATTGTGAGCAGCAGCTGGACACCGCCTTCCTTTATTAAAACTTTGGATTGCTCCACCTGGCACAGGAGAAAGAATGAAGTTAACATTGTGTTTACGTCTGCCTTTCATAATTTAACTGTTGAAGTGTTTTGAACTCATTATCACTGTAACCTAATAACATCGCAGATCATATATTTTACATAGAAATCACTTGAAGCAAGCAGCATGTGGCAACACGCCGTGTCACACTGTGCTATTAGCTAACTATGCTGAGAAGCCAGAAAAAGCATCTGGAGATAGCAACGCTGTCAGTCAGGAGCCAGACAGATAAAATGCAGCACTTGAGGCACTCAAGATTCAGGACATCGTTGTGTAATTAGGGACGATGTAGGCATTCATGGCAGGAGCTGACAGTTTGTCATATTGGTTTTAACAAGTCAACTCTTAAAGGTTTTACTGCACCTCTTAAAGATTCAATCAAACCTCATCACAGTGTTAAAAATTATTTTTACAAATCAAACCGACTGTTAAGAGAGCTGAATCTAATTCAATGCAGTCATATAAAAATAAATCTTAAAGTACAATCCCTTCCTACGATACTCAGATGATTTTTGGGGATGTTAAAGCTTCAGAGTCACTATTTTGTGTGACGTATGGTGAGAAAGGAAGAGATCATTCTTTATGCTCTTAACAGAGCAGATCCTCTGGCACTGTAACACTGTTAATCACAATGTTTTATCAACAGAGCTTCATGTATGTTTTCATTATAATTTGTTATGTCTGTTAATGATCCCGCCGCTGCTGTAACTGTTAACTACCAGGACAAGAAGTTTAATGTTACTGTATTTATCATAGGGACTCCAAAGCTGTTAATCTAACTGGGAGCTACACAGTTGAGAACACAGTGGAAAAAACGGATGATTAAGCAGGAAGTTCTGTCACTAACACAGATGTGCGATGAGACGGTAAACAATCTGTATTTGTTGGTGCTGTCTGTTGAGTTCTGGCCAGTTTTACATAAAACATCACAGTGATGGTGCTAAAGCTGTAGGTGGGTTAGAGAATCTTACAGCCACGAACATTTTCAGCTTTGATATTCGGTTTACTTAATGCTATATCAAAATTGTGTATTGGTTTCTTTTTCATCCCAGCACATAGAACACAGCAGGTGTGTTCTTTTTAAAAGGAGAGCTCGGGTTATTTTAACCTGGACCCTATTTTTTTTCCATGTTTTATACCTGTGACTTGTGGGAACAACAAATTTTAACACTGGTCCAGTACTGGGAGAGACTGTTGCAACTGGCAGTGGCGAAACAGGCTACAATGGAACCAAGGAATGGAAAAATGTTTAATTTCTCTGTAGGGTCCTTTCTGTAATGTAATAAGACACTCTTAATAACAATCTGAGCCTGTCAGTGGCAAAAACAAGTACTTTTAGTGGACATAAATTGACGGGGTGCACCTAACACAAGTGGTTACATTTTAGTCTGTTATGATTTCCACAATGTAAAAAGCAAGACGTGTCCTTGAGCAAGACTCGGACACAAATCAGATCCAAATAAGTGAAAGGTAAGGAAAAATGTTTCATTTCTCCGTGAGTTCCTTTCCGTATGTTGTAAGACACCTATAATAATAATCTGAGCTTGTTAGTGGCAAAAACAAGCATTTCTAATGGACGTAAATTGACGTGATGCACCTGCCCCAGCTGGTTTCACTGTAGCCTGTTTCATCGCTGCCAGCTGCAGCACTTTCTCTGGATACTGGACCGGTTTTATAAACTGTTGTTCCCACAAGTCACTTAGATGCAAAAACATAAAAAATAGACTCTAGGTTTAAAATCTCAGCTCACAGATCAGATCTGTTTGTCAAAATGTACCTGTACAGTCTTTTTGATTCTGTGTGAAGGTCCAGGATACTCTGCTGAATACAGGTCTGTTAGGAACAGAGAGTTGATCAACGTGGATTTGCCCAACCCTGACTCACCTGGAATAAAGCAAAAAAGGAAAACAAATCAGTATTTTAGGAAGACAGTGAACTCTGTTCTTCATGTTACAGATAGAAAGTTGGCCCGACTGTAAAGCACTGCATTACTTGGAAGACAAATATTGACAATTTACAGAACAAAAGCTCAACCCTATGTATTATATCCACACAAAGATCACTGTTGACATCCTAAAGACAATCAAAGGCCATGTGTCTGTCCGGGGATGAGACTGACATTTGCCCAAGACATTTATCCATTTGGGTCTGCAGTTAAAAGGCTAAGGAAACAACACAGACAATGGCTCTTGTTATGTGCAGCTGACTGGCTGTGCGGTCTGGGAGGCTTCTCAAGCTTGGTTGGCCATTGTGTGCCCAGTTTCCAAGCTCCCAATGAAAAGAATCATTAGTGGAAACGACCACTGACACTGCCCGCCTTGGCTGATGGCCATGAGTCAATATTTAACGAGCCACCATTTACACCAGAGCTTCAGTCAAAGGGTAATGTGTGGAGCTCGTCCTGAAGCATTTGTTTGTCGTGCGGTTTATGCATGGCACATAACTGTGTGGGTATGAGCTTGTTAAATTTACTGCAATATGAAGTGATGACAGGCCTGTGAAATGAGCTGCCCCTCAATCTGTGAACTGAACAGGTTGTTGGGTCATGCGTTTCATGAGGCGTGGGCAGACGACGTGCCAGTCACTGCTGCTAATACCAGTCCCCTCTCTCCTTCCCTTCCTCTTTCTTTCATCCTCTTTTCCTCTTTCACACCACACTGGTGACGCACTGTGTTGCACGACGGGGACATGTGGGCTCACAGCTCATCAGAGCCAAGAAAAGCTGAATATTGTGTGTGTGTGTGTGTCCATGTAAGAGGGTGATACCATAAAACAATGGCAAGCTTTTAACTACCAGCTCAGAGAACCTCCTCTACTTCCCTTGTTGCTAGATGTAACGCCATTTTTATCTGTTCTTAAATTATTCCCAAAATAAAGCCATTTGTTGCAAACACATTAAAGCATTCACAAGCCCAGGAGGAGCACTTGGTCACAATCCAGCAGCTTTTACAATGGACGCCGCAGAGAAGAGAAGCAAGCAGGATCCAAGTGCCTGGTCATGAGGGTGTTCTAATGTTCTAATAATAGCAATAAAAAGACTGCACACTAACATGTAACTAGAATGTATCAGCAGCACCATATGCAAAAAGCCTGAAGAAACAGAGTGTTGTGGAACGCAATGGTAGATGCGCTATTCTTAGAGGCATGCTGGGTACAAATTCTGTCGGTCCCACCACAGGAAATGGTTTTGACCCGAGGAAACATTTTCCCTCCAAACAGGGTCTGATCAGCCGAGGAGGATCTTGGCTCGGTGTCAACCACCACATCCAGGCATTTTACAAGAATGTGTCCATTTTTGATTCGTTGCGTGGAGCTCAAGATAAATCCATACCAAATGTTTCTGGTCTGGGAGACAGTGTCAAGGACCTGACATCAAGATTAATTCGAACAACAGCAACGCAACGCCCCCCTCCTCTCTGACTCAGCAATTAACACTACAAAGCTGGAGGCATGTCCCTCGTGTATAAATATGACTGCGCGCACACACAATCCCTCTGTCTCTCTCCCAAAAACAAACCACAGCGAAGGGTTTTAAGATGCCAACCGCAAGAAATACAATGAAATGATTCATGTAAAACAAGAGCAAACAGAGGGCTGAGAAGCGTGTGTTCTTACCCACGACCATCAGGGTGAACTCAAAGCCCCTCTTGACAGACTTCCTGTACACTTGGTTGGGGAGGCTTGCAAAGCCAACATATCCTTCCAGATTCTTTTGCTGCTGCAACACAGTGAAAAAAATAAAAATAAAATACACACATTAAATCTATAAAGAAATTAAATCTTGCACCCCCGCTTTAACGGCGAGGCTTTAAAAAGGTTTTTATCGCCCTAACCCCATGCTGCCAAAATTGAAATATACTCCCACTGAACCCTAATGTTCCCCTCGAGTGGAATGAAAATTAAAAGAAAAACATTTTTTAACACTGTTTGACAACTTCACATACTTACTCTACATCTGCTTGTTCCTGTTTTCATTATATCCAACTTACAATGGGTAAAATATTCAAATCCAATTTGCCACCATTTAAAGAAACTGGAATATTTTGAGATCTTGTGTAAAATTACATGACGCAGAGCTGGATGCTGATTGTCCGCATGCACATAATGGCTGGAAAAACTAAGGTCCAATCATGTCAAGTATAGAGATAATTTAAATACTTACAGCTGTTTTGTGCAGATCCATGTAATGCCGTCCCAATCAGCAGGAAAAGCCAGCGTTTCCAGGGTCGGAAAGCAAAGGGAGAGAGCACAAAAACAAAAAAGGCAACAGGGAATCAATCTCAAGCCATCTGACAAACAAACCATTCTGTCTCCAGAATCAGTTTCCCAAGCTGAGAAGCCTGAGGCAAAATGATTCATGATCTGGGCTACTGTAACAACACAGACAGTTGGCCAGTGTGGTACATATTCCACTCCACTTGCTCCTTTAATGTCAATGGCACCATAAAGCAAGGCCCATTCACTGCTGCAGCTTTATCTTTGCGCCCGTGGCTAGGAGAGGATTTCTGCCTCTTACTCTGGAGCATCTCCTGCCAGCCAACAGCAGCCCCTCATGTCTTCTGCGTGACGCTGTGACTTCATGTGCTCATTTGCCTACAGGATGTGCAGTTTAATCTCGGCAGCATCCCACTGCATCACTTTCTGAATCATTATGTACTGGATTTTACAAATAGGTTAACTGACAAACCGGCAGCAGCCGTCTTTTAGAACAGCTGCTTTTGAAAAGTTAAAAAGCTGAGAGGAATTTGTGAGATCTGTCATTTTACAGTGACAGCTGTCTGTTTCCTTTTCCGGCAATGTCTGTCAAGTCTGCTAAAGGAAGTGGTGACAGGTGGAGGACTGAGCTACAGTTTGCTTGTGCATATTTTAAGAGTTTGTTGTGTCAGTTTGAGGGAAACACAAGTCACAGCACTGACTTGGAGGTCACAGTCTGAAGCCAGTGAACTTAAAAAAGAGTCAAACATGAACTCTGAGGTAGTAGATCCACTGTAATCCAGATTAGATGGCAGCCGTGCCCTCCTTATGCCTAACCCTGACACATCTTCCAGCTTTGGCTTGGTTTGCCTAACCTAGATGCTCCAATCATGGCAGTTTAATCAAATTATTGATCACGCACACTAATGCAGCCCCCATGTAGGACACACAGACGACACAGAGCGGTGGTGCTCCCTGTTTGAAGTAGCATTGTGAAACGGGCACATTTGATGCTAGCTACAGTGACTGTATTCAGCATAATGCGGGACTATTAAACGTTACCTCACGTCAACAAACGTGTAAAAGTCAAATACAAAGCCACAACACCTTGATGCAGTAGTTAGCATTGACGTGAGCTGATTAATCCAACAAACGACACCAAGTTAGCCAGTTAGTGTAATTGCTAGTAATTACAACGTTAGACAAGCTTTAAAAACACAATTATAACGTGTGTGTTAACGCTGCTGGTAGTGTGAGCTCTTAACACACACAGAAGCGTTTACTGGAATACTTTGCTAAAGAGCTAAAGGCAGGAAATGACTCTCCCGTTAGGTTATGCAGGCTGCTAGCGAAGCTCGGGCTAACAACTAGCTAGCGAGTTAGCAGCCCATCCAAGTGGAGGCGGACGACTGGGCGTTGGTTGCTCAGACAACTGCAGAAGCTAAATAGCGGCGCGGACAAATTATTCAAAGAAAGCGAATCCGATCCGACACAAATTATCACAGTCGGGCTTTACAGCGCTGGTTTGAGGATAAATCTTTACAGTATGTGGCTGCAGCGGTCTCACCCATAACGTTGACGCTCCCTGCCGCCTCAAAACCGATCATTCACAAGCCGACATTCCCCTTCTCGCTGCCTCTGCCCGAGCTACGCACTATGAGGCACGCAGCGCATCCCGTGATCAACCGCCCTACGCAGAAAGGATGACGTAAATCCTACGTGAATCACAAAGGGAGGAACGCTCAAGCCTCGCGAGAGCGTGCTATTTCTTTGAGTCTTGGTGTGTTCTCGCGATAATGAGCAAATAGACGTTTTTCTTATGTGGAACATTTTTTTTTTTTTGAAGATGTGAAACTAATTACATCTTTCACTCTGTGATCATTATCGTGCAGTTTAATTAAATTGTGATTAAATAAGGACAGGGGCTGATATTTCCACGTGGCTCATTCTTACTTACTTCTTACATAATACACTGTGAACTTTTGCATGTTCTTTGCACCTTTCTCCACCTAACAACCACTTCTACAAACTAATCAACTCTTTCATTTTTATTCAGATAAATTGTAAATATTTTTAGAGTATTCTTTCATATTTTTATTGTATTTTTTGCAATATTACTTGCTTTTATTGTTAATTTAATTATCTGTCAATGTGTACCAATACTCAATAATTAAATAATTATAATGATCGGGGCTTATTTTTCACACTATGAACTTTGCACGTTCCTTGGACAATATTTTACGTCCTTCTGCTCACAACTATCACCTCTAAAAACTGCACATCCACTTTTATTTAGATACATTAAACATGTGGGTTTTTTTCATATTGTTATTGTAATTCTTTTCACTTCTGTGTCTTTGGACTTTTGCAGTATTTGCTTTTATTGTTTTTTATACTCTCATTTTTTAGAAATTGGGTGCGGAAAAAAGTCAAATCATTTTCTAAACACTGGTGAGGGACTTGTGTTTTTTTTTATTTTGGCTTAGGGTAGGGTTGTACATATTAAAATGGTTATATTTGGTATGTATTTACCTGCAGATGCATGTTTTCTTTAAAAAATTTGCCCAAATTACACCATTTATCAAGCTAGAAACGGTCGAAGCAGAAATTGTCATTGGATTTTTCAAATTTCCTAATGTTCTTGGACATATCATGTGCAAGAAATGCTTCTGTCGGAAAAAAATAGAGCTTAAAATAGTGATGTTTAATTAAAATAACTTTAATCTACGTGTCATTTAGAATTTATACAAAAATAAACTGTTTGCACTAACTAACCAGCATGCACGACAAGTGATCTAATAACTAATTTATGGGGGTAGGGCCAGAATATAAATAAATCAATAAATAAATAAATAAATAAATAAATAAATAAATAAATAATAATAATAATAATAATAAATAAATAAATTGAAGTCAAACCCCTCCTCTAAAAAGTAAAGAACAGTCTCTAGGTCAGTTCAGGAGTCCATAAATTCGTCGCCATTATCATTTATCATATATTACATTATTATGTCAGTGACATTAATATTTAAAATGTATAATACATGTGATTCTGTGCGTCAACTTGTCAAACACATTCCTGTGTCAAAATACCCTGGTGACGGAATGCGGATAGCGTCTGTTGTATCCATGGCAACCACGACTCTCCAATACTGCTCATCTGGATTGGTTAAAAACGCGGTGAAACTTAACATTGCTTTGTGTAATTTGCTAACGTAAGGGGCGTCTACTGTTACAGGAATAACAACTCTGTCGCCTATATATCCCTGAACAAGGATATTTAATGAAGCAAAACGCGTATTTAGCGGCTCAAAATCACCTGTTGACGCTGGTTTGCGATGCTGGAGGAAGGGTAAGAGACTTTTGACTTGTCTTCATCAAACTGACAAACAAGGTCAGCTCAGCTCAGCCGTTTCCTTTGGACAAACACAGTCAGCCCTGTTATCATTGACGCTAGCTGGGTTTATTCTGCAGGATTTCTGGATGTTTAAAAGCAGTGGTGGAGGAAGTCTCTTCAATTATGGTCCACTTTGGGCTGGAAACATTTGAATGATAGATTATAACTTAACACATTTTTAGAGAAATGTATTAATACAATATTTTCAGTAACATAACACTGGTTTTGTCTTTTCATCACAATAGTGATTTCTGTCTGTATGTTCAGCTAATAAATATTTTCCTGATTTAATAACAATTTATCTTGATTATTCTTATTTTAATTCCCTTCATGGGGCCAACTTTCCTTCAGTCATGTGCTGTCCTGTCACATGCCTATTGCTGAGCTCACCAAGTATAAAAAATAAAAACTAAATCTATATTTTGTACAGTGTGGTGGAAATATATGGCAGTAACCCCAAGGGACAGGGTTTTTTTTATTTTGAAGATATAAATAGCATGTTATTAAAATGGGTACTAAATGTCATTTGTATTTGAGCATAATAGGTCAGTGTATTAAATCCAAAATGAAGCAGAGTTGAATGTCCAAATCTGGCTTAGAGGCAAGTAAATATCGAGAAAAAAAACCACAAATAAAAGGCCACTTTTTATGTATACAAAAAAAAAAAAAAAAGACTAATTGATAATTTTTTTTTGTATGTTCCTTTTGGTGTCAAGTAAATGTGATCAACAAAATAAAATAAATAAGAAATGTGTTTTTGTTTTTCCTATTTCTGACAAGGACACAAAAATCATGATAGTTTAAAGTCCTGAATTCAAACTCTTACTTATTAAGTAAAAGTACAAAAGTATCAGCATCAAAATATACTTAAAGCACCAAAAGTAAAAGTACTCTTATGCAGAATGGCCCATTTCAGAATAACATACTGTACATATAAGACTTCATTACAATTAAGGATGGATTAATGTGGACATGTTGCAGCTGGTAAAGATGGAGCTAATTGTACTTACTTTATTTAGCCTACTTTATGTAGCGTAACCTTTAATAATTTATCATTATTTATAAGTTGATTTGTGTACAGTACTGATAATCTAAATCTGCAAAGTACCTTGTTACTCAAGTTATGAAATGCCTCCAAAATGCAATGCAATTAAAGAAGAAAGTAGCATAAAATGGAAACACTGAAGTAAAGTACAAGCACCTTAAAAACGGTACGAAAGAAGTGTATTACAGTAAATGTGCTGAGTTTGGACGGCTCCCAGATCTCCTCAGAATTTACTTAAATAGCGAAATCTCAGTTGAGCACTGGCAGATGATCTGCTTAGAGCTCAAACACAATCCATAAACACCCATTTTTTATCACTCCAATATATATGTTAAATAAATTCAATCGCAATATCCCTGATATCTGTAATAAATGTGGAATAAAGGGCACACTGTTTCATTCCTCATCCAGGCTTTCTGCATACAAGTTTTGGACATCCTTTCATGTCATAGGTGTTCAGTTGTGTGTACGCCCCAAACTGTGTTGGAATCCTTGGAATTTTTCCTGTAAACTGTAAACTAAGCAAGGCAGATAAGAAAATGACACACACACCCGTCACACTCTGCTGCCCTTGATAAACCTACTTTTCAAATTAAGGGTAAACATTCTGCTTTTGATAAGATAAGGGCAGTTGATATTAAGACGTTGCCTTATTGTGAATGTTCTGTTTCATACCTTACTTGTTTTTTTGTTGTTGTTTTTTTATGTAATATTCCAAGCGTTTTAAAAATCCAATTAACATACTTGTTTAAAGAAATGTACTTAGCTGCTTTCCGCCACTGTCTAAATGTCACTTTGCATTAAACTGTCTGAAGTTGAACCAGGCCACTCATGGGGGAAGCTGAAAATGTCCAATCCGGTTAAAAAAGTGAGACAAGGAGAAAAACTGCCCCTGAAATCCAGAGGAATCCAAAGCAAGTAAGCCAGGTCATCTCCTCCTCACGGCCATTTACTGCTCTGTTACACAAATTAAAATCTGTTTTCCTAATATGACAAAATCACCTGACGAAGCCTGTTTTCTAGGCCATCTCATGATCTCAGGAGGCTTCAGTCCCTGCTTGCCAGAAGCATTCCCAGACAAGAGGTGAACAACAACACATGACGCCACGCTGCGGCAGTGTGTCTAGACATTTTGATAACAATTACAGAGCAGCTCATATTTCTCCAGGTCTGTGTATATGTTGTAGTGTGAGACTCGCTGTGTTGCAGGTGGCAGCGTTGAGTCACAGTAAAGCACGCAGCAGCGGAGTCAGCAGATCTCAAGGCCTGCAGCCTCCGAGAGACACAAACAGACAGAGGAGTGAGAGCGACGCCACCAGTGAAGCCTCTGAACTGGAAAAATTCAGGTTTTTATGCAATTCTCGGTCATTAACTTTCATATTATCTGGAACTTAAATTATTAGGCTAACAGAACACACTGTGAATAAGATGATTATAATCAAGGAACCTTTACAGAAGGAAAGGTCATGATGTCAGAGACAGCATCCAAGGAGCCAGACATATCACCTCTAGGCAGTAGGGTGGGCACTGCAGATCACACTTTAACCCATCATATCTTCGTTGTTTCACTTTTGACTGAAAAAATCTTCCATCAGATTAAAAAACACACATTACATTAGATAAAAAAAAGTCAGTAAACATCACGTAATGTGTGTTTTCTAATCTAGCTTCTCAACAGTGCCGTAATGGAAACACATGAGGCTCCCTGGCAGCTAACCCGAGTGAGGCGTAAACGGGCGTGCTCCTCGAAAGCCACCTTTCTTTGGTTGATTCAGAAATCTTGACACATTTTCGGTGTGACTTCCAGCCCTGGAAAATATTGATTTCCATGATGCAACCTGTGCTGTATGGTACACGTTGTTTTAGATAAATTATGGATCTTTACGCATTTTGAAGTTGTTCGGAGGATCCTGTCACACCCAACAGCAGCACCAGACCTCACATAGACTCCACACCCTCAGCCCAAAAGGCCTATAGAGGGATCCGCCACTGCTTAATAGTTATGGAGGATAGAACATTTGTTTACCATAAGACGCACAGTGGTGCAGTAAATTGTTATCTCACAATAAGAGGGTTCCTGGTTCGAACCCAGGGTGCAGGAGCCCTTCTGTACAGAGTTTGCATGTTCTCCCTGTGAAAAATAATGAATGAATGAACTTGTCTTTTAAAAATCAAAAACAGTGTATAGCTAACATTTTAGATTTACTTATATGTTAATTTTTCAGCATCACCTACAGAGACCAAAGATGTTTCAGCAGCCACCCGCTGCACAAACTCTTCTCTGACATCCTTGTGTCTTTGGTTAAGAACCGACTCTGCAGGTAAATTATCTTTTAAATGCTCCTGAATTTCTTCTCATGCCTCGCACAAGGTTTACTGACAATGTTTACTCCTTCTGTAGTGAATGGATCGACTCTGCACCGCCTGAGTCTGTCGTCAGAGTTCTGATCTGCCTGCGATTATTGATGAGAGATCCACACCATCAGGTACAGCTTGAAAAATTTACATTTCTAGTGTTTATTATGTGTTGTATGAATACAATAAAAATGTCTCTCAACTGCTTTCTTTTAGAAAATCCTCCACCAGCTCCAAGGCATCAATTCACTCGCCAGGGTAAATGCTCTCTAAGATTTTTTCACACGCCTAAACAAGCTGTGTTTTGTGATTTGTCCTCACACTATCTCATGCCATCCTCACTGCTGCTCTCTTTGTCTTCCAGTATATGGAGCATGTCACTGCCATGTACATATCTTGTGGCGAACAGGCGCTCGCTGTGCAGAAGCTGGTCACAATGACCTGTGAGTAATCTGAAGGTAGTATGAAGACGACACTGATAATGTGAGTGTTGTGTGCGTCCTCATCAGCGCTCCCTCTGCTGATTGCTCTGCAGACATGTTTCAGAAGCTGTCTGCTGTTGGAGATCAAAGGGTTGGGTCATCGAGAGCGGCGCTCACAGGGTGAGTGAGATGAAGTTATCTGTGATTATGGGCTGTTTGTTTTCCAATCATATTCATGTCTGAGATAAACTTATTGTTGTAGGAGGAAGCTGCTCCTGTTGGTGAACTATTTTTGATTTTATTTTGCTTACATCATAATATAGATTTTTTTTTGTATTTCAAATCGAGGATATTATTTCATTTTCACTGTTTATTTATTATATTGCATTGCATATATACCTGCTGTTCTTGCTCCCCAGAGGTTGAACCTTTTCCATTTTAGACACACATGACCTCTCATATTTGTGACCACCAGTGTGCTGACATGTGACATTTGCCTACAAGATATTAAATAATCTAAATGGCAGAGGATTTTAGATGTTACTACCAGAGCTTCTCTTGTCGTGTCAGCCACATGTAAAACTTTACATTTTAAACTGACAAACAAAATTGTCTGTGTAGTTGCGTTCCCTGTCCAGTACTTGGTTTTGATAGTGGCAGTGAACAGTGCTGCTTCCACTGCACAAATATTTGCAAATATTTACACTCAGCTGTCAAATGAAGCAACCCTCACGCAGAGTGATCAGCAATCTAACACACTCTCTTTGTGAGACATATGTCCATATTAAGTCATGCTGTTCTTGTAGCATGACAGTCAGTGTGTGTCTCTGCTCTTTATCATCTCAAAGTCTACATTTTACTGCTTTATAGAAAAAGATTGAAGTCTCTAATGAACTAAACCGTCTCTAGACCCTGGTGAAGCTCCTCTCCACGACAGATAGCAGCGTGCTGCTGGGAGCCCTGCTGGCACTCACCACTTTGGCTGACAGGTAAACAAATACTTCATTTATTGCATTAAATACATTTATGATTTCATCTTTCTCAAGCCGTTTTATTTCTGCAGCCCAGAATGCAAGGGGGAGATTGGGGAGTTACCCATAGTGGAGAACCTGCTTGTAATCCTGCAGGAGTACGACCTGCTGTCGAAGAGGTTAGAAATCACTTCTTTGTTGATGTCTTCATCTCTATCAGATGAAATGTTGTGTCTAAATGAGGGGAAGCTTCCTTTGTTCATCAGTGCTGATAAAATACAAAAAAACAGACTCAGCTTATCTCTTCACATGTTGTCTTAACTAAGAGTAAATAGAGAAACTGCTGTTGAAGCTGCAGGGATTGGATTTAAATAAACAACATAAAAACATGGAAACAAACGAGGCTGGACTGACCCTGATGCTTCCTCCAGGATGGGTGCGGAGCTGCTGAGGCTCCTGTCCCCGGTGAGGCGGGTGAGGGACCAGGTGCGGGAGCTGGAGGGTCTGCCGGTGCTGCTGAGCCTGTTGTACGGCCAGCACCTGAAGCTGCTGTGGAGCATCGCCTGGGTCCTGGTCCAGCTCTGCGAGGATCCCGACACCAGGACGGAGATCAGGAGCTGGGGCGGGGTGCAGCAACTTCTCCGGCTGCTCAACAGGTCTGTGAAGCAATAATAGCATATTTAATGTTTATATTATCACAGTATTATTATTCAACAAAAACCATTACTTGTGTCACCAATCTGTGCTTCTCTTTTCCTAAGACAGTGATCAGAACTACAGCAGATACTTTTCTGTCCACATTGAAGTGAATTGTGGTTTTAAAGGGTCACTCCAGGAATTTAGTTTTGTACCCTTATAAAGTTGGGAGACTCACAGAGACGAATTAACAGAGGAATGCTCAAAATCAGACCAACAAAGGCCAAGATATACTGACTTTCAGTCTCTAGTATGAGTCAAGCTCCAAAAACATTGGATCACACATTTCCCGTAATGAAATCTGATAGTATCTCTTATTAGATTCATGGGTAATCTTAGTCTTCAAATTTAAGCAGAAAGCCTGCATTACAAACTGGGGCATGGAATTTTAAAGACATCTTATCATTGTTGTGCATCAAGGGAATTGAGGGATCCATTGATTTTGGAGCCTCTGTGTTTCAATTTTGACCATTCTTCCTTTAAAATCTGTCTCTAACTTTATGGAAGTACAGCACTAAATTTCTGCAGTACCTCAGAGGACTTGTAAGGGGAAAAAAAAAATTCAGATTCCTACACCCTGTACCATTAAATTTACCATGATATATCTGCAGGATGCTGACGACTGGGTTCTGTGATTTCTGGCCATCAACACTTGCAGATTTACCTTCCATAGTTAAACAGCCAGTGATAAAGGATGCAATTACAATAGAGTAACAAGTATGACAAGACATTTTAGTTGAAAAGCTTCATTTTCAGGTAAAATATAGGACAAAGAATTGCCTTCATAAATCAGTTAATCAGTCATTTATTTGTCACATGAAGTGTTATCCATCTCTCACACCACTGCGGGCATGCATCATGGTTTGTTGACATTTCTTTGTGATAAATGATGTTCTGTTTATTCAGGAATAACCAGCTAGCGTTCAGTCTTTGCAACGTGCCAACTTTATTCTCTGCAACTCCAGACACAACATGCCATGCACTTGAACGCCAACCTATTTCTCATGCGCCCAAATTACGGTAGTGATTGTCGTAAAATACACATCCCTGGCAAAACACAGTGTCCTTTCAAAATACACTTCCTTGACAATCTAGACCTTAACAGGTCGGTTGCAAAGTTGCTCCTCCCAAGTGCCACTCTGCAGCCGCCGCTGAATGCTGCATAGCAGGGATCCAGAGTGTTTATTCCCCCTGTGGTGCAGAGTGAGCAGGAATTGGACAGCACCTCACATTCCCACTGTCACACTAATCCTCATTCATCATAAAGCACACTCCTCGCTAGAGTCCTCTGCTCTGTCAGATCGGCAGATAGAAAAAGAGTCACCTGATTGATCGGTGCTGCCCGGATTTAGCCACGTTTTGGCGAAGCAAAGGATATTACGGTTTGTGATATCACATTGGAAACTAATGCAGTATGTAGGTCATCCAATCAAATGCTTGTACAGTGAAAAACCAGATGCTCGTGCGGCAGAAAGATCCACGTGATCAGGATCATAGTGTTTGATATGGATGCAGATATATGAGGTCTTGCTTGTCCATGTGGTCGGGTTTGTAGCTGATTCATTGTAATGTGTGTTCATATCATACAGTATAGTGACGTACAAAATATCTTCTCCAGCAACAGGCAGTATGTCTCTGACCGCTCATCCATCGAGACGCTCTCCAGCGCCAACGCAGCCGGCCGCATCCAGAGAGAGCACATGAGAGAGGAGCTCAGCCCGCAGGAGGAGGTGGACAACACTATGGCCCTGCAGTCAGGTCAGGGACTTTACAACTCACCACATACTGCACAGAAAGGATTGCATTTTTCTTTAGTGTTTGTTTAGAGTTAGAAACCACCCAGTGTAATTTTGTGAATTATGCGAGATGGTGAAAAAAGGCCAGCGTGCACAGCAAATTCTTCCTGGCAAAGGAGTCTTATCAGCTGCTCAGAATGTAAACAGCTTTTTCCTGAAGTGAGAATCCAGACCACTGAGACTTGGCTTACTGTATCTCTGATTTGGGAGGAAATGGCTTTAAATTTTCTGTCTCTGTAAAAAGAAACTGTATAATAAAACTAATCTGGATCATAAACATAAACATTTTGTTACGTCTGTCCTAAAAAGAGACGGCAGAGAAACTTTGAACTTTACAGTCTGAAGGCATCAGTGTTTCCAGACTTTGTTCTCCCTTCGGTTTGGGGAGTGAGTTATTAATGTCCACAGCTGTTCACTGGACTGTCTGAGACTATAAGATTGCATGTATGAGTTCTTAAATTAAGTCATATCTCCTTTAATCCATTTTCCAGCATGCTGTACAGTTCTGACCGAGCTTAGTCTGGATGACACATCTGCTCACCACATTGTGCAGGTAAGGAAACTTCCTCACATGAAGAGCAGGGCAGTCGAGAACATGGGAATGAATAAGTCCACAATTACATCAAATTACTACATTTTAAATACTTTAAAACATGATGTCAATTAATGTTGTCACACTTTTCTCAGGAAAATGGGGTCTATGTAATAGCCAAACTGATTTTACCACAAAACTCTGGACCAAAGGTCACATCTTTACAGGTATATGACTTCATGCACGTATTCAATTACACTACAGTGTAAATGTAACGACCTGAAAGTAACATATTTCTTTGCATATCTGCAGTGCTATGCGTTTCGGACCCTCCGCTTTCTCTTCAGCATGGAAAGAAACAGGCATCTGTTTAAGAGGTGATATTTAACATTCTGTACACAACCTTAAGTTCATGTCATGCATAAATCTTTTAAATCTGGCTACTGTTGGAAAAAATCTCTTCGAATTATTCTCCAATGCTGTTGTGTAATCTCTTATCCATTTCAGACTCTTTCCCACAGACCTCTTTGAGTTGTTTATTGATGTTGGACATTATGTTCGGGACCTCGCGGCCTACGAGGCACTGCAGACCAAAGTTTCACTCTACACTGTAAGAGAACAGCTTCTAAATGGATTCAGCTGTTTACTCAGCTGCTTTTTGGCAGTAAAATAAAAAGAAATATTACTGTGTTATGGAACGAAATGTAGACTGACAAGAAGGATTCCTTACTTCAGGAATGGATGGAGTGATGTGTGTTTTTTTAATGCAGGAAGAGGAACTGGACAGTCTGAGAGAGAGCATCGAGACTGTGGACCAGAACCGACCCCCACTTAAAGTCATCAACGGTTACTCCATACTGGACCATCTGGGCACTGGGGCGTTTGGAAGTGTCTTTAAGGTACGAACATCAAAACAGTATCAGGTGATTGACATATAGATCAGTATCGGAAATGCCTCTGATACTGACTAAACTGCCTGATCGGGTATCAGCGACTACTCTATCACTGATCTGATCCCACATAATTTATTAATAAACTTTAAAGTAGTTTCACACCAGATAAAAAGTTTTCCTGGGAATCAATTCTTCTACTTTGCTGCTCTAAAACAGCAGCAAGTTGTGCTGTGCAGCCTTGGACAAATATTGCTATAGGCCCGGATCATGCAGAAAGTATTTTAGCAACTGGAGGCAGCTTTTTGTAATTGTTTTAAAAGAGAATGAAGCTTTTTGCTCGTGGTTTTTGTGTCGCTATGCACCTCATATTTCTGCACTCTAGGTGCATTTTTGCTTGAGTGGCCTGAACTCCTCAAGCTGAAAAAACTTAAACTTAGAGCTGAAAAGCGCCCCACATCATCTCCTTTTTCGTCATCGTTTTTCTCATTGTTCAATCGGATGATTTGAGAGGCGGGCCTTCTGTGGTGGTCACAACAACAAGTTTGGTGGTGATCGGTTGAAGCAAAGTGGATAAAATAATAAAATGGCGGGAAACCCGAGCTGCTTGATGGTCTGCGCTCTCCGAGTGCTTTTTTTTTCTAATTTACTTGTATAATTTAATTTAAAACAACGGCGGCGAAAACATAACCTCCTTGGCGGAGGTGAAAAGGCAGTGTGGTGCGCCTCACATTTTGCCACCAGTGAAACACTTCCTGTGTGATCAGGGCTTTACAGTGCATGCCCACTTTACGCGACCAGATATTTGCTTCCAGTCATCATGAATCTGAAGCGACGGATTCGCTGCACAAAGCATGCTGAGATACCTGTGATGCAGCCCATGCAGGTGGTGCGACGAGAGGGCGTGACAACTTGAAACATTTACATGGTGCTTGCATCAAGACGGCCAATCAAGCTGTGTCACCAGACTATCACAGGGCTGACACATAGAGACAGACAACCATTCATGTTCACATTCAGACGCACGGCCAGTAGGGGGTCATCAATTAACCTGCATGTCTTTGGACTGTGGGAGGAAGCCGAAGTACCCCGAGAAAACCCACGCTGACACAGGGAGAACATGCAAACTCTGCACAGAAGGGCTCCTACACCCCGGGGTTTGAACCCCAGTAGTATACAGCTGTAATTTATATTTTAACACAGTGGCATCAGATTCAAACTCTGTATTGGCTGATAGACAAGTTCAGGTAATGGAATTGGTATCGGGAAGGAAAACAGTATCAGAACATCTCTATTCACATCATGAGTCACTGTTCCCAATATTAATACCCAATGACAGGTCCGAAAGCAGAGTGGCCAGAACCTCCTGGCTCTGAAGGAAGTGAACCTCCACAACCCAGTGTTTGGCAAAGACAAGAAGTCCAGAGACAGTAACGTGGAGAAAATCATCTCTGAGCTCACCATCATCAAAGAACAGGCACGAAGTTTCACTTTTCATCATTCAGAGTTTAATAACTATCTGAACAAATACGGCCATGTTACGTTGTTTATTCTTGGCTCCTCTTCTCTAGATGATGCACCCAAACGTCGTGAAATATTACAAGACATTTTTGGAAGGTGAGGATGATTTCTTTCTCCCCCCCTTTAAGCCCCCAGCTATTGTAAGAAGCGAACACGCCAGACATTAAATAATCATACCGTTTGTTTCAGGTGACAAGCTGTACATCGTGATGGAGCTGATCGAGGGCGTGCCGCTGGCGGAGCATTTTAACTCTCTGAAGGAGAAGCAGCAGAAGTTCACAGAAGACAGGAGATTTGGAATATATTCATACAGGTAACAACTCTTTAACTTGATCTTCAGGAAACAGGTCTCCACTTGAATGAATTTTGATTTCAGAAGATGGCTTGAGATTAGTTTCAGTTAATTTGGGTAGTCCAATGTTCAAACACAACTATGTTATCTTTACAATAACACCCACGACTGCACAGGACAGCTTTTGCTACTCCAAGAGGCAGTACGAACTTTGTCACCAGATGCACTTTTATATAACTGATATTCAGTTAATACAGCTGGGGCGTACGACTTCTGTGTCCTGCATGAACTAACGTAAAGCTTCATGTGTTAAAAGTGGAGTCTGAGATTCTAGATGAAAAAATTTGAGAGTTTTTTGATCCACAGCTAAACTTCGATCAGCACATTACAGGTGTCATTCAATCCTGTTTTTTACAAATCAGATATATTGCCAAGGTCAAACCAATATTCCAAAAACATAGTTGAACAACTCATCCACTCCCTTATTTTTCTCACGCCTTGACGCCTGGCTCCCCATTAACTACAGAATTCAATATATATTGTGATCAGTCACTAATTATTAGATGGCATTGATCCCAATTAACATACTTACTGTGTATTAAAGTGTTAGTGTAGTGTTTATTTTAAAGGACCATAATGCTTTGTAAAATGATGAAAATAATTATCAAAATATATTAGAATTATATTGTAAAAGATTCTTGTATGATTTTATAGGCTTTAAATCAAAACTGTAGAACTGAAGAAAACACAGCACAGCTTGCAGATCGTGAGGAGATATTTTAGGAATTTGATAAAAAGTGTATTGGATTAGAAATGCTGACTGCACCTTTAAATAACATCTAGTTAAATATTAATTCAAATTTACGTATCAGGGACATTTGTGTTGATGAAGGCGTACTCGAGCTCATCAGACAGGAATGTGGGGGGACATCAGACAGATATAGTCAGGGACCTCTGCAGTAAAAGTTTCCTGCACACTCTCTGCATTACAGAAGATAATATTTCTGATTCTCCAGCAGCTGAGGAATTTCAGCCTGGTCTATTTCTCTGCTCGTTGCCAACAGCTTTTGGATAAAAGCCTGAAGTATGAATGTAAATAATTTCCACTGCCAATGGAAATATGTTTTATCTGAATGGAAATATCTCTGCATCGCTTAAGTCATTTTAATAGCTTATTTACTGATTGATAAATTTGTCTCCTCAGATGTGTCTGGCTCTGAGGTACCTGCACAAGGAGAAGAGAATAGTCCACCGTGACCTCACACCAAACAACATCATGCTGGGGGAAAAGGACAAAGTCACCATCAGTGAGTGTCAGCAGTCCATCACTCTCCTCCACGTCTTCTCTCATTATAAAAGTTTAACCTGCGTGTTTCTTCTGTCTGAAGCCGACTTCGGCCTCGCTAAGCAGAAACAGGAGAACAGCAAGCTGACGTCAGTGGTCGGCACCATCCTTTACTCCTGGTGAGGAAATTCACTCTGAGCATCCAGCTGCTTTGAGATTAAACGGTCGGTTTTAACATCTGCTCGTGTTTAAAGTCTGCGGCTCATCCAGATTAACAATGATTGCTTTGAGAGGTAACTGTTTTCATCGTGATGGGGGGCAGACATCTCTGCAAATAAAACTGTCTGCATGGTGAGATAACATAAGAAGAAGGTGAGAAAATGTGTTTTGGGGGAAACCTCCCTTTACAGAAGTGTGGCAGAGCTGTTCTGATGTTTTTACGGCCCGTTAGCAACTTAGAGAAACTGCAGATACACTGCAGCTCAGGTGTGTTAATGGTCCTGACAACAGCTCTGTATATGTATATGTGTGTGTGTGGGTGTGTTTGTGTGTGGTCTTATATGCTTGTAAGGATCAATTTAGTTGTAGACCATGAGAGTGAATACATTTTCTGGCCTCCAACTTCGACAAAAATCTGTTTATAGGATTGGTTAAGATCAAGTTTGGGTTAAGTAGGGTTTGGTATTTGGAAATGCGTGGTAAGGGTCGCTTATAAGGTAACACATGCAAATGTGTGTGTGTGTGTGTGTGTGTGTGTGTGTGTCAGTCCAGAGGTGGTGAAAAATGAGCCGTATGGAGAGAAAGCTGACGTCTGGGCTTTGGGCTGCATCCTCTACCAGATGGCCACTTTACAGCCTCCGTTCTACAGCAGTAACATGCTGTCGCTGGCCAGCAAGGTTATATACAACACACACACACACACACACACACACACACACACACACACACACACACACACACACACACACACACACACACACACACACACACACACACACACACACACACACACACACACACACACACACACACACTTAAAATGCTTTCCTCTCTGGTGTCTGATTGTTCTTTGCTTCTTATTCTGTTCCGGCAGATTGTCGAGGCCGCGTACGAGCCGATTGAAGAAGGAGCTTACTCAGACAGAGTCACAGACATGATCAGATGGTAAGACTTTAATTTTGAAATATGGATATTGATAAAGTGGCAACATTCAGAGCTGAAAAACGAAGCCAACGCTGAAGTGCCAAAAACTGCAGTTCCTCTAATGACCACTTGAGGCTGCCATTGTATTATTTTTGTGTCTTTATTACTATAGATTAAAAGTAATTTCATATTAAAGTCACTCACACAGCACTCTGCTCTGTTATGGAACATCCTGTCAGGTGTTTGAGTCCAGATGCAGACCAGCGGCCGGACATTGTAGTTGTCAGCACCAGGATCTCTGACCTCATGATGAGGCTGATGGACGGCCTCTACACTTCCCAGAATGCATTTGAAAGGAGAGCAGAGAGAGACAGGAAGCGAGCGCAGAAGTACTTCCTGGAGAGGCACAAATGCAGGACGGACTGCTGTCACTCAAACCTGTCTCAGGTAAATAAGACTTCTAAAATCAAAAGGGCATCCTTCAGGACTATTGAGATTAGATTTATTTAATAACTACTTGCAAATTTGTGATTTAATATAAAAGTTGACGATATTTTTAGTATTTCCTGCAGGAATTTCAAAACACATGCTCCACTTTTTGCAGGAAAAACCCTTCATGAATACTGAATGTCCAACGTCACGCTCCTCTGCAGCCTGCAGCTCAAACCACAGCGAACAGATCATCAGTCAAGGTGACTCAGTTTCATATGTAAGTTAAACGACTAGGAAAGAATAAAAAAAACCCAACAACATGTAAATATGTAATTATGTGTGCTTTTAGATGATGCGTCAGATGGTGATGCTGAGCCATGCGATACCAAAGTCGACATCACTGCCTCTACAGGAAAACACTACGGTTAGTTCTGTTATATTGAGTTAAGTAGCAGGTTTTTTACGTGGATAATCAAAAAACAAGATGATAAATACAACAACCTGTTTGTTGCAAACAAGAGCAGGCAGTCTGCGGACATGAACCTGCAGTCTTGCAGTAACAAGGCTTGTCTTGTGAAGCTAGAAGCTGCAATTATTTTATTTTTTCAGACTGGTTGATTCACTGTTTGATTTGATCTTTTGGCTTGTTTTGTTTTGCTAAAAGGATTTAAGTCCAGCGCCTGTGTTACACCGGACCAAATTCAGTCTGGGTAAGTGACAAATCTCACATTTCAACCGAATCGCCAGAATAAATATTTGCATTGTGTGTTTCTGCAAACCACAGACACGTTACATTTGCATGTTACATGCATGGAGTGCACGATAAACAATCATTCAGGGGGTAAGTGGATAAGACTTGACATCAGGAAATTACTCAGCATAAAAAAATACATTTGTAACATTAAAGTGTTTTAGTCAGTTGAAAACCTATTCTAAGAAGTTGGTCAAAAAAAAAAAATCACCATTTTTAATAGGATGGAATTTAAAGAAATAAGTTAGTTAATATCTTACACAAAATAATTTGACCGCTATATATCTTTTAACTTTTGGATAAATAATAAGTGGGTTCAACTAAATCAAGCTTTTCAAGATCAAAGCAAATCATGTAGGTTGTACAAAACTAACTGAGCTTGTCAGATTATAAAACACTCTATAAAGACAATGCTGGAATTGGAACTACTTACAAAGACACATTCAAATTGTTACCCTAATTTGTTTAAAGTCAAATCAATGAATGCTTCTTTAGAGTGTGGATTCATTGAGGCTTTAATATAACTAATCCGTGGTTTGCAGAAACAATGCCAACATTTTCTTCTGGTATCTGCACATAACTGACTTCTGTGTGGTCAGTGTGACGTTTATATTGTATATAATGTGTATATGAGGCACAGTGATCATTTAATACTGTAAGAGAAGCAGTTATCTGTAAAGCTGATGTTTGTTGATGCATAAACACTCAGCCAAAAACAGTTTATTCACATCTGACAGTTTAATAACCTGCCTTTTCAATCTTCCTCTCTCCTCAGTGGGGAGTTTGGTGCAGCAAAGATTAAACCAAGACCAGGTACCTTTTCAGCCTGAACACAAAACAACCCGAAGAGCAGACGTTTCTAAAACTATCTTATAAATGTGTGTGTCGAGTTTATTTAGCCTCAGTCAGTTTGTGTGTTTGGTGTTTGCTCTCACCTCAGTGTCAGCGGGGATTTGCGTCTCCCAGAAGAAGGTTCGGCAGATTGATGATCCCATTCAGAGGCTCCTGGTGCAGCTGCACAAAATTATTTACATCACTCAGGTACATCAATACAACTGTTTTATAGATTTTCAAGGTTCAGTTTGACACTGCACAGACATCTCATTAGATCAAATGTAGAAGTTCTGGTTTTATAACATTTTAAAAGGTTCAATCATGTGTAAAGAATCATTCATGTCTGTTTGGCTCATTCATTCTGTTACAAATCCATTAAAAACTTAAAACCATACGACCATCAACCTGCAAACAGGCTGTTTTCCATCTTCACATAAAGCTGAATGAGGACTGATTTGTAACTGATGACACTGATTGTACTCTTTCCATCACCAGCTTCCACCTGCTCCGCACCACAACATCAAACGACGGATCATTGAAAGATTTAAAAAGACTTTATTCCACTTTGGGAGTGATCCATACAACCTGAAAGTGGAGCTCAGTAAGGTTTGTACAATCAACTCACAGCTTTCAAAACCCAAAATTATATTGTCCCATAAGAAAAAGAAAAAAGTTTGAAAATGTACAGGAACTATAGATGGACAGATAGACAGATAGATAGATACTCTTTTTACGCAACACAACGCATACAGAAACACAGATTGACATAACAATACAGAAAATATATAAAAAGAATAGAAACATGAGAATGAAACTACACAACAGGACGACTACAGAGAGTTGTTACTACAGCAGATATGCTTATGATGGTAGTGCAAATTTGTGATTGACAGTGCAGGTATTGCAATGTAAGGTGATAAAATTAAAGTGTAAGAGCAGGGCAAAAGTAATGAATACTTTGCTACCAATGACATGAAAGCAATTCAAGACAAATATATGCACATATACAGATTTTTGTTTTGTTTGACCCTTTGAAACCTGACAGCAAACTGGCTTGATTTCTTTCAATAACATGGGAAGAAGGCAGCGAGCAACGAAAGAAGATATGACGCTAAAAAAGCAAATTAAAAACAAGAAAATTAATTTTAAAAAAGCGAAGTTAAAAACCTGGAAAAAGTGGTTAAAATTATAGTAATTCTGTAACATAATTTAATAATAATTAATAATAATTTTCCTTTTCCCCCTATTTTCAAAAAAATATTTTTCTAAATATATTTTCTTACCAAGTTGAAAGCAGCACAAGAAAAGTGATCTTGCTCTGGGTTTCAAATGGTTAAGGTGCTTAAAAGTAAACAGTACAGACTGTATTAAAGGAGGAATAATGGAAAGTATAAAATATAAACAGCACAGAAGGTAAAATATGAAATCCCAGTAGAGGGTGAATAACACAGTATATGGTTAACTGTGTTATTTTTAAGAACCAAGGGTATTAATGTTTGAACTGAGGTTCATAATTGATTGATTGATTGATTGATTGATTGATTGAGATGTTTATTTCGAATATGATGCAATAATAAAAGGAAAATAATAATAAACAATAAGAAAAAGAAAGGAAAAAAATGAAAAACATAAAAAAAATGAAAAACATATATTTAAACAAAAAACATTAAAAAAACAAATTAAAAACACTTAAAAAAAAAATAAAAACATTAATAATACAATCTAACAATTAAACTTTTTTCCTTGTTTGGCTGTATTAATGGTGAGATTAAATATAAGATCCCAATTCTGTCACATTATTTTGAGATACTGGGGGATACGGTGTCGCAGCCACCTAAAGCAAAATGAAAGTCTCCTTCCTGTTTCCCTGCAGCTCGTCCAGGCCTCTCCAGACCTGATGGAGTTAGACTCAGCCAGTTCTGACTGGTGGCCCCTGGTCCACCATTTCACAGGGGCCCCTCACACTGCTGACAGCGCAGGTAAGAGTTACATTCCTACAACTTCACCCTCTACTATACTGTGCACCCAGTGAAAGACATCCAACACAAAATACTGCAGAGACTTTGATAGATCTCCTCTTACACAAATTATTGATGTAATCCGGTGTATTTTTATGCCTTCTGACTACAAATGTTTCACATTCACAGCTGGATGTTTAAATTTTAAAGTCAATTTTTGCTAATTTTTGCTTCTGACAGGTGATGGAAATCTCAGAGATGGAGTCACCTATCAGCAGATGCAGGTCAGTTTCTCTTGTGTGTTTCCTGCTTTAAGTCTTCAAGTGTTCATGATTTAACATTTGTCAAATAAAGTTGTCAGTAAAACTTTTTTTTTGTTGAAATACACTTATTCACTCTCTAGTGTAGAGCTGGACAAGAAGATTGATACCATTCTTATGTTTGTCCGTTAAATATTTAGCTACAGCAAGGAGATGTAGCTAAACTTGTACAGATTTTACATTTCAGTTTTTCTACTGAGACGATGAGCTTTCTGATTTTGTTTAGCTTTTTTCTCTACCTCCAGTCTTCATGCTAAGCTAAGCTGTCCAGCTGGTGGCTATAGCATCACATTTATCACTTGAAATGAAAGTTGTATTTCATGTAACTCTCGGTAAGAAAGTAAATAAGATTATTTTCTAAAACATCAAACTCTTCCTTCCATGTAATCAGAATTAGTACAAATTTTCTTTAATATACTGCAGTTGTTTCAAAACTATGGATATTGTCACTCAGTTGCTAGAAAAAAATGTTGCCATTGTACGTCACTGCGAACCAGAGATATGTTACATTTGCATCTTATTATGTACGGATACCTTGTAAGTTTTCATAACGTTTCAACAGCACTGTGGTTAATGTGTGGTTAGATTTAGGCACAAAGCCCAATTGGTCATGGCAGGTGTCTCACTGGTGACTCACTGAAGACAAAGTCAGTTAATATACTTCAACAACTTTACACACCAACCATCACACACTTCAGAGGTGTTGATATTACACATATGAAACATGCAAATGTAACTTATTCATGGTTTGCAGAAACATACAAATCCAACCTTTCCTTCTGGCAACCAGGCTGTGTATATGTGTTATTCTGTAAGAGCAGGTGTCGCCTTTGTTTTCTCCTGCTGGATCCAGTGTCTCATTTTGAGACAAAAATCTTGAATTTCCGCTTTACGGTCATATCGGACGTCTGTCTGCCTGTGGTGAAGTGATTTCCTGTGCAAATGTGTATTTTCAGGGGATCATAGAGGAGCTGCTGGAGGAGAACAGCTACTATGAGGCAACACACAGCAGGTGACATTTTATATCACTCTGACAAACAGCAGACAGACGCCTAAAACTTTGGTCATTACTCATAATTAAAAGCTGTGAAAACTGATCTGTGGCTGTCATAATATGTTTTTTAATGGCAGTATTTAGTTTGTTTGAGTATGTTTGTCACTGTAGTTAATCTTGAAATACTGAGTTCAGGGTCCGTTTACTAGATGTGTTTTTGTTTCGTCTGTCCTGTGTTGATGTATTTTTTTGTGTTGATGTTCTTGAAATAGAAAACTTAAATAACAAAAAAAATCTTGTATTAACTAAATTGAAAATGAGCTGCTATGGTTGAGATAATTAGAATATTTTATTTGTGTTGTGTTAATTTCTAGGATCACAGAGAAAAGAAACGGCCATGAAAACAAGTGACCATCGTCCATATTCATCCTCAGATGTCACAGAAGCAGCCGGAAAACAAAAGACCAAAAATTTATTCCAGCGTGGCAACATTTGAAGCAACCTGAGCTCATAAAAATACTCTCACTTTTAATGAAGCTTCATAAAAATCATCATACATAATCATTTAACATGTGAAACTTTGAAAATGTGAAGTTAACATGTGACTTGATGAGGCTGCTGTAAAATATTACCAAGGCTGAAACCACTCCAGGGCTGCAACTACTGATTATTGTCATTATTTTATGAATAAAAACAGTTAATAGTTTGGTTTATAAAATGGCAGAAAGCAGTGAAAAATGTCAACAATTTCTAAAAGCCTAACATATCAAATCTTGTTTGAGCTACAAAGCAAAATCCAAAGATATCGATCGTTGCAGCTCTACAACAAACACCTCTGTGGTTCTCAGGCATTGATAGTTTGTCCAAATTTTATGTGACTATGTAAATCTCCAAAGATAATTTCACATATTCACACCGTCCTGTTCATGCATGTGCTTGTGATGAAGCTGGAGATTTATATTTATTTCCGTCACTTGAGCTCAAGAGAAGCTCCTCGTACCAAAGCAAATCGGCCTGTAACCGACTGAACCTCCGACACTTTCCAGAGCTTTTTAATCTGCCTGTCTGAAGCTTCCTGTTTTGTTATTTCAGGTTTATTTGAGTCGAGCACTTTTAAATTCTCAGGACCAGACTCTGCGGTTTGACTGTTTTAACTCCTCGCTGCAGGACTTCACATCACAAGATGTGTTTCTAATGGCTGCGAGCCAAAAGCTGCAGAGACAAAGATCTGATAAGAAACCAAACCTTCACCTCGGTTCACCATCAATTTCCAAACATATCACAACATGTGACTGCAGCGTTGGCGGACAGTTAGACTTTTAACTTTATTAATATGCACTCAGATAACGCTGTTATCATTTTCAATAAGATTAACATCTGACATATTCTGTCTGTCTGTAATTCACTGAATGTTTTCGTTGTCATTTTGAGGAGTTTCTAATGCACTTTGATCCAAAAGGGATTTGTCAGTATAATCTGTATAAGGAATAGATCATTTAAAATAAAGTCTATTTAATGCAGACAGTGTCCAGTTGTGATCATTCCTCATGTTAGCAGTGAGGAAAGTGAGTGAGCTGGAGAACATGTGCAGGTTTAGTGAGCAGTGGTGAAAACATTCACATCATTTACTTACTTAACAATCTAAAATACTCCATTTTCAGCTCTTTGAATACTTGCAATTGAGAAATAGGTGATGGTGCATAATCTCCAATATATATGATGTTCTGGTAGGTGAGTCCTCAGAATCATCTAAAGCAGCTCGAGACATGGAGAGAGGACCTGCATGAACATCATCACTGAGGACCGGGCGAGGACATGCACTGAAGCACAATCACAAACAGTTAACACACGTCTTACATCACTGCAGTATCACTGGCTGATGTGAACCTACATAACCCCAGAAAACAGAGGAGGTGAGGGAGTATCCAGGATATATTATCCATGTGTATGTCTTTGTTTATTGTTGTTAAAATAAAAAATTGGGAATATAAAAATATTCCTAATACTAATAATAACAGCAAAATACACTTATAGTGCCAAAAAATAACTCACTCTGCACAAAAATGTCCCTCCGGTGGTTCCCAACCTCAGAGTCGGGCCCCTCCAAAGGGTCACAAGATAAATCTGAGGGGTCATGTGATGATTACCAGGAGAGGAACGACTTCCAAAACACACGTATGTTTTCATTTTTTGGACTTTTCTCTAATCTCATATCTGTCCCAATCAAAAAACCTTCCAACGACTTCAGATTGTTCAACACTCAGCCACAAGAAGTTTGAGCGATGTGCATGAAACTGGGTGAACATAATCTAGGGACCAATATCTAAAGTTCCCTCTTGGCAAAAGTTGGAAAACTTACTAAAACTGAGCTTCTATAAGGCAATGAATATTGCGGAGGGCGTGGCTCATCACATAAAGGTGTATAACATCTCAAGGGTTTCACCCATCACCACGCAACTTTGTAGGCATATGACCACACATAATCTGAAGGGACCCCTCCATTATTGACCCCATCAAACAAAATGGGGGCGCTAGAGAGCTCATTTCTTATCTAGGCCTAACTGTATGTACGTACTGTAGAACAGGACGCCTCAAGGTGACTGGAGAAATCTATTTTTTTATAACAACAGAAAAATGGCTAAAATGTGACAGATTGCTGTGGCTGCAATCATGCTATCAAATTCACAAGAACTCTGTCTGAACACATTGCTCTTCTTAATGGGTTCAGTTGACTATTTAATCTGCAATTTCCTATGACCTGTATCCCAAACACACACCATGTGAAACTGTACGTGGGCAACTGTGCACTCACTGGGTATGGACTAGTTATCTTGATTTTAGTGTTGGCCTTCCTTATGACATGTTATTTGTTTTATTCTCCTTGTGTTTTAAATGTGTTCAGTTTTATTGTACCTTGTAACTGTGTTTGAAAGGTGCTATATAAATAAAGTTTATTATTTTATTATTTAGTAAAGTTGTGTTACGAGACAAAACGGTTGGGAGCCACTGGTTTATTTTAAACACTGCATTGTATTTTATAAGCACACAGTATGTTTCTTATGTAATATCTTAATCTAAAAAGTAACTGCAGCTAAAAGCTGAAGATAAATGTAGTGGAGTAGAAAAGTACAATACTCCCACCTTAGGTTCAGTGGAGCAGAAGTAGAAAGCAAAAATGGAATGGAAAAAATGCACTTACCAGGCAAAGACTCCAAATGCAGAAAATCCAGGTCCAGTTCAATGATTTATTCAGTGCAAAGACAAATACTTTAACTGGCAGCGAAGCTAAACAAAAAAGTAGCTGAGAATCCACAGCAGGTGAGCAGGAACAGGTGAGGGCTCAGGTTTATAGGTTCATAGTTCTTTAAATTTACAGGCTCAGGTGGCTGAAAACTAGAGCACAAAACAAAATGACAACTGGCTGGAGAAAAGGGGGCTGGTATCTGTACTGACAGGGTGATTAGGAAGTAGACGCAGGTGAGCAGGAAGAGGTGGGAATCAGGTGACCAGGAGGAGCAAAGTCAGAGGGCATCTGGTGGACAGGTGGAGAATGGCAATCAAGCTGAAGAGAGATACAGGGGCTTAAAGAAGTGGCTGGAACGAGGGACAGAGAGGCGGCATGGGCAAATAAAGATCACTGAGAAGGCTGTAGTGATAATTCAATTTCATATCTTGGCATATAAATCATTCAGAAGCTGCATGTGTGTTCACATTTGTCCTGTAATTTCTTAGAAAGTCGTCACGAAGAGCAACTCTTAGCGCTAGGATGCTTTGTGAATATGGTTCCAGGTGATTTAACCTCACACATCCTGTAAAATTCACCAAGGCAAACCCAAAGTAAACTGAGAGCTGCTCTTGTTCCATTTTAGTGCATGTACATGGGCCTATTTGAAAAGTAACACTGAGGTTTTTCCCCCAGCAGCCATAATCACTGTAAGTGCTTCTGTCATTGAGTTATGTAAGTTTCAACACACTGAAATAATTAGCTGGAAAACACAATGGGGCCATATCATGAAGCCTGACTTAGTCAGAATGGAAAGCAGATAACGATATCACAGAAAATAAACATTTTCCACGTGTTTATCTGAGGGTTTTTTCCAGGCGCTTTTCAGAAAAAGAGGGTAAAACAATGTACTGATACTGATTTTTAGCTTTTACCAGCTGCAACATTAAAGTGATGCACGTATTAGTGCATCGATAACTATAATCCAATATTATATTATTCTGAAATGGGCCATTGTGCGTAATGAGTACTTTAAAGTTAAGTGCTGTAAATGACCAACTGTAAATGAGTCATGCTGTGTTACCTTGAAATTGTAAAGAAAACTTTGTTCTTCTTGCGTGCCTCCTGTAAATGGCAAACATATTGATTTATTAATTGATTTGTTATCACATTTAAAACAGCTAATCTATATCAAAAAATCCATTTACAAACTCTCACAAAACTTGCATCGTATAATCCAAGTCTCATTTGTCCAGTGGTCCAGTCAGTACTTCCTAAACAAATGCATTTTCACTAAAACCTTACTGAAAGTGAAACTTATCTATGCTCTCTTCAAAGCCACAATTCAAAACTACGATTTTTTTTTAGCAAAGAAACGTGCGTTTGGCAAGTACTGAGCATATGCCTGGATAAATGACGCTTTGATTATACTGCAGGAGTTGTGTGAGAGTTTGTAAACAAATGTTTTGATATAGTTTTGCTGCCGTTACATGTGGTCGCCCATCAATCAATAAATCAGTATGTTCAGCATTTTCCATGGAGGGCTGCAAGAAAGTTTGCTTCTCGATATCAAGGTAACAAGGCATGACTCATTTACAGCGGGTCATTTTGTCAGTGAAGCATTCCTTTAAGTCTATTTTAATACCTCTCCTTTCGTACTGATTTTGTAATGATCCGAGTACTTCTTCGACCACTGTTTGGGAGCAGACACTGCACATCTAATTTAATGTTTACTGACAGAAACGACTTGTCCATACTGGTGATGTTTTAGATCTCAGCAAAGTACCGTATTAGCAGTATTAACAAGAGCTTCTTGGTGTCAGGTCTTGTGGGTCAGGTCTGCTCTGTGTCCCCAGAATCAAGACAAAACATGGAGAAGGTGCATTTAACGTTTAGTTTTTATTCTCCATGTGTCCACAACTCCTTTGTGGCTTTGCTGCTTTTATTAGACAGGACAGGTTGAGTGTGGAAAGGGGGAAAAGAGGGGACGACATGCAGTACCCGAGGCCACTGCAGCAAGGACACAGCCCTCGTAAATGGGACATGTGCTCCATGAGGTGAGCTGCTGGGCGCCAGCTCTCTGTTCTTTTAAATCAAGGCTAAAGACTTTTATTCTTGTATCTTATACCTGTCTTAGTATATTTTAATTTTCTATTTTTTAGTCTCTAGTTTCTTTGATGAATTGTATTTACATGTCCTTTTCTAACGTGTTTCTTTTGCGCCTTGTCTTGATGCTTTTGATGCTTCATGTAGAGTACTTTGAATTTTCTCGCTTCATAAATAGACCTGCCTTCTCATTCTTTAAATCTGGCACTCATTCACCACTGAACAGACGGACTCAGTGGATGCAACTCTGACTGTGAGCTGTGCTGCAGTGCAGTTTCCTTACAGCGACCACAGGGGGCAGTACGAGCCTTGCTTTAGAGAGCAGGCGAGGTGTCCTCAAACAACCTCGCTGCTCCACAACATAAAAGATAGAGGCTACTGTACCGCTGCGTTGCGGTACAGTACATGCTGTCCTTGTTCTTTAGACGACCACAAAAAAAAACAAAAAACAGCAGCTGCAGCAGAAACATCAAACAACATAACAACTGGTACACAAGACTTTAATAGACCGACATGAACATATGAAATGTGATCGGCTCCAAGTAATTTGCAAAATATGTAAAATTCACCACAAAGAAAACATAAGATGTTGGCACACTGAGAGTAGGCACATGAGTTGGTACAGTACACAGGCTGCTTGTTCTGCCGCTTCCAGTAAATATTTTATACACTTAAACACCATCCTCTGCGTCATGGAATGTACATTTACTGAGGCACAAATGTCATTTAAGTTTCTCATTTTATATTTTATACCCATTTGCTTTGCCAACAATGAGACAATGTCACTATATATGTAGCTTTCTGTTCTCCCACCCGTTAGACCTGCCGTTTCTTTTATTTTCTTTATTAGTAATATCTCTACAGTACACAGTGTTTTATTTAGGCAATCTCAATGTACAGCTATCTGTGATATATCAAACACTGATGCATTTCAAAAACTGGCTTGTTGTGTTAAAGAAAAAACAAATGTTTGTAGAAAATACCTTTATACAGAACTCGTCGAAGTAAAATATATAAAAGAAATCTGAATCTGAAACTCTGTAACTCTGAAACAATATGTAAAATGCAACACATGTGCCATCTGGGAATAAAACTCTGCATTTAGAATATGTGTGAAAGAATAAAGTTGTGTATTAGCTTAATTACAGTGTACTTATATTTAATACTACAAAATAGTCAAGCACATCTCCAGCGACATGGTGTCAGACCTGTTTTAGTATTAGTCTTGTGAATGATGTTTGACACACACCTGATATGGATTTTGTTTTTTAAAGGTCCAGTGTGCAGGATTTAGGGGGAGATACTGACAGAAATGTAATATAATAAGTATGTTTTCTGATCACCTGGAAATAAGAATCGTTGTGTTTTTGTTACCTTAGAAAAAGCCGTTTATATCTACACAGGAAGCAGGTCCTCGTCTGCGGAGATCCAACATTTTCATGTTGGGTACCGTAGTTAGCAGCCCTCCGCAGGGACAGCATCGGAAAAACATGGATTTTTTTTCAACGTGGACCTACTTTATTCAGTGTTTTTACTGGTTTGAATCACCGGGTCCGTTTGTTTTGGGAAGACAGAGACCTCTGCGGATCAATCGGCTCATGATAAAAACTTCCTGAACTGCTGGATCTTAAGTCATGAGAGGAAAAAGATGAGCACACATTTGCAGGTGCTGGACTAGCAGCCGGTCTCCGACACGCCAAACAGCATTGAAGAAACACTGATTTGTAAAGTGAAACAGCTGTATTAGGTGTTTCTACTGGTTTTAATCACCTGCTCTGTTTGTTCTGGAGAGGAAGAGACCTCTGTGGATGATTCAGCTCACGATAAACAATAAACACTTGGTTGCAATCTGTAATCTTCACTGCTTGTTGTAAGTAATATATTAGGCAACTGGACTTGCATTAGTTTCTTGAAGATGTTTGACCTCCAATCCAAGAAGCTTCTTCAGTTCTGAAATGAGCAAGACTCTTAGTACTCAGAACTACCATGACCTGGTCCTGGATGATTGAGAATCTTCACCAACATCTCACTGCTCGATGCCCCTAAATCCCTCTAAACCTCACACACTGTTCCTTTAAAAAGTTTGACTCGGACACCCATTGTGCAATAACCTCTTAAAGGAATAGTTACACATTTTTAGAAATACTCTTCTTCGCAGTCTTGCTGAGAGCTGGCTGAGTGGACCGATACCGCCCTCACGTCTCTGAGCTGGAGACAGCAGCGGTTAGCTTAGCTTAGCATAAAGACTGGAAACAGAGGGAAGCAGCTAGCACAGTTCTGTCTGAAGGCAAGAAAATCCACCCATCAGTAACTCTAGAGCTCACCGATAAACACGTAATGTCTTATTTGCTCTTTATTTGTTTGAGCCGTGCAAAACGAAGTGTGAAAACAGTGATTTGAGGTTTTACGGGGGACTATTTCTTGACTGGGCGCTGTGACTTCCTGGAGTCACTGTGTGGTTGCTAAGCAAAAAGTGCTCCTAGGCTGTGTCCGAAATCACTCCCAACTTACTATACAGTGCTCAATATTTACCCTCCGCTATTTCATTACAGTGTAAGTGTGAATTTAATGCATTACACAGTGCTCTCAAAAAACATGCGAAGGTGGAATAAAAAAAACTTGTGTGCACGGCACGTACCGACCTGTTCTCATTCTCAGGCGTCAAATACAGGCTTTGTCACAACCCTTGGCGTCATGTGACTCAAGAGCTGGTAAAAACAACACTGGCTTTTAGTTTCACATGGGGCGAAGGTACCTAAGTTACGTAATGTTGCGTTAAAATGACATTCACACGGGACACACACTGTGGTCTCCTGGATTAAAGTCCGGTTTTGTTTGACCCATCCACCTCCACTCTCTCCCGCTCTACACGGAGTTTCTTGCTCTTTGAACTACGTCACTTTCTTTAACCGTCAACTTTTTCCACAGATGGGTTTACAAGACGCGACAAGGTGCCTTTGGCGTTGAGATGACTTGCCGAGGGGCGTGACAAGGTGGCAATATCTGACGTCCTGAGAATGAGAACGGGCTGCACGGACACCACTTTCTGCAAACAATCCCACAGAGCAGTGTATCAAATTTTATAGAAAACTACCGCTGAGCGACTCTACGTGTGGCGGTGATCACGAATCACTTTGCTGATTTGATCTGAATCGTTTGGTTCAGTTCACTTTAAAGATTTAAGTCAGCGACTGTTTGTTCGCTTTTCTTCAAAGCTAAGCAATTTTCTGTTCTCTGCAATTTCTCAGTTCTTAGTTTGTCAACGCCGGTTATAAAGCAGATAAATTTGCTTTGTTTCTCCAGTTATCTTCAATTAGCCCAGAACTTTTTACATATGGGAATCTATATGTTGCAGAGGACACTTTAAGTCCACATGTTTACTACGTTTGCTACGCTAGAGCTAAAAGCATTGTTATTTAATGAGGTAAAAATGAATCCATGTGATATCTCATGCAAATATAAATACAGTAGAAACCTGTGTCTGTGGATATGAGGTGTCTGCCAGGAGGGGTTAAAAAATGAAACTGTAACACAAATTAAAACATAACTGATCCATTTTCTTTCTCCCCCTTTGAAGCAGAGTTTAGCTCTTCGTTCACCAGCGTAGTCGTTACTGTAACAACTGAATCTCTTCTTCCAGCACAGCGGCGTCTCTGCCAGCCGACCTGTGAAACTGAGGTAAGACAGTATTAACCCTCTGGACTGCATCTGTGGTTTATGTCGTTAGTGTTTTCTCTGGGAGAGAAGACGGGAGCCACTGTTCATTGAGCGACTTCAGAGTTATGAAGTCAGAGGAGTTCATGTACTGTGAGGAGACAGCGTGTGTGTGTGCTGGCTGGTGTTTGCCTCCGCTCTTCTCTCCTCTGAGTGTTTCTCCAGGTTCTGCAGATCCTCCAGCATCTCCTCGATCAGAGGGGGCATAGAGCCCGGGATCTCCATCTTCAGGGTCACCACCCGCTCAGCTCCTGTGGGAATATACGGGTATTAGAGAATGTGCGACAGCAGGACGACCACCTCCAATCGCAGATCTTATAGAGAAGTTATTTGGTTAAAATAAATGAAGGACTTTAGCAGGGCGTTGCTTTCTGACCTTTGGCGCTGATGCTGCGCAGGTCAGTGATCTTCATGAGGGCTTTGGGGAACATGAGGGGCATGCTGGGCCGCCGTTTGCGGGAGTAAATCTTCAGCGCCTCCAGCAGCGGCTCCTGCAGCACCTCCACCTTAGACGGCTCCTCCAGGTCCTGTCGGTCTGTTCACACAGACAGGAAACACAGGTGAATATTTAGCATGCTGAAGGAATAATTAATACCTTACATGTATCACATTTTCCCCAAAGTTTGTATTTTTTTCTGAGCTTCAGCACCTCCAGAGACGAGACAGATGGCGCTGAGCAGGCCGCTCTCTGTGTCGTCCATCTGCAGCGGGAGCAGCTGGCCGGCAAATGTGAAGACCTGATCTGTCAGCGGTCCAAATCCTGCATTGTGGATCTGAGTGCGGGTCAGGGTCAACCCGTCGGAGAAAGTCATAGTGTCCTTGTCAGGAGTGTAACGAGTGCAAATCCTCAGGATCTGGATTTAAGCAGAACAGAATGAGGAAGAGGAAGATAGATAAAAGATAATCAGGTCATGATGCATCATGAAACTGTGGCACGTAGTGTCGTCATATGGGACAGAAGCAGCTGCAGGACGGCTTTGAAAATCATTTCAAGCTGGGTGTCATGTTTGTATTTGTGCACTTGCCAGAACTGAAGGTAAATTAAAGCCCCTTAGTTAGATAGCGCTACTGACCTAAGAGTTATTTCCTGACAATGTTGATTAGCCACACTGTTAGATGATTTTTAAAGGTAATTTTAGACTTAATTTTATGCCCAAAATTTAAAAAATAAAGACTTAAGTAGAAGCTGCAGGTTGTACGTCATCCTCCGAGCTTGTGCAGGCGCACTGTCACGCCTCTTTGCATCAGCTGATAAACACCAATCATTGTAAGCTAACTTGTCAAATTATCTTTTATTTTGGCTACACTGAAGACGTCACTGGATCCGGACTGTTCACTACGTGCCATGGAGTGTAACTTTCTACTGGCTACACCTGCAGCGCACATACAGCGTACGGGTCAAAGCAAAGCAAGACAGAGAGCTTTGGGGATGTGTGGGATTGTTTCTTTAATTTTTAAACCCAGCACAGCGCTGAGAGACTGCAACTTTTTCACCTAGTTCATGTACGATATGGGCAAGTTAACATCTGAAGACTACAGCAGGCTACACTTTAAACTTGAGATCATATTTGAGACTTTTCATATGTCATGCAGAGCCATTTAAACATCCATCTTGACTCGGCCCACTGGACCTTTGTGTTTTTATTGCACTGTAACATATTCTAAGTTCACCCTGGCGCACAGTGTCGGGGAGAGAGTGACAAATATGAAGACCAAACAAGGAGAACCTGGCAAACAAAAGTCACACAGCGCAACATCTGGGAAAAAACGTGTGAAAACTCAACAGAGTTTCTGAGGACACACGGCACTCCTCTGGTGCTATCAGAGAGCGTCACAGCCAGTGATCCGGCCCTGATGGTGATGCTGACAGACAGGCTTGGCAGTGAGCGACAGAGGAAGCAGAGGGAGGATGAAGGGGGATAAAACAAGCGTCACACTCTGCCCGAGGGCTGCTGTCTGTCTGCCAGCCGGCCTGTCAGTTTGTCTTTGGCATGAACGTGGGCCGACGGCACCAGTCACGATCCACAGAAGGTGTGAATCGAAGTAGGAGCTGCGTATGTGTGTGTGCAGAGTTTAGAGAATCTTATGTGGGTGCAGGTAAAATGAATAAACGTGAAGCTGACTCTTTCATCCCATTTGTGCTACAGTAATCTTAGGACGCACAGAGACGTACCAGGATGTCCAGGCAGGCAGTTTTGAGCAGAGTGATCTGGTCAGCGATGGTCAGGCCGGTGAAACCAGGTACTCGCTTGGCGAACTCCACCACCTTGATGATGCACTTGGTGGCGAGCTCGCTGAACTTGTCCCACAGCCCGAGGTCCAGCTGGATCCTGTGGTCTGAGCTGGAGTTCTGGACGGAGGATCAGATTCACAATTAGCATCAGAATAAGGTTTTCTATCAATTACACAACAGGTAGATCTGACCAGGCAACCTGATTGGCCAACTAGACATTTAAAACACGATGATATCGGCGTGACAGCACACCTTCCTCATCAATAAATATAATATCATTTCCATGGCGACATTGTAACTTTCAGAGCTGAATCAAAAACCAGTCGGCTACAAGGTGCTTTTTTAATTTAGAACTTTTTAGCGCACTTTTCACAATGAGACGAAACCATTTTAGAACGTTGCAGAGAAAAGTTGCAGCGGTGTGAACTTGACGTCTGAACTTGATGCCGTCAAAATGCACAAATGTCTCCACTGTGACCTCTAAACTGATTAAAATAAGGAACTTTAAAAATAAAAATGTAGCATCAAAAGAACAGCACAAACTGACCTCTACACAAAGTATCTAAGATATCCTTTTTGAGGGATTTAATTTAGCCACGTTAAGACTTCTGGTCTTTAAGAGTTCTGATTAATCTAAAATCAGGACGCCTTTAAAAAAGCAAACAACCTACGTTGTTCCTTCTGTACTTCCTGATGTCACTCATACCTCCAGGCCTTACTCACCTCTGACGACTTCAAAATGATGTGAAAACCATTCATGCCATTATGGAAAGGACACACCCAGATCCATTATACCAGTAAGATTACCATCTTGTGTAACACCGGGGAGTATTTAGTTTTGTTATGAAGGAAGTTACTCCTGTTTGTGTGCTGCAGTTTGCACGAACATTTCCGTGCATGTTACTGACACGTGTTTACTGTTGACAAGAACATGTTTCTCCTGCCCTTGTTTGTATGAATTTACATCGGTGCTCACCACCTCAGTCGCTACAGTTTTTGTGAAGATTTCCATCCCCTCCTCCCAGATTCTTTCCTTCTAAGCAGGAATGGTGTTTCCCCTGGGTTTACAGATTTAGTTTAGTAAATATGGAGAAGCTAGCAACTAAAAATTGATTGCAAATCCAGGTAAATACCCTCCACAGTGTTTCATTTGTACATGTGTAGTTCATCTCAAGCAGTGACCTACAGGGCTGAAAAATTGAAGCCAGTGCTCAAGTGCAAAAAGCTGCAGCTCCTCAAATGGCCACTTGAGGCTGACTGCAGAAGTGAGTTAATCCCTATAGACCCCCATGTTAATAGGCCTGACTTCACAGCAGAAATAAATATGTCTACAGCCTATAAAAATGATTTTGGTCTCTAGAGTTAATTTTCCTGTTCATGACAGCTAAACGGGCTGATTTTTTTTATATAACTCACCTATTGACATTTTATTAAGGCTTAAAGTTATGAATAATTAAAGGCACAGCCTCTATAAGTGACAGGCTGTCTGTGAGGTGTCGCTAAGGTGTGAGTCAGATCCACCTGTCGCTCCTCCACAGCTCCAAACCAAAACAGCCAGCCGACAAACCAGTGAGGGATGTCAGAGTGGATATGTCCATTATTTAATGGTGCTGTCAGATAGAGTCGTCTCCTTTGGTCCGAATCAGGGACTAAATCTGTTAAAGAGTTGTGTAATTGCCTAGAGTTGGTTCGTGTTCTCACGGCAGCATTTACAAGCATTTTCCATGTGGGAAAAGTCCAGGAAGTAAAGCAAACGTTGAAGAAGAGAACACTTGCAAGATAAATGTGACACTTTCTAATGTCACAATGGAGGGACAACTACGCAGGTTGATTTTAGCACTGCTCATCGTGGACTATATTGCTGTCATTGTTCATTTTAGTCAAACCATACAGTTTGAAAACGAGGCGCGGCTCCAACTAGAAAACAATGTTTTGATGCATTGGATGTGCTGAATGTGCATATTAAGGCAGTACAGGAGGAGGTGCACATTAATAATCCTCCAGGACTGTAACATGCTCATGTTTAACCCAAACAATGTGTCATGTGACTGCAGTTGCTTCACATCCAGGTCGGAACACGTTCTCACCACAAACCAACCGCACAAGAGTTCATTTGTAACCAGATCGAGACCACCTCTTCAAGAAGGTCTTGGTCTGGTTGTTTTGGTGTTCACCTGAGTGTGATTGCTGTGTTCACACCTGCCCAAACGAACCGCACTAAACCGAAATCACAGACTCACAGGACAAAATGTTCTTGAATACTTTTCTTTACTAATTTCCTCCAAATAATCTCGACAGTATGTCAACTTGCTCATATTTGAATATAGATGTGCTGCATATACTGTTTCCGATTTGAATAATAACAAAAAATGCTAATATTAAATGATGACATTATCCCACATAAACTGATTTATCATCCCGTCTGTTCTCGCTCTGTTGACTGTCAGTGTTTACAGATTTATGATTTCAAACAGTAAATAATAATTATGTGTGGTGCTTTTAATGCCACTGCCCCCGGATATCTTAAATCTCTTCTTGTTACGGATCACAGTCAACATTTTCTACATTTTCCCTTCAGGCTTTAAACTCGGTACTTGTTTTGCTTCCACAGTGGCAGTTTATGGAAAAGTCTGCTTTTGTAGATTAATAACTCACCTTTCACAGGAATGTTTAATGCATAAGACATGTGGCAAGTTTCGGGACACTTTAACCACTTCCATATATATTTCCTGTTAGCGTTTCATCTTCTATTAGCAGCCACAACATAAATATCTGTTTGAATTTAATGCTATTCCTCAAAGATTCCATATCCAAATCAAGTGAAGCACTGGACAGAGAGGACAGCTTTGATCTTCTCCTCTCTGCAGATTATTTTCTCTCTGTAGAGGAATATTATTCGCATGCGGTGACTCACTGTGGTGTATTTTCCCAGCTGGCACAGAGAGGGGGGAAGGTCTCTCTGTGAGCCATGCAGATCTTCTCCACTATCAGGCCGAGCTCCGCCGTCAGCTCGTACGTCTCCATGATGGTCATCTTCACGGCCTCCTTCTTCCCCTTCCTGGTGTTTCTGTCGTTTCTCACCGCTGAGGAAAAGGAAAGAAGATGTTTTGGAAATAAATCAAATGGATTCAAACAGTTAATATGATTGGAGTTGATTTAAAATTCTGAAACTGTTGGCGTTTTGATGCTTTTCTTTCACAAGCCCTTCCATGAAGATACTTTTTTGGTCCACACAACTCAGAATAGACAGACATTATTGGAAGTGATAGCAAACAGGGAGCTGCACAAAAATCCTCTGCAACAATAACAAGATCTGTAGAAGCAACTCAACTGTGTGTCCAGTACGTGTGTATATACCGTACATAAACTGTGCACACATTATGTTCTTGTTCTTGTTTTGACAAGTGACATTTCCAGTGGCCAAATGTTTAAAGGACTGATGACTTAAATAGCAAACGGTACATAAATAACTCTCTAAGCTTTTTTAAAAAGGGGGGAACGTCTTGTACCAACGTTTTACAGTCAGACACACCACAGAAATTAACAGTTTGTCTCCTAGCAACAGCAGCTCTCAGATGTCAATCAACCACCGACCAGCCAAATGAAGCAGCACACACCGAGAGGCTTGGATCTTTGTTCCACAAGAAATGTCTGGAAAATGGTTTCAGCCACTACAGCTACATTATCATCACAGTTTATATTTCCTTTCATAAAAAGTGAGAAGACCTTCAAATGTGAGTTCAACTTTTAAAACCATGAGTCATATTTAAAGGCACAGTTCACCCCCAAATCAAAAATACCTATTTTCCTCTTACCTGTATTGGTGCTGTTGGAGATTACAGCTGTAGAGACGTCTGTCATCTCTCCAGTATAATGGAACTAGACGGCGCTCATCTTGTGGTGCTCAAAGCGCCAAAAAACACATTTGAAAAACTCCACAGCAATGTCTCCTTCCAGAAACCATGACCCAGATACTCAAGATAAACCACAGACCTTGTTGTGAGCAGTTTCATGTAGGAACTTTTTTTTTCCTGCTGAAATACACGCCATGCAGGCTGTTCTCATGCATACCTATAAAAACGAATGCAACAAAATTTGTACATATCCCACGTAATCATGAGTCAGTAATTTGTGTATTTCCCACCCAGGAAGTGGTTCCTGCAAGGGCTCATTTAACCTCAACATTAGATGTGTAGATGGAGACGGACAGAGCCTGAAAAAACGGTGTTCTGGATTGTGTAAAACCAAGTAAGCTTTGAGTCATTTTAAGGTATGTTTTCACCATATTTCTTTTCCTAAACCTAAGCAAAGTAACTTTACTTGACCAAATCTAACCTCCGTAACTTTACATTAAGTATGTCATTTTGCATGTCATTAGATATCTTAAAACTGCTAGCTCATCCAGCCCAACTAAGCTAATTAGGGCGGCAGTGGCTCAGTCCATAGGGACTTGGGTTGGGATTCAGAGGGTTGCTGGCTCAAGTCCCTCTGCGAGAAATATGGAGCGTGGACTGGTAGCTGGAGAGGTGCCAGATCGCCTCCTGAGCACTGGTGCCCTTGAGTAAGGCACCAAACCCCGAACTACTCCGAAACCTGTCCAAGGCATTTACTGCATGTGTATAGATCCTGCTTGTGCATGTGTGTGTATTTTGGGCCTGCGTGTGTATGACAACAGTGTGAAAAAACTGAATTTCCCCTCAGGGATTAATAAAGTATTTCTTCTTCTTCTTCTTCTTCTTCTTCTTCTTCTTCTTCTTCTTCTTCTTGTAGTTGACGTTACAGCTTAACCGAGGAGACATTAATGGTTACATCTCATGATGTCACAAGCACAGTGTGCGGTGATACAGTTGGTGGTTGTAGTTTGGAAGAAAGAAAATAAGTGAATTAAATCATAAATAATAATAATAGTAATATAAGTTTTTCAAATGTATTTTGTGGCACTTTGAGCACCACAAGCTGACTGCCATCTTGTTCCTTTATACTGGAGAGAAGACAGACATCTGTGCGGCCGGTATCTCCAACACTCTGCGCCTCACAAAACTATCCAGACTGATAAATAACACCACAGACAAGGAAATGATTTATTTTTGATTTTGTGTGAACTGTCCCTTTAAGAGCTTCATACTGCTAAATGTTGCCCCAAATTAAATCTGCAGCCTAAAGAGAAAACTGTGTCACAGTACACACCTTAGCAGCCAGGGAGACCAGACCAAAACTATGTGAACAGGGGTTTCCACATATTTTTAGCCATGTCATGCAGAGCAGGTGAATGGAATTTCAGCTGTGGTTGTTAACGCCTATAAAAAGGACGGTGAGCTGTTCTCAGAGGAACTCTTTAGTTGGTAGAAAATATTTTCCAGTGAAACAAGTTGGCAGCGAGGATGTGTGGATGAACTGTTTCTCAGAGAGCACGTGAAACCGGCTAACGCACCCTAACCAGGTTAGTGTTTCATAATCACTTCGGTAACGGTGTCAACACGTTTCAGTGCGTCCCACTGACTTGGCTCAGGCAGCTACACACATGTCAGAGGAGCTCAGGATTATGCAACACCTCCGTCTCTGCCTTACTCTAGCCTCCCCTCCTCCTCCTCCTCCTCCTCCTCCTTCCCCTCCTCCTTCCCCTCCTCCTCTCTGGATGCCCTACATTCAGCCATTATTGTGTAAACACTCCGAGTGAGATCATATTACACACCGACTGACTGAAGCGGCCCAGCGAGCGGTTACATAGCATCCATCTGTCTGCTACATGTGATGTATTTATGTAATGTATGTGTCTGAGTGTGGAGCAGCAACAATGAGAACATGTGGATGGGAGGATCCTTCACTGTTACCCTATCGCTGTCCACATAACACACATTCTCTTATCTAGGTCGGTGACTTTGTTTCTGGAGCTCCAGTTTACTGCAAACTTCTCGATAAAAATCAGATTTACGTAAGTTTATTTTGCTCAGCTAATAAGAAGAATATTTTCTCCCTTTACCATCTGAACATGCAGATAGTTTAGCTTTGATGTAATGTATTGTAAGGGCTCTGCTGCCACCCAAATATAGAGTCAGGATGACAGGCTCAAGGCAAAATGTCATATTTTAACAGCTCAGCAGCAGCTCGTCTTTCCAGAAACTCACTTACACTGAATAATTTCACACTTTTAACAGCAAATCAACAAAGCAGCCTCCTAAAACTGAGGTTTCTGTGGAGTATCTTTTTTAAGCAGGACGTTTGCAGAGTAAATCCTCTTAGTGGGCATTTCCCATTGACTGACATCTGTGCTGTCAATATCCCCCTTAAAAAACTCATTAGTGATTGGAGCCGTCTGTCCCTTAATAAAATTAGACATCTGGGAGGAGTCATCGTGCTTTGTTTTCCACTTGAAAAATGGAAGCTAGTTGCTGATTCCCACTAGATGCTATTTCTCATTATCTTTAGATATCTCTTTTGACAGGTCAGAGTTTGGTTTCAGAAGTTTGGGGGAAGCAATGAAGTCGAAGGTCACAGTCTAACGAATAATACACTATGGTGCTTTGCATATTAACACGAACCATACAAAAAATGTTAAACTCAATGTTAACTGTATTATTAAAGCTGGGGTAGGAAGTTTTATTTTCCCATAATTAACTCTGAGCTCATTGTAATACAAGTGGTCCAAGAGAAAACTAGACTCCAGCACCTCCTCTTGGCTCTGTTTTGAGACTTTTAAAAATATAGGCTGTGATGGGAGAATCTGGCCAATCACAGCTCATTTCAGACAGACGGCGCTCCTGTTGGCTGCTCTACAAATGCATGTGCACGTCTCTTCAGTGAAAGCCTGATTCAATGGCGGGAAATCCTGTAGAGAAAACTGCTAATCACAATATTTCAGTGTATTGTTGTGATAACGATATTCTCGAATAAAATAAAATGAAATAATCATTAATTTAAGAAAACAGAATTGCAACAAAATAAGTGATATAGTTTCACAGTTTGCCTTCAAATATTCAGAGATTCAGATTCTGTATACAATATTAATAGTTCAACTAAATAAAATCTACCACAAATTACACATTCAAACATCTCCCAAATACAAAAAATTTCATATTCATATGATATAAACAATATACCGGTATTATCGTGAACGAGGTGATATGATACACCCCTACTGCATATACTGCAAAGCAACCCAAAAGGAGAGTCTGGCAATAAACGAAACAAAACGTATCAATATCCATGAAGCATTTTAGTGATATTTACGTTGATTACATAGCTAGAGCCTCGAAACTCAGTCCCACTTCCTGCCGCTACAGACCGCCTTGCCACGAGGGGAGCGCTCCAGAGACAAACCCCAGTCAGCGTTTACAGCAGCAATCCAGCTGCATCAGCAAACTTTCTGCTGCTGCTGAGTTTAAGCTGCGTAGCCGCCGATCAAAGGTGCTGCAGCCCACTCTCCTGCTGGGGACACAGTCCACCTCGGTGAGGAGGAAGGTGGCGGGACCGTGGGGCGGCTAACGTTCGCTAATTCTTGTCTCATTTGTGGTCTGATACACAGAGTGAGAGTGGGGCAAGAAAGGGCTGACTGACTGTGCAGCACACAACTCCACAGTGAAATAAGATAAATCAGTGTATAGGAAACACTGGGTTACTGTAGGAAGCAGGAGCTTATGCCAATGGTTGTCTGGTGGGAGGGGCTTAGGACTTTTTTGTTCCCTTTTCAAGATTTCTGCCTAAACCAGCACTTTTCCTGCTTACAATCACGTTTCATTTGATGAAGTTCCACTTTTACTAAAAAACAGTATCATTTACTGCCTTATTTTGACTGATGTTCACAAGGAAACTCTAATATTTAATTATCGTGTGTACATGGTAATAATAATGTTTGACGGTGGCTCAGATTAACGATGTTTCAACATCCTTATCAACACAGAGTTTCTCTGTTTGGGGAGATTTTAGAGTAAATCAAACTCAAACTGCAAAAGAAGGAGGTAAAGAGTTAACGGGGGGATTACGCCCTGGGTGGATATCTGAAAATTTAGGTGAACTTGCCCTTGAAGCTGTAAAAAATATGTCTTTATGAAGTTAAAGAAAATGAATAAAGATAACACACCCTTTGAAAACAGATATTAGCTGATATCTATCACTTTGAAAGACGTGTCCAGGGAAAACCCTGCATTTACAAATGTGGCAAGTTTGAAATTCACTGAAACTGAAGGATTAAGAGCTCGTTTTTGGTTTGAGAAAATCCTCCTACTTGTGAACACCATGTCTACAAAGCCCACGCAGCTGATTAAACAGGACAAAATAGGCCTGGAGTGTAAAAATACGATGCAATGTGTATTCACACCATCACCGCAGTGCGTTCTATCGTCTAATTCATTTCCTTCACTGAGCTTTCATGAATCACTTTCCCGACATGTACCTGCTTCTATAAAACACAAATAATAAAGCTGATTTAATGATTCATTTGGTGTCACTGACCCGTCACTCACCTCTTTTAACCTTCTCTCTCTCATCAATGACATCCACAATCAATTGTCCCTATCTGCTATCTCTCCTGTCCTTGAAGGTGTCACCATGTCCTCTTAATGTATTCACAGCATTCAGCATTAGAGGGAGCGAAGGAGGAGGAGGAGGAGGAGGAAGTCTCATGGGGCCTCCTGCTGAATCAAAGTGGGTCAGACACTTACACTCCTTGGACATTCCCGCTGCGAAGCACTTCTGGAGTCGACAGTACTGACAGCGGTTCCTGGTGATCTTGTTGATGATGCAGTTTCGGTCTCGGTGGCAGGTGTACACCATGTTTTTCTGCACGCTGCGGCGGAAGAAGCCCTGCAGAGGCAACGAGAGATAAAAAGAGAAGATATGAATTTTTAAGTGACCAGAGGATGAAAATAAACCTGCCTTAAAGGGAAACGTCTGTGTTTTTTCAACCTGAGACCTATTTCAGCACTGTTTGAGTCTAAGTGACAGAAGAGGACAACAATTTTTGAGCTGATCCAGTATTGAGCGAGAAATTTGAAGTGGCGAAACTGGCATTAATGGGCGATTGTGCAGCGTCAATGTACATCCACTGAAAGTACTTGTTTTTGTCACTGACAGGCTCAGAATTTTATTATGCATGTCCGACAAAATTATGGAAAAAAAATCCCTACCCTTCTACAGAGTTATTCTAATTTTTAAGCACTTTTTTCCAGGTCATTTCCTTGTTTTTAACTTTCTTTTATTTATTTATTTATTTGTTTATTTAACTTATTTTGTTTGTTTGTTTTGTAATTTGTTTTTTACTTCCTCTTTTTCTAATTTCTTGCAGATATTTTGGGTCATTTCTTTCTTCGCCAGACTCCATTTAAATAAACAGTGTTTTTTCCTGTGTAAAACACACTTCGTTTAAAGTCGACAGAAACAAAATTAATGTCTCAAAAGCCATCTTGGTTTGTCTTTTCACTGCTGCAACAATTACCAGCTCTGGTTTGGTTGAAATAATCCCTTAATTCACCCAGTTGGATGTGAAAATGTGCTGACACTATGGACTCTAACATCACTATTTTATTTATCCTTTCCATTATGTTGTCAGAAAGAAATAATCTGAGCCTGTCAGTGCCAAAAACAAGCACTTTCAGTGGACATGAATTGACAGGGTGCACAGGCCCCAAGTGGATATTGACTTATACTGTAGTTGAGTCTAGAAACTTTAATTTACGTTGCATAAAATGGGAAATAAACTGTGGGGTAGAAACATCCACAAACAACAAAAATACACATTGTCCTGAAACAGCTCAAATCAGATTATTTACAACAGCGTGTTTATGTTGTGCAGGAGGAAGTCACTGTGATATTGATCGAACACCACGCTGCTCACACACGTTGATTCATCAGGACAAAGTTCAGGACCTGTGGTGATGTCGGTGTTTTCTCTGAGCATACACAGCAACTGATAACACAACACAACCAAACACGCTCAAAAAATATACATAAATAAGATGTTTATTTTCTTGTGAACTGCAATTGAAAGGTTTCATCCTTTCATTCCTTGTTCTGGAGCGTGACACACATTTACAAGACGGTTTTCATGCTGACCACTTTAACTAAGAGCACGCTGTAAAGAGGACACAGTACCTTGCAGCCCTCACAGGCGCTGACGCCATAATGGTAGCCTGAGGACTTGTCTTGACACACAAAGCAGGGTTTGTAAGTGCGAGGAGGCGGCGGCGGGGAGGCGGGGCTGGCGAACAGGTCGTCTGAGCTGGAGCTGGAGCTCTGGCTTCCAACTGCTGCAAACACACAAGATGACAAAACACAAGATTCATAAACAAGCACAGCAGGGACAATGTGTCACTTATTAGTGTAAAATTTGGGGTTTTGCTTATTAAAGAAATCTGATAAAGCACTTCTTTATTACAGCAATATATATCTTTGCTCTTGTGTTGGTAAAATAAAACAAGCTATCTGAAAATGCCTTCTTGGGCTGCTGGAGATTTTAAAAGGAATATTTTATTATTTATTTAATTTTATTTAATTTTAATTTTAATTTAATGTAATTTTATTTTATTTCATTAATTTTATTTCATTTCATTCTATTTTATTTTATTTTATTTTATAGACAATCAGTTATTCTAGAGCTGTCACTTTAAATAAAAAAAAAAATTGAACTTGCATTTTACGTGGAAAAAAAAAATCTTATTCAAATTCAAAATTTACGTCAATAAGTCCTTCAAATCAACAAACTTTCCTGGGTTGTTGGAGATTTTAACATGAATTATTTTATATTTCATTTTATTTCATTTTCTTCTATTTTATAAACGATTGATTATAATACAGCTGTCACTTTGTTTTTGAAATTTGTACTTGCATTTTAAGCCGAAAAAAATCTAACTGAAATTCAAAATATACATCTGTAGTAGTAGTCTGATTCTGGTCCACCAGGGAGAGCTCTAAAATTTCTTGACCAGCTGCATGACTTACTGACAGGAAACAAGGCTAATAAATAAAAATGGAGGACATTAGTGAGCTGATTAGATAATCACAACACCGAAGCATCTGAGAAGCAGTGCACAGAAATATTTTGGACTGCAGCTGCCTTACTCCACGACCGCAACACATCTCAGGACTCACCAGCCAGCTGCGACCCGACTGAGGCCTCTGAACCTCTCAAGACATTCATCATCTCCAGAAGATTAACCCTTATGGCTTAGTGACCCATTTCTCTACACCAACATCGGGTCAAAGGTCTCATTTGTGCAGCAGAAATATGAAAAATCTAAAGTCACATTGTCATGACATTTACTGAGCACATGCTCGCTCCCCAGAGGATGAACCCTCGTCATCCTGAACACCAGTTCCTCTGTCCTGCTGCTGTACAGTTTAGAGTATGCGTCTAAGTATTAGTATAAGTCAGTCCTTACTGATGTTTTTCTGCCTGGTGTTTTTTTCCTTTTGAGGTGGTTTGGTGTTCATTAATCCTCAGTAATTTATCTGTTATAAGTGTGGGTCTGGACAGGATGGCCTCTGGGTCTGGAGCCGGGTGTATGGAGAGAAATGGAAGGTTAACGAGGGGGATGCATTTTGGTTATTTTGCCAACAAGGATGATGGCGCCCCGCCTTCCTCGCCCCCCCTCAGATCGCCTGCTGCTGAACATTCTGGGAGTTTTCTGACAGGCCAAAATGTCAGTTTTCACTCATGGTATCTGATAATGTCATCAACAGACTGCATGAACTTTGCTGAGCACATCTATGGTTTTATGTTCATTTATTCCATAAAATGTAAAAACCAATACTGACACATGCAACTGATAACTTCCCGAAGCCCAAAGTGACGTCAAAAATTTGTTTGTTTTGTCCCATTAACAATCTAAAACCCACCAACAGAGAGAAGCTCCAAACTCTTTTGTTTCGGAAGCTGGAACAAGCAAATTTGGGGCATTTTTACTTGCAAGATGACCAAAATTATTATTCTATTATCAAAAAAGTTGCTGATTTATTTTCTTTCAATCCACAAATTGATTTAATCGACAAACTGTTGCAGAGTTATTTATCTATTTATCTTATGTCAATTGTTACTATATATGTATTTTTGTCCCCCTCTGGCATTTCTTAATGTTCTTCTTTTTATTGTTTCAAATTGCGTAAAAAACCCCACACAAAATGACAAAAAGTTTACAGCGCAGGAAGAGGTGGCAAACTGAGCGGGCTTATTTGAAGCTCCACTTAAAAACTGTTAAAATGTCTGCAGTGAACTTTAGTGGGCAGATTTATGGTTTTATGTCCCAAAGGCATTTCCTGTATGCTTCAGGAGAAACTTGACATTTTGCTAAAATACAGAAAAGGCTCTAAGAATATCTTTATTGTATTTGAACTTATTGAGGAAAAATCTAACAAAGTGAAGGCAAATCATAAGAATCAATTATTAAAAATAATAAAAAATAAGATCCTGAAGTCTCAACCACAGAAAATGTTTTTCTTTGAGCTACATCATCTACAGCACGGTTGTCAAACATACGGCACGGGGGCCAGAGGTGGCCCACTAAAGGGTCCAATCTGGCCCTCTAGACGACTTTGCACACCTGATATTGACGCACTTATGAAGGCTAAGACGTGCCAGGTTTTAGGAGCCTCAGAGGCTTTTTCACCCCGACTAGAATACAGCTCTCTGAAATAACAATGAATATTGACTGTGGTCATATTTAAAGATATTAAACACTGAGAAAAAATGTGTCTATTTATCTTAAAACATTATGGGTGGGAGCCTGCTGCTGAGGCACTGACAAAACCTCAGACTGTACATGGTTTATAAGGCAGGGGATGACTTTACTTGCCTCTTTAGGATTTTTAACTTCAGTGGATGGAAATTATGAAAAAATGCACATGTAATGAAAATGAGTGGTAGACTCATAACCAAGACACTGTTGTCTTTGCATGCAGTTTTCTCAGGAAATCACAGACTGATCATCATCTGTTTTATAAATGGATGAAGGTTTCAGAATCTTTATACATAAATATTTATAGGTTATTATGAAATGGTTTTATTGGTCTGGCCTACTTGAAATCAAATTGGGCAGCATGTGGCCCATGAACTAAAATGAGTTGGACGCTCCTGCTCTAAAGGCAAGATTTGTGCCAAGATTACTCACATAGTTGGAGCCTCTGCTGAAAACATTTTTTATAGGGAGACAATGTGAACACATGGACATAATCAAATGGGAAAAACTGGGGTAAAAACATTATACTTTCTGGCTGAGTCATCCTCACACGCTGCGATGAGATTTCAGAGTAAAGTCGAGTAATGATCACAGAGAAAACGTCACTGCTCTCTTCTCACGTACACGTAAATCCACACTGATAATATCACCCGTTATCATGAGGCAGCAGCACAGAAAAGCCTCCCAGCCCTTCGTGTAATGTTTGCCCAAATAAAAATGTGGAGTTACATATCTGCACTTGTCTTTCAAGAAGTAAGAACCAAAACTATGTCTCATAAAAGAGGGAGTGGGCGCTCTGTGCAGAAAAAGCTGAACTCATCAGTCATGGACTTCCTGGTAACTTCACAGTCCAGCCGAGTTGAGTCATTTCATTTTCTTTGGAAATGTATTCATTGCAGAATTCTACCTCTGCATGATACACACAGCTGCGCCCATTCTATCACAGCTTAAACCTGCATTTTTTCCAGTTGAATGTATCATTTCACTCCATCAATCACAACAGTCCACCCTCCCACTTTAAAACCACTTCTCCTGGGCCCGTGGGGCTCGCTCGGCCTCCCCGCCGGCTCTCTGATCACCTCCGCCGCTCCAACGCTGACAGAAAACGAAAGAAAGCCGTTTTTTGAAAAGAGGGACAAAACGAGAAAAATTGCTCATCTACATCCCCTTGAACCCGTGGCCTCTGATTGAACCTGGAATCAGCGGGTCAGTCGAGGACACCCCCATCAGCCCGAGCGCTCTCCCAACGCAAAACAATGCAGGAGCATGCCACAAGCCCAGCTGACTGATGAGAGGGAGGGAGAGGGGACAGAGAGTGTGTGTGGTGGGGCGGTGAGAGTGATTTGGTCGGGGGAAGGGAGAAAGAGGTTGCCCCCCCATCCCAATTTAGGAGGTGTTATTTGACGTATGCGACGACGCGTTGTGTGAGTCAAACACCCTGAAACATTTTAACAATGTTGTCGAGTAAAATCACAAAAATCTCAACCTGCTTATGAAGTTACGTATAAGCTTGTTCATAAATGCTACAAGCTGCTAAATGTTATTGATGGTTGTACTGACATTACACTGAATACAACACTCATAAATCAAAATTCAATAAAAGCATTTTCTGTTTCAGCCCGAGCAACTAATTCAATTTTTTTCCAATTACTCGTATGTTTGTTTACTCTATAAAATTGAGACATTGTGTTAAACACATTTCATTTTTACGTTTATTTTAATGCACATTAAATTTCTACTGAATTTTATTTACTGCTTTATATTTATGCACTTTTATTTCATACTCTTATTCATACTTCTTGTAATTCTCTATTCTTTACACCAGAGCAGCTGTCCCGAATCGTAATGGGGATCAATTCTGATAACTTCCCAGACCCCACGGTGATGTGATTGTTTTGTCCCACCAACAATCTAAAACCCACAGACATTTTATTTATTTTCATATTTGACAAAGAAAAGCTTCAAATTTTATGTTTGGGAAGCTGGAACGAGCAAATTTGGGGCATTTTTACTTGAAAGATGACCAAAATTATTAATCGATTGTCAAAAAAGTTGCAGATTTATTTTCTTTCAATCCACAAATCGATTTAATCGAAAAAACTGTTGCAGCTCTAGGTTATTTATCTTAAATCAATTGCTACATATGTATGTACTTTTGTCCCCCTCCTTTTTATTGTTTTAATTTTTGCACGATCAAAATACACAAAATAAGCATACAGCGCAGGGAGAAGCGGTAAACAGAGCGGGCTTATTCAAGGCCTCCACCTAAAAACTGTTAAAAATCCAGTGTTATAGAGAACACAAATATTAACCTACAGAAAATAATATTATGACATAAAAGTGATGGAAACTAATAACAAATGCGCATCACCACTGATCTACTGAATCGATTTGATTTCAACTCACAAGGTCTCGATTCGATTCAATCCAATTTCCGATTCAAGTCAATATTGATTTAACTGGAGATATTAAAGTTACAATACCAACATTTGCTCGAATATGAAAGAGATTCTCAACGAATACTGTACATTTTATGAGGAATTATAAAAAACAGGAGAATAAATTCAGAACAGGCATAAAACTGAATATTGTACAACTAAATGTTTCTGTATTAAAACAGCAAAGTCACAAAATAAACTTAATATCTCACTGGAAACAAATCTAAAAATTCCTGACCTCACAGTGCTGAGTGAAGGCTGCTGCAGCCAAAACATTAAAACAGTAAGCTAACAGTTACGGATAAAAAAGGCCAGTTTACTCACAGCAAGATTAACAGGGTTTAGGCTTCACACCTCTGTTGGAAAGAACATATATCAAAAGATCAATCTTGGATTTTATGTATCGATATCAGGTCATTGAAATGAAGATAGATTTGAATGGGATGAACTGATTATTGTAACCCAGCCTTAACAGTTTATTGAATCTATTCCTGGTTGTGTTTGGAGACATGAAAGCCGCTTCAGTCTCAGTTTACGAGGCTCAAAGAGGGGAAATTATCCAATATTTGACCAAAGAATTAGAGGTTAAGCCCAATAAATGAATACACATATCTACTGATGCCACACACAATAATATATCTGTCACAGCGGCCATTTTCCGGTTGTTTTGTGCTTGTACTTCTGATTTTTACTTGTAATGTCATGTTTTGTTTTCTACACGTGTTGTACTTTTACTTAAAGGATCCGAGCACTTCCTCCACCACTGGCAACAGTCTGCCTCTCTTCTGACCTCCTGAGCCGGTGACCGTCCGGTGAACCCGCTGTGACCCCAAACTGACCGGCCCCCGTCCCAAACACAGACCACCACACTGTCATGAGCGGCTCTGTGCTCTAATACAGTACCCCGCTTACTGCTGCTGCTGCTGCTCTCCTGGCCCCCTTCTCTGCTCGAAGGAAAGCTCCTGCCAGAAGAAACTCATCATGGAAAGCATCATTTACTCTCACCTTCCCTCTTTGCCATAAAGACATTTTTAAGTGTATTAATGTTCAATATTTGTCAGCGTCTCTTATAAATACATTTATGATTACAACTGTTTTTACTACACTGTCACTCATTATGTGTTTACAGACATGGGTGCCCACATGAATACTTAAAGTTTTTGACAAATGCATTTCTATATCTATTTACAACCACATTATTTCTGCTAATTAAATATGCAAACATTGCTCATAAAAGTTAAATAAGGGGATAAAAGTGAAGTGTTAAACACATGATGGGAGGGAAACTGAGGAAGAGAGGATGACTACACCTGTTTTAAAGTCCTTACATTGGTTTCCTGTCAGTTTTTGTATTATATTTAATATTATTTGACTTGTTTTTAAAGCACTTTATGGTCGTGCAGCAGCAAATATATCAGCTGAAAATGCGTTGATATTTTTAAAAGGAAAAAGTATATACCTTTTAATTATTTTAGTATTCATGCTTGAAAATGCTTTTATTCCTGTTGTCCAGCTGATTTTCAAAAAATAATTCAATTAAATAATTCAATTAAATTATTATTGCTACGATTATTATTATTGTTTTTATTATTATAATTTTCAAATTTATTTTATTTATTTTTTAAGATTTTTTCTTCTCCTTTTTTCAGTCTTATTATCAGCTTGTCAGTCATCTATCTATAAGATACTCTGAATTGCAATAGCCTGTTTGAAAGGTGCTCAACAAATAAGGTTTGATTGACTTATTGATTCAACCAGGCAAAGTCACAACAGCACAGATAACAGCAGTCGATTTATTTGCGTATCAATATCCACCTACCAATCAGTGCACTGTTGTGTTTTTAAAGGTTAACCTCAGTGTATTTTGGGGAATTATTTAGCCTATATTTTGGGTGTTTTATATTTGCACAGCAGTGTCCCTCAGGATAAATAAATCCTATGTTATATTATAACCCCTAACTTGCATGTAAACACCAAACTACAGTCACAATTCATTAAAAATGAGCAGATGCATGGCTTAATATTGTTAAATCATTTTTGGTTAACATATTTAAGGGTGAAGAGTGTCCAAACACAGATTCAAAGACCCTTGAGGCAAATTTATGGTTTCAGATTTTGGGCCACATAAATAAAAAAAACTTGATTTAACATGACTGATTTCTGTTTTGATAATAACCTAATATTTTCGTTGTGGGTGCCACATATTCACCACAACAATCCCTGATTACAATCTTCATGAAAACACAATTTGCCACCTACATTGGGAGCACCGGTGCTGCTGCCAGTCCGCCTCGATCAGCTCGGGGAAGAAGGCAGCCAGATCCTCGTCCTGCTCCTGCAGCGTGCACGCAGGGCTGGATGTGGAAGTGTAAAAGTCCACGATCTCTCCCGGACCGAAAGCTTGAAATTCCAGATAGTCAAACATGTTGTGGTTTCAGTGAAGTCCGTGTGGAAACGTTCACCGCATGTGCAGCAGCAGCAGGGCGGGTTTCCTCTTGAGTGTTTGGAGTTGGATGCAAACGGTGTTTCAGCAGTAAAACGTGTGTGTGTGTGTGTGTGTGTGTGTTGCACTCAGAGGGGCGTGTGCGCCGGGGAACAGACCTATATTTCCCGCAGACGGTCAGGAGCTGTGCGCATGTTGCAGCAGCGGGACGGCGGTTAAACACGAGCAGGTCTGGAGGCTGTTTTGCATAACAAAGTTAGTTGCAGGACTTCTTCCTCTTATCTCTGCTTTATTGACGAATGTCTCAACTCAACCTGCTTCATACTAGTTATGTCAGAGCGAGCGATGGTGTTACCTAATGTATGCGAGTGAACTCCCGGTGAACCTCCTCCGCTGCTGACCTTCACATGACCCAGCCGCTGTCTGACATCACCGGCAGCGCAGCGGCTGGAAACAAGAGCTGCTGAACGCACCAGTTAAAGTATCAATACTGTGGTGGACTCCAGTCAGAGACACCTTCCTTCATTAAAGTTAACTGCAAAAAATATTAAAATTATAGAGGCAGAGGCAGAAATAATTTTAGTTCCACCAGTCAGAACCTGGTGCCTACATTACCCACAATGCAACAGAGCTGTCAACAGTTAGAGCTTCTGGTGTGTTTTGCTGGTAGCAGCTGATCAGTGATGGAATATAAGTACATTTACTTAAGTATGATTTGAGGAACTTTGTTTGAGTATTTCCACTTGATACTTTTACTTCACTGCATTTTGGGAGACAATATTTTACTACGTTTATTTGACATCATTAGTTGCTAGTTAGGCTAATGCTACTTTACAGATTATGATTACGAAATATAAATGAGCCAGTACATTATGATTAGGGATGCATGATAATATTATGATGCCATTGCAACACATTCTCACTTCGACCTCGTCACATATCGACACATGTTCATAGACTTCCTTTAACTTTCATTCTTGTCCCAACGTGTTTCCTCACGACGCTGCTGAGCGCTGTTAAACTGTAACAGCGACTGACCATGTGTCATGCCGACGATAACTTATGTACTTACGCCTTACACCCCTTTTGGGGTATAGGCCGTTGACAAGGGACCTCCAGAGCACCTGATCTATCTGTGAACAGGTGTATCCCATCTTCGTGGTGTCTGGTGATGTTTGACATTGGTTTTCAAAGAGTGTGCCCTATCCATGTCCATGTTCTTCGTCCAATTTCATCTTTAGCTGGTATTTGCTGTGTCTTTTTCCAAAGATAACATTATCGATCCAACGATAACGTACAGCTTTTTTCGTCAGTGTCCGACGCCGCAAGTTACTGCCCAAGAGCCAGATTTTCTGCTGGGCGTCTTAATGGACGAGAATGTGACGAGAATTAATCTGCACAACTGAAGTGAGTAGTGCTAATTTGCGTCATACGCTTATTCGCAAGAGCCGAAAAGTCTGAACGTCAGCGACCAATTTGTGCTGATGCTCCAGGGACATATGACGCAGAGGACGTACTGGTGGAAGTCCATTTGTCAATTTGGCAATTTCATGTGAGTATGATGAAAGGTATTTGCACATATGGAGTCAACACAAAACATTCTAGTGTTTGAAGTAACACTAGTAACACAACGTGGTAATTCGCATCGTGTTTGGTGTGAACACAACATAAGAGCATGCGTGCATAATATGATATTAATTCCACTACAGAAGAGTAGGGCTGCCACTTATGATTATTTTCATTGTCGACGAATCTGTCGATTATTTCTGCGATTATTTGACCAATCATTTCATCGAAAAATGTGTTAAAATGTTGAAAAATGTCAGTCTGTCTCGCCCAAACCCCAAAATTACGTCATCTAATGTCTTGTTTCATACTCATGCCAAAGGATTTTAGTTCACTGTCACGGGAGACTGTGTAAAGCTGCCAATATCTGAACGTAAGAAGCTGCAGTAAGAGTATTTTGGGTACTTTTATAGTACTTTTCTATGAAAAATGACTCAAACCGATTAGTCAACTACTAAAATAGTCACCGATTATTTTAATCGTCCATTAGTCATCGATTAGTCGACTAATCGTGGCAGCCCTACAGAAGAGACTCGATGATCACCAAAATTAGGTGGGAAAAAGGTCGGTATCAGTGTCGGTTATGGTCAAATAAATTGTTAAATATCAGCATATCAGATATTGACAAAAACCCAATATCGTGCATTGCTAATATGGTGTTTTATTATTGTTATTTAGATATCAGGCGGTGAAATAGCTGAAAATAGCTCCATCACTACCAGCAACATCACTGATGTTCACACATTAAAGAGCACAGGGTTCCCATGGCCATGGAAAACCTGGAAAGGTCATGGAATTTTACAGTCACATATTCCAGGCCTGGAAAAGTCATGGAATGCATGCATCAGTGTGGCGTTAAAAGGATGTTTCTTTTAGGTAGATATGTTGGTTTCCCACTGAAAAGTTGACGCAATGTCTGACTGAAGACGGAACAGGAGTGTAACGGTTTGACAATTTCTGATATCAGGCAAGTTTGAAAGACCCCCAAATTAAAACATCTGATTTGTACAAAAGCATAAATGTAAAATGCTGATTTGTAGTTTTAATTAGTGAACTTTTGAGTTGTTTGACAGACATATTTGTGGACTAAGCAGGTCAGCTGTTTTCCTTTGCTTTTGCTGTTAATGCTAAGCTAAGCTAATCGCCTCGTGGCTCTACAGATACTTGTTTTGAGCACAGGCATCATTGTATCATCCAACTTTGCACCTAGCTCTCAGCTAGAACATGAATAACTATATTTCCCAAAGATGTTTAACTGATCCTTTGAAGTAAAAGTAGCCAGTCATTCCTTAACAGTCATTACTGTGAAATGCTCTAAATCAGCGTGTTAAATTATTAACAGCTGGTGCATGTTAAATACATCAGTGATGATTTTTTTGTGCTTTCAGATCAAGATAAAAAATAACATGCACCCCCACAGTTTGAGAAAACCGAACAATAAATATTTTTTGTCTGTACTGTAATTAAATCATCCTATCATTATACTCAAGTGAGTTTTTGCACAGATAAATTTACATTTCGGAGATAGGTTAGAGGATTTTTGCCAAACAAACTACAAAGATTATGAGCTGCTGAATGTAAAACTTTAATCAATGATATCAAATCTCTGATGCTCAAATGACTATTATGTGACTATTACACATTTTGTGTACTGCATGTGCTTTAATTTAACCAGAAAATACATTTTCTTACCTCATCTGTCACTAATTTATTGTCACTGCCAACTGAAAACAACGTGGCTCCAAAATATTTTATTTTAACTGAAGCGAATGAAAACTGTCTTATTATACATATTTTAAGAACTACATTGACTTTCAGAATTATTTCATAAGTATAAGAAGTGGAATTTTCTCAGCCATTGACTAAGCAAAAACATCTAATGTTTGCATTCACTGGATGTGGATGATAATTCAAGTGAAATACTCTTCCTGCTCCCCCTAAAATCACACAAGTGCAGTAAAATTAGTATCATTATGCAGGAGAACATTCAGGCTTTTAGCTCTGGATTCATGGTTTGCCATAAAGGGACACTTGTCTGTTTTAAATAAAGGGCATCAAAGCAAAGCAGATTAACACTGATGTTCCCGTATTGGCATTTGGTGATTGAAACCATGTGGCCTTTTACAAAAATCAATACTTTTTAGTCTCTGTTTCTCTTCATTCACGTCCACTTCAATTCTTGATCTTTGACTTTAAGTGAGAAATATTTGCAGCCAGGAGGATCCATAATTAAATCTAGCAGGAGATAAAGTAGGTCAGCTGCAAGATGGGTTGGTGGGCGGGGGAAAGGAAATCTGCTCCACTTTAAAATAATGGACCTAATTTACAGCATTCATCAACTGGAAATGACTGAAAACAAGCTCCCTGCCTTAAAAACGTAAAAAAGAAATTCATGAAAAATGACTTTAATGCATCGTCTTAAAATGATTAGTTTAAAAGAGACAGGCCGGTTGGTGCCAAAGAAGAAAACTAAAGCTATTTTGTCTGAAAATATAAATACACTTGATCTCCTTCAATGCCACTGCTAACCCCATTGAGGCGCAGAGGCAGCACAGATCCAATGTTAAAGGAGGCTAATTACTCCCAGTATCTCCCACACTCCAGGGAGGCGAGGTCATCCAGAGGACAGGCATGTGAAACATTCCTGCAGCCTGCTGCTGGACCTCCCTCCCGGCTCAGTCTTCCCCTGTCCTCCTTTTCTCCTCCTTCATCCATCCTCCCCCAGCTCCTCGTCTTCCTCCTCTTCCCTCTGTCCCATTTAGCATCGCTCACTTTTTTTTTTCCTGGCCCTCCATGTTGATCGCGTTCACTCATGCATTTTTTTTCATTCTGTGGTAGGAGTGCGTCTACGCAGCCATTCATCATACGTTTTTGTGGCAGGAGGTTAGGACAGACTTGCTTTAAAGAAAGGCTGCTGTCGGCTTGCTGATGATTGAGCAGGTGTAATGTAAACCTAAAGTACATCCAAATCACTGGACAGTACTTGAGCTATTAAACTCCATTTGGATTGACAGCACAAGTGGCAGATATGGAGGGCGTCGTTGTACTCAGACACATAACTCCCATTAAAAGTCTCTGGGAAGGCTTTTGTTAAGTTAAACTAAGACGTTCATTGGCCAAACAGCAGCCTACTCTCTTGTAAAACCAAAACACATTGTTTAAAAAAAGTTAAAACAAAAAATAAATCCCACTTTTGCGCCTCTTGCCCAAGTAAGTTTTCAAGTTTAGCATCTTCCTCACCTCAATCTGATGCACCAAGACGCTATCTGCTCTTTTCTGCTCCCTGTGGCCAGAGAGGAAACACCGTCAGCCACAAGGGATGACGTTTTTCTGTTGGTTGATGCAGCAGTTACCGCAAAACTTCAGTCAAAAGCTTACTTTCAATTAAATGCAAATAAATACCTGTCTCAATCAGAAGACCGGTTTGGTTGCCAAGTAGTTTAAAAGTTCTTGTCTTCCAACCCATAAACGAGCTATCATCAACCATTCAGCTTCCTTAGCTGTAGTTTGGCTTTGAGCTTAATGCTAACATTAGCATTACAGTTAGCATGCATGACACTACCGGATGCTTTTTTGATGACTCACATGTAACATTTACATGCAACACATTCTCACTCTGACCTCGTCACATATCGATGTTTGGTCATGGACTTTCCACGTCCAGATACAATGTGAAAGGTTCCCTGGGTGTGTTGGTTGTTGACATTCTGGGACGCTCGTGTCAAGTTCTGCCTGTTACCTGCATTGTCTTCTTTCAAAATATTCTTCCGTTTTCACAGGAAATGGACAGTTTACCTACAGTCTCTTTCAAAAGAAAAGCACTATGTCAGTGCAACTATGTGAAAAGTCATTTATTTTCCTCCAACAACTAATGCATGTGGTTAGGTTTAGGAACAAAGAACAGGGTTTGGCTTCACAGTCTTATGGTAAGCAAACACCACTCCCCTGGGTGAAAGTCGGTGTCTGTTGGTGACACCTTGTCCCGCCATTGCTGATGCCATTAAGTGCAGTTAAACTAAAATGGCGACCGGCCACGTATCATGCCAATGTTGAAGGGCAGCTTTGTTCGTCAGGGTCCGATGCCGCAAGTCACTGCTCAAGCGCCGGATTTCGACGACTTCGGAGTGAGACTGGGTAGTTACATGTTGAAATAAGTACATTTAGTGTGATAGTATGCTGCCATTTGGTGTGTTAGTGTGTTTAGCATGTTTTAGCACTGACATGCTAAAGTACTTTCAAGTTTGACGGGAGGTCGTTCATTAGTTTTGTCATGTCACGTTGGACAAGAGCAAACTCTGATCTATTGGTGGAGCCAGATGAACAGTGAGAGGACCATCAGTCACTAGGATTTACCCAACAACAACTGTGAATGTCAATACCAAATGTCTTAGCAAATCTTTTACTAGCTGTGGAGATATTTTAATGATTACATTATTTTTGACTCTGGTGATCCTGCAGCAACAGCAATAAGAAATGTTCTTGAGTATTTTCACGAGACTTTATACCAATAAAATCTGGTTTCACCTTCAAATTAGATCATTTTCAGTGTAAATATACTACATTTTTTTATGAGTTTTAGAGTGTCTCTGATAATATTTAGGGTTTTGACAGACACACAAACACAAACCACGTCTTGATTTGTTAAAGCTGTAAAGTCTCTTTCATCTGCTCCTCATTTTGTGCATTTTCCCAGCATTCTGTCCAAATACGGCGTCGCACCAAATGGTAAATAGGAGCAGAGTGACCAGCTACTTAACAGATCCTCAGCCCTCCTTTTGATTCTTTACAACCAGTTGTAAACCTTCACTCGGAGCCTGGGACCATTGAGGGGTTATTTATTAGCGCAATAGATCTCTTTATTTTCACTGTCACACAAACAGCAATGGGATGACAGAGACTGAACAGGTTTAAAAGGGCTCTCTGTAAGTCAGACTCCTCTTTGAAGTTTTCTAAAGGATCGCGTCTGGCCTATTAAACAACTGAAAATCAAGACTGCTCTCGCTGATTGATGAACGGCTGCCATGATTCTTTAATTTGGAACATGTGCGGCCAATAAACTGCGACATGGCAGTTATTTTCTCTGGCCTGCAACCAAACTGTAATCCTGACCCGCTGGAGACTAAAAGGTGACTTGACACAAACTGATGAAACTTTTATTAGTTTTTATAATATATAGAACATAAATAAACCAGCTGATTTCATCTCAGTCAAAGGTCATCCTTGGAGAGATTAGTTATCTGTAGACTCACACCTATTGTTCATTAACACATGCTTGCCATAGACATAAATATTAAATATACACTATGTAACCTAAGACAGAAAATATCTAAATTGCTTTCTACTCACAAACTAGCATTAGCTTGTTAAATACTTTTTTGGATGTTATAGCAATTATTGGAAACAAAGAATTTAAAAACAAGCCTTGATAAATGCCGTTCTTCACTAACTACTGTTCATTTCCCCAATGTAATGTGGAATAGGGTGTTTTTCATTGAGGATGTGCGAGGCAATTTGATTTACAAATCTTAAATTTGCCTCTATAGGACACAGCACATTGTAAGGCTCTGGTTGCCGGAGATAAACCAAGGCCTCACAAAGAAAAACAATTTAAAAATGTAATTTACAGAGATAGCAGACATTAAAGCAAAAAAAAAAAAATCCAGCCTGAACCAAATGATGTGCATACAGGACACGTTATGAATGAGTACAGCCGTAGTTTAAGGCCAGCTGGAGCTTTATTAACAGTAAATTATTGCATATGTTGCATTTAGATGTTTCTAGGGTTGTTCAAAAGCATTCTGGGAAATATACTAGTTTTATGAAAAGTCCATCTGTCTAGCAGTGACATACGTCTTAGCGTCCTCTCTGTTCAGTTCAGAAAACTTTATTTATCCCGTGTGGGCAATTCAGTTTACAGCTCCCAGTTCAATAAGTAACAAATACTTCAATCGTTCATAGACATACAACTTTTGTCACTCGACTCTCTGAGAGGCATCCAGTGCTTTGTTGCATTTAGCAGGCACATGAGCCCTGGTTACTCTTGGTATTAACATGCGTCTTGGGTGATCCGATCTCAAGGTGGTAGGTGGAAGCACGACTCATTTGCACACTATATTGTGCTAGATATGTTACGAGTGCGTCGAAAGTATTGGACGATTTGGTTTGCATTGAACACGCAAGAAATAGACCCTGTCTGTTTTGTTTTGATTTTTTTCTTTTGCCTCTTCTTCTAACTAAAATTCAGCATGGGGAGTGCATTGCTGCCTCGTCTGCTTAAAAACAACAACGCATTTGGCCTTTACAAACAGAAATTATTTCCGTATTTATTGCAGAGTCGGAAAGTGAGATCTGATCACAAGTGGTCGCTGGAGACGCATTCCAAAAGCCCCTTTTACACACTTTTACTCCTGCAATACAACCACAATGAAGACCCGTCATTATGCTGGTTTTGATTTTTATACAGGACCAAACAACACCGGCAAAATGCCGCCCCGTCTGATTAGAGAAAGCAAGCGTTTTGGAAACAGGCATGGCGGGAGTGATGTATAAAACAACAGTGCGGGTGTCTAGTGTGACATACAGTATAACAAACACAGGCAGTGATTTCTTAACGGTTGATCTCGACCTCTGCTCCCCGACATCATCTTTCTAGATTTGCAAACAGTTTACAATGTTGTTCTTCCTCTTAAAGTTAGCTGCTAACTGCTGACAACTCCTCTTTAAATCTTCAGGTGGTGAGTCACACAGACATCATCACGCCTATCCCGTCAGATGAATGTCAGATCAGCCAGACCACTGTTTTTAACTATATATCTTTAAACGTTACAGTTACGGCTAAAAATTACAAAAGAAATCAGCAAGTTTGCCGATTTTACATATCACAACAACTGTAATCAATGGCCAGTTTTCTCCCCAGATGTGATGGTTGTTGTTAGCGCAACGTCACAGTATTTGGGTTTATACCAATCAGAGAGATGGAATAATGACGCAGCATTCCCACCTTAAACAGGCAGAATAAAAGGGGCCAACGCCAAGTGTGAGTAGACAGACTTAGACTGTCCACTTGTGGGTGGATCACCTGAGACAAATGTTAATACCAGGTAAACAGGCCTGTATTTGACTGTGCAAATGAGGAATCTGACAAAGGTCACCTTGATTTGTACAAATTGTATGCAGCACATTGTATGCCATTTTGTTTTTTGATAACGACTGACTGTTGCAGGCAAAAAAACAAGGTTTAGAGCACAGAAATAAAGTTTACAACAGATTACTACAGAAAGGTAACTTTGACAACAAGGAATAAGCAATGATACACACTTAAGTTTCTTGAATTTACGTAAGCAGACAAGCCAGAGGTTAAGAATGGCATTACCTTTAATATAAGACACCTGCGTTTGATTTAGCATATACCACGATTACTTATCTTAGTTTAAAGAGTAACTTAACACCCCTGGAAATCTTATCTTTGTTGACCTTTAGTGGTTTCACTGAAACAGGAAGAGGTTTGAAACTTTCAACCAGAGATGGTAGCAAAACGCTGCTTTTCATCCTGGTGTTTAGTTACTTTTAAAATATGTTAAAATATGCGATATAACTTCACAAGAGAACTATCTCACATTGCAGCTGTGCACTGTGTCTCGAATGCAGATAAAGCACAATGAGTGAAGGTTACAACCTGTATTGTTTTGAGTATTTGATTACAAGATTTGGTTAACAAAGTCATCTCACCACATTAAGTATGGTTTCAGCCATTCTGCCTTTGCACCTTGTCGAAAAACATCATGAATTAATCAGGGCATCTATTGTCCATATCAGTCTCTTCTTCTTGTTTTCTGGATTGGGTCTTCCAGCTGATGTTAAAGTTAGTCTCTGATGTCTTGTTTGTTATCGCTGCACTGAGCTGAGAGAGAATAAAAGAAATATTAGAGGAGCATTGTCAAAAATGTTTGTGTTTGCTGATGCAACACAGCTTTACTTGAGAGTTATGAGAGTAAACTGCTGTTTTAACTGTGTCTGTGTCGTGGCACTGATGCCTGACATTTGTTACAGAAGTCTGACTCTTGAGGTTTGATGCCAAAAGATCGATCTGGAGAACTGATGCTCGATGCCAGAGCAGCGGCACGGGGGCGAAGCCAAACACCGTTCATCTGCACACACTGCGATGTCACATAGCTGGTTCAATATGAGCAAAGTTTCCCTTTATATTCATTGTCTTCTTTATTGTCTTTAACCTGTTGTTGCTGCTGAGTCAGTTTGACATCCTGGATATATCCTTCAAACACAGACTGTAGACAACTCTGTCTGCTTCTCTCTGGAATCACTGTTTCCAAAAATATGATAATATTTCTTCAGGGAGTGCAGTTAGTTACAGTGTGGGCTCCGCTTATGTGACGCACTGAATCTGTGTCCCATGTATTTTGTTGGCCAAAATTAATTCTTTTTTCTTTTAAAGTGAGAATACGAAAATATAGGCGGAAGCTTTACCTGCTGCAGGATCTGGGCGTTAGTAGCTGAATCGGAAAGGTCAGCAACCGTCTGAATCTTCATTCTCACCGTCATCTTCAGTGTTACTGCCAGACAGCCCAACAAACACCACAAACCAAGGACGGAAATATTAATTCATTGTCAGAAAACAAAGCAAAAAAACCCCAAACAAAAGTCAATGAGATTTATATTTTTTCACCTTTGTGGCACCAGAAGGGAATCTCATCGTTACAGCTCAAATCAGCCCACTTATGGACTGAGTTCTCACCCGCACAGTACTGGTTAAGATAATTATTTGGCTGTCCACTCTACCAGTTTCTGAAGGAGCTCTTACTCTTGTCGGACCATCTCCATAGCACTCGGTACAAGCCAATCCACACATTATAGACTAATGGCAATATCTCTGTGTTTTCTTGAGCATTCTCGATCGTAGCCAGGTCTGTGTGGTGTGTTCTGCAGTAAGTCCGGGCATCCTCCCATGTCAGTGAGGTCTTGATTAAAGTAAATGTTTTCTGGCTTGGAGGAATTGTATCTACAACAGAAGCAAAGGTAAAGCTACAACAACTGCAAAGACTCAGTACAGTCATTTGTAGACAGGTATGTGTGTGACCAACTTAGCAGCAGCAGCTTTAAACCAATAAACACAATTTCTTACCATTGTAACAAATGAAATAAAATTTGGTGTCACAGCCAAAGTCATTCCATCTTCCATCAGTCTCTGCTATCACACAGGTCTGATGACCTGTATAATGATTTGGCTGACCTGGCTTCCAGTTTTGGTAACCAGTTTTGCTCGTTTCGCCAGTCGCGGACCATCTCCAGGAGTTTGCATCATTGCCCACGGTTCCCTTCCAGGATTTTGGATCATCAATCAGTCCGATCCACGCCCAAGAGGTGTACGAATTCGGTCTTTTTAGCTGGTTTGCGTCGTCCATGCTGTCAACGGTCGCAAGGTCGGTGTATTTCAGCCTGCAGTAGTCAAGAGCATCTTTCCAGTTCATTCTCAGGTCGACATAGTGGTACTCGCGCAGGGCAGCAGAGGAGTGGGAGCAGGAAGTGAGGTCAAATCCTGAGGGCTTATTTTTATTAGGTTTGAAATAGAAAATCTTTAATCTTTAGAGGTGATTTTAAAGCGACAATAACTCAGAAAATGATCCAATGCAAATAGATTTAATGAGCTTCAGACCAGATCAGTGTTTTAGCCAGCATCTACAAATCACATATATTTTAAATTATTGTCACTACATTTTTTAAAGGTCTAGTGTGTAGGATTTAGGGGATATATTGGCAAAAATGGAATATAATATCATAAGTATGTTTTCTTCTTTTCTTTAATCACCTGATAATAATTGTTGCATTTTTGTTTCTTTAACCCTGGTTCAAACCAAAGATTCACTGCGAGAAGAATGTCAGAACGCGTATTTGTTACGTGAAACTGCTTCATTTAGGATGTTTACCGGTTTAAACCACTGGTTGTTTGTTTTGGAGAGGATGAGGCCCCTGCGGACAATTTGGCTCAAACATCTTGAACGTCTGGATCAGAAATAAGGTGAGCAAACATTAAGTTATCAGAGAAAAAAGGTGAGCACAGATTAGCAGGTGCTGGGTTAGCGGCCTGTCTGCGACATGCCGAACAGCATCGGAGAAACATTGATTTGTAATGTGACACTACTTTATTCAGTCCTCTTACTGGTTTTAATCACTAGGTTCGTTTGTTTTGGAGAGGAGGAGACCTCTGTGGATAATTTGGCTCACAATATAAAACCTCCTTAATAATGAACACTGAGTGAAATTGTAATCGGGAGAAGTTTCAGCTGGTTGCAGTCAGCAATTCTCACCACTAGAAGCCACTAAATCCCAGTAACTCTGACACACTGGACCTTTAAGTTTTGGATTTATATTTTTGCCAGCTTTAAACAAACACCTAAGTTTTGCTCTTGCAATCATTGTCCACCTCACAAATAAGTAACTTTAAACTTTGAAATAAACAAAATAGCCAGCAGTTGAGTAAGAAATGTATTTATGTGTCTAATGCAGAAAAAATGTGTCGTTCTGATTTAAGCAGTAGTGCTATTCTTAGTGACAGATTTCTTCCAAACACATCCTGATGAGTCTGAAAGGATTAACTTTAAGTGACAGAAAATGTTTTTCAAAACTGTGTAAGTTTCCTTTTGTCTTGGAGCATTACCTAATACACATTTTCCACCTGAATGAAGTAATGAACAATGATTTTCAAAAGTCCTACAACTACTGTGAATGAACTTGAAACAAAAAACCGTCACCATGATATTATTTCAATCTTACCAAAGAAGACGGAAATCAAAAGCACTGTATAATCCATTTCTGATATCACTGAAAAGTAGAAATAAAAATAAAAAGCAAATGATAAAATAAACTAAAAACACAATTCATCATGACAGCATTTAAGCAAACATCCACCTTAAAACATTTACGTATGTTCAAGTAACATTTTGAGTGAGCTTGACAATGGTTTTAGACTTCCAATATTCATGAAATAATTAACAGGTATAGTTTTGAGGTAGTTCTAAAGGTAAAAACAAAAAAGAAGGTACATTTCACAGCTGATGATAAAATGCCCAATAATTGGGTGTGAATGCTGGAACAGCATTCACAACCTATGTTATTCTACTACCAAAATTCTTTATTTTTCTTTTTATTATTATTCTTCCGCCGCGTTTTTCAACGTGGATTATCTTCAATACCGTTCAACCGATTCAAACCATTCAAATTTCTTCAGATTCAGCTTCATCGGGACATCGTTGGAAACTTTCAAATTTTTCCATAACCTTCATATTTTCCCGGGAATTCAGCTTTGAAATTCCGACTTCTATTACAGCGGATGGAGGCAAAACGATTGGACCGCTACTAGTTCTACAAACTTCAACCGATTCCAACCGTTCAAACATGAAAACGTTCAGCTGAATTAGGAGATTTACGGATGTATTCACTTTTTTCCTAAAGTTCATACTTTCCGAGATATTTCCCATTTTTCCCAAATCCTTTTCCCATTGGAAATGCATTACGGAATGTTCAGAAATCTAAAAATTTCACCTTTTTTCAAACTGTGACTACCGACTCATACTTTCAGCTAGAAACTCCATTCAAAATGGAAAATATTCATCATTTTGCTGGCTTTCTACATATGATTCAACTTTTAAATCCCATTCATACTTTCAGAAATATTCAGCGTTTTCTGAAACTTGGTTATAATGGAAGTCAATGAGAGAATCCTTCAAAATCACCCTTCTTCACCCACACGTCACGAATTCATACATTGACGCAGAAACTCCGTTCCAACTCTAAAACGTTGACGCTGTTGTCGACTTTCAGGATCTAAATCAAATTTTCAAAATGTCTTTTAGTTTTTCTACAAAGTCAGTTTAAAATAGGTGATGTTTTCAGCCCTTCTCAGACTTTATAATGGGAGTCTATTGCGTGAGCTAGAGTGAGAGGTGTCACCGCTAGAGTGGAGAGCAGCTGTAAACTCATCAAGAAAATTTATTTTTAACTCGCTCATACGGCCACAATTTACAGTGAACAGACACAATTTTTACCTCAAAACGTAGGAAAATTTGTCCTGGTCGCAGAAATGTTTACATGGAGTCTGACACACGTACACATTTTTGACAGGAGCCTCCAAAGCGGAGGGAGTGCTGATTTTTTTCTCATTCACTCCAATGTAAAGTGAGAGGAGAAATTTCTGGAAAAAGCGTAGGTACAACACATTTGTAACTCGCGCCTGTGACCACATTTTTTACTCAAGAAACATAAAAATCGGCAGGTGCGTTCACAAGGAGCGGCTGTCTCTCATCATCTCTTTATTTTCAGGATTGGACCAGCGGTTTGCGAATGCGAAGGATTTGTTTGAGGAGTTAAAACCCATTATAAACAGCCTTTGCTGATCATGAGCTGTTTGTTTGTCCACAAGTGCAGGCAAGTTATTAGTCTCCATGGCAACGGCTGCACACACAGACACAGACACACAGCCCTCTACTCATACTGGACTTTTCTCTTCAACTCGCTCATACGGCCACAATTTACAGTGAACATGCACAATTTTTACCACAAAACGTAGGAAAATTTGTCCTGGTCGCAGAAATGTTTACATGGAATCTGACACATGTACACATTTTTGACAGGAGCCTCCAAAGCGAAGGGAGCGCCGATGTTTTTCTCATTCACTCCCATGTAAAGTGAGAGGAGAAATTTCTGGAAACAGGTTAGGTGCAACACATTTGTAACTCGCGCCTGTGACCACATTTTTGACTCAAGAAACATAAAAATCGGCAGGTGCGTTCACGAGGAGCGGCTGTCTCTCATCATCTCTGTATTTTCAGGATTGGACCAGCGGTTTGCGAATGCGAAGGATTTGTTCGAGGAGTTAAATCTCCACTAAAAGAGTCTCTTCTCTGTGTCTGTCTGTCTCTCTCTGCTCTTCTGCCAGGTGCACCTGCTTTATTACCATGGCAACCGCTGTGCCACACACACTGACAGAAACATGATGTGTGTGTGTGTGTCTACATGTTACATGCAGACATGACAGAAACATGATGTGTGTGTGTGTGTGTGTCTACATGTTACATGCAGACATGACAGAAACATGATGTGTGTGTGTGTGTGTGTGTCTGCATGTTACATGCAGACATGACAGAAACATGATGTGTGTGTGTGTGTGTGTGTCTACATGTTACATGCAGACATGACAGAAACATGATGTGTGTGTGTGTGTGTGTGTGTGTGTGTCTACATGTTACATGCAGACATGACAGGGGCACAATTTCCATTTTAACCCTTTAGTTGCCAGAGTTTATTGAGGAAAATATTCATTTAAACATTTCAAAAGGCTGTGGCTTGAAAGTGGTGAGAGATAAAGACATACTGTAAATGAGAAAACTATTCATCATGACCCAAAGTTTGTGATGGCAATAGATCAACTCACCCAATTTGCATATTGTGGCTTAACTAGGCGGCGGCCATATTGGAGTTCATAAATCCCAGTAAAACATTCACATCATTAGGGACCGAGTCTAGAGGCAGACGACTGCTCAGAGAGCAGTCCTCGCCAAAGGCGAGGACCCTCTTGTATTTTGAAAGTTCATTAAGAACCATGCCCAGAGCCAAAACACTACTAACGGAGGACCCTAATGCTTCTAAACTGTTGGAGGATGACTAGTTCAAACTTCATTTTCTTACAGGCAGCTATTCAGTGTGGCGTCAGCTTTTCAACAAACTTTCACACATTCAAATCATTCAAACTTCATTTTCTTTCAGGCAGCTATTCAGTGTGGCGTCAGCTTTTCAACAAACTTTCACACATTCAAATCATTCAAACTTCATTTTCTTACAGGCAGCTATTCAGTGTGGCGTCAGCTTTTCAACAAACTTTCACACATTCAAATCATTCAAACTTTATTGTATTTAAGGCAGCATTGCAGTCTAGCTTCAGCTTGAAGCATTCACACCCGCAATTTCTTCAGAAATTGCTTCTCTAGTTTGTATTACTATTGTCATTATAATAATACCAATGATAAAGGAATGTTAGTAAAAGAGGTACTCACATGTATTTAAATTGCTGGCAGCAAATCAACCAAACTTGGAATCGCTCCCATCTAACAGGAAACATCTGCTCATATGTCTGAGAAGTTTCCTGTGCTGCATTCTGCCATGCAGCATTTAAATATCCAAATGAGCAATTTGATAAAGGCCACCTCAGTACATACCTACTCAAAGAAAAACTCAGCCATGATTTACCAAGACAGGAGACGACAAAAAACACACATTAAAGCAATCACATATAGATTATGTTATATTTTGATAAAGCCTGATCCTGGTTTCCAACATTTATAAAACAGTCAATGTATTCTGAGAACGGTTCTCTGCCTGGACGTCTGCTGAAATGCATTACAGAAAGTCAGTTTTGTTCGGTTTTATGAGCTTTTTCTGAGATTTGAAGTTTAAAAATGGTCAAACGGTGTGCATGGGGTACATGCAGCTCTGACACAAGGTATCCTGAGAGGCTGGACGACCAGGTGTATTTTTACACTTTAAACCACATCTCAAGCGAGAAAAATGTCTCCTTTGGATAAAGTTGTGTGGTAACGTTAGACCACAACATCAACTCAACGTGAATAAGATTAACTTACTAAGGTAAGTCAACATCGTGTTTGAGGCAACATATTGTCACTTTGCTGGAAAGAAATATAAAGTTATCTTTAACATCTCTAGCTAATGTTAGCTAAAGTTAGCCTAACGTTAGCTCCTAGCTGCGTTGTTCATCAAGGCCGTTATCCTTTTCTCATATTCTGAGCCAAAAACCTCAAAAACTTAAGTGGCACTTTAACTTGTTGTCTTTGATGGCGACAGCAACCAGATGCGGTTCACAAGCGTAACACTGTGACCTGTAAATTTTGGCTTGTAATTTAAGCTTTTCATCGAGCTTCTCAACAATAAAATGATGAATATATCCCTCCAATGCGTAGTTTAGGCCCTTTTGGTTACTTCTCAATGACATCTGATCGTTATGTCCCCAAACATCATCAGTTGCCTCCTGTGAAATGTCGTGTACTGTGACACCTGCCATAGCGCCGCTCACTGAATGTTGATAGTTTGCCCAGGTGAGTGGAGGGGGCGGGGCTTAGCCATAGGTCAGTTGAATGAATGGTGCAAGGTTGAGGCAGCACCACAACAAGATAACCAAATAAAGAAATGTATCTGTAAATGCAGGTGTGTCGCATGTTTATGTAGAAAATCCAGTATTTTCAACCTTTTTGTGAACCAATCTTGACAGCTGGTACTGTTTTCACTTTGTAATAACGTGTTTGCATCATCAAAATGTGGTCTTGGAGAAAAAAGTGATGTCTGGGTAAAAAACATTCACTGCCACTATTCAGGGCAGCTCATACTCTACATCACCGTAGAAATGTTGGTAGATACGTATGAAATGTGCAAATGTGACACCATAAAACTTCAATTAGTAGCCTTGACTATCATTTGCCTGAATCAGTGAACTCAACAGGTTTATATTTGGGTCAGGACATTGATTCCTTTTACACAAAACTGTTGCTCAGCAAAGATGGAAAATGAAATGAACAGAGCTAATGATGTGTAGCATCTCCATAGTGACAAAACGTTAAACATTTATATTTTATATAACAGCTAACTAACATTAGCTCAATTGGGTGGTAAACAACCAGGTTTTATACACCCAAAGAACGTTTATAAAATGAACTGCTTGGAAACCAGATCAGGCCTCTAACTGGGACAGACCTTTATTTGCATTTAATTGGGGCTTTTAATTGAAGTTTTATGGTATTTTTGGTTTGTCATGTCTTTGTAGAACTGCAACCAACAGTTAGTGTCATTATCAAAATCAACTGCATTACCCTTTTTGATTTATTGTTTGTTTTCTAAAATATCAGAATAGATCTTATCTCATCTTACTATATAATCACGAAAACTCTGTGTGTGTGTTCCACGTTTTTCTCCTCACTGACTTGGTCAATCCATGTGAAATTTGGCACAGTGGTAGAGGGTCATGGGAGGATGCCAATGAAGCAATATTACATCAATTGGCCAAAGGGGGCGTGTCGTAGAGATATGAAACTTTGCACAGAGATGCCTCTCCTCATGAGGAACAACTTTGCCTCAAGAACCCATAACTTCCGGTTATATAGATTTTCCGCCATTTTGAATTTTTTGAAAAACACTTCAAATAGATCTCTTCCTAGGAAGTTTGAGCGATCTGCATGAAACTGGGTGAACATAATCTAGGGACCAATATCTAAAGTTCCCTCTTGGCAAAAGTTGGAAAACTTACTAAAACTGAGCTTCTATAAGGCAATGAATATTGCGGAGGGCGTGGCTCATCACATAAAGGTGTATAACATCTCAAGGGTTTCACCCATCACCACGCAACTTTGTAGGCATATGATCTAGGCCTAACTGCCAAATGGATTTTTACTAAACTTGGTAGATATGTAGAACAGGACGCCTCAAGGTGACTGGAGAATTTTAAGTCTTATTGACAACTGGGTGGCGCTATAACAACAGAAAAATGCTTAAAAATGGCTAAAATGCGACCGATTGCTGTGGCTCCCCCTGTGGACCAATGTTTGGACATGCAGCAAAGAACAAAGGCCGGATTCCAACCCCCACTGCTGCAACAAGGGCTAGCCGCACCTTTTCCCATCCATTATTTGCCTTTCGATGTGCTACCTCAACTACTAATGTACAGTTTTAGCCCACTAACTATCCCACTATTGGCAATGGTACCACTGTACTTTCAATAAAGCAATCGTACCATCAAAATTACAAAAACTCTGTCTGAATACATTGTTCTTCTTAATGGATTCAGTTAACTATTTAATCTGAATAAATATATACATATACATATATATACATATTTATTAATTAATTTTCAAATCCTGGCTTATGTCCTGCTTTGTCTGACCAGAACACCAAAAATCCGACACAAACAAATCAAAGTCAAATCAAGTTTATTTATATAGCACATTTCAAACTTCAAACTTTATTTGTATAGCATTTATAACATTTAAGAACAACCACAGGGGACCAAAGTGCTGTACAAAATAAAAGAGTGACACACAAATACATAGAAATATAACATGTACACAAATTAAGACAGAATAAAACTGGTAAGAGCAATTACAAACATGAAAAGATTAATACCAAAATATTAAAACCACTACAGTAAACCAATGGCCATTGAAAACGTGTACATTTTAAGATTTGTCTTGAAAGCGTCCATGTTGGGGAGGATTTAATTGAGAGTGGACGGCTATTCCAAAGCTTTGGAGCAGCTGCCACAAAAGCACGATCTTGGGAGGATCTGAGAGGTCGTGAACTGGAATACGGGCGGAAAAGTTCAGCAATATATTGGGGTGCTAGCCCAGTTGCGACTTTACGACTTGAGATGTGCTACCTTAAACTCATTGGAATTTGGGTCAGCACGCCACTGACAATCTCCTTGTTGAAGCACAACCTCTTTTTCTGAATTTTAAAATAGTTGCCCATTAATCAACTCATCATTCCAACTACACATTTTTATGCATCAGGACTTTTTGGGCGTTATTGCTTCCATAGTTAAACATATTACCAACTAGTCAATGAGTAGCACAATGAAAAAATGACTCACCTCATATTACTATATATTGTTACACTGCGTTAGCTTACATGTAATTTCATACACTTACAATTACATTACTTTATTAACAACACAATAAAATCATTATTTCATTTAGCTGGTTTCCAGATAAAAATATATTAACAATATAAAATGCGGTGAGGTTTGTTTAGTTCTCTTTCTCTTGTTTTCTGGGCTCCATCTTCCATCCCAGCTTGAAGTCAGTCCATCCCTGACTTGTTAGCATCGCACCCAGCTGAGGAGAAGTTAAAAAAAAAAAATTTACAAACTTTTTTTTTTTATTTTTCTGTACCAGTAGACTCTGTAGTTTCCCATCAATTTCTTAATTCTCTACCATCTTTAAACCAAACAAAGAAACAAAACACAAAACAAAACAGAGAATGAGTACCTGCTGCAGGATCTGGGCGTTAGCAGCCGGGTCACTTATGTCAGCATCAGTCTTGAACATCAGCTTCACTGTGGTCTTCAGTTTTATAACTGAACAGCACAACAAACAAAGAGACACTGTAAATTTTGATTGATAAAACCCCAAATAATGTCTTTGTCTTGTAGTGAACAGTCACCTTGATGGCAGATGAAAGGATACTCTTTCCAACAGTGCTCATCATCCCATTCATGGTCAGTATTCACAATGGCACAGAACTGGGTACCACGAATGTTATTTGGAGCGCCACTTCGCCAGGGTCTGAAGGAGTTTTGGGTCTTGTCAGACCAAGTCCACGGCACTCGGTACAGACCAGTCCAGGCTAGAGCTCCGGCTGGTTTTGCGGAGTAGACCTTGTTGTTTTCATCACTGCTCTCCATCATGGCTAAATCTGTGTGGTGTTCTCTGCAGTAGTCGCGGGCATCAGCCCACGTTCTTTTGACTGAGATGAACACGTACGTTTTCTCAGTTTGGTTTATCTCTGCAATAGACAGAGGGGAAATCAGTATGACAATTTTTTACATTACATTATTTCTGTTGCTGCAACACAGCTGCTCATTGTTACAGCTGGGTGATGTGAAATTAATTAACAACTTGGAATCACTGTCTTTGCACTACGTGTAAAATGTCTACACCATGAATAGTTTTTTAAATATGCACCAAAAGTTTAGTTTCAGCCAGATTTTCGGCGAATGTTGGGCCGTTTTGCTGGCAATCTGCGAGCGTTTAGACACACTGAGCCAGATTGGTGAGTTGATCTGAGGTGCCCAATTTTCCGCCTCATAGGGTAGACATACTGGTGGAACCCTTTTAGTTTAAACAGACCGAGGTGGCCTTCCACAACGGGAGGGGCTGTTTATGACTTGTGGGAGGAGCTGTTGATGACGCCGCACGTGCAAGCTACTGGCGGTGATAGCAGGAATTAGCAAGCAGCTAGTAGCAAGAGGGAAACACAAACCTGACAGACACTGTAAAGATGAGCAACTGGGGAGACAAGGAATTGCGCGCCCTCCTTGCCCTCACAAACAAAGAGGCCATTAACCGGCAGATGACGGGAACGGTGAGGAGCAGGCCAACTTACGAGAGAATCGCCGAAGGACTGACTAGCTGCGGCTTCCCTCCCACGTCACTGTTTACGTCACATGCTGAGCTACACGTTTTGTTACTTGCTGACGCCCCCCATTGCCCCAAAAAAGGCGCATTCTGTTAACAAAAGTAGGCAGGCGGCATTTTGCTGCACTTCCCGATTTTGGTTTTATACTGCCAATGGTGAAAAAAGACTGATTGGGCTTTCCTGCAAATTTTCCTGCAGGTGTGAAAGCAGACCAGCAGGGGGTCGGAGAGTCAATCAAACTTTGGTTTGAACTAGTGCTGAAAGTCAAGTTAATCGATTGGCATAAGATCAATCAGTAAAAATTTTGCTAACAGATTAATTGTCTTTAACTTTTGCTAGTTCATATTGAATTGAGTATCTTTGGGTTTTGGACTGCAGGTCAGACTGAACAAGCATTTTGAAGATTTCACCTTAAAAATTGTAATGATTAAAAAAAAAAATTTGACTTTATTCTGAAACTTATTTTATCCACTGAACCAATGAAAAATAATTCTAAGTTTAAATTCTAGTTCAGGCTTCATGGAAGAAACTTGGTGCGAAAACGGCCGTAGTTTTTTCTTACCAGTGTAGCAAACAAACGCCACGGCTGAATGACAGGAGTAATCAGACCATTTTCCACTGGCTTTCATACTGCCACAGAGTTCCTCTGCCCTATAATGGTCTGGTTGGCCTGCATCCCAGTTCTGATAACCAGTTTTGCTCGTTTCACCAGTCGCTGACCATCTCCAGGAGTTGGGGTCATTGCCCATGGTTCCCTTCCAGGATATGGGATCATCTTTCAGTCCGATCCACGCCCATGAATAAGAGAAAGTGGATTGTAGCCCGTTTATATCATCCATGCTTTCAATGGTCGCCAGGTCGGTGTATTTCGTTCTGCAGTAGCTCTGAGCAGCGGCCCAGGTCATTGGCTCGCTGACATAGTGGTACTCGCGAAGGGGGAAATGAGAGCAGGAGCTGATGCTGAATCCTGAGGGTTGATGAGAGAGAGCATGTTTAGTATTAAGTGAATTATTATTATTTATTGGAATGAATTAAAACAATTTCAAGGGTTAGGTTTACAACAGAAAAGGTAGAATATTTAGCAAAGATATTAGAGGAAGAATATTTCTAAAGGGATATTAGAGGGAGAATATGAAAATGATGCAACACAAATAGATTAAATGAGTATCAGACCAGATCAGTGTTTATACATGTTTTAGCAAATTTACTTCAAATCATGTATATTTTAAATTACTGTTACCACAGTCTTTTTGTTAAAGGTCCAGTGTGTAGGATTTAAGGGGATATATTGGCATATATGTAATATAACATGTCTTCTTTTGTGTGTAATCACCTGATAATAAGCGTTGTGCTCCAGCTCAAAAAGATTTGCAACAAGACGAACTTCCAACTACTTGCAATGCGTCAGTTTGCAATTTTCTGAAAACTACCCAGCACTGTTTCAGTGCTGTTAACGCACCATATACAGAACGGTGAGGCGGCATAATGGTACTATGTTCCTGCTCTTAACAGGCAGTGTAAAGGTGCGGACACACTAAACCGACATCAAAGAACTACAGCGATGAAAGCGAACTGTTCCGTCGTCTACGTCACCTCACGTCGCCCTGTGTCAGCTGCATTTGAACACACTACACGGACTACATCCGACGGCCAAGTAGCACGTACGTTCTGCGCCTGCGTGAGAGAGAGCGGAGTGAGAGAGTGGTACATCCTGTCAGCAGAGGGGTTTCCTATCTGTGCAGCCGAGCACTGCAGCTAGTGCCGACGGTGCAAGACACACCGCAAAAACTAGGCCGACAGATGCTCACCGATGGTCCGACTTTGGTCGCCGGCCAACCGTCGGCTTGGTGTGTCAGGGCCTTAAAAGGAGCTTATGGCAGCACAGTTTACACCCCTTGAGCCAATCAGAGCTGCTCCACGGCAACAGACTCCTATTTAGCAGCTAACAGTAGCTAACGTTAGCACAAAGCACACACCCACAGCTGTGGGCCATGTAGCCGATTCAGGCCAAGGACTGAAAGGTACATAAGTGATGTCTGTTTTGCTTGTGTTTATAAGGCATTTAACAAAATTATTCATTTGTGTATTTATTAGACTGAAAGAGCGAAGAGAGGAGGTGAAGCGTAGCAACTTGCTGCTCACATGCAGAGGGTGGCTTTGAAAACGTATGTTTAGGGTGGTTTTAGGACAGGTTCACACATGGCCATAGACAGCACTGTTAAGCCAGGCAGGGGAAAGCCAAATTCTCCGAAAATGATTTTGGTCTTAACCACTCTATTTCATCATAAGCAACCCAGAAATGGGGCTCAAAGTGCAAAATACCGGACTTCTCCTTTAATCACTTGCTGTGTGGAGCCAATGATCTGAAAACCAAAAACCTTTACCATGAAGTCATTAAACTCTTACCACAGAAGATGAAAATCAAAAGCGCTGTATAATCCATTTCTGTTTTCAATGAAAAGTAAGAGAATAAAAATACAAAGCAAATGATAAAAGAATTAAAACACATTAAATCATTAAAACATTTACATTGTACAATATAAGTTATATTTTGTGTGAGCTTGACAATGGTTTCAGACCTCTAATATTAATAAAAAAACTGATAGTTGTAGTTTTGGAGTTAATTCTTAATAGTATTAAAAGTAAAAAAAAAAAGATACATTTTATAACTGTTATAACTAATAATAAAATGCCAAATAATGTGTAATACTACAATAATACTACAACGACAATATTAAAATAATATTCATAAAAGAAGTACTCACATGTGTGAAATCCAGTATTTAAACTGTTGGCAGCAACTCAACCAAACTGGGAATCGCTCTGTCTGGAGGGAAGTGTCTGCTCATCTGTCTGAGAAATGTCCTGTGCAAAATTTTGTCATTCAGTATTTAAATATCCAAATGAGCAATCAGATGGAGGTCACCTTGTTTCTTAACCAGACAAGTACTTAAAAAAAACCCCCAATCATTTACCAGGACAGGAGACGGAAAAAAATACAACTTAAAATTATAGCTGCTGCGATGCAGCAATGGTCCAGGCCGGGCAATTTTAGGCAAAATTAGGCAATTCTGAGCAATACACACACTAAAACAAAGCATATCACAACAAAGAAGTTACATCACATAATTATGGCATGCTCTTCAAATTGTGGATGAGTGGCTGAAGTGATCAGACTCATAATATGCAAAGGAAAGAAAAAACTCAAGAGCAAGAAAGTAAGAATAACATTAACTGCTAGCAATTATGAACAAACTGGCCTGATCTAGCTTAAAGCTGAACATTATCCATGGTGACAAAGATGAAGACATTTTTTAAAATGTAGAAGTAGCTATTGGGTAGACTCTGCATACTGACTGATAACTAAGCCAAATAAACAGGGAAAAGAGACAAGAGATAACAGGGGAAAGTGTTGATAAAGAGTATTTGTCTCTCCGCAAAACTGCCTGGATCATAATTATTTTATAACCTACTACAGTTGTTGTTTGGCACTTCCATGTGAGCTCCACTTTTCAGCCCTAGAAGTTGCCGCTCGCCTAACATGTTTTAAATATTTTTTCATATTGTTATCGATAATTTTTCTATTTTCATTTATGTTTGGTGACTATTGTTCTTGCTTGTTTATATATTTTATTGTCTACTATGTTAAATCCTTCTTGGCAGTCAACCTGATTCTGATTTGCATTTGGTCAAAATTTAAATGACCTGGTTTGTTAATCAACTGTATTTAATGTTCATTTGTAATCAAGTGTTTGACCTTTGAATCAAAGCAGTAGCTCAAATGGGTTGAAGGTCTGTCCCCCTCAGAGATCTGTAAAAATGGTGCCACATAGTTGGTGTCAATTATGGAAAAAAAAAAGTTAAATAGCTACAAAAAATGGGGACTTGTGTGGATGAAATTGACGCAGGTTGTTGTATGTAGCAGAAATAACAGAGACAGAAATAACAATGTGTCCCCCCGCAGGCATGGACAGAGTAATAGAGTACTTTACTCAATTAAAAAGTAACGTCATTGCTTTAAATTAAGAAAAAGTGTCAAATGAATTAATTTTTATTTTTATTCAAGACAGTATATGGCAGTGTTTACATGTGTCACACACACACACACATCAGATATACACTTAACATGGTGAAATTAGAGTGAAATTACTTTTTCTTTGTTTTATAAATAAGTAACGTTTAATATACGCTTTCACTAATCTAACAGTGTGTTTTAAAACCTTAACTAGGCCACGTGTTCACAATAAGTCGATCAAAAAACAGAATATCTTTTACTCACTAAGTTTTCCTTAACTTTCCCCTTAAGTGCTGAATTGGAAGCAACAAGGCAGACAACATGGTGCACACACATTATAAGAACTAGTGATATAATCAGGGTTGGTCACATCATGTATCGCCCAAAGCTGGAAACACTCACATCTGCAGGTAAAACCCTGAAAAGCCCCTATTTTCATATGAAAATGAATCTGGCACAGGTCACCCTGTGGTGTCGCTTACATCACAAATTAGAAAGTAAAATGCTTGTTTAAATTAATCCATGTTTTGTTTGGTTTGACCTGACACGGGAGCCTTCAAGTATAAACATTTTGTGACTTGTCACGTACGTAAAAGAATGTTTCCGAGTGATAAAATTGTTGGTGCTGCTGTCATAAAGACAACTGAATCGCTTATATAGTGGAGCATTACTTTATAAACAGTGCATGAGAACAACCTGTTTTGGTGTGACTGAAACTTTTTCACAGCGTTAACCACATGTTTTAAAAATGCAACGGTTAACAGCCACATAAGAATTATTTGGCACCCACTGGTTGGGGTGATAATTTAGGAAACACTTCATTTCAGAGGGTCGGAACATGTGACTTACTGTATGTGGTCGTATGGATTGGAGGACTTGTTGGTAGTATTTCATTTGTCAAGCAACCTACTGTTTTTGTTTTCTCCACCCACCACTGGAACTGCAAAGAGCTGATACACTAGTAACTTTAGATAGCTACAGCACATGTACCTAACTGGCAAAACAAAAGTGCTGTCCTCTTGCTCCTGTTTTGGTTGCATGATAGAGAGACAAAGTCCCTCCCTTCTGGTGTCACCACAGGACCTTATTTTAGAAAAACTATATACAGTAATTAATACTGCATCCATCCAGTTGGACTTACCAGGAACACCTCTAAGGCGACCAGGAAGATCCTGATCAGATGCCCGGACCACGTCAACTGACCCCTTTTGACACGAAGGAGCAGCGGCTCTACTCCGAGCTCCCTCCAGATGTCCGAGCTAGCTCTAAGGCTGAGTCCAGCCATCTCACAGAGGAAACTTATTCCCACCGCTTGTATACGTGATCTCATTCTTTCGGTCATTACCCAGAACTCATGACCATAGGTGAGGACTGGGATGTAGATGGACCAGTAAATCAAAAGCTTCGCCTTCTGGCTCAACTCCCTCTTCACCTGGTCCATGTCATTGGTCCGACATCCAATTAGTCCGACGTCCCGTTGTTCTGATTTGTGATTATACTAGGCCATACTGTATTTGTGTACCATAGAGGATCAGCAAATGTAACAAAAGTAGGCTACTGGTCGTGATACAAGTATCATGGAGAGGAGAGAATGAAACACCATAACCTCCTGTTATTAACTCTGGGGTCCGGGTTGTGTGGGAAGCTCTCCGCGGTGCTGAACAGCTCCCGGTTAGCGTATTTCTGCCTTGATGGTGCGGCGCGACTGGTTCTGGGTCAGCTGAGAAAGGCTTGAGGCGAAGCAGGCTCACGGCTTATGTGTTTGCCACTTTCTTTTTCACTAGCCATGTTTCCATCAGCCTGTTTAGATGCGCATCTAGAAGTATCGCATCGGAAAATTATGATGGAAACGCCAAAATTCAAATTAAAATCCTCCGATTTGCACAAACTAAAATATGCTCACTTTAGCCGGGTTTTGGTTTATTAAAAAAAAAAAAATTGATTCGCAAAACGGGGGATGGAAACAGTTACGTTAGAATGAAGTCTGACGTAACACACCTCTCTCCATGGTGATATCCACACTCTGGGTTGGGAAGGCGGTAATGCATTTACAAGCTGGTTGCCAACCGCCAGAAAACATAGAAGAAGAATAATGTGAGACTTGTTTTGTTTCCGGTTCTGCGGAAAACTCACACAAGTTTGTAGTTTTACCAAAGTCCGTACATTTAATGGAAACACACAGGATTCATATTTCTTTGCGCATTTCCCAATGATTCGAATCACTTTTGGATGGAAACATAGCTATTTCAACCCACACCATGATCTTTTCCTGAACCTAACCAAGTGGTTTTTGTGTCTAAACCTAACCAGACCTTAACCACAGGGCATCAGGATGATTTCGGAACAATGGGTTTAATATGGTTGGAATTATGGGATGTCGGACCAATGGGTTGTCGGAATAATGGGTAGACCACCTCTTCACCACCGCACCACATGTTCTTTTGCTTCCCAGCTGATTACAAGACCAGGAGTCGCTGGATAAAACACCAGGTAGGGTAACACTGTGTTTGTGGATGGAACGCAGCTAATGAGATGAGAAATATAGTCCACTATGCAGTTTCACACAAATAAACAAGCTGTATAATCTTTGCACACAACTGCACAAGTCAGTCACTTGATTGATCAGATTGATCAGATTGATTTTTATCTCATTGTTTTATTCTTATTCTATTGAACTGTTTTTATTCTTTTAACCTATGTCTTGTAGGGAATTTTGCTTTTTAATTATTTGCTTTTATTTCATGGATTGCAGCACTTTATGTCGATTTTAAATTTCTTTCTTGTATTCTGTGTTTTAGGTTTTAGGTTTTGTTTTGATTGTTCAAACTGCGATGGATGTTTTGAAGCTCGACTGCGAAACTAGTTTGCCCTTGGGTATCAATAAAGTAACCTGAACCTGAAGTCGAAACTGCACTATGACAAACTGCGACTTCCTTGACGTGCAAAATTATCGTGTAATTCATGGCAGAAGGATCAAAAAAATATTTTTCTCTCAACACTGACTACCGTACAAACCAGAAGGGGAGGAACTTTGCCTCTCTATGGTTGATGTACTGCCTTTGCGCCTTCATTTTCACGGGAGATTGTATCCAGTGGTAGAAAGAGTTGCACAGTGAAAGCGAGGCTTATCGGGAACAAATATAAATGCAGATGGTGATCAACATTTAACTCATAATAATAAGTTAAAGCAAAAATGTGTCTTATTCTATAAACATATATCTTGCATTGCAGGTTACAACAAAATATATTCCTAAGTGAACATGTATAAACACAACAGAAACCCTTACAATCTCCGCTATAAACTGAAACTTAGTTAAACAGATACATTTGTTAACAACAGAACATCATGATAAAGTCACTTTATCGTCATTTAGAAGAACAGGTTTGTTTCAGGTACAGTGTTACTGATCAGATATGCTCTCCAAGTGAGTTTGCGGTTTGCAGACAAAAATATATTAAAAATGTATAATGCAGTGAGGTTCTGGGGGTTTCTCTTTCTCTTTCTCTTTCTCTTTCTCTTCTTTCCTGGGCTGAATCGTCCATCGCACCCTGATGTTAGTCAGTCCTTGACTCTCTAGCAGTGCACCCAGCTGAAGAGAAATAGAAGAAATATACATACTTTTTCTCCAGTTTCTGTGACATTGCAGGTTCTGTATAGCCTCATGCCATATTTTGTAATTTTTCCACTACAAAGACTGAACACACAGAGAGAAAGAGAAAGCGTTGTACCTGTTGGAGGATCTGGGTGTTAATAGCTAGATCTCTCATGTCAGCGTCAGTCTGAATCTTCATGCTCACCACCGCGGAGTTCCAGTTTTGACCAGGATGATAATAAACATCTAATCACCAAAGAAAGAGACTGTTAGGTAGAACACCGTAAAAAACAATATTTCTTTGTGTCGTAAGTGAACAATCACCTTCATGGCAGATGAAAGCAAGCTCTCTCCAGCAGTGATCGTCATCCCAGTAATGTTGGGCATTCTCAGTCACACAGTGCTGGCTACCATCCCCGTTATTTGGCTCGTTTATTTGCCAGTTCCTGAATGAGCTGTTGCTGTTATCAGACCAAGTCCACGGCACTCTGTACAGACCGATCCATGCAGTGACGAGGAACGGTATCACGTTTTGCACATTTGTGTTTTCTTCATTGCTCTCAATCACAGGTAGGTCTGTGTGGTACAGTCTGCAGTAGTCACGGGCATCAGTCCATGTTTTCCAAGTTGGAATGAACACGTAAGTTTTCTCAGTTTGGTTTGTTTCTGCAACAGACAGAAGTGAAGTGACAATGAATGAATGAGTATTTTCGGGCAGAACAGTTTTAGGAAACCATGTTGGATAGCTTCAGCAGAGTACGATTCTAGTCTTTTGCTTTTTTGCCAAGAGTTGGATGAGAAAATAAAAAACATTATAATTTTTGTTTAATATAAAGCTGGAGCCAGCCTGTTAGCCTAGCTTAGCATAAGGGCTAGAAACTGAATTGTCAAAAACAAAGTGACATGAAATACAAGAGTGCTTTCCTTTTTTGCACCATTGACTTAGTGAGCTTCAACGCTGCATTTCAAAGTGGCATCCATTTGGAGGCGGTAAAATTCACTCTTGTATGCAATTGTGTCTTTTCTAAAACTCACTTTACATTCAGTTTGACAAGAAATGAACAATAAAATGTTGCTGCCAGACAATTCAAGACACACTTTCTTTACAAAAGGGGGCTCTTATTTTATATGTACAGGTGTTCTTTATGTTTTTTTTTTTTTTTTTGTTTTTTAATAGATTTTGATAAAGAATTATTGTTTAAATCTTTATAAAGCACATACACCAAATATTTTGGTTTAAGCTTCTTAAGAGAGAGGATTAACCAGTTCTTTCTGTTTGATGTCTTTGTAGCTGGGCTACCAAATAAAATGTTGTTGAGACAAAACGAGCATTTTGAATATATCCTCTTTGGCTCTTAGGAAATCTCTCACTAGTTTAGGTTTATTTCATGGTCTAAATAATAAATGAGTAATGAAAATAGAAAAAATAATTGTCAGATTCCACTGATCAGATATATTCTTACCAGTATAACAAACAAAGCTGTACACCTTTTCACAGGACATATCGACCCATTCTCCAAAACTGTTCATCAGCCCACAGTTCTCTGCATAGAAATTATTTGGTTCATGAGAACCCCAGGCTTTATAACCAGTTTTGCTCGTTTCACCAGTTGCTGACCATCTCCAGGAGTTGCTGTCATTGCCCATGGGTCCTGCCCACGATTGTGGGTCATCCCTCAGTCCAATCCACGCCACATCTGTGTCCAGAGTAGGTCTGTTCAACCTGCTTATGTCCTCCATGCTTTTGATGGTTGCCAGGTCTGTGTAATACAATCTGCAGTAGGCCTGAGCGCTGTCCCAGTTTGTGGGCAGGTTGACATAGTGGAACTTACGAAGGACGCAAGAGGAGGGGATGCAAAATCCTGCGGATTAAAGATAGACGATATACATGTGTTTAGACTGGCATATTTATCGTTTATGACACATTGGCTAAAAGCAAGCACTTATCTGTTGAATTATGTAACACTGCTGATCTTACCGAAGAGGAGGAGAATCAGAGTTACAGTACGATCCATTTATGACTCAGCTACAAACAAGAAGACAATAGGTATAATAACATTCTGTACATACATACAGTATATATCACACACTGCACAATCACACAGGAGCTTTCTGTTATTCCAACACATTCTCACTCTGACCTCGTCACAAATCGACTTTTGGTCATGGACTCTCTGGGACACTGTGTCAAGTCCCGCTTGCCCTAGTTGGACTTTTGCCACCTTAACTTTTGTCCTTGTCCCGCTGCGTTTCTCCCTGACGCCATCGACAACCAATAAACTAATAACAGCAACCGAGTATCATGCTGTCGTTAACGGATGGCTTTTTTGTCACTGTCTGACGCCTGATTTCGACGACTTCAGAGTGAGACTGGGTTGGTTATTCTGGTTGGAAGGACCTTTGCTTTGGTTGACACTTGGCAAAGCTATGCTGGGAATTATGTGAGGTTGCAGAGAATATTAACGTGCAAATCCGGACGTATGAAACAAAACAAATATGAGAGAGAGATGATGTCTGAAACATGTTTGATTCTAGCTGTAAGGGCAGGGAAACCCTTTGAAATAGGGTGCAGGTGGTGTCTAAGGTGGCAGTGTGATATTAATCTTTAACAGCTGATACTCAAACAGCAGCAGGCTGTGGAAATGCTGTAGTAATTTTTAATTTAAGTGTTTTCACATACTTTGACAGTACAGTTAAATCCAGCCACTATAAGCCATGACAAATATGTGTTCTGTAGTCTGTATTTTCAGCAGCGCTGTAGGTATTTTTAGAGACACAGATTCAGGTTGGCTGAAGTGGTGTGTGCCGTTGTGTGTGCTGAGATAGAAGTGAAATAGAGTGGAAACCTCATCTAAGTGGAAATGAGCAACAGCTGCGCTCCAGAGAGGTGGTCTGATTAGGCAAATCATGCAAAAACCCTGTGTACGTCTGTAACAGATGCAGAAATAAAACTTCAATCTGAAAATATTAACAAAATCAGAACAAGGATTTGGTGGTAGACTTTGCATTACAGGAAACAATTATGGCTTTGGTGATTTGCAAATCAAACGACATCGGGAAGTCTGGGCTCAGCTGATACTAAATTTGTTTAGGGTGAATATGACCTGTGAATATATTTCAGTGTATGATTTAGTGCTATACATTGCAATATAGCAATTTAAATGCAGTTGAAAGAACCAAAGAGTCATTTTTTTTTTTAAACCAAACTCAGTCTAATTTCATTTACGTTACCAAGCCAGTGTTTTATCTACATGTCACTAAGTCCTGTGACCTGCAAATCTCCTTCTAGGTGCTGACATTGTATCTTTGGTGAAGTTCCATCTTTTTATGCCAATATACATCAATCAGTCCACAGAGAAATCCTAGATTCTAGATGAGGGAGTGATAGGACATCATAGATCATATAGTGGTTCCCAACTTGTTCAGTCACAGGGTCCAGATTTCTCTTTAGTCATTAGTTCAAGGTCAACACACATTAAATACATTCAACATAATATTTGCATTTGGCCATATCTCAAACTAGTTTGATGTCTCTGTTAAGTAGCTGTTCATTATTTATTCACTCCACAGAAGGAAATGCACTTCAAAATAAAAGCTCTGTGCTAAAAATTCACTATACTTAAAAATAAGGTGTGTTTTTTACTAACTGATATGTTAGCAAGTTACTTGCAGTCCATTCAAAATGGACCTGTGACCATCTTTTGGACCGCGACCCACCAGTTGGGAACCACTGATATAGTGTAACCAGACAACCTGCAACCTTTCTATCAGTCTTGCATAACCAGACCTATCTCCACACTTTGTTTTAACACTGTGCAAGCACTAGAGGAAGGTCTGTCTGAAACCATCATAATTCTGCACTTATAGGTTGTTTGTATTTATTTTTTAAACCAATCTCAATCATCTTGGGCAACGTTGCTCTTGCAAAATAGTGCTGGAGATAGCAGAAGGGGTGGAGAATTCCATCTGAAATAGACTAGCACTCTTCAGACAGAGCAACCCAGTCGCCATAAAAATATTTATAGCCTACTACTTTGTAAACCCAGTTTTGGGAGCACAGTCCCTGCTGGAAAAGCAAATACTTCTTAGCACTATCCCCACCAACAAGTTGCTGCAAAACATCCATGTTTGGCACCTAAAAAGCTGCTGGAATAACAGAAATGGCTCGCTAAATCTCAGCCAGTCTTATTGTTTCTTGGTCTCAAACAATGGTCTGCAGCTTGCCATCCACCACCCCCTCCAACATGCACATGTAACATATTTGTGATTAGTCGAAATATACAATGCCAAAATTTTCCTGACTGGGCTGGACACAAAACACATCTCATCTGTGTATCTGTGTACATGATCATACAACGAAAATTTGATTTACATATTAGTTACTTTAGAAGCACATTAATGCCACACCTGCCAGGAGGATGAATTATCTTGGAAAAGAAGAAGTGCTCACTAACACAGAGTTTTACAAATTTGTGACCAAAATTTGGGAAAAAACCCCAGAAGTGTTGCTTTAAAATTTTTGTTTAGTTCAGTTCAAAGTCTCTTTTTTTAAATAGCAGCAAATACAAAAAATGACTGACTGTAAAAGTTTTAGCAGCTTTCACTGTTTCCCACCTCTTATGAGGAGAAGACAGAAAATACTGAAATCTTGGATCAGACATTAATTTCTTTCCTTGCTGACAGTTTGCAGTTGTATTTAATTACATCATCACATTCCTGAAAATATAAAAGACATACTCACAATGATTGTTGAGAGCTGAAGTCTTTGCAATATCCTCCAAGCATGTACGTCTGCTAATCCCCTATGAAAAGTAAGGTACGGATTGTTCTTGTCACTATTTTCATATGCAAAGCATGACCTTGGTAAAGGTTCTCTGGTGTGGCGCCGACCACAATGTGACCATGACGTCATATCATACCAAAGTTTACTAAAAGGGCAAGTGAAAAAAGTGTCTTCCATAAGGCTGCAATGAATTACTTTCATTATCAAAAAGTCTGCTGATTATTTTTTAGATTTATTGTTTTGTCAATAAATAATAAAAATAGTGTAAATGCCTGTTATAACTCCCCAGACTCCAAGTTGAGTCCTTCAAATGTTTTCTTTTGTTCAACCAACAGCCAAAAGCCAAACCCAAAGATATTCAGTTTACAATTATATAAAACAGAGAAAAACAGCACGTTTGAGTTGCTGGAACCTGCAATTTTTTTTGGCATTTTAACATAATAAATTGTTCAATTATTAGATAGTGACCAACAGACAAATGAAGTGTGTGGGTCTCTTTGTTGTAGTACTTGACTTGTTTTATTTTTGTTAATTGTTGTTGGTGTAGCTTGAATATTGAATATGGAGTCCCTCAAGGAAGCCCTCTGGGCCCATAAGATGTGCCCTGAATAAAAGGCGTCAACAATTTAATAAAACCTGGAAACCCCTCAAATTTTACCTTGCAACTACAAATCTAGCACAACAGACCAACCCCAGTACAGACTGTACTATAACTGGAATGACTGAAGAGTGATGGGTCTCTGTGGGTGGAGAGAAGTGGGAGGAGTGGAGAAGTGATGTGGGTGTGGGAGGGCAGCCCTGTTATTTTGGGGATAATGGTCAGCTTGTTCTTGTTATTTTTCTTTTTTTTATCATTTTATTTTATGTTGATGTATTTGCACTCTACTACCTTATTTGATCCTACCTCTGTACCTAATATAACATTTGATCCCTTTTTCATCTGAGGGCATTATGTACAATTGTTAAATTCAGAAAAATGAGCCCTAAATGTAGATGTTGATTGGAACCTGCTAATCAGCACCAATATGCAGATGACACACAGTAATATATCCCAGTTTATCCAGATGGCCTGAGATCTTAATATTCTGTTAATATATTATTGATTAAAATTTATTTACAATAAAAGTGTACTTGCAGGTTCAAAAGTATTAAGAATATATATATTTTATATTATTTTATTTATTACTGTTTTATTCATGATATACCACTCTACTTCTGGTTCAGTTTAAAAATTGCCCTCCACCCAAAGGTTTTTCTAGACTCATGCATCACATGGACACAGCTGTTCCTCAAACAAATTAATAAGGTAATCTTCTCTTCTGTCAAAAACTACTACTTTGACTGCAGGTGGCTAATTTTTACCATGCTTTTATGATAATGTTACAGTGGTTACAGAAAATTAGCCAAACCAAGTTGTGACAAAAATGTGTTGACGAAGCACTGAGTTGTTAAATTTTACTCATGTAGCTGCTGGCTAGTTATCTATATTGCTAATTGCCATCGTGCTACACTGGTTACAGACAATAAGGAATACAGTAATACAGGACTGACAGCCTCTATTTATATTGAAAACAAAACTTAAACATGTCTAACAACAAAAGCAAATCTGATAAAGCTGATGCTTACAGTAGCTGATTCAAGCCAGTCTGTCAGACACTTTATTCACCAAGTACCATGTACAAAGAATTTGTTTAAGTGCAGGTGACAGCACAATAAAGTAGTAAGACGACAGAGTAAACAAACAGCAAACAAGCAAGACACAGCCATAAAATAAACACAGCAATCAACAAATAGTTCTGTTCATTTTTCATTAGACTGTTTTTGGTAGATGCAAAGCAAAAACGCAGAATATAGCATTTTTCATCAACCCAGTCAGATACATTCCATTATCATATATATTCAATACATTAAAACTTTACTAGGGCTGTCAGTGTTAAAAAAAAAACTCCCAGATGGCTCAACTGACAAGTCAAAAGTAACATGCACAGTGTGACAAAGGAATCACCGAAGTACTTAAAAAGTTTAAGCTACCACTTACGAGCTCAGCATAAGTCTGCGTCTTTGTGACCTGTCAACCACCCCAACCTTCCTCCCAAAAAAAGTTAATGAAAAAACAGCAATGAGTAACAACAAAACACCCACATTTGGTGCCTAAAAAGCTGCTGGAAACAAAGCAATGACTCCCTTAATAACAACCGGTTTTGTCATTTATACGTCTCTAACAGTGATCTGCAGCTTGGCAGGCGTCTTGGCTATGTGACACACCATCCACCATCCCCTCCACCTCTCGATGACAAAGTCAGCTCATGTATTACATCACTTTAGAAACGTTGATAAGAGGTGTGCAAATGTAATGTCGTTTTGGTTTGCAGGAATGTACAATGCTATTTTACCACATCATTTTTATCTGGTGACTGGGCTGCACTTCTTTGTACAATTGCAACCAATGATTGGTTCCACCATCGATTTTTCTCCACATTATCTGTTTTGATTAATTATTTGGTCAGAAAATAGTAAATAAACAAAAAACCTTAATAATTTCCCTAAATTCAACTTATGTATTTAAGTGTCCTGCTTTGTCTGACCAGAGCCCCAAAAAATGTTTAGATTCAAGACACACTGGACAAAGAAAATTAGCTAATCTTCACATCTGAGAAGTTGAAACTACTGAATGTTTGTTTTTGTATAGAAAATTAATAGCTTATCAAAATGGTTGCGGAAAAATTAACCCATCCTTTCAGCTCTACATTTTGTGCATCAGGACAATTATTTTTTTTTACCATTTATTGCTCACATAGTTATATCGAGATATATTACCGTTTCAACATGTAGCAAAAGGTTATTTATCTCTTATTATTTTATTCCTACATCCTATAAGCTGATGTGTAATTCCATACACAAATTACCTGATTAACAACACAACAATCATTATATCAATCATTTAGTAGGTTTGAAAATAAAAATATATATTAAAAATGAAAAATGCAGTAAGGTTTCTTGGGTTTCTCTTATTTTCTGGGCTCAATCTTCCATCCCACCTTGAAGTCAGTCCATCCTTGACCCGTAAGCACTGCACTGAGCTGAGGAGAAAAAAAAAGAAATATCCAGATGTTTTCTTTATTTTTCTGAACCAGTAGACTCTGTAGTTTACCATCGTTTTTTATCTGTCATTTTACAGATTTAAAAAAAAAAACAGAGATAAAGAGTAGTACCTGCTGCAGGATCTGGGTGTTAGCAGCCGGATCGGTTATGTCAGCGTCAGTCTTGAAAGTCATCCTCACTGCGGTCTTCTGTTTTAGAACTGAACAGCACAACAAACATGCAGCCACGGAACAAAGAGACACTGTCAATTTTGACTGATAAAACTCAAAATAATTTTCTTTGTGCTGTAGTGAACAGTCACCTTGCTGGCAGATGAAAGGGTACTTTTTCCAACAGCTGTGGTCATCCCATTCATGGTTACGATTCTCAACGCCACAGAACTCGTCACCATCAGAGTTACCTTGTTTGACGTTATTTGGCGCGCCACTTAGCCAGGATCTGAAGGAGCTTTGGCTCTTGTCAGACCAAGTCCACGCCACTCGGTACAGACCAGTCCAAAGTCTATAATCCAATGGTGCAACAGAGCGTACCTCATGGTTTTCCTCACTGTTCTCGATCATGGCTAAGTCTGTGTGGTGTTCTCTGCAGTAGTTGCGGGCATCAGCCCACGATTTCTCAATTGAAACAAACGTGTAGGTTTTCTCAGGTTTGTTTGTCTCTGCAATAGACAGAAGGGAAATCAGTGTAAGAATAATTTGAGGGTTCTGCATCACAGCTACTCATAATTAGGGTGAGGTTGAATTAATTTGACTAATTTGAATTATTGTTTTTGCACTATGTATAAAATGTCTACATCGTGATATGTTTTCAAATTTGCAAAAGGTTTTTTTTCAGCCTGAAATTAATATAGATGATAGTTGGCTACATTAGCTGTCTAGAGTCACGGCAGTCCTGTAAAGTGATGATTAGTTGTACTAAATGCATACTGCAGTCTGTGACCGTGGTGACTTCGGGTATCTCCGCTCTTCTTCGGTGCTTGTTAGTTCAGGCTATCTTGTAGTACAACATGTAAATACCAACAACAAACTTTTTAAAAAAAAATTTAAAATGATTTTAAAACTCTAAACTCTAGTTTGGGCTTCATGGAACAAACACGATGTCAGCCTTGAATTGCACCAGACACATTCACAAGGAGAGCTAAGATGCATCTGCAAAGCTCCAGTCCTGCAGCTGTGGCATTTCCTTTGAAATTCATCAGTTGAAAAAAAGTAATCAGGAAGTAACATCGAATCTTATCTTACCAGTGTAACAAACAAATCTCCGTTTTTCTTCACAGCGTGCATCATACCATTTTCCAGAAGAGTACATTCCCACACAGTTTTCATTTCCATTATAACTTTGTGGCTGGTAACGATCCCAGTTCTGATAACCAGTTTTGCTCATTTCACCGGTTGCTGACCATCTCCAGGAGTTGGCATCATTGCCCATGGTTTCCTTCCAGGATTTTGGGTCATCATGCAGTCCGATCCACGCCCATGAATAAGTGTAAGGGGGTTGTAGCCTGTTTATATCATCCATACTCTCAAAAGTCGCCAGGTCGGTGTATTTCGTTCTGCAGTAGTGCTGAGCGTCGCTCCAGGACATTGTCAAAGCAACATAGTGGTACTGCCGAAGGGGGAAGTGAGAGCAGGAGCTGATGCTGAATCCTGAGGGTTGGTGAGAGAAAGCACATTTAGTATTAAGTGAATTATTGGAATGAATTGAAAACAATTCTCAGGGTTTCAAAAAGAAAGGAAAAATATGAAAAAAGTATTGTGCATAAATCTCTGCTGCCCGACAATTTATTCTCTCTGTTTTCACCTTTAGGCCTCTTTCATGCTCCATGACTCAACAATCTTACAACACTGTGGCGTGATGCGCTTGACCTTGACCAAAACACACAATTCATGCGTGCGATTATGTAAATGACTTGACCTTACCAGAGAAGAGGAGAATCAGAGTCATGTAACAATCCATTTCTGTTGTTTTTACTGCAAACAAGAGGAAAATAAGTCAATAATAAAATGTAACACTGAACCAGTTACTCTGGCTGATTGGGACCTCTGCACTGGTTTTTACTGGGAGAGGCTGGAAATCATGTGAGGTCACCAAACTTGAGGAATCAACTGATATGATAAAGCTGCAACACACACACACACACACACACACACACACACCTGCAACATTAACAGGAGAAAGAGGAAGAAAAGGTCAAATGTGTCAATATGTGAAAACACCTTTTATAAGTCACGTGAAGAGGCATCTTAAAACATGGCGAAGTAGATACAAAGATATATCGGTGGTGTACTTTGTGTTCCTGGGATCATTTTACTGTATTTACTCAGTACTCACGATTTGGTGATTTGCAGATCCAAATAAGTCTCGAGGTCACAAATTAACATCTCCGTAATACAACTACTTTGTTTCAATTTTTACAAATGAACATCAGCAACCTTTAAATGCTGATTCTGAAACTCACCTGCTTCCTGGTCTTAAATAAACAGTTGGATAAGTACTCCCCTGCAGCTGATTGTTGTAAAAGTGCAATGGAAAAATAAAAAAATATACTCACAAGTTTAAAATTCAGCTTTTGAATGTTGTTGTAAAGTTGAGATCTGAACTCTTTGCAGTGAATCCTTCCGAAAATGTAGAGACGGAAAACACTGGCTTGAGTTTTTTTATAGTGCTTGGTAGTATTTTAAATATGCAAAGCACAGTACTCCTTTGGACGTTGATTGCATCATACAAATCATACTCCTGGCAGACCATTGCATAACCACTGTTGATGAAATTTATATATTTTGTTAGGTTTGTTGAGGTTAAGCTCATCAGCGTATGATATGATAGCCTCGGCCACCAGTGTGTGAATGTGACAAGTAATGTAAAAGTGCTTTGAGTTGTTGGAAGACAACAAAAGTGCCACACAAATGCAAAATTCACCCCTGTACAGTTTTCATGAATAGGGAAATTAGCTTTAGAGACAAAACCTTCTTATGCACCAGGATGTAAACATGTTTATTTTTGCTGTAAAGTTGGGCATTTTAACATGAGGGTCTATGAAGGTTGGCTCACTCTTGGGAAGTGAGTGGCCTTTAAAAGAAATGTGGTTTCTGGCTTTTTTTTTTTTTCAGTCCTGGAGGTCACCGCTCGCTTGGAAGAAAACTTGTGTCAACAAAACATATGTGGTCAGGGGCATTTGAATGAATCAGTTTGTCTATCAAAACATCATATGCAACGATTTGCAGTCGACGAACGAAAGAGATTAAGAAGCAAACCTTTCAGAGGTGACCTCTAGTTTAGTTAAATGAAATGTAAATGGCTCTGCAGAGTCTCTGCTGCTGACATTTTAAAATACTACATATCTTCATGAAACTTCCTTAGCTGATTACTTAAAATGGTATGGAAAAAAATATGTATTACAAGTTTTAAATTTTTAATGTTTAATTATGCAAATTATTCATTATCTCATTAAATATGTGCAAATTTTAGGAAGATAAATTTGAACATCTGATAAAGCCAGGTGCAAAATTCTTTTTTCATTTTGTTAACATATAAGATGAAAAAAAAGAGGGATTTAAGGATATCTGGAGGTGACTGGAGAAATTTAACTGTAATTGGCAACTGGGTGGCGCTATAACAACAGAAAAATGCTTAAAAATGACTAAAATGCGACTGATCACTGTGGCTCCCCCTGTGGACCAATGTTGTTGTTTTTTCTAATTTTTGGTATGACTAAGTCATGGTATGGTATGCTGTACATAATCATGGAAACTCAGTGTGTCATTCTGTCTGTCCCACGTTTTTCTACTCACTGACGTGGTCAATCTATGTGAAACTGCACATAGGCATTGAAAATTGGCATAGAAGGTGACAAAGCTAGCAATGGGTATGGACTTATTATTGTAGCAGAGTGTGTGCTAACACACACAGAAAATATGGAACACTTTGAAATGACAGTGATTCTGTGTGTGAGTCTGAGTTCATACTGCCTGTGTTCATACTGATAATTTAGAACTTTTTTCAGCTGCTGTCTTTACTTGATTACTCCACTTACTCTTAAGTACGATCCAGAAATATATTCTCCATAAAAGTCACGTGATTCTGAAAATCCTGTTTGTTTGTTTAAAATTGTACAGTAACATTAGAGAGTGGCAAAATTATCACAGTACCCTGATACCCCCTCAGTCTGCTGAGGGTTAATTTCGCACACCTGGGGACACCTGTTAGCCTGTTTCAATGTGTGTTCACCAAAAGCTAAGATGGACTCTTGCCTTGCCTCTGTAGGATTCTTCCTTGGGAGGATCCTTGACTTTGAACCAAAAGTAACCCCTACAGACATGTACCTAGACCCTGTATCGGTTTAGTGTTTCCACTGCAGATTATTAAATGTAGGTGGGGTTGTTGTTACTCACAGCTCCATCCAGCTCTAGCTGTATTCCCTCTTCACTAGTGATAAAAAGTCTGCACCTTGTTTATTGTCCACAGAATGAGGCTGCACACCAACAGGCTGGAGTGAGAGTCTTTCTCGATGGGATATTTAAAAATAGCGGGTCTGTGCTTTAAGTCCTTGTCAGGCAAGAACAGGTGTTTAGTGTTGCCGGAGTGCACAGGAACGACGTCCCGGCACTTTTTTGTCCAAGTGAGGACTAGAATATATGGAGTTCTGTAATGATCTCATACAAAAAACACCAAGAACAGTTTATCAAATCCACATCTTTACTCAGGAGGTCAGGGGTCAAACACGTGAAGACAGTCAGCAAAGGCAGAAAAGTCCATTCAGGAAAATCACACAAAAAGCAAAGTCCATAAATCCAAGCAGAGTCAAAAACCAAGAAATCAAATCAAAGTATGAACACGTTAGGGCAACAAAGACAATCTGGCAACTGAATGGGGGAAGCACTGGGCTTTAAATACACAAGGGTTGCTTACGAACTACACACAGGTGAGTGGAACAAGACACAGGTGAAACACATGAGGTAATTAACAAAGGCGGGAAAACTCAGGAAGTAAAAGAAACACAATGAAAACACATTTCAAAATAAAACAGGAAGTGGACATAAACACGAGCATACATTTGACAGAATATCAGTTCACATCATTCGGTTGAAATTAACATATATTTTTTAATGCTTGGAAGATCCACTCATTACTAAATGTGTATGCCATCCAAGAGAGACAATAAAACCAAATAGATTGGTCAAAGTTTTCACACTGAAATTTAAGGTGTACTGATGGATTTACATTGTCAACTCATGCATTGAGTAACATTACAAGTAATTGTTCTGTCTTAAAGTTGCTGGCAGTTGGCCAGTTTTTGGTGGCAAAACATCCTTTATTTCATAATCACAGTTCACTAATGTATGTTAAACTTGTCACTTATGAACAGTGGTTATATAAGCTTTAAAACCAGCTACAATTAACCTGCGGGCATGAGTGACGATTCTCTATTTACAAATAAATGGACTGCAGTGTTCACAGCTCCACCTTTTAGTACTTGAGCTGTGTGATAGGAACCCCAACAGAGGGGGGACAAAAAATGAGGACTATAAGGAATGGTACTATTGGTACCATCCACAACTTTTCACAGTGGATACAAAAAATGTGTATTGATCTGAACTAAACTGAACCTGACTGCTTTTTTTCCAGGCTACCTTGTGTATACAGGTGACACACCTGTGTGTGAGGCTGGCCTCATCAAATGGATTGATAATACCAGATTATGTAATGCCCCCTGAGCGGTCCCTTGGTGATGGAAATTTGAACTTTGGCGAGCTATAGTTTATATAGAGTACTGTATTATTGTGTATTTTAATCATACACAGCATAGCCATTTGATTTGTGCATCAATTTGAAAAGCATTTGAAGCCGTCAATAAAGATCAGTATATCATACAGTTGTTTATTTCATAACTTTATATTCATGTAATAAAGACAGATGTCAATTAGATGCTAATCTGCATGAGAAATAAAGAAAAAAAAAAGGTTGTATTAATCATCCGCTGTGATCCAAACAGATGTGATAACTATAAGTGGTTTCCTCCTCTAAAAACATGTCTAACTAAAACAATTTTAACAGAGCTGTTGATGACAGTAATAAAGTCAGGTCAGCCCCTAAGAAACTTTATTCACCAAGTATCATGTACAAGGAATTTGTTTAAGCACAAGGTCCAAAATACACAGCGAGCAATCCAGCAACAACATTATTCTCACCAATTAAGACACACAGTAAAATCAACTCAGCAATCAAAAAACATATGAATTAATTTTTCATTAGGATGTTATTGGTACATCGGCTGTCATGGTACATAGAAAAAACACAGCATGTAGGGTTTCTTAATCGGATTTTGTGTTTGTTTATGATATGTCCAAGTGATAGAATATTTATGTAGAATAACAAGGGGCCAAGGATGGAGCCTTGGGGCACACCACAGGTCAAAGGGGCCACTGAGAAGGAGGCATTACCGATGGCGACTGATGAAGACCTGTTTGATGAATATGATTTAAACCATTTAAGGGCAGTGTCCTTGATGCCAACCCACTTTTCAAGGCAATCGTATCCAGTGACCAACAGCATCAAAAGCAGAGCTCAAATCCAGAAGAATTACAATGGAATAATCACCAGCATCAACTGTTAGTAAAAGGTTATTAATAAGAGCAGATTCAGCCCTCTGATTTGCACAGAAACCAGATTGAAATTTGTCAGAAATGTCATGAGTATCAATAAAAAAAATCAAGTCGAAATAAACAGTCTTCTCTAAAATTGGTCATTTAGAAATGGATCTGCATTTTTAAAAAAAAAAATTAGGCTTGGTTTCTTGAGAAGTAGGCGTACTACACGCTTAAGGCAAGAGGAAACACAGCCAGTGGATAGAGAGCTATTTACAATAGATATAATGACAGGACTAACACCATTAAAAACCTCTAAGAAATCTGGCTGACGTAAAATCTGACAGATTTGATGAAGGGGAATCACCTATATTCTTCTTATGTCACTTTAGAAATGTTGATATGTATAAAATGTGTAAACGTAACATATTTTGGATTTACAAAATTTGTAATGATTCTTTAGTTTCCAAACAAACCTGACAATGAAAATCAGCTAATCTTAACATTAAAGAAGCTGAAACTATGTAATGTTTGTTTTTGAAAAGAAAATGAATAAAATAAATAATAGATTAATAAAATAGTTGTAGATAAATTCACTCATCATTTAAGCTCTACATTTTGTACATCTTTTGTCCATCGATTGCTCACATAGTTACTGTAAAACTTCAATTAATACCCCAGGCTATTAATTGCTTAAATCACTGAAATCAACAGGCCATTATTTGGACAGGCCTTTAATTCCTTTCACACAAAACTGTTGCTCAGCAAAGATGGGAAACACAATCAAAGTGTTAATTTAAACCAGTATGAATATTACTTATATTAAAATTAGGCTTCAGATGATATATCAATTACGAATCATTCATCTGATCTAGCTCCGACAGACAACTCATCAGAGAGTTATGGCACGTGAGGATTACAGCACCCAGCATACGCACACAACACTTCTTATCCTGTTAAACAATATTCATAACTTTGATTAATTTTTATGAAAATAACGTTTGATTCTTTTGATCTGAGGAATCTTACGGACTAAAGGAATATGAATAACTTACAGGTTAATAGAGGACACATAGTTTGAGGTTTTATACATCCAAAGAACTTCTATGAAACAAAAAAGGAAAAACTTCCTAGCAACCACACCAGGCCTCTCACTGAGACAGGCATCTATATGTCAAAATGTCCAGCCATACTGGGCTAGTAAAGGGGACTATTTTTTCATTGACGTTTTATGGTAACCATATCACCAAGTTAATATGTAGCACACAGCAAAAGGCTGTTTATCTCTAATTATTATATTCTCACATCCCATACACTGACGTGTAATTACATACACAGATTACTTGATTAACAACACAACAAAAATGATCAAATCGTTGATGATGTTTCCAGATAAAATATATTATAATTTTAAAAAGCGTTGAGGTTAGTTTAGTTTCTCTTATCCTGTTTTCTGGGCTCCATCTTCCATCCCAGCTTGAAGTCAGTCCATCCCTGACTTGTTAGCATCGCACCCAGCTGAGGAGAAACAAAATATATATATACAGACTTTTTCTTTTTTCTTTTTCTTTCAAAACACAAAACAAAACAGAGAATGAGTACCTGCTGCAGGATCTGGGCGTTAGCAGCCGGGTCACTTATGTCAGCATCAGTCTTGAACATCAGCTTCACTGTGGTCTTCAGTTTTAGAACTGAACAGCAAAACAAACAAAGAGACACTGTAAATTTTGATTGATAAACCCCAAATAATGTCTTTGTGTTGTAGTGAACAGTCACCTTGATGGCAGATGAAAGGGTACTTTGTCAAACAGTGGTCATCATCCCATTCATGGTCAGTATTTTCAGAGGCACAGAACTGGCTACCGCCAATGTTATTTGGGCTGCCACTTCCCCAGAATCTGAAGGAGCTTTGGGTCTTGTCAGACCAAGTCCACGGCACTCGGTACAGACCAGTCCAGGCTTGAGCTCCGGCTGGTTTTGCAGAGTGGACTTTGTTGTTTTCATCACTGCTCTCCATCATGGCTAAATCTGTGTGGTGTTCTCTGCAGTAGTCGCGGGCATCAGCCCACATTCTTTTGACTGAGATGAACACGTACGTTTTCTCAGTTTGGTTTATCTCTGCAATAGACAGAGGGGAAATCAGTATGACAATACATTATTTCTGTTGCTGCATCACAGCTACTCATAGTTACAGCTGGGTGAGGTGAAATTAATTAATAATTTGAATTATTGTTTTTGCAATAGGTGCAAAATGTCTACATCGTGAGAATGAAGGTTTTTTTAAACACGCACAAAAAGTTTATTATCAGTTTAAAAGTAACGTAGATGATAGCTGGCTACATTTGGTGTCTAGAGTCACAACAGACTCTGGTGTCTCTGCCCGTCTCCAGGTGACTTTGTAATCTTTGCTGGCGTTGTGTGTGCACATCACCGAGCAGCAGTAGCCACGGGGTCATCCCTGTGTTTCCGGGTTCTATGTTCCCCACTTAACCCTGCAACAAAGGTTCTATGTTCCCCGCTTACACAAAAAAGGTTCTATGTTTCCTGCTTGGTTGAGCCGGGAACACAGAACCCGGGAAACATAGATACGCTCCCGTAGCCACAAGATAGTAAGATAGAACTAAGGCCATAAAACTTTTACATTGAGCGGGTGGAAATGTTCCTATTATTTTGACTTAATTGGGGAGAAGGATGACAAGAACATAATTGTCAGGTGTAAATTGTTTGCAAGTAGAAGCAAGAGTCCTTCCACTGGGAAAAACATGACATCAAACTTCCTGAATCGTGGACAGCAGCAGGCTACAAGCAACAAAGAACATATGAAGCTTTTGGCTACGTATATGGTAGATAAAATGTTGCCATCTCCACGGTTGAATCTCCGTCCCTCAGACAGATTGTTGGCTAACCTCGTGATTGCTAATTGCTTATTGTTCAGTGCAACTTTTGCTAGTTCATATGTAATTGAAAGTCTTTGAGTTTTGGACAGTGGGTTGGATAGAACAAGCATTAATAGAAAGAACTGTTTGTGAATGACAGACCAGTTCACAAGAGGAGGTGAGATGCACCTGCAAATCATCAGTCGTGCAACTGTGACGTTTCACATGAAATTCATCGGTGAACAAAAGCAGGCAGGAAATGAAATCCATTAACTCAAATCTTTTCTTACCAGTGTAACAAACAAAATTCCTCAGTGTATCACAGTTCGCGTCAAACCATCTTCCATAAATATTCATCCCTACACAGTTTTCATTTGCAAGATAATTGTTTGGTTCATTTGCATTCCAGTTCTGATAACCAGTTTTGCTCGTTTCACCAGTTACTGACCATCTCCAGGAGTTGGTGTCATTGCTCATAGTTCCCTTCCAGGACATAGGATCATCTCTCAGTCCAATCCACGCCCATGAATAGGAGATAGTAGGTTGTAGCCTGTTTATATCATCCATGCTTGCAATAGTTGCCAGGTCGGTGTATTTCGTTCTGCAGTATTGTTGAGCCTCAGCCCAGGTCATTGGCACGTCGACATAATGATACTCCCGCAGGGGGAAGTGGGAGCAGAAGCTGAGGCTGAATCCTGAGGGTTGATGAGAGAAGGTATGTTTCATATTTAGTGAATCCCGTGAATTATTTTTTTATTTTTTAAATTAAGGATTTTAAAGAGAAAAAAAATCTGAAAATATATGTACAAATTTCCATCAAAGATCTTTGCATAGTCACATTAAATTAAATCAACTAATGCCGATTTTGAGAGAGACCTGCCCCTTCTTTCTTTTCCTCTCAAACTCAGCTCTAACGTAAAACTAGGCAGCGCTGCTCAAATATAAACCAAGATATTGTTACTGGGTTGCCCATTTCTCACCTACAATGTTAACAGCAACACATTCTCACTCTGACCTTGTCACATATTGTGGACTTTCCACTTCCACATACAACATGCAAGGTACCCTGGATGTTGATGTTGATGTTCTGGGGCGTTGTGTCAAGTTCTGCCTGTTACATGCATTGCCTTCTCTCAAAATATACTTCTGTTTTGACAGGAAATTTACCGTTTACATACAGTCTCTTTCAAAATAAATGCACTACGTTGGTACAACACCAAAAATTCATGTTTTTTCTCCTTCAACAGCTAACACACATGGTTAGGTTTAGAAAAGAAGAGCAGGGTTTGGCTTTTCAATCATACGGGAAGCAAACACCAGCCTCCTGGGTGAAGGTCAGTGGTTGCAGGTGAATGTCCTGCGTTAAACTATAATGGTGACCTGCTGCGTGTCGTGCCGACATTAAAGGATGGCTTTATTCATCAGTGTCTGATGCTGGATTTCAATGACTTTGGAGTGAGACCAGGTTGTTGTCACATATTGCCATATTGTGTCCTCTGTCAAAACTGCCAAACTCGCATTCGGTGTGGCGCAGTGCATTCTGTTAGTTGTAGGTTTTCTGTGTTTTGTGACTGTCTGGTCAGTAGCACCAATTTCAAAAGTATCTGCATCAGATGAAACTCTGCGTCATAACTTATGTCGTCAGTCCTGTTTAATTAAGACATTCAGTTGAATTTGGTTTACTGGGTCGCTTTCCAATGAACCAACCAGTGACCGTTATAAAGCACTTCTCCTGCTCGCAACTCTGTAACAGACTCCTCTGTACAACACGTATGTCCACATAGGCCATTTCAGAATTTGCATTTTTAATTGTTTTAAAAACTCCACTCCTCCTACAAAGTCCCTCGAGTCCTCACTAAGTGAAACAAGTCCTGTTTGTGATGAGGAAAGAAAATGACTCCTAACAATAAATGTTTTTTTTTTTTTGGCCAGTAATGATTATAATAAATCCTTCTGTTGATCTTTTATCAGTGCATACATCTCAGTTTTCACCTTTAGGCCACTTTTGTGCTCCCTGACTCAACAAGCTTATAACACTGTGGCGTGATGCGCTTGACCTTGACCAAAACACACAATTCATGCGTGCGATTATGTAAATGACTTACCAGAGAAGAGGAGAATCAGAGTTGCGTAACAATCCATTTCTGTTGTTTTTACTGCAAACAAGAGGAAAATAAGTCAAAAATAAAATGTAACACTGAACTTTGAAAGCTCTGCATGATCACACAGGTGTCTCCACTTACTCTGGCTGATTGGGACCTCTGCACTGGTTTTTACTGGAAACCATGTGAGGTCACCAAACTGCAGGAGTTAATTGGTATGATAAAGTCCCGACATTGCAAGATTAACAGGAAAAAGAGGGAGAAAAGGTCAAATGAGACTATAAGTGAAAACACCTTTTAAAGGTTGTGTAAAGAGGCATCTTAAAACATGAAAAAGAAAATACAAAAATAAATCAGTGGTGTACTTTGTGTTCCTGGGATCATTTTACTTTATTTACTAAGTGTTCATGATTTGGTGATTTGCAGATCCAAAGAAGTCTTGAGTTAAGTTTTCACCACCACTTTGATGTGTAACTGGGACCTGACGAACAAGTTGTTTTTCTGATTAAAATGTTTCAGATTTTAAATATTTAGTTTCAATATTTATAAAAGTGAAAGAGCATAAGCAACTTTTAAATACTGATTTTAAAACTCACCTGCTTCCTGGTCTTAAAAAGAACAGTTTGATAATTATTCCTCTGCAGTTGATTGTTGTAAAAGTGCAATTGAAAAATAAAAAAAATGCAAGTTTAAAATCCAGTGTTAGAATGTTGTGAATGTTATAAGGTTGAGATCTGAACTCTTTGCCATCCAAAAATGCAGAGACCAACATCACTGGCTATAACCTGCTGAAGAGCTTAACAGTATTTTAATATGCAAAACATACCCTTGGTCGAGTGTCCTCTTTTGGAGGTTGATTGCCTCGTACATTTCCAACTCTTAGCACACCATTCATGTAACTTTGTCGAAAAAAGTTTTTGCCTTGTTTTGTTTTATTTGTTGAAGTTAAAGGAACAGTTCGTAAGATTGAAGAAGATTTATTGGCAGGTGGATTACAGACTGCAACTAGCTGAAACTTCTCCAGGTTAGAATTCCTTCAGTGTTTATTGCTCAGGAGGTTTTTACCAGGAGCCAAATTATCCTTCTCCAAACCAAACAGGCCCAGTGATTTAAACCAATAAAAACACTGAATAAAATAGTTTCATGCCACAAACTAGAAAAGCACTCGGAGAGCGCAGACCTCCGCCAAGCAGCTCGATTTCCCGCCATTTTATTATTTTATCCACTTCGCTTCAACCGATCACCACCAAAATTTTATCATCTGTTGTCCCATTATCAACCTTTCCTGAAAATTTAATCAAAATCCATTCAGAACTTTTTGAGTTATTTTGCAGACAATCAAACAGACAAACAGACCAACGGCGGCGAAAACATACTCTCTTTGGCGCAGCAGAATTATTCACAGAGATCTCTTCCTCTCCAAAACATATGTACCCAGTGGTTTAAACCAGCATAAACACAGACTGAAGTAGTTTCAACGTTAAAAAAAAAACAAACAAAAAAAAACAACATATATATTTCTGATGCTCTTTGTCATGTTGGAGACAGCCGTCTGCCCAGCAACTGCTAATGTGTGCTCACCTTTTTTTCTCTAATACCTTAAGATTTGGACATTCAGGAGGTTTTTTACCAGGAGACAGATTTTTTTTGGCAGAGATCTCCTCCTCGACAAAACAAACGGACCAGGTGATTTACATGGTAAAAACACTGACTGAAGCAGTTTCACGTTAAAAAAAATGTTTGTTTTTTTCCCTGTTGCTGCTCGTCACAGAGATGCTTCTAACTACAGTGGCCAGCACGAAAATATGAAGATGCAAATGGCTGTATCTAGCGCCAGTGTTTGCTTTTTCTGCTCAGTCCTCGTACAACATTGCAGTCTCTACAAGTGAGACCTGCTCCCCATACAGACCATAGGGAACAAGTCTCAGGAAATTAAGTTCTAAGGTAACGAAAATACAACAGTTCTTATATTTAGGTGATTATACACGACACTAAAGAAAACACACTTATTGTGTTGTATTCCATTTCTGCCAAATATATACGCGTAAATCCTACACACTGGACCTTAAAGCTCATCAGCCTCATCTCAGCATAAAAAAATAAGTGTTTGACTATTTAACATATTTTTTTAAAGATGTATCGACAAATTTATTCATGTATTTATTTTTTGACTACTTGGGGGCAAGTATGGCAAGTTTATTTGTACAGCACTTTTAAACATGAAGGCCATTTGAAGTGCTTTGCATAACACACATTGAGAAAACGTGTATCACGAGGTGATATAATAACAAGACATACTTTACACATGAGGTTCATTCAACAGGTGGTGGATTGGGTGGAGGTCAGGGCTCTGTGCAGGCCAAGCTGGAAAGACTATTTCTTTGGTTTTGTGCACGGAGGTACCATCACGTTGAAATCATAGACTGTATAAAAAGAATGGACACAGCCGTTGTGGTTCGTGGTTCAAATTCAATTTCACCCCTGTACAGTTGCCGTGAACGAGTAAATTAGCTACAGAGACAAAAACATTTTTAGTACCAGGTTGTAACCATGTTCATTTCTGCTGTAAAGTGTGTCATCTTAACATGGGGGTCTATGAGGATCAACTTGCTCTTGAAGCCAGCCTCAAGTGGCCATTAAAGGAGCTGCAGTTTTTGGCACTTTGTGTTGGCTTCAGTTTTTCGGCCCCAGTGGTTGACGATGGCTTGAAACAGGAAAGGGTCTCCTCTTAACACTTCCAACCACAAAACTGGAAGAACACTAGTGTCAACAAAAACAAATGTGGAAAGGAGCATTTGAATGAATTGATTTGTGTACCAAAATATAATCGGTGATAGTTTAAGATAGTAAAATTAAATGTAAATGGATCTGCAGTGTCTCTGCTGCTGGTGCTGTATTTGCCTTTGTTGTGCCATCTTAGGTCATTAAGAGTGTGTGTGAGTGTGTGTGTGTGTGTGTGAGTGAGTGAGTGAACTTGGCTGTAACCCATACGTAAGCTCTGTCCATTCATATTTTACATCTGATTTACAACCTCAGCGCAAACCACAATTAGCATTTTGTCATTTTGAAATTGAATTGAATTTAACAGATTTTATTGTGTCAACTTCAAACTGTAATTGCCGGGCATCTGCAGGGCATATCTTCAAAAAAACAGGGCCATAGAAGCTATTTAGAAATCTTACATTTAATTTACAAAAGGAACTATGCCTGTTTTCAGAATTCAATACGTGTTACTCTTGCCGTCTTTGCATTTTTTACACAGACTCAAATGATGGCAGCATTATGCCACTCCAATTTGTGATTTTATTTATCCGGCATCAAGGAATCAAAGGAGGCGTGACGAGCCCGACATATTACATGATAGCATCGGCCTTTAGTTTGACATATAAGATGTCGGCAGTGCCTTATAAACAACACTGCTGCTCCGTACAGCAGCTAGGAAGCTTACTGTATTACAATGGGCAAAAGTTAATTTTAGCAAAACCCTACACTTAAATCAATAAATAATTATCAACTGATTAATCCATCCATCCATTTTATACTGCCTTGGAAAACCTAAGGGGCAGCAAAAACAACTCATGACCACTGGAACACAGTAAATCAGTTTATTTATTTAATAAACAACCAAAAACACTACAAGTCAGAATAGAATAAATACACAGGAGGTCTTGTAAATAAAGCACTTCACTGACTGATATTTCAGCACACAAATAAACCTTTATCCAACCAAACTGACTTAAATTGGCTTAACTTTGCATTTTGTATATGAAACATCCAAACGATGGCAATTTGTTTTTCTTCTGTTTTTGGGTCATACAGCATGACAACCAATGTCTGTTAAACCAACTGGTAAATAGAAATGTTCTCTCAATACATCAGTTATCCTGTGCGTGAAATTAAAACTGTATGACTCTGCAGGACACAGTTAAACTGTTTCCATTTATACATTTGTAGAAATAATCAAGGATAGTTAAAAAGAGATGATAATCTGTGATTCTGCAGAATTGTACAATATCTTCTGTTTGGAAAAAATATTATATATAAATAATAATAGAATATCAATAATAGAATATTATTACTTATGGGGATTATGAGGATGTACAATAACAGCAGTGCAAATACAGAAAACAACAACATCAGAGGAGACATTAAATGGAATATAATAAATATTTCTGGGTTTATATTTTGTTTCTAAGTCACTACGTCAGATTGACTTGGCACAGACGGCTGCCATCTTGTTTTTACATGGATTAGTGCATTGTGTTCTTACAACCACTAGATGGGACAAAACAAATGTCCATGAACGAGGACAACAGGTCTGAGTTAAGTAGAATGAAGTGTAAGGTCAAGTAAACCCAAAATGTGATGTCCTCATATGAGGACACGGGGTCTAAGGAGGATATCACTCAGCGTTACATCTAAATCACACATGATGTATAAAACATGCTGTCACCTAAATCCATTAAGATCTGATATCAGAAAAGCTGCATCTATACGCTGACTGATACAGTGTTAAAACTAACTGCACACAAAAAGTACAACATCTGCATGATGAGGCTGAACTGTCCTGATTCTAGTCTGGAACTTAAAAGGGAACAAACATTAATATATTTCATGTTTCCAGAGTAACTACCTGAACTACATCCTTCTCTGTATGATCGATGCTGTGGTGCATCTTTCTGGGAGCTGCTCCCACAGCGTCAACATGTATCTAGACAGAAAGACAAAAAGTATTTTTGGTATTTAGATAAGATTTGTGTGTGTGTGTGTGTGTGTGTGTGTGTGTGTGCGTGTGTGCGCGCGCGCTTGTGTGTTTGTGTTTATACTTGTACATTCTACACAGCAAGAACCAAAAACATACTTCTGCAACAGAGTGAGGACATTTTGTAAAGTGAGGACATTTGGCTGGCCCACACTTTATCAAAGGCCTGTTTGAGGGTTAAGACTTGGTTCTACGGATCAGGTTAGAATTAGGTTGAGGTCACAGTTTGGGGTTAGGTTAGGGTTCAGGGGTTGGCATTTAGATGTGGTGGTCAAGGTTAGGGTAAGGGGACCTCAGAATGCATTTTGTGAACAGGGTCCACACAAAGATAGAAGAACAAGAATGTGAGTGTATGTGACGGTGTGTTTACCTTCAGTCTCACTGCTCTGTTGTTTCTGCCTCACTGGCAGTTTCTTCCAGGTCAGTTTGAAGTCACTCACTCCCTGATGAGCAAGTGCTGTACGCAACTGAAGAAGAGAGAGATGACACTCCAGTATGTTGTATCTGTTTTCTTTCTTTGCTGCTCACACATACTCACACGGACACACACACACACACACACACACACACCATACCTGCTGCAGCAGGTCGGCACTCGAGGCTGGATCCTCCATGTTTGCGCTGGACTGGATCTTCACCTTCACCACTGTTTTCTGTGATTTGTAAACTGCACAGCATCACAAACAACAAACAGATGTTTCAGAAAAAATACACACGTTCAAGACATCCGTGTTTTCAAACAGCTGCCTTGACAAAGATTACAAATGTTTGGTCTTCATAAGATACCAGGAAAATGTTTTCTGTCATTTTATAGACCAAATGATTACTTGAAAATAATCAGGCGATAATTTTTAGCTGCAGTACCAGTTACCCCGTTCTTTCCTATGAAAGTTGCTCTGCGGCACATGAAGCCAAAAACGTTGAACTGCCCAACACATTCTCACTTCGACCTCGTCACATATCGATGTTTGGTCATGGACTTTCCTTGTTCAGATACGACGTGCAAGGTGCGTTGGTTGTTTATGTCATGTCAGGTTCCACGTGTTACATGCACTGTCTTCATTCAAAATACACCTCTGTTTTCACAGGAAATTTACTGTTTACACACAGTCTCTTTCAAAATAAAGGCACTATGCTGGTACAACACCGCAAATTGACTTTTTTTGCCTTTAACAAAAGTTTGTGGTTGGGTTTTGGAAAAGAAGAACAGGGTTTGGCTTTATAATCTTACAGGACGCGAACACCGAGTGAAAGTGGGTATAAGTTGGACCCATCCACCATTACTTCCACCCACCCTACTAGGACTTTTGCCGCCTTAACTTTGGTTCTTGTCCCGCTGTGTTTCCCCCTGATGCCGCTGCTAAACTAAAGGTGAATCATGTGGATGTAAAAGGACAGGTTTTTTCGTCTGTGTCTGACGCTGGAAGTCACTGCCCAAGTGCCAGATCTCGACGACTTTGGAATGAGACCAGGTTGAACTGCTGCATAACAAATTACCTGAGTGATCAGCGCTACTTCATCATCAGTGGTCGCATAGAGATGCTGCTACTTCCTGTTAAGCCCTCCGCTAACTTGAATGGGGATAAAATGATTCAATCGCTCTTCTTGACTCTCCAAATGTTATTAAACCAATATGGATCACATCCCGATAGTAAAGTGACAGATATCTCATTCACAGTGTAAGTCTTTGGAAAAAGTCTTTTTAGGCCCAGTGGCATCTGGTCTCAGACACAGAGGCTGTAATTTCACTGTTTGGCCACTACGAAAATTGGCTTCAAAGCCTGGTGCACTTCCTTGGGGCTTGTACTCCATCCACACTTATGTTTTCATTTTAAAATGCATAACTGTTGTTGCATTTACACCTAACGTCCCCATGCCTCAAATAGAGACTTTTGCAAAGACTGCTGAGGCCGTTTTTCGTTTGAAAATTCAAACTATCTTACTTTTTACCTTCTCCATAGTATTTTCTGTAACCATGCAACCAACCACAGAGTGGTCAATCTGCTTATTACACTTATTCAGTGTACATGAATGGAGTTATGTCCAATTTCAGGCGTGTTGAAATAGATATAAACGATGCTAAAATACTCATGTGTGCCAAGATCAGTTTAATTTTAAAATGAAAACATAATGCTGCGTGTAATAAAGCAATTCTGCACACACCACTTGTGGTGTCTAACTCGAGCTTTAATGAAAGGGAAATGTTAAAGTGATTCATACTTCCGAGGCAGAAGAAAGGGAGTGTCGCGTTGCACAGCTCATCAGTCCAGGTGCCATCTGTCAAGGCTACAGCTGCACAGTTGTGAGTTTCATTCAGGTTGTCAGGTTGTCCTCTATTCCAATTTGTGAACATGCTGCCTTCTGCAGGTTCTGACCAAAACCAGTCTTTCGGTATGTGGAGGCCAATCCATGTTGATTCTCCAACACCTGACACATATCTGTGGACTGCAGTATTTACTTTCTCACCAGGGATATAGGCCAAAGTGTACCTTTTTTCTTCACATTTGGCTTTGGCTTCACTCCAAGTCAGCTTGCGTTCATTACCTTCAAACTCACCACCTGTTGAGATAAAAACAACATCAAAATTAATTATTTTTTTGGCTAATAATTTAAGAATTTTTCTTTTTACATTTTGTGGCACACTCCAGTGCTTCCCCCTCAATCTGGGGACCGGCATTTGATTTCTGCCAAGAGCCAATTTACCCTTGCAGAGTCACATTGTGACCTTAACGACTCTGAAACTAAGAGCTCACGTGACCCCTACGACTCTGCAAGTGTTCCCACCCACACAGGGTTTATAGCCTGCAACTTCGTACCAGTCATTTAGAACTGAAGAAGCTTCTTGGATCAGAGGCGAAAGGTGTTCAAGAAATGCAAGCAAGTCCAGTTGCCTACGATATTAGCACTTACAAATATAATAAGCGGAGTAATTTACAGAAAATGTATTTTAGTGTTCTCTAAAAGATTTTCAATATCATTTACCTGATTTTGCCAACGAGGCTCAGGCCTTTGAATTCTATTGCCACCATATTTATAGACGGAGTGTATCAACAGAGAGTGAATGAGGAGAGAGAAAGGAAGGCAGAGGAGGTTTTAATTTTACTGTTTACATAGTCACTACATCATGCTGCTGTAACCTTGCAAACGTCCCCACTGTAGGAATAACAAATGATCATCTTATTAGAAAAGTCAGCATATAGGGTCTTATGCAATAACTAATGTTACCATCGTCAGTCTTTGCCAGTAGGTATCTCTTTGATGTACTGCAAGAGCAAATGTAGGTATAAAATATAATATAAATATATTGTAGGTTGTATTATACTGAAGCATTGTTCATTCATTCATTTGCTTTCATGTGCAGTGTATGGACAAGAGGGTTAGGATCCATTTGTAGCACCAAAAGACAAAACTTTGGCGTGTCCATATTCAAAAAAGTCTACGACAGCTGCTCCAAGTGTAACTCCTCATTTTGTTGGCACCATTCGGAAATGCACAAACATGAACCACTCTTTACACCATAGGCATTTTTCATATGCGGGCAGTGGGTCACAGTAACTCCAGGAACTCCGTCATCTCCCTGCTTCACGTCCTGCAGAGTTCTGGTCACCCTCCACTGTCTCCTCATCCACTCCTCATGTGTATAGTTGCATAAATACGGGCGGCGGTCAAATTCAAAAGCCTCATCCACATAATTGAAATCAGGTAAATAATCGTCCATGACACTGAATATCTTTTAGATAATGCTAAACTACATTTAAAATACTTCATATTTATATTTTATATAAATAGTAGTTATTATACTCTCTCCTAGTCTGACACGTTTCTACTGTTGTTTTCTTGCAACAAGTGACATCTCGTGATATTTCCGAAGGAGGCTTCTGCTTAACGAGGCAAACAGACTGGATCAAGTGAAAGGTAAAGAGATACCTCAGACACACAATAAAAATCTGACCGACACTGTGTCAAAAATAACCACTTTTAACAAGAGGTATTTGTAACAATCCTGAATTGCACCAATCAGGACAACCTATCCTCATACAGTGGTTCATATGGTATCTCACGATTGATTGTCCGGTGAATAACATTACGTACTTAACGTTAAGTTAATCAGGTTAAATTTTGGGAGGTAAAGTTACTTAGGTTAGGGTCAGGAAAATAAACATGGTGCCGATGTAGGTTGACTTCACACACACATTGGTCTCATAGGGAAAAGTCCTATGTTTGTTTGACCCTTCCATCACCCCAACCTGCCTCGTTCTATGTACTTTATATGATAACTTTATTGTATTATTTTTATTGCATAGGACAGCTTCAGATTGAAAGAGAGGGGATGACATACTGCAAAGAGCCCAGGTGGAAATTAAACCTGCAGCCTCTGCAGCAAGTACACAGCCTTTAAGCTACTGTGCTTTAATTTTCTTAGGTCTGAAGCACGAAACAAACTAATGTCTCATATTTGTTAATGTTTTGTTTTTACATAATCATATGATCAATTATACTGTTTTGATTAAACTGGAAGTACCTGTTTAACTGATATTAAATTGTTTTATATATGTTCTTAGGAGTTTATTGTATGAAGGTTTTACATGTGGTGTTAAAGTCGCCCCCACAGGCAGGGGCAGATGTAAGATTTGACTGCTACTGTTTCGATTAATAATGCAAAAAAATTGCAAAACATTTGATGACTGAACAAGTAGAACACAGATAAGAGACCAGTTATGATATAAGTTATAATGATATCCAAATAGTTCAAGAGGTTCTTCGAGTAATGACATCAAAACCAAAACTTAATACAAAAGGCTGCGGTGTCCCCTTCAGTTCCCTCTGAAATGTAGAAAATTCAGTACTTACCGCCCCTATCACAAACAAAACGTCTCTTCGCTGAGCAGCTGTCATCGATCCAGCCTCCGTTCGCAGTCATGGCTACACAGAGCTCATCGTTATACATGCCGTCTGGCTGACCGGATTCCCAGTTGAAATAACTGGCTGGTTGTCTGTTCACCCAGGTCCAATCTGTAACATTGTCAAACAGTCCTATCCAGGCCTTGCCTGCGTAGCCCCCAGCTGGAGTGTTCATCATCTCACTGAGGTTTTCCTTGTTTTGTATTTGGGCCATATTGGTGTGTTCAGAGAAGCAGTACTCCAGGGCGTCATCCCAAGTCATCTTCTCTCTGATAAAGTAGTAGATGTTTGGAAAGGAAGTGGAGGGGACACAGAAACCTGAGGAGGGAAGTGGGTTTGTTGAAATGTTGGAAATTGAACCTTAGTTAAAATGTATTGTTACTAATAAATAAGTTAATGTATATAGTTTGTTTTGACACTTGTACTTGTTGCAAGAATTTGTGTTTTATATAATTTTCTCGTCTCGTCTTGAAAATTATGGAAATCTGGAAAATTATACTACACGATCTATTATCTATCTATCATCACATAAATAACGTCTCACCTGTGAGCAGGAGCATCACAAACACAGCCTCCTCCATGCTGACTTTGACTTGCTGTGGATAAACACAAGATCCAACATGACGGCTGAATAACACATTTAAAAGACTCTGAGATGCTTTACTTCGCTGAGTCTTTGGGACTGATGTCAAACAAAGCCAACAAGATTTTTTATTTAAAAGGTCCAGTGTGTAGGATTTAAGATGATGTATTGGCAGAAATGGAATATGATATAATAAATGTTTCATTTAGATTATAATCACCTGAAAATAAGAATGAGCAGCACCGTAGTTAGCAGCCCCTCCGCAACAACAACACTAATTTCTTTTACATGAAACTGCTTTATTCTGTATTTTTACTGGTTTAAATCACCAAGTCTGTTTGTTTTGGAGAGGAAGAGACCTCTTTGGTTAATTAAGCTCCCAGTAAAAACCTGAATGCCTGGATCTTAAGTTATCAGAAAAAAAGGCAAGCACACATTTGCAGGTGCTGGGCCAACGGCCTGTTTTCTCCGACATGCCAAACAGTGTCAGAGAAAAACTTATTTGTAACATGAAACTGATTTACTCAGTGTTTTATCGGTTTAAATCACTAGGTATGTTATTTTAGAGAGGAGGAGACTTCCGTGGAGAATTCAGCTCTCAGTAAAAAGATCATGAATTAAAAAGAAACAGTGGAGGAATTCTAACTGGGAGAAGTTTAAGCCGGTTGCAATTCGCAGTCAAAGAAATTTAAATTATGGCAGAACAGAATGAATCAGTATTCCAACATGAAGGACGCATGGATACATGAGGACAGTGACATTTACAACATCTGAAATGGACGTATCTATTTTCGTGTGTAAAGGGAATATGAATGAGCCGTAAATCTTACATACTGCTCCTTGAAGTAAAAACAGCAAAACCAGTGTATACAAGGTAAAGTCCTGAATTCTAAAAATATACCTAAATACAGAAAGTAAAATTCAGCTACAAATCATGCAGAATGGGTCACTTCAGGATAATGTATCTTATACTACTTAATTATAATTATTTATGCATTAATGTGTGTTTTATGTAATACTGCTCTTATTAATAGAAATGCAATGGATGATGAGTTACAAACACAGTAACAATATATGAAGCTACGTATTTTCTGAGATCTCCACTTACCAAACTTTAAATGTCCTCAGGTGCCGAATATGAGCAGCTGTGTGTCCTCTGCAGGGTTTGACTGCTACTGTCGTGTTTGAGGCTGTTTTTATACAATAATGCAAATCAGTGCAGTTTGATCTACAGAGAGTCACTTTGAATAATGCTGACTGGATGAGAGAAATGTGAAACGCCCTCGCTGACAAAAAACTTCCAGCCTTTTCCTTCTTCACCACATACAACAACAGATATTACTGACAATATAAACTGGCAACATTTGACGATGAGCACGGTCACTTTGTTTGATCTTCACATGTGTGTATGAGACATGATATAAAAGTCTATCCGTGAGTCTCCAAACCTGTTAACCCTTAATGCATGAACAAAAACAGTTTAGTTAAACTTAATTCCAAATATTATGTGAATCCTAAAGACCAGGAAAAAATACTTGGTGTATGAATTCTTGAGTAAATACATAACCAGGAGAAAAGCTATCATTAGTTGTGGCTCCAGGAAGGTAAATGTTTTTCTTCACACACATAACCTGGTAAAAAAAAAAAAAATCTCGTTTTTTAATCTTGAAAATCTTATTTTAGGATTTAAGGCCCTAAATTTACCTCAAAAGGGACTCAGAAGTTTCTTTAGTTTGATATCCTGAGCAATACACTCTGGGCATGAAATAAAGAAGTGAAAAACCTCTAAACATCAAAAGTCATTTACATCACGAGTGGACGCTGACGTTGTGTTCAGTTAGATTTGAATGAATCATCTGGAAATGCTCTGAATGCAAATTATCTGAAGGTTGCAACATCTCCGTCTCTTCTCTGATCAGGTCCAAATTTACCTGAAGAATAATGATAATAATACCTTCTTATTTTGTTTGTTTGTCCTGCTTGTTTTTATGTTTATAATACTTTATCTTCTATGATATTTTATGTTTGTCATGTATGATGTCTCTTAAGCACACTGAGTTTATAGTTGTTATATGAAAAGTGCTATATAGATAAAGTTGACCAGTCGACCAGTAGTAATGTATAGGACAGTGTTGAAAATAGTGATGACAATTACACGCAGGAAATTTAATGGTTTTTACCCCTGTTCTACAAAAGACAGTATTTCTACCAAGCTGTTTACTAATGAAAATGAATATCCCATTAATATTCCTGTTTACATGCAGCCGTGCTGATTCATCTGCCCTGACATGTCATTTCCCATGTCAAAATATGGAAAAGTAAAATCGCTGGAACTACTTGCATCAAAATAAGATTTTTTGCAAAGCTGTATACTGTCTGTATACAGTTTTTAACAATTTTGTAATACTTCTTAGTCTGGAACTCTTATTCAGTTATGCAATCATTGTTTTTATCTTTTTCTTTTCATGTATGATTGTCCTTAATTACAAGGGGAAGTATTTTCAAAAGCCGTATTTAGCTTCTAACCTCACCTGCACAATGATTTCACTTTAAATTTCTTTTTCCCGTGTTTTCTTTACATGTATGTGCAAATGAACTAAACTAAACATGTGCAAAGAATGCTCCTAAAACCCGAATTACACCAGCATGTACAATATATGTTCATCTGAAAATGCTACATAGAAAAGGCCTAATTTGGAAAATCCTAAAAGAAAAGAATGTTTACACAACCCTATCAAATTCAGAGTGTTGTCATATTGATAATAATGGTGGAATATTAGTGTGCATGTAAACATAGTTACCGTGTTCTGAATCTTGCAGGAAAACTCCACGGAAGATCTCACTTCTAACTCCTAAAATACAACATATCCTACATGACACTTACATGGAACAAACAGCCGACACAGATCTTTAAAGTCAGACAAATATATCCTGTTGTTTCCTGTTATTTAAACACATGACGATAGTCTGCTCAATCTTCATATTTGCTTTTTTTTGAGTCTCTTTGAGCCCTGTTCTTGTTTCTTATTCAGGCCTCTTCAGACGAGTTGAGAGCTGACTTAATAAAAACACATTGCACCTTGTCGAGTTAAAGTTTACCTGCATGTTTTAAGACTCAGTCACATTTTAATTCCCACCACATTTGACACAAAACATCAGACTTTATAAGTATTTTCCCCCAGTGCTTTTGCCACATTTCCATCATCATCAGGCCAGAGTGGATGCCGACACTGTGCGGTCTCTCAGATTTGAATGATACATTTAAAAAGATTTGGATACAAAGACGATCTAGTCGTATTTAAATGTCTGTGCAGTGACCTAAAGGAAAACAGATCTAACATTCAGGACTTTTTCTTTAAAAAATCATGACCTATCTTAAGTATCTACAGTAAGAACAGTCAGTATTTTATAGTATTTACCTGTTTACGGTGTACATGGTGATGATTTGGAGAAACACATCACCAGCGCATGGAGCACCTCTACAGGTGCTTCCACTATGCACCTTGATTGAGTGTTGGTGAGTCAGAGAGTTGTTTTGCAGGCTGCTCATGGATCATTGCACCTTAAACTCATTAATGTTTGTTAACAATTTACATTTGGAGAGATTTGAATACGAAGATGATCTTCTTGTTAAAACACTGACCCTCTATGTAAAATAAATCATGAAAAAGAAATAAAACTGTGCTTAATATCTGAGCACTGAAAGGCGTCCTGTGTTTCCTCGGCTGTTTTACTGATCTCTTTGTCCACTGAATGTGACATTTACTTCTTGGATTTAATTAAAAAAAACACAGCATGAGGTATTCTGTATTTTGCAGCTGTTTTTTAGGTGATTGTAAATTTTAGGGTCTTAAATTTTGGCTGCAAGTCTGTGCACCTGTTCTGCATCAAGCTGACTGTAATCAATCCTTAAATGTCTCACTCTTATACTATAAATAAACACACATCTAATTATCATGGATCACTGAATGGGTCTATGAGCTACAGGCCCAGAGGCCCAAATTATTAGTTGCCCCCAGCCTTCACCTGGACGATGTCACTCAAACAGACACATACCGACCAAGAATAGATATAAAATGAGCACAAAGAAACATAAAACAACTACAATGCGATTCAAAACAGCTTCAAAGAGATACAAAATGACTACTGAGAAACCAAAGCAACTAAAAAGAGATACAAAAAGCTGCAAAGAGACAAGAAAAGAAGACAATTGGAATCACAAAGAGTCACAAAATAATCACAGAGACAAATGCATGACTACAAGGACACAAAATAATTACAAAAAGGAGCAAAATAACCACAGACAAAAAAATAAAACTCTTAAAAGACAAAAACAATTGCAAAGAGGCACAAAACAACAGAAAGAGGCTTAACAACCATGTGTCTTGTTTCTGTGCTGGAGAGGCCACTGTCTCGTAATCCGCCCATGCAAACTCTGCTACACTATCGTCACATTTTCTGAGAACTGAACCCAACCTCTTCACTCAAGCAGTGTCAGTATGAAGCTTTCAGATTAGTTTCTCCTCTAGAGAGAATTTTGTTGGAGCTCAGCTGATTTAAAATAAACAATACGTAAATCATAAAGTCGCTCTGCAGGCCTCTCAGGCTTCATACGACTCTAAACTTCTTCACATTATGCAACAACTTGCACAGACAAAGAGCTTCCACGTGAGAAGGTGCTTCTCACAGTCAAGGACGGATCCTGAAATTGTTCAATTTCAAGGATGCTACATCATCAAATCCCACCCAAGGGCTGTTCCGGTGTCAAGGATCCTTTGAAGACTACAGAGGACAGAGTCCTTCATTCAGAGAGTTTTCAAGGATGCATGTGTGTATCCTCAGCAGGTGTAAAGTACCCACAATTCTTTGTGCCAATTTCAGCAGGACTTTGGTAAATATGGCATTTATTTGGATTAATATCTCCAGGAGTTTTTATTATATGAGCAGAAAGCATGGACAGAAACCTCATTTACACTTTCCAATGTGTCCACCGCCAAATAATGAGCCTTTTAAAATAAATTTGATTAAGATAAAACATAAAAAGCTTTATATTAATCATCTTCAGCAGTGGGGATTGGCGTTTCTGTTCATTCAAACATTCCTTTTTGGTTGTGCCTTTAAGAAGTTTGGCTTGCTGGTCTCAATTATTATTTTAATTTATTCTCACTTATATTGATTTAACTCATGTATTTTGTATTTTTAACTGGACAGCTGTTAGTCTGAATTATTATATAATTATTTTATTCTCACTGTTTTAATGTTGGATTCATTCTTGCTGGCTGGCTGTTGGATCTTTGAGTCACGACGCTGTGAGAAAACAGCTCCATCTAGTGGAGAGCAGCAGTCACTGCTGGTGTGGGTTCATCTGAGCTTTAAAACACTGGTATCAATAAAAAACACAAAGTACACAGTATTCTTCACTTGTATTTATTCATACTATATCATATTTATATACTATGTTCATCAGATATTTATATATATTTATATTTTTATATATATATATATATATATTTATTTACATATGGCATTGTCGCCAGTTGAAGAAACAGATATTTCAACAAAATGGATGACAAACACATCAAATTCAGTGCTATGCTGAGAGCACACAAAGTCTGATTAAAAAAAAAAAAAACAAAGTGGGAAAAGGTCAAAAACACTAGTGTGACTACACGTAGCCTATACATGTTGTGTTACATGTGCAAATGTAGTGTTGCTGAACATGGCGTTGTCGACTCCCCCAGAAATCACCAGGCAGTGTACAGGCAGTCGATATAAACACATAAAAAAACAGCTTAAATAAAAAGAAAACATACAACAGTATTTACACTGAAACTGTGAACTGATGCTTTCTGAGGCGAGGGGAGAAGATCCAAGTAATAATTGTTCGTAATAAGTACAGCCATGCATTAACAGCGGTCGTCACACAGTCTTCCATACATGTTCTGATAGCTTGCCTTTCTCGCCGACATGTATCAGTCAAAATATTGGACCAAACAAACATGCGGTAGGTGTGTAAGGTGTATACTGTCTCTCACATTCACCCGCTCATCAGAGAATACACTTTGGAATTAAATGGCTTTTGAATCGCCCAATTGTTTTTCTGTCATTTCATAAAGCCAGTTAAGTACTCTTCGTTGTTTAAAAATAGAAAAGTGCCTCCAACTTTGCAAAACTAACCTCTGACACACATGCACTTGCGTGTGTTTGTGTGCAACAAGCTATGTCTTCTATAAATACAGTACGTTTTATATTCTTCTCTCTGCAGACCCCGCGCGGTCTACTTAACAAAAATAGAATAAAAAATAACTTTTAATACATTCTAGAAACAAACACGCAACTGAGTTGGTCGAACACGGAGGGTGAGGGTGCAGTAAGAGGCAGGTCCTGGTGGAGGTGGAGGTGGAGGTGTGTGGATAAGGTGGAGGGGCACAGGCGTGCCTCCTCAGGAAGCTTTCAAGGGTGCACTTTGAAGGAGAGCAGTTCCTCTGAGTGCATGTTGTTGAGTGAACGCAGCTCGGGAAGCTTGAGCAGCAGCTTGGTGAAGGTGGTGGCCGACTCCTCGCCGTGGTTCTGCATCACCAGGTTTCGCAGCGCCCGGATCAGTTTGTCCTGCAGCGCCTCGACTGAGTTCAGGTCCTGGATCCCTGAGCGGTCTGAGCCAGGAGAAGAGGAGAGAAAGGGTTAATGCTGGAGGACAGGACTAACCAACATCACAGTACTTTTTTAAATGCCATTTGTGCACATATAAAGGAATTTAAATAGCACAGATCACATATTCGAGGTTCATTTTAGCCTTAGTTCCGGTATAAAAAAATACAACTGCACGACCTCTTCTCCTCCACCTCGCTCACAAACAACATCTTCACTCTGAGGAGTTCTTACCGGCTGAGACGAGCACCACGGCCGTGAAGAGGCTCATTTCGTCTGAGTCGAGCCGCAGCGCCGCCAGCTTCTCGCTGAACTCGCACATGGAGTTGAGCAGCTCACCAGCACCCAGCGACCGTAGCGTGTCAAGGCTGTAACGCTTGCCACTCAGGAAGGTCACCGTCCGCTCAACCACGTTGAACAGAGAAGCGAATCGGACCATCAGCACCTGAGAGTGGAGAGACGTGAAGATTATTACTCTGTGGTTTGATTTGCAGGTAAACAGACGTCTTGTGATAAGATCTCAGATCAAACTGACTGTAAGCTTCGTTTCTTACAACTCAATCTGCTTTTATGCTGTGAAACTTTCTTTCACTGCCATTTCATGTGTTATCAGAGCAAATATTATTCGGCACACACAGCTGACAGCGCGCTCTGTTTGGGAACGCCTCAGCGGCTCCTATATGCCGCGCTCAGCTTCAAAGCGAGCACAAAATAACACGATGTGTTTATGTTTGGCTTGTTTGCCCTCCTACCTCAAAAGTTCCAGCTTTCAGCAGGCCCACTTGGTCGTGCTCGGGGAGGTCGCGGAAGCCCGGGATCCTCTTGGCGAAGTCGACCACCTCCTGCACGGCGGGGGTGAAGCTCATGGAGAACTCCTCCCAGACCTCCTGGCTCGGCTTGCGGGGATCCACGTAGGGTGATGTGTTCATGGGACAGAGCTGGGAAACCATGACGACAGAGGGTCAAACTTCAGTTTCAGTTTTTAAGAGTCATAGTATGAATTTTGAGAATGGAAAAGACTGATGACTCACCAAGTGTGTTCTGTTACTCATGCAGCTGGTTGGTCCACTGTAACCACTTGAGGCAGTTTGTGTGTTAAATTCATGCTGTCTTTGGCTGACGTCTGATGGTTCACAGCTGGGGGCGCTGTTGAGCTGCTGCTGCTGCTGCTGCTGCTGGTAGACTCCCCTCTCCTCCCTGTAAGCAGTGTTGGCGACGTGTTGACTGTTACTGTACGAACTTTGCTGGTAACCTCCCACATCCACATTGTTGTTCCAGCAGTTCCAGCTCTCCTGTTGCTCCTCCATGCGGTTGTCACACCCCGTCTCCAGGCCGGCCGCGCTCGACGAGGGCGAGGCCTGGCTCTGTCTCGGCGACCTCTGCTGGCTGTAGGCGAAGGCATCTTGGTGCTGCCGGCTCACGGTGACGACGGCCTCGTCCTCGCCGCTGTCTGATCCGCAGGACGAGGCGGAGCTGGAGTTGGTGTCCATGGAAACCACGGACTCCGAGTCCTGGGGGCACTGCGGGGAGGAGGGGTTGGAGCACGACGGGGAATCGGAAGCAGAGGAGGAGGAAGAGGAGGGCGAGGAGCTGGGGTCGCTGGTCATGGCCTCCATGGGCAGCGAGGGGCTCTGCTGGCCGTGCAGCATGCTGTGCAGCTGGCTGTTGTTGCTCATCATGTTGTTCATGGCGTTCTGCATCTCCAGCAGCATCCTCTGCTTTTCCCTCTTTGGGATGCGGCCAAATCTGACAGCTGGGAGTAAAATAACGGCCATTAGATTGTCTCAAGGTTAACGACACTTAAGGAGCACCAAAGAGAAGAAGTGAACGACAGCAGCTGAGTAATTAAACTAAAAGTACTGCTCACCGTCTCTGGACATGCCGACAGCCAGACACTTCTTGAAGCGACACTGCTGGCAGCGGTTCCTGTTGATCCTCATGATGGTGCAGTTCTCCATCTTAAGACACTTCTTGTACTGGATGTTCTGCTGGATGCTTCTCCTGAAGAACCCCTATAAGATCGCCACGAGCAGCATTGGTCACGTCAGTGTGTAAACTCAGCAAGAGGCCATGAATCAAACGTGCAGAGACGCAACGCTTCATTCTGGGAACTTGTCTCACCTTGCAGCCCTCGCAGGCGTGGACGCCATAGTGGAAGCCCGAGGCCACGTCTCCGCACACTTTACACAACAGCACCATGCCGTTAATTTCTGCAAAGACAAAGATGAGCTGTGACTAGTGTGCCTGAGACCAGATGTGCGACATGTTTCTCAGTAGCAGAGCATTTTGACAGTGCGACTTTAAGGCTGTACTCACTGGTGATGCTGCTCTTGGCAGACGTAGAGGAGCGCCCGGCCTTCTCCATGCCGTGGCCGCGCTGTTGGCCGTTCTTGGCCGGCGGAGAGATATCCACCACCATGCCCACGGCCCTGCTGGGCAGCGCGGGGCGGGACACCGACTGTGATGGCGACAGGTAGCTGCTGCTGGGGCTGGTGCTCATACAGGACTCTGGGCTGGAGGCGGAGCCAGAGGAAATATAGGCGATGACTCCTCCTGTGGAGGGAGAGACGTGACATCACAGCAGGTTAATTACTTTCTTTCACGGCTGACGATAATCACGTAGAATTAGATACACCCTATATCCACGTACTTGGGCGTTGCTTATCATGCAGGAATAATTTCAACTGTTTTAAAAAGCGAATAAACTACCACTCAGTGCTACACCTGCTCCCTGTTGACATGTGACACCTTGTTTTCACGTTCATCTATTTCTGAGACATTAGCAGCCGCCAAAGGAATTTTCACCCCTACTACACATCAAGTCTGCCAAGGGTGCTGTGACCCAGTGATGATAAGAGGACTTTAACTGCAGTTAAAACAAAATATCCTGTTTGCCAAATAGATTCTTGGCCAGTACAGCGAGTACACGGGCCTGCGACACGCCTCGACAGCGGAGCAGCCTACATTGTGCGTTTCCTGTCTGGTTTTATCCACTGTGCTAAGACTGACCTGCTTTATCACCTCCAGTGCTGCCTGCTGGTTGGATAACACCATTACATAACATACATGGGTCTCTATGCTATGGGAGGGTGCTCCAGACAGGGTCACTGAATCAGTGGAGCAACATAACAGTTGTGGGAAAGCAGAATGTAAAGGGAAAACATCAACGGGTGCGTTATGTAATGAGATGTGGTGCCAAAGAATGTCTGCTTGAGATTCAAGAGTTTATGCTTTAATGTTTGGTGCACAGGTAGTCTGGAGAGAGGAGACAGGATCTCTCAGAGACATGCGAGTCATTACAAGAAATGGAAAAATGACTTTAAGTTGTGTCATCTAAGTGCCCCTGGGCAAGGCACTGCAACTGCATTTAAAGTGACTCAAAGTAGGGCGGTGCAGTTTGTAAAATACCAAACATGTGCAGTCAGTTTCCATTTCAGAAAAAAAAAAAAAAAAAGATCACTGGAATATTTGCGTAAAAACTCAAAATAAAGAGCAGACTCTGGAGGCCACAGCAGATGATTACCTAACCCTCAGCCATGACTGTTCTCCTTCACGGCCCACCCACACGTGGACCTGTCATGAATTTCTGTGAAAGCGACGCGCGAGGGAGCAGGCAGGGAAAAAAATCTAGGTCAGTGGCTGCTGTGTCTCCACCGCCTCACGTGTACCTCGCGGTCCAGCCTCGCGCCGGGAGTGCTGTGTACAGCGTGGATTATGCAACGCTCTGCGTCACGGGCCCCGCTCCGGCCAATCAGAGGAGAGCTCCAACTAACGCGTGCTGCTCGCAGAGGACCGCCCCTCGACCAATCACAGGAGTGTACCAGGGAAGCGTGTACACACGGGCACATGGCTAGGCTACGCTGTCCATGTGAGAGATAAACACTGTTGTTGTGTCAAATGGAAACGGACGCGGCGGCGCACTGGCACTCCTAACCCCGATTATTAAACACTATTTCTGGGCAGGATTAACACTCTAATTCATCTTAATGCACATGACAATGAAATATAATAAGTTATAAAAATGTGTCAACACCGTGTGACCCAGAGAGGACGCGTATGGCGCTGCACCACCGCCAGGAACAAACATTTTCAGTGACAGGACTCATTCATTTATGAAACACTTGATCTACTTAAAACATGATGCATTCAGTGAACTTGTGTGTTTCATAACTTCGTGCCATCACTACACTCTGAGTTTCCTCTCTACAATTAACACAAAACGCAAAATAAACCCGAATCATACGTGCGTAAAAATGATTTTTAAGAATGACTTGGACTCCAATCGAGGTGCGTCATTTCCTTACATGTTAACATCACTGCAGCAGAGTGTGTGCACAGTGCATGCAGTTACAACATTACATCCTCGTTGTTTCAGTGCAGCAGTTATTAATATATGAAATATTGTTCTTACCAGGCTTGGCTGTGCCGATGTCCTCAGGCATCTCTGTTCGAGGATGGAAAATCTCCAACAGATGATTCAACTAAACTCAACTGTCTGTCACGACTTCTGCCACTGTCACGAATTCAAACATAAAAAGGGAAAAGGACGCAGACTAAACTTGCAGTTTGAGTGAGAGCAGTTTAAAGATGGAGCTCATCTCATGAGTGTGCTGCGGGGAAATAATCTGCAGGTCCGACTCTCCCGGAGAGAACAGGTCGAAGTGATGCGTCTGGCTCGGAGGAACTCCCCCCTTGTTGTGTGTGACTGCGGGTTAGTCAAGAGAACGAAATGTTCTCAATAGTGGGCTCGCCCATGTGACCCATTTGTCGGCCACGCCCCTCCGCCCGGGCGCTCGAGCCACTTTAACCCAGTGACACACTTTCAGGACACCGGAGGGCGGAGCCAAGCGCCTCGTGGATGTAACAGAGGAATGGTAACAGAGCGGTCACGTTGCAGAGCACAACGTGAAGGGTGAAGCCGGAACAGTAAAGTACAGTGCAGTCATGCTGCGTGCAGTGTGCCTCCACAGTTCACCAGCGAGTCAGCCTTGTTTTCAGGTAATTATTGACTGTTTACTGACAAGCTGCAGCTGGCCTTATTTTAACTGACTGCAAGGGGAGAAGCTCTTAGATGGAAAGTAAATCTGTAATGTATTTAGTGACTTTAAATATCAGGTATGTAGCAGAGTAAAAAGCACATTTCCCTCTGATAAACTGGGGTTCATGGGTGGAGGAAAGTGCAGCCTCTGCACGTTGATCACATTTGTTTTTACTCAAGTGAAAGTAGCAAGATACAGTCAAGATTTAATTTAACAAAAAATACAAAAGTATTAACATCCTAAGTGCTATATCGTAGCAAAGTTGCAGGCGCTTGCACAGGGTTTAAAGCCTGCAACTTTGTACCAGTCATTTAGAACTGAAGAAGCTTCTTGGATGAGAGGAGAAACGTCGTCAAGAAACGCAAGCAAGTCCAGTTGCCAGCGATATAGCGCTTACAATTATCATGACCTGGATGACTGAGAATCTTCACCGACAAAAAGTATTAACAGCAACATTTACTTAAAGTATTGTACTTGTAGGCAGAAGGGTCTTGCTTTCCATAAATAATATAATTATAGACCTACACTCAAGCAACCACCATTCATACCGTGTAGAATAAAGGGTGTGTTGCTGCCTCTCACAGCAGCTGGAGTCGGAGAAAAAATAACTTCATTTGTTGGGCCGACTGCCAGCGACGTTTAAGGTGGAACATTATCTTGTAATGTTACTCATTAGCCCCTTTTACACTGCAAGATTTTCCGCGAATATTTGGCCGTTTTGCCGGCAAGCTGCGAGCGTTTAGACACACAGAGCCGGATTGGCGAGTTGATCTGAGGTGTCCAGTTTTCACCTCGTAGGGTTGACATATTGGTGGAACCCTTTTGGTTTAAAAAGAGCAAGGCGCCCTTCCATCATGGGAGGAGCTGTTGAGAACACCGCACGTGTGGCAGTGGACTAACAGAAACTGAAAACTGGGGAGACAAGGAATTGCGCACCCTCCTTGTCCTCGCAAACGAAGAGGCCATTAAAAGTCAGATGACGGGGACGGTGAGGAACGGGCCGACTTATGAGAGAATCGCCAAAGGACTGACCAGCTGTGGCTTCCCTCGAAGTATGTCACTGTTTACGTCACAGTGAGTGACAAGAACTCCGCCCACATTTAAGAGGTACCATATGTACCATGTCTGAAGGGTTACTTTTGACTCCAAAGGTACCATACCGAAAGTGTTTGGTGGAAACAAGTTAGGTATACCTTACTGGTATCGGGTTGGACCCCTTTCCACCTTCAGAGCTGCCTTAATTCTTGGTGGCGTAGATTCAACAAGGTGCAGATTTGTCGGCTGCACATCCTTGATGAGAAACTCCCGTTCCAGCACATCCCAAAGCCGCTCTATTGGACTCATTGTCATGTTTGAGATGATTTGAGCTTTGTGACATGGTGCGTTATCCTGCTGGAAGTAGCCATCAGAAGATGGTACACTGTGGTCATAAAGGGATGGACACGGTCAGCAGCAATACTCAGGCAGGCTGTGGTGTTTAAACCAGGCTCAGTTGGTACTAAGAAAATCTCGCCCACACCATTACACCAGCAGCAGCAGCCTGAAGCGCTGATACAAGGCAGGATGGATCCATGCTTTCATGTTGTTTTCTCCCAACCCTACTAGCCTCATTAGCTATTAGTGTTAGCAAGCAGTTGACCAGGTGTACCTAATAAAGTAGCTGGTGAGTGTGTATATCATAGTATTGGAATCACATTACTAATGCTTTAACAGCATGGGTGCAATATGAGGCAATAGGCCCATAGCAGGAGGCGTAAATATAGACAGTGCAGGTACTCAGTGTGTTTGCACACACAGTTGAGTCAGGCTACAGTTATAGCTCGACTAGGCCTCGACTAGAGATACACCCTCTTATACCTTGTTAGCATTTGACCTTTTTCCGGTTGACCTCTTACATCACAGACCAAACATTCGACAAACGAGTGAGCTACTGTTAGCTAGCAGCAAACTGGTACCATGGCCGAGAACTTCACAGCTCTGTACGCTGCGTCTGTCTCTGGATGTAGATTCTGCCATGTTTTTACCGGCTTCTTCTGATACGAATTTAATGCCATTCATCTTCCAGGTCAAAGCGCGGGGCGGACACTGGAGCATGTGCAGAGTGCCGAGGCCAGTTTGGGTCAGACTGACTGTGAACATGCAGGAGTTTGACTCCCAAACACATTATCTGGGGGTGTTACTCCGACTTTGAGAAATTCGATTTAGTGCGATTACAGTCGGACTAACGTGTTGACATGTATTTTTGAAGTCTGGTTTTAGTCGGACTAACACAATAAATTGACTTTCTCTAATGCCATGTAAACGTAGTGAATGTGTTCTGTGGAAAATGGGTCCCTGTGACTAACCCTTATTACAGAGATCATGCTGATGTGCGATTTAAGTGTTCCCTTATTTTTTTGAGCAGAGTACAGCGCCTGGGTGAATTCACTAATTTTAGCCCAAACAAAAACGTCCGTCTCCACCAAAGCAGCGCTCAAACATTGTTCCAAGTTGGTCTGCACCAAGTTTGACAGGGAGACTGCATAGGTAAGATATAAAAAAAGACGTAACCAGTGTCTCATTGTGTCATTCGGATTACTGAATTTATTGTGTTAATGTGTTCTGTACGACATCTATTGCACGTCTGTCCGTCCTGGAAGAGGGATCCCTCCTCAGTTGCTCTTCCTGAGGCAGCTGCCGAAGGACCGCATCCATTCAGTTTAGCTTTGGAAGAAACGCTAAGCCAACTACACTTATCTTTTTCCTTGAGAGAGGAGCAGAAGTCTGCCCGAGAAGCCTTCACTTCCAGGAGTGTTTTTTCTGTTTTGCCGACGGGATACGGCCAAAGCTTAATATATCAGTTAGCGCCACTGGTCGGCAAACAAATGAAGCTTAGTTCAATGAATACGTCACCTTGTTTTTTTGCTCTGATTGGCCATCGTGCTGTCCAATTGTGTGCTGCGGCATTTGAAACGCCTCAGTTAGTGCCGCCCCTTGGGTAGGAAGGATGTATCGTGAGGGCCAGACTCAAAATCTTTCTAGATTTGAGTCTGGATTTCCAGGCTAATGTTGAATATGACACGCCAGTAAAAAACAAACAAACAGAAAGGCTTGCTCATCTGCTGCAAAGCCATGTTCATGGCTCCAGTCTACTGGCAATGGGAAATGAGTCTGTCGCCTATTTTTAGTGGGGGTTTCCGTGTTTATAAAACATACGTGCACTAATTTTGGTGGATAAGGGGTATTAGATACTTTTCACCACTGCTGGAGCACATACTGGTGTGGTGTAGTAATACATTATATCAACAGAAAAGCAAACACTTTACTGTTATCTCTGTCTTTATATTTGCACCGTCAACTTTGTGCTGCAACTGTTGCGCAACAAGTTCCCAAATAAAGTCTTATCTTATCTGAAAGCATGATGGAGTTTCAAACTGTTATTATCAGCTGCAACAATGTCATGACGGCTGGCATTGTTTTCACTTTGTGAGTCTGTGTGTGTTTGTGTGTGCGTCATTGTGGCAAAATCTGGTCCTGGTGGCACCTTCTGTAGCAGGAACCACCATCGACGCTGTTATTTGTCTGTCTGTCCGTCTGTGGACACATTTTGTCAACATGATGGTGTCACAACAGAGCAAGAGCAGGTGAGCAGCCTAAATAAAGGCAGAGTTCACGGATGGGTGTGGTCCAAGCGAGGACACCGAAAGTACAGAGGTAGGAGGTAGACGAGGGACCATTTCCTCCCCAGCCTCATGCCCCTTGCTGACATTTCTTTTCCATCGCTGCAATGCGGCTGGAGGAACCCATTACAAGATGGTCTCTAGTTTTTACTTTCAGGGTTCACTCACATTTTCACGGACAAAATTTCAAAACTTTTCCATGACCTTTCAAGAACCCATAATGAAAAAATGTCCCAGTTCTTGACAGACTTTTTTTGGTGTTTTTTAAACATGACAGATTCACACTCTTATCAAATAAAATGTCAACTAGCAGACGTACATGAAAGGAGAAAATGTTTAACAGGGGACATGCACAACACAACTGCTGAGCCAGAATTAGCTATGAAGCTAATTTGCATCTGCGCTTGGCAGGAGAATATGAAACAAAATAAACAACACATACGTCTCAGAAGACAGCTGATTCCATGCAAAGGCTTAGATCAGTGATCACATGATTAGTTTGTCCTGAGCTATGTTTTAATTATCAGTTTTAAATTACTGAAACTCAGGCAGTCTCTGATATGGGTGGGAATTGAGAGCCATTTATCTGCTGCTCTGGCTGGAAACGCTGATTGTCTGAAAGCCAAGCAGTCACCTCTGACTGATGCCCAGTCTTTTCACTTTCAAGTCCTAAAACAGCTGGGTACGAACGTTATTAGCTGGCATTATTCAAGCAGGAGTATCTGTATCTGCAGGTCAAAGTGTGTTTGTGTGGGATTGACTTAAAATCAGTTTCAGTGTCTGTGTTTCTCGTAACGAAAGAGCTTATCACACGGTGCAGTGGTGCGGATCACTGGTGTTTTGGTGAAGGGCTTTGGACAATAACAGAGCTTTAAGGCACAGAAGCGTAAATTGTCTCGGACTGTTGACAAAAACAAAAACAGAATAACACCAGACTTCTTCTTCTGAGGCTAGAGACAAACAGCAAATCAGACAGTCCAATTAAACTGCATAAATACGGCACTACTCTACACTGACTTGGCTACATTTTCCTACAACAGTGTGCGTGCTCTGTGACACTGAGGAAAGTATCTCTCTTCTGAAGACTTTATCTTGATTTAGCTGCGCTGAGTTTACATGAAAATACCTTATTATAAATGATGTTGCCACCTGCTTCAAAGCTAAAATACTGAGTGAGAAAGACAGGGCAGTTATCTGGCAACAGATGGAGATAACCACAGCTCTTCTCGTGGCCTCGGCTGCCCTGCACGCTGTCGGAAAAGGTGACATCACATTTTAGAGGAAAATGTCACACTGACATTAAATGCCTCCAGGCTTTGTATGTCTGCAGCAAATCCAACATGTTCACTAACACTGAGTGGAAGGGGTCACAAAGGGATTATCATGTCGTGTGCTTAAAACTGGAGCAAAGACTGAAGCGAAGAGCTGGTGCTGGTTGTTAACTGGTTACCAGTGCAGTTGTGCAGCTGTATTAGTGATCCTGCTCTGCAAGACAGGCGTGTATTGACCAGAAATTGGGATCAATGAGGAAACTGTGAAGGCTTGGAGATAATTTAACACCATTAGTTATTGATGTTCACTGCAGCTGCGTTGATGCTCATGATGGTGGGCAAAATTCTGTTGTCTGGAATGCTATTAAAAACCGATATTAAAGCTTTTTCATGTGCAAGAAGAACAGTTAAATGACTGTGATTATATTAAATTTGCCATATTAAAATATATATATTGATACTGGATAAAAAGTTAGTAATATCTGCCACAGTCACAACTTTTTGGCATTACCGACGAGAGGGAGACTAAAGAAAAGCAAAGGCTGCGTCTTTTTGTTTTAACTGGCACTATTTGTATTTATTTGGCAGATATTTTGACAGCAAGCCAGTAGCTCTGACTTTAATATTTATATGATGAAGAGGAAGTTCTTGAACCAGTCAAGCATCAGAGAGATGCAGCAGCTGCAGCCAGAAAACAAACTGAAAAGATTTCATCACTTGTCTTGTGTTATTGGTAGTTTAACAGTCATATTAAGCATTTATAGGCGCTGTATTAACGTGTAATTGCAAGGAGATAGACGTTTTTTAAAAGTTTAAAGTTGTTCTTATCTTCTTATGACATGTATGATGTACAGTATTTGTCACACATATCTTTAGCTGTGCAGACACAACTGTTTTACGATGAAGCCACTGTGGAAATTCCAAAAACTGCAGTTCCTCTAATGGCTACTTGAGGCTGGCTCCAAAAATGAGTCAATCCCCACAGACTATCATGTTAAAATGCACAACTTTAAAGCAGAAATAAACATCCTGGTGCAACAGTTCTGGTCTCTAGATAGTTTCAACATTCATGACAACTGAACGGGTGTGAATTTTATACATTTCACGTGTTTACATTATTAAGACTTATCGTTACGCATAAGAACATTGCCACTTTGAGTGATAAGCTGGTGTCGTCCTTTGACAAGTTGCTACTACAGTGACAACACTGGTTAAGTAACATAACCACAGCATGACCCCAGAGTTACAGAGTCAACGTAGCTGTTGCTATTTCAGCATATTTTAAGTTCATTAAAGTTAACTGTGACATTTTGATCACCGAAAAGTCTTGTTTATTGTTTGGTTGTACTAAAAGACCCTCTAAGGAGTCAGATGTTTGGTTTTTCTAGTAAGTACATTTTGTTAACCAAAGCTGTAAATGTGGCATGCTAACCAAGCTAGCAGCTAGCATGACCTCCATCCTCTTGTACCAATACAGTCACTTCTGGCTGTGAAAATCCAAGATGGAAACTGCCAAAATGTCAAACTAAAGGCTTCAAAATGGAAGTCCACAAGCCAATGGGTTACGTCATGGTGGTGACGTTCATAATTTTATACAGTTTAAGGTTGTAAAAGTACCCAGTCAGCCAAAATGACCTGGCCCAGAATCGGCCTGAACTCATGCCAGATGACATTAGCTGGGCGAGGTCTGGTTGCCCAACTCGGCATGAATGAAGCCCCAGAGTTGGGCAACATTAGCTGGTCTGATTACAACTGCTGACACTGCCATCGCTGGGCTGTTATCAGAAATCACCTGGCCCAGCCTCGGCACACGATCGGCATGCCGGATGAAATCAGCCGGGTCGCATCCTGTTGCCCAACTTGGCCGAGACTCTGTATGAATGACGCCACAGATTCCAGCTGCCAACACTGCCGTCATCATCATACAGTAGTAGTTGTTGACAAGTACATTTATAAACACTTACATCTGCTCACAACTATATTATAGCGTGTTATAAGCCATTTATTAAATGTTTTTTATGCTGCATATGAATGCTAAATGGGGAGGGTTAAAAGAAATTGTCACCAAATTATTGAATAGATTCTCAAATGTGCTCAAAGTTTCCCTCAATCTCATCAACATGACATTAAAACATTATTATCTTCATAGAACAACTTCTAATATGTGCTCCAAGTGTTCTCGGCCTCACTGTGTGATCACTGGTCATTAGCTCAGCAGCTCTGAGTGTGAAATCAACTCTAACAATGTACAGAAAAAAAAAACAGGAGGCAGACAAGACTTCCTTTCCATTGTGTTCCTTTATTACCATATTTGTGGAGATAACTTAATCAGGAAGCAAAAAATATACCAGACAATAAAGTACTAAAAATCTGAGATAGAAATAACCCCCCAACACAAACCACCCAGAGCCCCCCACCCCTCCTCCTCCTCCTCCTCCTCCTCCCACTGTCGTCCTCTGTGGGTTTATGTGGCGTATCGCTTCGTCCACTGTTTGGCTGTTCGGTCATGTTCCGCTCTGTTAGTCGTGTACTGGGTGGCGATGCTTCCCACCAGGGGGTCGGCTGAACGGAAAAACAGGTTTCAAGTTAAATTTTGTCTGCAAATTGAAACGATAAAAATAGACTTTACAGGGACTTGTAAATACGTCTCCTGACAGTTTGATGAATTAAATCTGTTTCTAATGATTTGCCATTTCTCTTTCTTTATAAACAAGAAATAATTTTAGGTGCATAGTAAAAACGAGTTGAGATTTCATCCTGGTAGGCAGAATGTTTTTAGAAATGTTAGTAGTGATTTCCACCACATAAAGCAGCGCTCTGACATCAGAACAGATCAACTGTGTCACCTGTGGCACAAAGTTAACTTCTGTCTGTGGCCACAAGTGACGGGTAAAATGCAAAAACTCCCTCTCTGCTTTCACGAGCAAAGTGCATTATAAAATAGAATAGGATGTCCAGATGACGCCGCGTTTCCTGTCAAGGTGTCAGTCCTGACAGTTTGTACGTGTTGGTTTCAGATTCCTGTTGTTTTGTAAAATCAAGAAGGCGGTTTAGGGTAGCATTTAATGAGCTAGAGAGGTGACACTTCTGAAAATGCACCTCAGCCTGAATAGCAGGTTTTGTTTTTCCTCCTTCCTGTCTCTGGTTCTGGACACAGACTTGATGTGACACAATACGAGAAGTCGAGCGGAAATCTGCAAGATGTGAAGAAAGCCAGCCAGACACAAACTGAAAAAAGCTTTCCTTTGGGACACGGCTGTCACTCTCTCCTGCTGCACACAAACTCAACATAACTGAGTGAAACTTTTATTTCAGCTGCTGAACACATCAAATCTAATTGAGAACTTTGGTCCACTTCATACTGTTGTCTCTAAACATCTTTTATTCAGCAGTGCGGTCAGTGTGATGACGCTCTAACTACCGAGCCGTCATCGCCGCGCTCTGAGGCTTACCTGGGTTACAGTCTGTGAGCAGGGAGCAGATGGACAGCAGCACCTTGGAGATGGTGAGGGCAGGGCTCCAGTTGTCCTTCAGGATGTCCAGACAGATCACCCCCTGACTGTTGATGTTGCAGTGATAGATCCTTGTACGAAATGTTACCTGCAGACACACAAACAGTCCAGTTTAGAATCAGGGTGAAAACATTTCCTATCATCATCTATCCACAAATGACACCAGCAAACACACCAAAACAGTCAATTAAAGCCAGACATGATGTATAAGATATAACACTGTTGCAGCTCTTAAGCAGGTGAAGGGATACCTTGCTGATTTTCAACCAGCTTTGTATCCTAACACTGTGGGTAGTGAGTGTAAATGAACTGTGGTGAGCTTCCTTCCAGTTTACAGTTGCCCAAATTACGCTGCTCCTCTCCAGCTCAACACATGTCACCCAGTGGATTTTCATTGGATCTAGGCCTGTTGCTCAAAGCAGGAGCCAAACTGTTTCCCATATTATGAAAACAGCGGCTGAATAAACTCAGATGAAACAGTAAAACTAAGCAGCGCTGATCAAATATACAGGGTTCCTGCAGACTGTTTAAAGTCAAATTTAAGATGTTTTAAGACCTTTTTAAGACCTCAAAAAACAAACAAAAAAGAATACCATTTAACACCAACAAACAGAATTAATACACAGCAGTAAACATCATGTTCACATCTCATCGGTGCTCCAGTGCCTGATGTTTTAACTCTCATCGTCCCAAGTTTTTCAGTATATCTTCTAAGTTGCCTCGATGTCGTTACTTGTGACCACGTTATGAGTAATAAAGTCATAAAATCACATAACTATTTACAGTAACAGGTAGATTTAACGAGGTATTCAGACATGTCTCCGTTAGTCTAAGTTTCATCTCAAAATTTAAGACTTCTCACAAGTCAAAATAAGACTTTTTAAGACATTTTATGGCCTTTAATTTTCAAAATCAAATTTAATATTTTTTTAAGACTTTTTAAGGATCTGCAGGAACCCTGATGAACCAAGAATCTGTGACTGGTGTTAAACTGTAAGACATGATTATTTGTTATTGTTTTTGGTCGTCATATTGTTTTCGGACGTGCAATTCTGGTAGTTGCAGGTCGTGATACTTAACTTACAGCCTGATTGATTCGCACTGGAAATTTTGTTGTTGTTGTACTTTCAGTGTAAATAAGGAGACTGCATAACAAGCATCAGATAAGAACCTGTGTAAAGAACCAACGGAGGATCCCCCAGACTCCCTGACAGAGGTCCAGGCGAAGCCCCCTATGTCCTCAAATGTTTGTTTACTGGCTGGCCCATGGCTTCCTGTCATTTTGCAAAAGTGGTCCCAGCGCAAAGTAAATTAGAACATTCCTGTCATATGTTTTATAATCTCGAGCAAAAGCAAATCCCACAGCCCTTTTCATGTGTTTGCTCTGGTCTTGTAGCACCAGTTTCAAAAGTATTTGCATTTTTCCACTGCATGACCCGCCCTGGTTTATGAAAACAACATCTCTCCAGCAGTGAAACACTTGTTGAAGGAGGATATACATGTTTGAAGGCTTTAAATATTAATTTTACTATGCAATGAGTAGTTCAAACATACAGAAACACTACACTTAAACCTTCAGTGTTAAAAACCTGCAGTCACTGCTCACTTTACATTGCTTTACATTGAGGCCCTCTGGTGGTTGAAAAGAGGTACTTCTAAATGGTGGGAAACAATCTGCCCTGACTTCTGCTTTCACAAAAATATAACAGAGCACAAGCAACTTCTCATTAAAAGTAGTGAAAGCACATGATTTATTTACACAACATTACTTTGGAACATGTGAGCCGTGGGAATGTCAGCGCTGGTCTGCAGTACGTGTCGCATCAAAAGCTGCAGATGCATTTATTTAAGACATTTCACAGCAGCTTTGATTCTCAGACGAGCGCGGCTTGTGCGGGTATTTTTAAATCTTAGGCTCACCTTTGACTTTGTAACTTCACAGTGCTGTTTCCTGCCTATGTTTACACCATATCTGTATTCTGTCAGGAACGTGTAATGTTTGAGAGCTGAGAAACATACATAAAAATTTGCTTTATCTCAAAACAAACAGCAGAAACATAAACGACAATACAAAAAAATATTGCGTAATGGTTCCTCGCTTTGTTTTACTGTTAATCTCTCCGTAACAGGTTGTTTTTTTAAATTTGTTTTTAGGCTAAAATCACAGTTTTGTAATGTCACTGGAAATGAGCCTTAGTAAAAACAAACAAAACAGTGTTTTTATCATCGAGGCTGGCGTTATCATCGCCATCATAATGACCATATTTGTTACACAATGTGGCTTAATTGGTCCAAATAATCCTGTGGGGACAAACAAATGAACCACTATCCATCTATCCATGGAAAACACAGAACATCGATGTCACAGTATACACACAGAGCAACAATGAGCTTTGAAAATATATAAATAAATAAGAAAGCTCTTCTTAAAAATGATTATAAAATCACAGACATCAATTAGCAGTTAGTTTTTCCAAAAAATTAGGACACATGACACTGTTAAGATCCGACACAAGACTGTAAATGTGTATAAACTGCACAGAGAAGGTTTTCCAGACGACATTGTTAATGCGACCATCATGGGCTCTGCTTGTGTGACGCTGTTGTGTTGCTACAGCAGAAGCTGTGCCTCAGTGAAAACACAGTAAGCACCTTGTTTGTGCACCAACACGTCTCACTAAAGCACGATCTACAGCTAACAGATAAGTGCAAGTAATGACAGAGACCACATTTCACTACACACGACTCTGTGCATTATTTCAATTGCATTAAGCCTGGTGGTGATCTACATTCTCCTGTTTTCAGCAAAACACATTAAGAGACCAAAACCAACACTATAATTATTCCTCTGTGCCATAGAGCTCAATGTGTGTCCATAAACATTTGAAAACACATCACTGAGCCACACTAGGTGACATGTTTCTTCATTACCAGGAACACAGACACTGCGGTTTATCTTTTAGGCCAAATCTTTATAGTTTAAAACAGTCCCCAACAAATGCTCTACATTTAAATCCTGTTTGAGTAACAGGTGCTAAAAACTGAAAACTGCAGTGCACAGCTCGTTTTTTGTTAAAAATTCAAGTATATAGTCGTTACACCTTTTAACAAACGTTTATGTCTTCATTAGGAACACTAAGTGCCAAAGACTGCGGAGGGAAGTCAGACAGTTTTAAGGAGACAGAGACAAATAACAGTTGGTTTTCATCTTTTCATTGGAGTTGACAAAAACACAGAAAAACACCAGACTTATTCTTTAAAGGGAAACTTTTCTGAACCCTGTTTTCCCATGTTTGTGTGTCTGAGTAATGGAAACAACTATTTAAATTGCTCCAGTATTGAGGAAATGCTCCAGTACTGAAACAAGCTGCAGAGTAATCCCTGCGGGTACTTGTGCACTGTCACTTTATGTCCATGAAAAGTGCTTGTTTTTGCCACTGACAGGCTCGGATCGTTCTTCTACGTGTCTGATAAGGTGATAGAAAATATCCTACGGAGAAATGAAACATTTTTCCTAGTTAGTGTGTGTATCAGTCTCACTCAAGGAGATGTGTGGTTCTGAAATCTTGGCTGATTGAGAACAATGTGGAAAAGTCCCTAAGTATTCTGCCGTGACATTGAAAATCTTTTACACAACACTAAGCCCCACTTTCTGTTCCAACACAACAAACTCTTCCTGGCACTCATTTCTCCAACTAAGGCTTCCATTGTTTCTTCCTGCAACAAGTCACCTTGAGCGAGACTTGGTTGCACACAATAACAAACAGAGCAGTTCAGCTAAATGTTCAGAGAAACGTTTCAATCCTCTGCAGGGTCAGACATGTATATAAATTTCATGTGATTGAGTTGATAAATATAAAGGGTAACATGTACATGATTACAAGTGCTACTAAGGCGTTGGTTCACAGCGCTGAGTGTCTTGCTGGGCTCCACTTTTGTTTTGTTAATGTCAGAAGCCGAAGCTGATGGTCCGAAAGACGGTCGGAGAGACATTTAAAGAACTTAAGGAGCTTTGGGAAACTTTTCATGACAAACAGCCAATGAGGTATTTCATTTCTTTTTGTTTCTCATGTCCGCGCTGACGGCCATTTTGTTTTCTCATCTGTTCAACTGACCAACTTCAGAAACGTTTGTCTCCATCAGTCACTTTGACACAAAACGTGGAAAAACAGGGTCCAGATTGCAAAAATACTCAAGTTTCACTTTAAGTAAGGAGCTAAACTTGATGGAAAAATAAGAAGAAAGATCTGTGACAGCAGCAGAAACTCCCTCATGTCAGATCCCAACTATTGTAAGCTACGGCTACAGTACAATGAGTCAGATGATCAGTCAGCTCTGTGCAATCACTTTTGTCAGGTTAAAGGGTTTGTGTTACATAGATTTGTGTATTTAAATGATCAGATTTTTTATTATTTTGTCTTGTTACTGTTTCAAAACCAAGCTGTGGCTAGTATCAGTACACTTTCAGTTTCCATCACAGTCTGAATGAGTAATGCCAGACATGTGTGAGAAGTGTGCCACATCTTATCGTTCACAGTAATACTGGTACTGAATTTTTGATATGACGAAAATAAAGATTTAAGTCGTGATAATGGCACTACTTCTTGACGTCATATTGTACGCAAAGCAATAACAAGCACGGTTGAAAGTTGCTACCAGCTCTGCAGTGGGGGAGTTAAGTTCCAAAACAGGGTGCGACTTCAGCGGTGTGGAAACAGCGGTGTCGTTAGGCCTGGGCGTCAGACACTACAGCTCTGACTGATTTTTCCCCCCACTGCTATTTGCTGCTCGGAGTGACCTCAGTCAGCAGCTCCTGATTTACACAATAGTTTATTTATATACTACATGTCGTACTAACATCAGTACCTTGGGGGGTTTGAAGGGGTAGTCGGGTGTGAAGGCGATGTCCAGGAAGAAGACGCCTCCCTCGTACACGGAGCCCGGTGGTCCCAGGATGGTCGACCTCCACTCATAGATGTTGTCTCCTTTTGGGCCAGCACTGCAAAAACAAAAATTAACGTTCACTTACAGCTGCACAATCGCTCCGAGCACTACGTGTAAAACATCCACACAGGAGAATTCAAAACCTTCACATCACCTTAGATGTAAATATAAATTTAACGCATTTCAGCACTTGTTTGCTTGGATTAATCTGCCACTGTGCGCTGCGATTAATGTTTAAAACACTAAATAATTAATGTGTATTCTTATCTTTATTGTACAACAGTATTATCAGTCTACCTCACAGTGTCTCATCAGTAATGCGGAGGAAGAGAAACACCACCAGGGAGAAACAAACACACCATTACAAAGTAAATCTCACAGCAAATACAGCTTAATAAATAACAAAGTCAGGGGAAAGAATGACAGCCGCACCCTGAGGAAGAGTGTCAATTTATCAATGAAGATTACATGCCTCTGTTGCTTCAGACACATGCGACTGAACCTGCATCAGTGGAGTCATCGACGCAGTGTGAAAGTCACGTACTCATTCATGTAGTGTGTGTCTGACCTGATGAATCACTGCACAGCTACAGCTCACTGGCAGCATTCTGAAATATGTGGGCGTTGTATTTTCTTTCATCTGTAAAGGAGTTAAACTGAACTGACTATTAATGCCACTTTTCATTCAGTATCTGCTTAACGTGTGGCATTAAAAGGGAAATTCCACCAAATGTGACTAAATTCATTCTGCAAGAGGAGACGCTGTGTGAGAGATTTCCATTTATTCTGAAGCTCGCAGGATCAAGGGAAAAGCATCATGGGAAATCTTGCACTTGCACCGCCTTTGATGGATGAAAGCAAGTACAACGTGTGCAAATGTAACATGTCACATTTCCTGTGCCCTTAATTAATAATCACAATTTGGACAGAAATTGTACTAATACATTCCTGCAAAGTGACTTTCACAGATTAACGGCCATAAAAGTTTAATTTTCCTTTTAAATGTGCTGTGATGAAAGTTTCATTTCCCCTGTGCATCATTCAGAAGACGCCTCAGTTCAAAGCAAATCCCCTGTGATGTGTCTACGCGTCATGATCTGTAATCTGTATTGATTTTCCCTCAAAGCAGCCCAGCCTTTATCCCTCTTACATGCAGAACATGTGGTCGTGAACCCCCTGGGGTCATGAGTACAAGACATAATAGTATTGATCCAAATCTGTTGGGGCGGGTGTGGGGGGGGTCGGGGCAGATGTTGCGCTCCACTGTGCTTTTTTGATCAACGTTAACACGGACGTTTGGCAGAGTTTCAGTGCCAGCTACGACACAGAAAATCGATCCAGAGAGTGCAGTTTGGGCTAATTAACTGGCTGTTAAAAGATATTACGAATGAAAACTTCCACCACATGAAAGACTTCCGAGCAGTTGATCTTACTGATATGAACACATTCATTCAAACACACACACTCTCGCTTTGCCTCAAAACACCATTTTGCTCTTATCTGAATTCATGATAAGCCATTAAGGGATGTCAGACACTGACAGAGGATCCATTAATTTTGATATCATATAAGTTGATATGCTGGTTGAGCCTCATCAGATACAGTTATGGAAACTGGTGCAAAGAAGTCTTTTCCCATGAATCAAAGCGGTGCAGCGCACAGTTTCAACACAGCTGGGCAGCAGTCATGTCTGCAGTATGCAATGTATTCAAGATGGAGACTTGAAACAGTCAAACAGCTTGAACTTCAAGAGTTTTCCGGAGTGGCAGCAGCAGAGCTCATTACAATACAACTTCAGATAAAAACTCCCTCAAAGAGAGAGCAACTCAGAGGAAGTGTTTTCATTTCATGAGATGGATTAATTTAATACTGAGCTGAAATGATGTCGTTTAATAGTTAAGAAAGAAACTTAATCTCTAAAAATACTGAATATTTTCAGACGGCAGCTTCTTCTATGGGAGAATTTATCCAATAATTTTAGTTAACAATTACAATAAAGTTATAACATGTGGCAAAACCAGAAAGAAATGTAGAACTTGTGAGTTCATTTTACGAGCTACCTTCTCCCTCAATAACAAGTAATTGTATTTTCACATTGTGAACATTTAACTTGTTACAAAATACCTGATGTAAAACACAGTACTCAATTAAACATGGCTTTTAATCCATCATGTGCTGGGACAGGCTGTGTTTTAAGCTGTCACACTTCATTGTTATAATTAGGTAGTCCATTATGAACTTGCCTGAATGTCACAAGCCTGTTGCTGAAACCTGAAAACGCTGTTGTCCTTCAGTGTCAGAGGTGTCAGCCGCAGCCATCCGTCCTTAAGCCAGCATTAAGACATTATTTTAACCAAGGATGAAGATATGATAGTCGCAGACACAAATCACCTTCAGAATATCAAAATCCAGATTCACCGAATATTCTCAGGATTCAAGAGGGACATTTATCTTTTAACGAGGCTTGCCGAGCACTGTGATACAGTTTACTTTCTAGTGTTTCTGGGTGCTTTCACTCCTGCCCTGTTTGGTTCAGTTCAACTAAACTCAAGTTCGTTTGCCCCCTAAGTGCGGTCGTTTGAGCAGGTGTGAACACAGCAATCACACTCAGGTGTGCACCAAAACAACCGGACCTGTTCCGGTTACAAATGAACTCTGGTGCGGTTCGTTTGTGGTGAGAACGTGTTGCGACCTGGATGTGAAGCAACTGCAGTCACATGACACATTGTTTGGGTTAAACATGACCATGTTACAGTCCTGGAGGATTATTAATGTGCACCTCCTCCTGTACTGCCTTAATATGCACATTCAACACATCCAATGCATCAAAACATTGTTTTCTAGTTGGAGCCGCGCCTCGTTTTCAAACTGTATGGTTTGACTAAAATGAACAATGACAGCAATATAGTCCACGATGAGCAGCGCATTGATCTTGCAAGTGTACTCTTCTTCAACGGTTTGTTAACTTCCTGGATTTTTCTCACATGGAAATTCTGACCAAGCAAGAGCAGCTTTCTCACACAAGGCATTTGATTTGGTCCACTTGTAAATGCTGCCGTGAGAACATGAACCAACTCTAGGCAATTACACAACTGTGTTAACAAAATTAGTCCCTGATTCAGACCAAAGCAAGACAACTCTAAGCACTCTCCATTTCCTGTCTCCCAAGAACTGGACACAAATTTTGTGAGAGCAAGTCCAGTTATCATTTAACATTTAGAAATAATAAAAGCTAGAAGATGTTTCAAAGTAATAAAAATGTTAAATCAAAACATGATATAAATAACCGCAGTGAAATAAAAATAGTCTTCTCTTAAATTGCTGCAATTTTCCATTACTTCAAACACACATGTTCAAATTTTTGTGCTGTGTGGTAAAGTAAAACATTCGCACATGCCATGTGCCTCCCTGCAGCAAACAGCTTGGTTTTATAGACAGGCTGACTTTTAAATGAAGGCTGGTTGCCTGTAAGGTGGCAGGTAGAGAGAAGAGAGCAGCTATTTTTCCCACCCAGCCTGAGAAGCTGTTGTTTTATACATGAGAAAAAGTCTGTGGAAAAGTGGCAGCGGTAACAACAAAAATTTAAAATAGAAACAGACTTTTTTTTTTAGGACTGTGACTGTGAATACCAAACTATTTTCTTCCAGTTAGCAACAAATACCCAGACTGTGCTCATGTTTGGGACGGTCTGTGGCCTGAGGTGGCTTGTTTGATCTACTGAGCCATGATGGGAGAGATTCCTCTGTTTTTCTTTTCTCCTTTCACAAGGAGGTCAGAGGTCACGCTCTGCTGCAGAACAGCAGCCTGCAGCAGGGAGGGCTTCGGTGAATCGCCTCGGGACACCGCAGGAGGGAGGACGCCTGCTGCGATGGGAGCTTGAACCCAGACCGTCTGGTTTTGAGGATAAACTTTCAAATCACAACACAGAAGCAAACTCAGCTGCAGACGGGTCAGTCATACCCAAGTCCTCATGCTGAATAACATTATCAACTCAGGGCCACTACAGCTATTTTCATTTTCGATTAAATTATGTTGTTTTTAAAGCGTCGGAAAATAGTGGAAAATACCCACAATGACGTTATTTTGATTATCATATTAGACAAAGACAGGCGGAAAATTGTCTCACTTGAGAGGTTAGAACTTATTGAATAGGCTATAAATTAATGTTTTCTTTTAAATTTCTACTTCAGGTTTCCTGTGCAATTTCTTATTTAGAATATTCAACTATATTTGAAAAGGTTTTGTAGCTTTAATGGTGCTTAATTATTTACCAGTTCTGAACGGACCAAAACAAAATATTGCAGTTTCATTAACACACCTGACAGTACATTAGTCGTACTGATGCAAACTGAGTTATGTAACCAATTTGTACTTATTATGGGTTTCTGGACAGCATAATTAAAATGTGCACAGGCCTTAAAATAGATTTGGTAAAAGCGTCTCCACTTATGAAACAGAATAATGTGTAGTTACTTTAATCAGCCTCAGAATTTTATAAGTTTGGCTTCTACTGCCCATTTATTTCTGAATGAACTAAAAGAAAACACTCCAGTTTTTAAGCACTCGCAAATTTATGATTACAAGCGATGCACAGCCTGGTATAATGGCTCAGTATCCACCTTGATTCTACCTTCACTGACCAGATCAGCATTGGATCCACATTCACTGCTTTTTCTTCATCAATGTCAACATTAAATTGTCAAGACGAAGAAATAATTTTGGTGTTAACATGTCTTGTTCAGTTTTACAAACACAGGATGTGCAATTACCACGTCATGCTGCCTTGAGCCAAGTTCATACTGTACTATGGCCCGACCAATTTAATCGGCTGATTATAGCCATTAGAGAATAACGGGCAATCAGCCAAAAGTTGGCTGACTGACGCCAATGTTAACAATTATATTTTTATCACTAATAAAATGCAGGGAATATGGTGTTTTACTTAGAAAGGATGTCCTTGTGTTATTTTTTGCACTATAACCTACCTCTGTTAAATTGGCAATAATAATAATAATAATAATAATAATAATAACTCTGGTACAGTGAACATACTTATAAATGCCTTAATTCATACAGACTTTGCATGAATATTTTATTTCCCAGAGGTTTACTGCCTTTTTGCACATCATATTTTTGATTTATTTTGTATTCAAATTGTTCATATGCTGCTTGTTCCACACAATTTCTGATAATAAAAAGATTTGAAAATAGTAAAATGTTCTTCCTTCAATTTATATCTTTGTAACAAGTGTTTGAACTATATTTAAGCTATCAAAAGCATGTATTTCGTTGTTTTTTTTTAAATTGAAAAACATAAAAATTGAATCGGCCGATATATCAGTTATTGGATCTTTTATTCCATAATATCGGAATCGGCATTGGCCCCAAAAAATCCGTATCAGTCAGGCCCTAGTTCATACCAAAAATGTGCAAGGACACAAAACTGCTGCTGCTGCTGCATATGAGCTTCTGTCCCCTCTGAAATGGGCTTTACACACTAAAAAATGATCCCAATTGGTAAGAATAGAAGAGTGGGATTCAGATGAGTGTCTGAGTTAAGGTATCACTACGACTGATATCGGGGAGACGAGCACCGCGATTGGTGTGTTCCTGATGACTACAACACTGAAGAGAAAAGCAAAGCAAAGGATGAAACCCACCTGCAGTTTGGCGGAGGGTCCAGTGTAATATCAGCCAGCTCTTTCTGAATCCTGCACACAAAAGGAATCAAAGATCAGTCACTGGCAACACAGACTTTATGACTTTACTAACAGAGAAATACAGAGAACTGATGAAGAGCTTTGTCACATGCTGTAATGACAATCACCCGAAGCTCAACATCAGCAGACCAATGAGCTTTTGATGGACCACCAGAAGAACAAGGGGCCCTCTGTGCTGGTTGTTATCCGGGAAGAGGAGGTGAAGAGGGCTGACCTTTGACACTTCATCGTTTGATCCTACTAAACATCTGTGTGAAATACTCTCACAATCAGCGCATGACTTCAATGGCCAAAAACGTATTCTGTTAGGTCACTGCGACCTTGACCTACGACCACGAAAATCCAAATAGTTCATTCTTAAATCCAAGTGGACGTTTGTGCCAAATTCAAGAGGAATTCCCTCAAAGCGTTTTTGAAATATTGCTTTCACAGAGCAATTAATCGTCAGAGCATCATCATGAAATGCGATTTACATTTTTCGATTCCTTAATCAAACCTTAATTAGTCTATTAATCTGTTTGTGAGTGAAGTCATTTCTGCTATTGGTTTCCTGTGTACGCGGAGAGGCAACAATGATTGTGAAAGTAAGCTATAATAAAACCATTAGAGTGAGGTTTTTTTTTCCCAGAGGAGAAAAAGGAAGCTTTGAGCGGCTCACTCGTATTTTGTCACAGCAAACCTTGTGACTGTACAATACAGCCTGTTGAAGCTACTGTCAGAGGAGGAATTAGCACATGTTCCTCTTCTGTGGTGGGTTTTGTTTCTACTTATGACAACATAATGACACAACATCGAAGTTCTAGAAAACTTGTGTCATCGTGTGCCTTTCTTCCCAAATAAAACCCCAAATTACAACCAGAGAAAAATCTGACTGCAGTGAAATTTCCTGAGAAACAAGTGACTGATCGTGAGATAAATCTTGTGAGATAAGTCTTGAGAATATAACTCCTCGTCACTACACAATCTGGGCTTTTATTTTTACCTTTTGGCGCTGGTGGAAAGCAGCTTGGAGGTCTTGCTCATGCTGGCTTTGCTCTCCCGTTTCTTTTTGCAAAGCGTGTCCCTCTGTCTGGTTTGGCTGGAGGAAGGCGGCGATGAAGAAGAGCTGGTGCTGGCACGGGAATCCTCATCCGACATACCGGTTAGGATTGGAGAAGAGCCGGAACCTGTCGGGAGAGAAAACGACAAAACAAAATAATAAGTGACACCACAGCTGCAAGAAGGTGGAGCAGTTTCACAATGATTTCTAAATTCTAACCAGAGCAGATGCTAATTTGCTCTCCGCGTGGCCACAATAGCTGATAGGTTTCATAATTCACAAGCCACTTTCACTATTTATAAACATTCATTTGCATGTTTTCATAAGCAACTGCTGGTTATGTGCCACAGCAGCTGGCGAGTGGAAATACTGACATCTTTGTTCTGTGGTATTTAAACTGCCATATTCTTGTGATAACAGCCTCAGAAATAAATGTGTTTATTGAAGGTGATTAATTAGGAAGTGGAGAAAAACACTGTCAACATTAAGTGTATTTAAAGGTCTAGTGTGTAGAATTTAGGGGGCTATATGGGCAAAAATGTAAGATAATATAATAAAACATCTGCATCTTAAGTTATCAGGGAAAATAAATACGCGAGCACACATTAGCAGGTGTTGGGCAAACCGCCCGTCTCCAGCCAAACAGCTTCGGAGAAACACTGATTTGTAATGTGAAACTTCTTTATTTGATGTCTTAACAGGTTTAAATAAACGGCTCCATTTATTTTTGAGAGGAGGAGACCTCTGCGGGTAATTCGGCACACGGTGAAAACCTCCTCAATGTCACACATAACAGGCGCTGGGCACGCAGGCCATCTCTGATGTGCCACACAGGAGTATCACTGTTTCATAACGTGACGCTGCTTTATTCGGTGTTTTAACCGGTTTTAATCACCTGGTCTGTTTGTTTAGGAGAGAAAGAGACCACTGTGGTTAATCCAGCTCCTGAACATCAGCGTCAGAAATAAGGTGAGCACATGTTAAGTCATCACCTAAAAAAGATGAGCACACATTTGCAGGTGCTGTGCGAGTGAGCTGTCTGCGACCTGCCAAACAGCACTGAAGAAACACTCATTTGTAACATTAAACTTACTTTAACTTTATTCAGTTTTTTACCAGTTTCAATCACCTGGTCCGTTTGTTTCAGAGAGGAAGAGACCTCTGCCAACAATTCAGCACGTGGTAAAAACCTCCTGAATGTCTGGATTAGAAATTTAAGAAATTTTATATATTAAGTCACTGGAGAGAAAAGGTGAAAAAAGGCTATCTCTGATGTGCCACTGTTTCCCACGTGAAACTGCTTTATTCAGTGTTTTTACTGGTTTTAATCAACTGGATTGTTTGTTTAGAAGACCAAACGACCTCTGTGGTTAATTCAGCTCCTGGTAAAAACCTCCTGTTAACAGGGTCAGAAATAAGGTCAGCACACATTTGCAGGTGCTGTGCGTGCAGGCTGACGTGCCAGACAGCACAGAAGAAACACTGCTGTGTAACATGGAGCGGCTCTATTCAGTTTTTGACCTGTTTAAATCACCTGGTTTGTTTGTTTCAGACAGGAGGAGACCTCTGCAAAAAATTCAGTTCATGGTAATAATCTTTTGAGCAATGAACAGCAGGGCCGTAACGGTACATGTATTTGTGTCGAACCGTTCGGTATGCGACTTTTGGTTCGACACAACCCTGTACCAAATTATTGGGCGCAGGATATTATTTTATTTTATTTTGTTTTATTTTAATTCCGTTTGTGCGAGCCGAACCATTTAAAATATCTAGTTCCCCGACGGACATAATTGAGTGACGGACCGCGTCCCGTAAAATTCCACTTTCACTTTGTGCAGTGCATTCTCGCATTTTGACAACATGGCAAGTGAGCCTGACGAACCCGAAGACCCACCCGCAAACCTTAAGTCCTCCGTTTGGGAACACTTTGGTTTCAGGGTAAAATACGGAGATGGAAATAAACAAGTTGACAAGACAAAAGCAGTGTGCCGACACTCTAACATAACGCATTTAACGCGACACCACCCGAGTTTGATTGCTAACTGGCACGACTAGAAAAAGCAATCTGGTGCAAACTACAATATCGTCGTCGTTTAAAAAGAAAGAGCGTTTCCCTGACCATCGTGCTAAAGAAATAACCAACACCATTGGAGTTGAGTAAAATTGTTTAAGCTGCACTTTAGATATAAGCATGTTTTGTTTACTGCACTTTAACAAAGTGGGAAAGCTAAGTAGTTCCTAGTAAAACTGAATCTGAGCAGGCTTTAAAGCTGACCAGCTGCACTATACTTTTTCATTCAAACAATGTGAAAAAGCAGGATTTTATATATATTTGTTTCATTCAAAAATTGTGTAAAAACAGTAACTGCTGTGGTGGTATGTTTTAATAAGGTTACCAATAAGTAAAAGATATTTAATACCTGTCTATTCTTTTCATTACTGTACCCAAAGAAAAACCGAACCGTGACTTGTGCACCAAGGTACGTACCGAACCGAGATTTTTGTGTAACTTACCGTCACACCCCGAATGAACAGTGAATTGTAACTGGGAGAAGTTTCAGCTGGTTGCAATCTGCAATCCTCACCACCATCCAACACAGTGGACCTTTGACAGCTGCTGTTCATACACATTTATTTGCATGTTTTTCCTGAGCAACTTCTGGTTACCTGTCACAGCAGGTGATAAGCACTGACAAACTCCCTCGTGCTCTGGCATTTAAACTGCTGCATCCATGTGACAAACAGGCTCAGACACTGGTGTGTGTCAGTCAAGATGAACATTGGGAACTGGAGGAAAACAGTGTCAATATCTGATGTGTGTTTAAAGTGATTATTTAATTATTACCAGGAAATTATGCTCATGATTGTGTGTGTGTGTTGGTGTGTGTGGCAGAGGGAAGGGGCGCTGGACAAAGCTGCTCGCTGCGCTTTAATTTTCCGCATGTTTAACGTTAGCTAACGTTTTCCGTGACGGTGAGCCAAGTGTTAGCCGGCGACGAGCTAGCTAAAGTGCACAGTTCACACCCGCACGCATTCAAGTTAACCACTTCACACCCGTAAACTCAACCCAACGCTGCTAATTACATATTAATTAAAATCTAATTAATGTAAATGTACAGTTACTTTCTTTATGTGAACACACAGCTACCTGCACATAGTCGCCCCCCTCCCCCTCAACTCCAACTGGCAACCAACACTCAGGCCCTACGACTTCTGGTATCAGACTACTTCTTGGAGCGGCGTGTGGGAAAGCTGCTTGCTAAGCATCCTTCACAAGTGAACCGGGTAACGGCGATATAAAAGCACACATCGGTTGACTTGCTTATTAAACCACAACGTGACAGCTTTGGGTATCAAACCAGAGCGTAACAAATGTGTATCTCACAGCTGAGTATGACAACGAGCCGTTAAAGGCTTCACACAGCAGCCAGGAACAACTCCGTTCCAGCACATAGCCGGAGCCCCTTTTCCGTGCAACCAACTCACCACGACCGTGTTGTTTGTTTCTTTTCGGCGTGTGTGCGGACAAACTGACCTTCGACTTCACCTGGAAACACACGGAGGCGGTGGACACACACGTACACTTTGCCCACTCGGTAAAACATCCGCCTTAAATCACGTATATAGCTCGCTAATAAAACTTACCCAGTCTATTGTGTCTGGACCTCCGCCACAGTCTAGGCTGGCTGGTGCCTGTCGCCCTCTGCGGAACGGAAGTAGCCTACCGCGGCTGCAGTGGGCTGTACGGCTCGGTCCTACTCTGGAAACAAGGCAGCCTACATGCATCATGTGAGCTGCACGCAGGTTAACTTACCCAGCGCTGTTTAATATCATTAATTACATATGTGCAATCCAACATCATGATCTGGCACGTGTTTGCAACAGGAGGTCAAAGTTGTGAACTTTGAGTTACATTAATATTTATTAAAGTCTAAATATGAACCACAACACAGTAAATGAGTATACTGTACATACACATAGCCATAAAAACTCTCCCTTTTTATGAGGTGTGAGGCAAACCTGCAGCGCCAGTCAGGCTTTCATATTCCTGCAAAGTGTGATGTGTTTACTATATTCAGGGGGGCTCATTTAATAGAAGTTCAGCAATGACTGCGCTGCTGCATCACCGGCCACAGAAACTGAAAAACACACTTACACTGACCACGTCTGCATCTGGGAATTAGTCATGTCTAACAAGGTGTTATCACAGGGTCAGTGAGCTGACAATATTCTGCATGCAGCAGTTTGAGGAGGATGATATGGACTGTTTGTATTTCTGTGTTACATGTCCAGTGTGCAGGATTCAGGGGGAAATATTGGCAGAGATTGAATTTAATATAATATTTTCTTTAGTGTATAATTGTGTTCAGCAGTAATGTGTGTCGCAAAGTCAAATGCACATTTATAATAAGCATTATAGCCACACAAAATCTGTTTCAGTTATTACCTGACACTCTTAGGCCCCCGTAGTCATAGTGGAGCGTTTGATACTCAGCTTCTGTACCCCTACGTTCACCCCACCTACCTGCCTTGCCTCCCCTTTTGCTGTTGCACTCCATGGGAGAGGTAAGTGACATTGCTCTTGTGGTATGTATAATAATCCTGTGTCACTTAATTTGCGTCGGGGCTCGAGTTTGCATGGTTGTGTTTCACGTAGGATTTTGTTTTTGCCGCTTGATGTCAGGAATAAAAAAGGAGGTCGCCTCCAAAGATATCTGCAGTCTGGGCCTTTCCTTCAACACATCGCAGACGACACCAGAGTCCACAGGTGACAGCATCGGCCTTCGAAAGCAAGGCTGTCCCATTTCGAAGGCTCCTCCAAATGCGGCTGAGATATGTGGCCTTCTTTCTCAGAATCTGGAGGATGCAACGGATTAATCCTTGGTGGCTCAACCTATCCCGGGATGCACTGCTCACCGGTGACAGTTGGGTTTTTGCAATATGGCGTCCCTACTAACACCATCAGCTGCAGGGGATTACACTTTTAAATCTAAGTACTGGGTTTAGGGATATAGGGAGCGGGTCCTCGTCTACGTCATGGTGCACTGCCATGTTTCTACTGTAGCTCAGAGCGGACACACCAAACACTGGCTCTAAATAGGGCCATATGCGGTTTTGTGTTGGCCACCGTAGTCAGAGACATTGATTTGTAACGGGAAGCTGCTTTATTCAGTGTTTCTGCCATAGACTGTAAAAATAATGGACGTGGCTACCATGATGTCGCCCATTGGTTTGTGGACTCCCGTTTTGAATCCTCAAGTTCAGGATTAAGCCGTCGCCACTGTGGTTTCTTTGAGAAGGACGTGACTATATTTGGGCAGGAGAGTCTGGCGCTGTGAGGAGCGAGGGCTGGATCTGACGGAGAAGCCGAGGACTCTATTGGCAGACAGCCTGTCACTTAAAGCAGACCACCCTTAATGATGCAGGCCTTTAAGCCGTAGCAAACAAACTTCACCCCCATACAGCTGTCATGAATCTTTAAATTAGCTTTAGAGACCAAAACTGTTTCTGTACCAGGCTGTAAATATGTTTATTTCTGCTGTAAAGCTGGACATTTAAACATGGAGGTCTGTTGGGACTGACTGGCTTTTGGAGCCAGCCTCAAGTGGCCATTCAAGGAACTGCAGTTTGTGGCACTCGCGTGTTGATGTCATATTTCAGCCCTGGAGGTTGCTGCTTGGTATCAATTGGTCCATTTATTTTGGAGAAGAAGGCATTTCTGCAAAAAAATCAGCTCCTTCTTAAAACTTCCCAAATGTCTAGATCTGAAGTTATCAGGGAAAAACAGATGAGCACACATTAACATGTGGTGGGCGAGCCGCGTGTCTCTGATAGGCCAAACAGCGTCAGAGAGACACAGTTTTGTAATGTGAAACTGCTTTGTCCTGTGTTTTGGAGTGGAAGAGACCTCTGCTGATAATTAAGCTCCTGGTAAAAACCACCTGAACGTGCGGGTCAGAGAAAAGGTGAGCACACATTAACAGGTGTTGTGGAAGCAGGCAACTTACAAACACTGAATTGTAACAGAAACTAAAAACCTCCTGAACAATGAACACTGGAGGGGTTCTATAAGCAGTCTGCAATCCTCACCGCTAGCCACTAAATCCCCCTAAATCTTACACACTTAACCTTTAAAGGTCATTGATTCTCTGCATTTAATGCATCCATCATGTGCAACCAACATTTCACAACCCAAAGCTGCAAGAGCTGCTGTCAACTACTATATGAATCACTAACTTTGACAAAAAAATAGTCAAAATTGGTCTGAATTCAGCTTCTTAAATATGAATATTTTCTGGTGTCTTTACTCCCCTGTGACATTAAACAGAATATCTATTGGTTGTGGACAGAGCATTTGTCCACTGACGGACATTTTTCACCATTTTATGACACCTAATCGTTTAAAATCGAGGAAATAATTACCAGATTAACTGACAGTGAAGATCGTCCTTAGCTGCAGCCCTAATCTGGACTGCATCTGATATAATTCATTACTAACAAAGGACATATTCAGAGATGCGTGAGGTGGAAACGTTGCCTCACTGCGGTTAAATGAGCCGTGAAGAACATTATGTCCTGTTACCTGCTGGTGGATGTGTGAGTTTAAAAGGTTAGTAAGGTAATCTCAATTTGCGAACGCTGCTGTGTCAATATTTTGACAGCAACATCTTTAACCCTTTTAAATCCTCAATTGCACGCGTCTCATTCAGTTTCTTTAAATTTTAAGACAGAAAAAACCCTTTTCACACTTCATCTGTTTCAACACTTCATTGAGGTGGTGTAATGACGACACTGAGTGAATCCATATATGCGTGATCACAGTGGAATTAAATTACTGGATCTATGCTCCAGTTTTCTTTTGCACAAAGGCCACACACTTTAGGCAGTGACTTTTTTTGTGGGGCAGAAAAATGGTCAGCACTGTGGCCTCACAGCAAGAGGGTTGCTGGTTCGAATGTGGGGTGTGGGAGCCCCTCTGCGTGGAGTTTGCATGTTCTCCCGTGTCAGTGTGGGTTTTCTCCGGGTGCTCCGGCTTCCTCCCACAGTCCAAAGACATGCAGGTTAATTGGTGACTAGGTGTGAATGGTTGTCTGTCTCTATGTGTCAGCCCTGTCATAGTGTGGTGACCTGTCCAGAGTGAACCCCACCTCTCACCCACTGTCAGCTGGGATCTGCAAAAGTGGCCCCTGGGCAAAGCAAGTTGAGTGTCCCTGCCTGAAGCACAAAAGAACAACTTGATTTTGTTTTAGATCCAGCAAACGCTAATTAATTCAGACAAATTTTCATAACGGCAACACATGAACTATAATCCTTTGGCAAATATATATGTTGTGTTGTTATTTCAGCACCCTTTAATCCAGGCATGCAGACTTGAGCCAGTTTGGCAAACAGCCTGCTGGTTTACCGCCCTGCAGACTAATGGCCGTGTTATTATTTATGCATAACTGGCCAATCAGAACATTCATTAGCAGCTAAAGTAGTTTTTCTTTTTGTCATGCTATTTCCACCAGTGAATACCAAATCTGTAATAACAGAGCTAACTTGGCGTGTTGCTTAAAAGCTTTTGTTGTGGGATTAATTAATAATGCCAGAATTCCATTCTGCCAAAACATGTCGTGTGCAGTGATCTGAGTGTGAACAAGTCATACAACAAACGTTTTTTTTTTTAAATTTATTTATTTTAAAAAGCAGGTCCAATCCCTCTGTTTTGATTACTTTTTATTTTACCACAGATCAGATACATTCACTCAAGTGCTCAATGTGAGGTACTTGTACTCGAGTATTTCCATTTTATGCGATGTTTTACATTTCAAAGGGAAATATTAAACTTTAATTAACTTTATGAACTTTTTTCTTCACTGCAATCAGTGGTGTAGTGCAGGGTATGCACAGCTATATGGGGTATACCTTCCTCTTTTTCTGGCTGTGTACAGTGTACCAACTATCAGACAAAAAGCCATTAGAATAGAAAGGAGAATATACCCACTTCCTCCTTGGTAACAGACCCGTCAACCACCACCACACCACTGACTACAGTTATTTAACAGCTTTAGTTACCTAACAAATTTGTTTTTTTGGGGGTTTTTTTGCACAAAAAAATATATATAGCTGGAGCCTATCCCAGCTGACATTAGGGGAGAGGCGGGGTACACCAGACTATCACAGAGCTGACACATAGAGACAGACAACCATTCACACTCACATTCACACCTACGGACAATTTACAGTCACCAATTAACCTGCATGTCTTTGGACTGTGGGAGGAAGCTGGAGCACCTGGAGGAAACCCACACTGACACAGGGCGAACATGCAAACTCTGCACAGAAGGGCTCCCCCACCCTCTTGCTGTGAGGCGACATGCCACCTTTCTTTTTTTGCGTTGTTTATTGCTATTTTTTATTGGCCCAGCACCTGCCGTAAATGGTTAAATAACTTTTGGATGTGTGTGACTACTGTGTTATAATTATATCAAATGTTTAGAGCAATTAAGACTTCAAAAATTCAAATTTAAGACTATTTAACGACTTTTAAGACCTAATATTTATTAAATGGAATTTAGGACTTTTGAAAGACCTGCAGACGCACTGATTTAATCGTAGACTTATTATCAATTAATACAATCAGTTGTGAGACAAACACTGTGCTGAACTTTGAATCAATCCATCCAAGAGAAATATTTCGTATTTTGGAACTAAATAGTGGCCCAACAGATCAACACTGCCATCCCCAAGGAGCTGAAACAAAACAAGAATAACCAATTTAGTTAATGTCCTAAGACACTACATCAAATAGCTATTAAATTACAGTTACAAGACAGCTCTCCATTCATGCCTGCTCCCTGTAAACATGCCCTCAGAGCTGTGATCAAGCTCCGTTTACAAAAGACATCGCAGATCTGGATTATAGCCAAACACAGTCACTTCTTCCTCGACCTCAAAGGAAGAATCTCCATTCATGAGTTCCTGCGATATCCTGCAGATCGAGGGACTAACACATGAACATCACACCTCCCTGATAGATGTAATAAAAGCCGAAAGGTGCAGCGGGAGCCACACCTAACAAAATCCGATATCTGATAAGAACTTTATTGTGTTTACGCTGATGTTTCAGACCGTAAAATGTTACAGTCAGGTGTGTGTGGGACATAAAAGCCGTCCCGAGCTGCGGCTGAGTGAATGGAAGATCAGTGAAGAGGTGTAAATATCTGAGGCAGCCGTCAAACACAAATCCCAGACAGAGCCGAGCGTTTTCTCACAAGCCAACCACAGTGTGTTTTATTGGGTGCTTCAGTAATACAAGTGCACAACAAACCACTCTGCAATTGCAGAGGTGGCGGGTAGCCAGTAAATATACAAGTCCTGCCTCTTTCACAGGCAGACCTATACTTTTGTGGTCTGCCTCAAAAGCCTTTGAAAAAATACATACAGTACAAACAAAATCAGAGGAAGTTAAAAAGCATGAAGGATCCATTGACGCAAACCTTCCTGTTCCATGCAGATAACATATTGATGACAAATACAAAAAAAACAAACAAGGAAAACAAAGTCAAAGCATATTCTGCATGTTTGTTCCAGGTGCCACTAAGAAAATGAGAATACATACTGTATAGCTGGAGGACGATGCGTATGATATTTATAATATTCTGTGTTTTTTTTTCTCCAATACAATACTTCCAACATTCAGATATTGGAAAATAAAAATCCCAATCTACTCTTTGTATAAAAAAGAAGCTTTCAAGTCAACAAGGAACAAAGGACATTTTTTTGTCTTGTTTGATTTTTTTTTTTTTTTTTTTTTTACACAGAAAAGGTAGATAAAATGTTGGGATGGAGGAAGAAGAGGAGGAGGAGGGTGATAGGAGGGCAGGTATACCGTTGCACTTAGTGAGTGTGCTTTGACAGACTAAGGGTGAGAGAAAGAGAGGTAGAGAGGTACAGTGAGGGGTGAGGGAGGTAAAGGAGGGAGCGGCTGGGAGTCTATGTGGCGTATCTCTTCGTCCATTGCTTGGCTATTCTGTCATGCTCTGTTCTGTTGGTCAGGTACTGTGTGGCGATGCTTCCCACCAGAGGGTCGGCTGAAACATACAGAGGCAGAGAGAGAATACGTAAATCAATAAGTGTGAGCGATGAGCTGAGTCACAAACTGTGTATCGACTGTAAACAAGAGGAAAGTTTCCCAAATGTTTTTATCCTTTCAGACCCAGATTATGTAAACGGTTGTGCAAGAAATTGCAAGACTGAATTTCTATTGTATCTATCAGAACAGGCCAAACGCAGTGTTTTAGTTACATATACAAACGTAATTATTTTGTCGGCGTAATTTGTAAATGACAAACACTCCTCATCACACTCAAATTATCCTAGTGCATATAAGATCCTTGGAAAATAAAATTAAAGGCCCAATCTGCAATTTTTTTGTGACCCCCTAACTGTTGTCCTTGGAGAGTTTCTTTAGATGTACAGTGTAGTTTTATATTTGGATATTGTTCTTGTGTATTCCTGTTTCTGTGTAACAGTAACCTTTGTGTTGATACAAATTATTTACAGTGACTATTAGACCCTTGTCTAGTGTGTCATTAGTCCTGCAGGAATATCACGTCGTCGCAAAAATGACCAAAAATGCTGCAGTACACATGCCAGGCCAGTAGTTGGCGGTGTGACGCTTATGCTTCCTTCTACAGAGCAGTGATGTATAAACAAACAAAATGGCACCTGCACGAACGTTTGTCTAGACGGACGATGAGGTGGAGTTGCTACAGTAAATCTACACTATGATGGGGAAGCGTTGATAAATTCAACAGGGTGAGCAGCACAAGCTCGGGAGTCCGCCATTGTTGTTGTGATGGTCGACTTTCTCGCGCATGCCTAGTAAATGGAAGCGTAATGTGTATGTAGGAGAAGTCTCCGTTTTCAGAGGAACTGCATATTGCAAGTTTACATGACAACGGAGACGGTGCCGTTTCCAAAAATTGCACTCTGGAACCCGCTTTCAAAATGTTGTGTTTTCAGGTACCCAAAACACCGCTGCTGTGTAAACGGTCGGCCAAAACGCAACTAAAGTTCACCGTTTAAAGTTGAAATTACTGTTGTATAAATGGGACTCAGTGTCTGTGTAAAAGGAACAGCCAGCAGACATTTTGATGACGTGTCATGCATCCCCAGGAGATTTAAAAAGCAGTTAGCAGCTAACTCAAAGATGAAAAGTTGCCGACAATGTCTGAAAATTGGGAAAACAATGAGGTCTAGGAGCTCATACCCCCCGAGCAGAGGACAAGATCAGCTGCCATAAAACAGAGATGGTAAATGACTGTCACTGCCATGTCATGCTTGTAACTGTTTAAAAAGCGCTGCCGACGGGTATGTTTAATGTAACACTAGAGGCCAACGCTGGTGTGGTTAACGCCATGTCTCTTTTGCTTGGTGATGTCAGCATGCTCACTGGTTTGGTTCTGAGTAAAAATGCAAAGGAGGTGTAGAGAAAGGACTTCGTAGCGGCCCTATCATGCAATCTCTGTGTTAAAAGAGTTCAGAGACGGAGGAAGCCACATCTTAACTCTTTCACACATGCACTGTAACTGTTAAATTATCTTGACATCTTCCAAGAGGAGCTGCATGTGAGAACGCAAAAACACTGAACGGACTTTAGCCTGCCAGCTCCCTAGTACAAAGTTTGTGAAATGTCCAGTTGAGCCAATGTGCAAAGGCACGTCTGTCTGTCTGAACTGTCTGGAGAATTCACAGCGAGCGACTGGGCATGTTAATGATGCTTCTGTCATGCAGTTCACGCAAAAGCGGAAGCAAACAAACATCTCAGGGTGAAGAAGAAGGGTCATTCCCACAACGACGCAGACGAAAATGTCTAACTGGAGAGACAGCTTGAATTGGGACCTTCTGCCAGTAAGAGCCGAAGCCAAAATGGTCAGACCAGAGACTCTGTTTTCTGACCAAATTATGAACTGGTTGAACAAAACACTGCAATTTCTGAAGCATACTTTTTGCATCATGTCCTGACTCCTTTGCCCGCTCTACCCAAGCGCCAACTCTTTGCTTTGAACCAAACGGAGTATTTCCAGTGGGCATGAACACATCTAACACAGACAATCTCCTGTGGTGTGCTACATGTGGGAAAGGTATTTTTTTTTTTAGGAGGAAACAGCTTTACAGAGGAACTTAACCTGATCCAGAATTTCTCCCAGTTTGATCTGCAGTAGTTTCAACAGCGGCTCAATATCATCCATTTTAGACTGACAGCAGTGTTTTTGTTCTCCACGCAGACTTGGAATTATCATCTTTTACAATTTGTTTTCTTCTGAAACCAAGTTAAGATTATTTTCTTCCATTGAACCTGAGAAAAGTTTCCTCTGACAAAACGATTTCTTTCACAGGTTATGATTTTCAAATTCAATCATTTTAAAAGAGTAAATGTGCCACTATAAAAACAACTTTTGTCAAAACTGACAAGTGATTTATTACATTTTCCTCCCCACAGTTACTGTGATTGATATAAAAGCAATTCGATTTCATTCCAGATCATTAAACCATCTACCAGATTCATGCTGGTTCCAAACTATTAAGAGTTTTGCCTGAGGGGCCGATGCAGCACTCATTTCATTATGGTGTGGTGACCTTCAAGTAGACTTGATTACACTGTATCAAATTCAGCTGTATCAATAACCAGTTAATCATATTAAAAGGCAAAGACAGCCCCTTTAGGAGCAGCAAAGCCTGTAGAGAGAGTTGTGTGAAGTTGGTAAAATGACTATAAAACCATCATCTTGCAGGGTAATTCGCTGAAATTCCATTGTGCTCACATATGTCACAGTGATCTAAAAAAGGTCTGCATGTGAGAAAGCACAAAATGGCCATGTTACAGCTTTAACAGGTGGACCACTGACCCAATGCACAACATTTTGTTCTCAAGCCAAAAAAGGTTAACCACAAATAATAAGTATGTTATTTTATATTATAATATTAGTTTTTCATTCATTTTTCATTGTGGCTCTCCTCTTACGCAGCTCTCTGGCTCCTCTCTGCCGTGAAAATGTGGTTTTATTATTTACAACTGGAGGCAGGACTGAGCCAAAGACCTGTCAGTGTCAGACGGCCTTGGGAAACAATGAGGGTTTGAATTCGTCATGGCCAACTTAATACATCGTTAATAACCTGGAAACATTATTTCTGACAGTGTGTCAACTTGAAATTTGGCCTCGAGTAAAAATAACACATTACACAGAGCAAGAACTCTCAGTTACGTTACACAAAAGTCTCATAATAAAAAAACATTATACGAATGTCAAACGCAGTGAGATGTTGATCTTACCTGGGTTACAGTCTGTGAGCAGGGAGCAGATGGACAGCAGCACCTTGGAGATGGTGAGGGCAGGGCTCCAGTTGTCCTTCAGGATGTCCAGACAGATCACCCCCTGACTGTTGATGTTGCAGTGATAGATCCTTGTACGAAATGTTACCTGCAGACACAACAAGACTGCAGTTTAGAAATGCAGGAGGCTATTTTACTTTGCCCAGAACAAGCACAGCATAGATAATCCAAAGTAGGCCTTTTTCTGAATGTAGCATTTTCAGATTGAGACATGACAAATGTGCCAGTATTCAGATTTTCGAGCATTTTTCGGACATGTATCCAGTGCATTCAGAATATGCACCTCAATTTGGGTTCTTACTGCAACTAGGACACACAGCCTCTCGCCTGTTTACGGTCAGCTCTTGCATCATCGTAGAGATGTTGTACACAAAAAACATAAGGCAACAATTTGCAAAGCTGGTGTGGAGATGCATGTCCAAATGAAAAGTGGAAGAAGGAACACACCTACTTTAAACCATTACGAAAGACTTGGATATCAACAGCTTTTCAGACATGGGCAAATACTGTCACGTCGGCCGTTTCAATAAGTAGGGTGAAGGAATGAAAGAGGGAGGATGTGTTTGCACAGTCGAACACGTCCGTCACTGGTGGATCTTTGAAATACATCCGGCTACAGTCGCTCCATTTTCCCATATTTTGACGTGATCAATGACACGTTAAGGCACATTAATCAGAGTATACACAGCTGGATGTAAATGGAAATATAAGAGGAACCTTCATTTTCAGGAAGTTTTATCTATTTTATTTTATTATAACCTTTATTTTACCAGGAAGTCCCACTGAGATTAAACATCTCTTTTACCTGGCTGAGGTAGCACCCAATCATAACGTGTTTAAAATGAAACAAATACAACATATAATACAAATGATGTCCTTAAATTCATCAATGGATATAACTGCTACTAATTTTAGATCTTGTTGGAGGAAAATGCAGTTTTCTCCAGATCTGTTAAAACCCGGGGTTCATTAAAAAGCAACCACCTGGAGGAGCGTAGCTGGTAACTACCAGAGCTGACACACAGAAGGGTGCAGAGGTAGGCAGGACGATTGTCCAATATTGCTTTGTAGATAAAAATATATCAGTGCTGTTGTCTGAGAGTGCTCAGTGACATCTAGCCCACCAAATCATAGAGCGTGCAGTGATGAATGAGAGATACATGGCACACTGAATCAAGGCTACGTAAAATGGAGGATGTTGCATGCATATACAATATGTCACCGTAATCATTCACAGACGGAAAAGTAGCTTCCACAAGTTTTGTCTTAGCACTGAAAGTAAGTCAAGACTTTTCTGAAATAAAAGCCAATCTTCTCTTTATGTTTTCTAACCACAGTAGCAATGTGTGCAACAAATGAACGCTTGTCATCTATCCATATACCCAAGGACTTGTATGGGGACACTATCAGTGAGTGAATATTTCCTTTTTGGAAATAAGGGCAAGAAACGACACATTTTGCGCATGTGAACGTAGTCAGTGGTGCTGCGAATAAATGACAACAGCATGTAGGAATTGTGCGAAGAGAACGTGCAGATAAAAACATGTCAATTTATTATTATTACTTGGGGAGGTAAAATAATTCTGTTCTAGATAAATAATTCACAAACACTTGTGTGCTGATAAACACTTCATAATAAATAATTATGAAACAAGTGAAATGAAATGATGCTGCCATTTTAATTAATTTGCTAATGTGCTTTCTCGGAGCCACTTATAAAAACTGAATAATCAAACAGGATTGAATTACTTTTAGTAGTATATGTAGATAAAGTAAAAATATTGATGGCATAATTTGTGACTTTGAGTTTTAAACCTTTAAAGACAGTGGACTTGCTGTGCACTGAGTTGAGAAGCTTGCTATAACTGGAGTAATGAAAGGTGAGCTATGGAGGACAGTTAAAGGCTGCTGTGGGCCTTTCACCTCCTTTTTCTCTTTTATTCACATTAACGCTAATGTATCGGCATCAGGACCGGTGTAATGGGCCCGCTCGATTGCTCCACTGAGGGCCATTTAGCACCATTTGTCACTGTTGCTGGATGTGCGTGCTTGTTGCCACAAATATACAGTACATATAAAGTGACTGTATTCTATGGCACTCAGTGAAACATACATTATCTGGAGGTTGTTTTTTTATGATCTGAAAACAGCATTTACTCTTTCTAATGTCACACCTCCAGTTCTCCTCTTGTTACTCTATCAGACTGACCAACAGAGGGCAGCATGGTGTAAAATCAGACCAACACAACAGCTTTGTTGTCACTCTGAATATTGGATCCCAGCACCCTCGTGTAAATTAATTCCTTTACTTGTGGCAGTAAACAGCCTCCCCAGACCTCACAGCTTCAAACAATGACCCATAACATGTCGCCCTGATTAACGCTGAAACCGATATCACCTCGTACACCCGCAACACCCCACCTACCACTGTTACTGTGGTCTGTCTCGGCTCACATTTGAGCTTGACATCTGTTTGGTTCTGACACTCGACACCGCTGTTTGCCCCCGCTGCTCCAATCACCAACATCTGGCCCTCCTGACCTTGACCCTCCAGAGGAAACCTCTAATGAGCCTTGGCATTCCCAAAAATCACACAGGGGCAAGACGTTATAAATAACCGACCCCTCCACCTCCACCTCCGCCTCCTCTGTAGACACAGAGCTCCTCTTTTGGCCACCGTTCAGGAACAGAAATGCATCCACCTGGTGAACTTGTCAGCTCTTGTTTCTCTTTTAGAGTCTTGAGATTTTAAAAAAGCGAGTCGGATTCTGGGTCCAAAACTCCCAGGCCTGAGGTCTGAGATTGCATTCAGCAACTGAGCTCCACTGGAGCGTTTCTATAGCGAGGGAGTGTATGGCAGCTACAGGCTGAAGGGTTTGGTGTGTGGGTGTGTGTGTGTGTGTGTGTGTGTGTGTGTGTGTGCAGGGGGGGGTTTGGCTGCAGATCACAGTGTGTCGGAGGGGTAGGAGGTATTGGAAAGGGGCGGAAACACTCAAGTCCCTCTGGCAACAGAGAGCTGGGCCGGAGCCTGTGGATTTGTTTGAGTCTGCTGTCAAACACGGAGCTGGTGGTTACACAGCACAAAGAGCGAGAAAGAGTGAGAGAAGAGTGTGAGCGAGCAGAGGGAGGGGTGTCCATAACAGAGAGCGGGGAGAGAAAATGAAGGCCAAGTGAAAGGGTAATAGGGTGCACTGCAAACTAAAGGGACACTGGCCCCGATAGTCTGCGTGATCAGACGACGTCACAAAAACACGAAGACGCTGAGCACTGAACAGGTCAGGATCTGGCACCACCCAGATTCTGAGCTCAAATCACGCCGATTCTCCATAAAGCAGAAGTGCTGTCTGAGCTGTAAAGAGTGCCAAAAAGCTGCAGTGCTGATGACATAACACCAGTGTGATTCAATGTACTATCTTACTTCCCCACATTAAGCTGTCGTCAACATGCGTACAAGTCACATTGCATCAGTCCGTCTATCCATTCATTTTCTACACCTGCTTATCCCATACAGCGGATGATCCCAGTCCCCAGGTGTGGACTATTACTGAGCCATGAAACATTTACTACTGAGGCGGCGGTGAAACAATATGATCTGGCAACAAAAAGCTGAATAATAATTACATAACTTTATTGGCTATTACAGGCTATTTTGTGAGGATTACTTTGAGCATGGCACAATCTGTCTACGCTGCATTTTGCCCATCATTCCCTGTCAACCCCAACAAAGATATACTGACTTTGAACTGAAGTAGGTCATCACCACCCTTCAGGATCCAGCAGTAGATGGGGACACTACCTGAGTGTAGCTGCGTTATTTATCTGTAGCGTTTATTCAAAAAACACAAAGAAATAAAGCTTTGTTTTTACGCTTGTTTGCTCTCTCAGCCATTTTCTAACTTGCATCACAGTTTGTGTGTTGGGAGGATAATTAGAGAGATGCACGGCTAGAAATACTTTTCTGTGTACACACACTGGTGCAAAATTATATGCACCAATTATTCTATCTGCACCAAAAAAATGTTTTAACTGTACCATTTGCTCTTTGAACAGAAATTCCTGCACACTGCTCCTGCTCAGCTTCACAATTTATTAGTAACACTCCTCCACAAGGATGAAGTGATAACGCACCTGCATCTGAGACAGCTGGATGTGCAAATACCTTTCTTCAAACTAACTGCAACATTTGGTGTATCTGCCCTTTCTCTGCACCTCCACCATGGCCGCAGCTGAACTGCCAACTTTTTAATTTAGTTAATACAATTAATTCAGATTTCACTTGTCACGTTGGGTCATTGTGAAGATAGCCCCTTTTACACTGACGGATTTTCCACAAATGTTGGGTCATTTTGCCGGCAAGCTGCGAGCGTTTAGACACACAGAGCCGGATTGGCGAGTTGATCCAAGGTGCCCAAATTTCCGCCCCGTAGGGTAAACATATTGGCAGAACCCTTTTAGTTTAAACAGACTGAGGCGGCCTTCTGCCACGGGAGGGACTGTTGATGACTTGTGGGAGGAGCTGTTGATGACGGTGGATGTGTGAGCCACTGGCGGTGGATAAACAGGAAACAGCTGATAGCAGGAATTAGCGAGCAGCTAGTAGCAAGAGGGAAACACAAACCTGACAGACACTGTAAAGATGAGCAACTGGGGAGACAAGGAGTTGTGCACCCTCCTTGCTCTCGCAAACAAAGAGGCCATCATCGAAGGACTGACCAGCCGCGGCTTCCCTCCCACGTCACTGTTTACATCACACGCTGAGCTACACACTTTGTTACTTGCTCACGTCCCCTATTGCCGCGAAAAAGGCGTATTCTGTGTAAACAAAAGTAGGCAGGCGGCATTTTGCTGCACTCCCCGATTTTGTTTTTATACTGCCAATGTTGAAAAAACACTGATTGGGCTTTCCTGCAAATTTGCACAATTCCTATCTAAAAAGGGCTGATGACTCCATTGATAATTTCAGGAAACCTACTCACGCAGTACAGTTAAATTATGAGGAAATTATAAATGTTGTAATATAAACTGAGCTAACGTTCCAAGCAATCGATTGCTGCCATCTGTTGTCTGTCTCAAATTAGGACTTGCTGACAGTTTCATTTAAAACATGAAATGTGAGAAACACTTCCTGAAAGTCGAGTCTTACTTCGCCTTTTTTGGCTACTCCGGGCACCCTTTCCACAACAGCACAAATAAACGTGCATCAAAATCCAAGCCGCGGCTGGCTTGACAAGGTTTTTACAAATGATGGCTCACTTGAACACAGTGTTTTACGGCTCTGTCTCGTCTATCTGTGCGCTGTTGGTGTCCCCTTTTCCTGCCAAAATGTTATCAGTAATGCATTTGTTTTTCATCACCTGAGAAAATGAACGTGTGGTGTGTGTAGAGCTGAGAACTGACTTGCACTATCGCATATGCACATGGTACACTGAGGCCCAGAGATGCCTGGAACAAAACTTAATGATGTTCATGGTTTGTGGACGAGTGTGTAAATCTTTTTATGTTTTTATTTATTTATTTTTTTTACAATTATCTAAGCTAAACCTAATAGCTCTCATCACAAATCAGTGATCTTAAATCTGCTGTCATGTAGGAGCCTGCACATGAAGGCGATCGTTGATCTGTAACTCTTTGTTCCACATCTCAGGATGGTCAGTTTGTTTGAGTTCTTGTCTGATGACCTGTGAGCTCCTCCCTGAGGGGGGGTAGCCAGTCACTGAAGGTGGATTTAAGCAGCTTTCTAGCGAAGTCAAGACACAGTTGAGTGCGTCTCCCTGCTAAAGTACACAATCTGAGAGTGCAGAGAGCCTCTGGGTACCCTCAGTATTTCTGGCCAAGTATGATTTTACAAGCAACAAAGGCTGCCAGTCTGTCACAGGGCCGCTCGACAAACCGTGACAAACCATGCTTCGTATAATGTGAGATAATGGGTCCTTTCTGATAACACTAATGTTCATGGGAAAGCAAACAGTCTGTGCACATCAGGGGAATATGTGCCAATTTGTACTTTCAGCATCACCTCCTCAAAACAATTATTAATTTTTTTTTCGTAATATAAAAGAACCAAAATCAAAGTTAAAGCATTGGAATATTTAATCAGGTGGCCAGAGACGCGACTCCAAGTAAATACTAATGTTTCTCTATGTCTGCATGGCTTCATGTATCTTATATGTACTTTATACCTTTAAGTTATCGTCTGAAATAGCCTAGTAGCAAGCAATATCTACATTTCTCCAGTTATACCACACCTGTATTTAATCCGTTTCATACCCAGATCTAGAAAAAAATTGCTATTTGTCTAGTTTTACCAACCCAGTGGCAGCGGCTAACATCTGACAGGGAGCTGTTTAACAAAGTCACACCAACAGCTACATGGCTCGACTTTAGCCCCTTTTACACTGACAGATTTTCGGCGAATGTTGCGCCGTTTTGCCAGCAATCTGCAAGCGTTTAGACACACAGAGCCGGATTGGTGAGTTGTTCCAAGGTGCCCAATTTTCCGCCTCGTAGGGTAGTCATATTGGCTGAACCTTTTTGGTTTTAAAAGAACAAGGTGCCCTTCCACCACATGAGGAGCTGTTGATGACAAGGAACTGTGCGCCCTCCTTGTCCTCGCAAACGAACCGGGAACGGTGAAAGACGGGCTGACTTATGAGAGAATCGTTGAAGGACTGACCAGCTGCGGCTTCCCTCGGAGTACGTCACTGTTTATGTTACACGCTGAGCTACATGTTTTGTTACTTGCTCACGCCCAACATTGCCCCGAAAAAAAGGCGCATTCTGTGTAAACAAAAGTAGGCAGGCGGCATTTTGCTGCACTGCCCGATTTTGTTTTTATACTGCCAATGCTGAAAAAAGACTGATTGGGCTTTCCTGCAAATTTGCACAATTCCTATTTAAAAAAGGGCTTTCATGTGATGGAGGGCCAACTCTCAAAAACCATCCCAGCACGAAGCTCACACCTCCACAGCAGTAATTTCATGACAAACAGAGAGAGAGGAGAAGTGTCTGAGCGAATCAATACACTGCATACAGCTCTACAGTGAAAGTCATGTTCACATGTGGGAGGTTGGGCAGCAATTACTCTGTGCGTTGAATAAATTCTGACGTCCAAATCCAGTACTCACACCCATCCCTACTTTCAAATGAAGTAGTAAAAAAGATATCAAATGAACCACTCTATTGGTATTGTTACCACTTTAAAGACACTGGTATTTTTTGGCGCAAAAAATATAAAATATTAGTGTCTGTCTACGATAGAAGAAAATGTGTAGGCATACAGTGTGTTTATCGCAATCTCTTGACTTTCCCAGATCATTACATGACCCACATATATTCTCCACATCTCCCCAGATCCTGTGCAGGAAGTTGACACTTGGTCAGCTACTCAAACACCCAAACACTTTAACAGTTATGTCTGCAGGCTGCTGACCTTGGGGGGTTTGAATGGGTAGTCTGGCGTGAAGGCGATGTCCAGGAAGAAGACGCCTCCCTCATACACGGAGCCCGGGGGGCCCAGGATGGTCGACCTCCACTCGTAGATGTTGTCTCCTTTGGGGCCAGCGCTAGAAAATTGAAACAAAAGACGTGTTAATATGTTAATCAGCGCGGCGCACTGGACTAGACAGCCTGGTGTTCAAACTGCCAGCGGGCTGACAGAGATTTGGGGGAAAGAGCAGCTCAGACGGTAAATGCTGGTTTCTGACAATTTAATGATGGAGATTTGGGGAGTGCCGAGGCCGTGGAGGTTTGAGGGTTTTCAGTTCAAGGCTATTTTAGTAGGATTTAGATTATCTCTGAAAATTTTGATTAGAAGACAAGATTACCTGCTACTGGGAGTGAAGTTACCGAAGCACGCACACCAGTGAACCCGTTTAAACATCTTACAGAGTGTTGAGTTAAAGTAAAGAGTGTAAGAAACAATAAGAAAAGAGATGTTTACAGGATAAACACTGCAAAACGATTTCATATTTGAGCCGGTTTTCATTCATGAGATGAGTATTTATGCTGAAGTGGAGGCTGAAGGTCACATCTGTTGTATAGGCTCAGTAATTAATGCCATTTCCATATTAAGGGCTCCCTCCCCCACTGTTGTTTGTGGTAAGACCCTGAGCTGGCACAGAGCCAGGAAGAGACCGGGACAATGTCCAGATCACAAAGCCCGGGACAATGAACAATCCCTCCGATTTCATGTAATTACCAGGGATGGTGTTTAACGCAAACCCTTAGCTTGCTGGCAGATGTGCTTACAAATGTGTGCGCGCCCGACACACACAGGGTTTGCTTTCACTCAAGGCTGTAATATTACTGTTCCATTTTATTCAGACATAAACCAATAATCTCAGACGGAGATTTCCTGTGTAATAACCTCAAACAGCAAACAGTTAAAAGCAGCATCTGGCTCCAAGCGTGCCCTTGAAAAACAGATCACTCTCCATAAATAGAAATAAGACATTAGACATTTCCTTCCTCCTTCAGTATCAACACATGCAAATTTCCACTAATCTACTTTGCCACTCTTTCACACTGCCCCTCTCTTAAGCCTTCTTTAATTAGCTAATTATGATTACTTCTTCTCTGGGGAATTACTTCAAAATACACTGTCGATAAGGACGTCGCCAATCTGGACTTGTGTTGTTTCAGGCACAAAGGCAATCTTTTTTTGTAAGAGTGAAAATAAAATAACAAAAGCAAAGAATGTAAAAGGACCATGCTGGGCATTGTCGGTGCACAAGACTGGGACACACACTGGATATTTGTCTTTGTAAACCTAATACTTAAATTCCTATTACAGTAATTGATAACTTCCAAACACATGGAGGGTGCTCGCTGTGCAAAGCTGCAAAATATGGTGTTAAAATATGTCCACATTAAGCATGTCAGGGAGTACTAACAATATTAGTTTCCTTTGTTTTGACAGACACAAATGATGCTACCTCCATTTGATCATATGACCAGGTTTTGTTTCTCCTCCAAACAAACTGTGTTGCATTTCTGTTGGACAGAGAGCACTATCTGAACCAACTACAGGAAATGACCTAAAAATACAAGGATTTATAGGCACACAGAGACAGATGTTGACATCTGATAGCCAGCAGTAACTTGTGCTTGGAAAGCCTGTCATAACAACATAAAGTGCGGGCGAACCGCAGTGCGATCTGGTGGTCATATACAGCTGCTGCTACATTCTTCTGTTGTGTTATTTAACAGGAGCTAAATTAGAGCAGAGGGATTCAATATTTCCATCATGCCTCAGCTGGAATCGGATGGGTTTTGACACAAGATGTCAGGTTGCCAAAATAAAAGTCTGTTCAATAAATGACCTACTTGAAGGGCTGTCCTTGACTGAAGAAATTCTATTTCAAATAGCCACAGGAGTTCTTTGACTAACGGATTAATCTGCCCAATTGTATTATTATTAGTGTTTACTGTCCTTCTGCAGATGAATGCAAATGACTCTCTTTAGATCTGCTGCCCTTCAAAGAGCCATAGATGGGACTGCTTTTCATGGAATTACTAACACCCATATCTGAATAAAAAGAACATATAACTCTAACACAGCTCTGTACAGTTGCAGTCTGATTGTCTGCTCAGAGAAGGCAGCCTTAAGGTCAATTTATAAACCCTTGTGACCCCGTGGTTGTGTAAACTATGGACAACCAAGAGGGGGGTGGCAGAGGAGATACCTGCACACTAGAGGTTCACAGGCTGAGATCAATTTCTTTAGAACATCCATGCACAAAAGAAGGTGCTGAAAGTGCAACAAATAACAAAAAGAGAATAGAAACAGCAGCAAACATTTCAGTCCTTGACTATCTTCAGAGCTAACGATAGCCAAGGACTAATGATGGTCAAGTTTTTTTGCACTGATCTCAGCCTGTGAACCTTTTTTTGTGGCTGTCCAGCCCCGTCACATTAGTGTGCGGGTATCACCTCTGCCATCCTTTCTTAGTTGTCCATTGTACCAACGCACCCAAGATAAACTTGTGGTTGCCCTAAGTAGGCTAAGACTTGCATAAACATCCAAATACAGCCCATCTTTTAATGACAACTTGGACTGTACGCATAAGAAACCTGCCAACTGTGCATGCTCCAATCACAAAATACAATCTGCTGTTCCACAAATTCACTGCAAAACCAGAAGAGTCTTCTTATACACTTTACATTGAAATTAGCGCCTTTATGCAGGTTTTTAAATGCAGGAAAAAATAGGGGATAGACTGCTTCCCCATTTCCAGTAAACCAGGTAAAAACAGGTTAGTAAACAGTAGAAAGCAGCGTGGAGACCAGTAAAACTGTTATGGTGGTTGCGTCTTTTTTTATATATCTGTTGCTTATTAACTCTCTGTCTCTCTCTTGGTGCCGACTAAATTTGGGCCGTGCTTGAGTGCTGCTTGGACAGAGATAGATGGTATTTTGTAGTCGGCCGTCAATACATTGTGCAGGCAAAGGGGCTAAAATTAGCGCATCCATCTGCGTGCTGGATTTCCATTACTGCCGATCAGAGATGATAAATACCCCTGACTACTGCAGGGCCATTTGTCTTGGGAGTGAATGCCGATTGTGACCTTTTCCATTAAATACAAAAGTCAGATGTGAATGGGTGTTAGTATTTTTTTGTCCAGTGGCAAAGGGGCATTAGTTTCACATTCACCTGATGTTTGCAGTAGGAGGACGACAACCCTCAGTTGTACTGGAACTGTGTGCAAGGTAAATGGAGGTGACTGCAGATGTTCAATGTAGAAAGTATGTCAGAGACTTTAAGGCTGAGTAAGCATGCTTCAATCGGAGAAGCACGTCCACTGCAGGTACTGATCTACCAGGTGTGTGGACATGAGAAAGTAGACAGGGGTTAAACTTCTCTCTAAAGCCTCTCAAAATGACTTCAGGCACTTTTTGAATCCAAGCGAGTGAAAAACTATGAATGCATTCAAAGAAGTATTATCTAAAAGTTTGCACCTTCATCCCCATATCTGAGTGAGTATCGTGTCTCTAACTCTCTCTCGTCTTTGATGGCCGACTTTTCACCCCGTCCTCGAGTGTGGCCGAGCAGCCATAAACATTTCAGATGTGGTGGGACGACATCTTGTACGGACTAGTTCATTTCAAGGTAGTCTTGTTTGGCTTATAATTAAGCAGTGTGATCCTGACTGATAGAAATATCAACTGAACTTGTTGCGATCCCTCTCCCACTCTCCAAATATTACTTTCTACATTTCCTGCTGTTGACAGAACCACACAGACAGCTTATTTTTCTTGCTCTAGGCAATCTCCCCTCTGCGCTTACATTTCTGTGCTACACACACACCTCAAGGTAACACTTCCATTACCGCTACTATTCAAAAGCTTCCCCGACATGGCAGTGAAAGAAACGGCCGACTATTCCATTTCCAAACATCTCCAATAGAAGCAGATGCTCACTTCCTTTGGAGGCTGATGAGTTTGTAGCAGTGATAATAACTTAGACATGATGGAAAGATAGAGATGAGCAGGCATGGCAGAGGTCCTCGCTCAGCACTGAGATTGCTGTAGGGGATCTGACAACCACACAAGGGCTGTGGATAAAGGCTAAGTCAATAGCTGAATGTGCATGCCACCGCTGGCTGTTGCTTGGAGACCTCCTCCCCCCACCGGCTCGGGCGACCCTGCGGTGCTTTGTTGCAGCTGGTTTAGGGCCAGCTCATTCAGGATCTGACAGTCTCTCACTTGGCCATTAGTTTGGGAGAGGTGAGTGCCGTGGACATCGCAAGAAGCTCCAGTTGAGTCAGTCTGCAGATTCGTAGCATCAGTGAGTGTTTGCATGAGATTCCTTTCCAGGCTTTAATTAATGCACGCCTAATGACAGGAGCTAAATAGCTGATGATTCCTTGACCCTGGTTCACAGCGATGCAGAATAGCACGCTCTGCAACTGACATTCAATTCACAGTAATTCTTGGGTAATCAATGTATTATATGAATGTTAATTCTGCAAGAGCAACTTCAAACCAACATTCCTTCAGGGTTCTGTCTTGTCATGCACGGCTGCAAAGTCCTCATTGGTGCTTTAAAAAAAATCAGCATCACTGAATCAATGTGAAGTCAATGAAGGCGTTAAGAAGAACAAACTAACGCTAATCTTACACAAAGCCCTGAAACTGAGAGCGACAGTCAGATAAATATTCTGTGTCACTCCTGTCTTTCTTTCCCTCTCAACAGGAAAACAATCTTCTCTTCAAGCAGACAGATCTGCTCAGCACAAATACATGACGTTAACCGGTGTAACTGTGCTGCTTATGGGCTTTGTTGAAGGCTGCGATGATAATAACCTCTGTGTAAGTAACACTACATCTGCAGTGCACTGTCAGCCAAATGCCTTGATTCACTGAATATTTGGGTCATTTGTTTCAAGGGTCTGGGATACATTAGGGTGCGGGTGTCCGTGAGAGTCTTGCCACTGCCCTGTCTGCTGAGATTATACTCATGTAGGAACCCACTTTGACAGCTGGGCTGCTTCCTGCACAACAGAGCACCAAAACAGTGTTTAACCACAGATTCACACTGCTGTCTTTCTTTGAGGTTTTGTCTCACATTTCATCTTGTTGTGATTATTCCTGTTTTTAGACGGAACCTATTATGCTTCTCCTTTTTTTCTGTCATATATATATATAATATTATAATAATGGATGTTTATATTAAGCATGGCCAAAGTTTTAAACAATGAGGTAAACATATGTAAAAGTAATCCCTGTGAGCAAAAACCTCAGGCCTCAGACTGGTCTGAATACTCAACGTTTTTCCCCTACTTTGGTTACAAGATGAAGTCAGATCGTGACCAGTTTTTTGTATGGCACGTTACGGTTAAGTATACATTATGTGGCCTCCAATGCTACTTGAAGCTATGGGCTAACGTCAGGGATTTCTGATCATATTCCTGCTGGAACATGTCCAGTTGTGTTTAGAAGCGTCTATTTGTGAATTGACGTATTTTAAATTACGTCCTTCCCCGAATATAAGTACACAGCTACATGTAGCTACATGCTAACATCAGGGAAACATGAGATCTTGGTTGCTGATGTTGTTAATGTCTCCCCCGATTTCGTATCATAATCCTGCTGGAACATGTCTGATTGTCTAAAGTGCCACTGCTCTGTAACAGTCATTCCCTAGCTGTAATGATGGTGCAGAGAATATGGATGTATAAAGAGAGCTGGATACAGCATTGGAGCAGGGCCTCGCTCATTCCCATGAAAGCTGCTTAGTGGCACATGAAGTAAAAAGCCCACAAGTTCAACTGCTGCATATAAAATTACCCGGATGACCACGACTGTTTCCGACTACTTCATGGTTAGTTCTCTGCTAACTTGAACGGGAAAAATGATTCAATCATGTGACTCCTCTAGACTTTCCAATTGTTATTGGACCAAATGGATCAAATTCTGATGCATCATTCTGTGGGGGTTGTGATGCTTAAGAAATGTATCTACTTATTTCCAGATGTCTCTTTCACAATACAAGTCTATGGGGAGAAAGTATTGGGCCACATGGCACCACATGACGAACATAATTCCACTGTTTGGCCACTACGAAAATTGACCAGAGCACTTCCTGAGTGCCTGCGGAGACCTTGTGGCGTTTTTCAGGAGGGGAGGCTTTAAGAGACAGGCACCAAAACAGAGCCATGTTCTGGTAGAAACCCAAAATAAAAGTATGAACCTGAAAGTGAGCATAATATCAGTATCCTTTAATAGAAGCACAGTTCCCCACTTATGTAGCACCAATACCAGCTATTACAATCAGCATGATTTAGTCATAAAGTAGTGTTTGTGGAGCCTGTGAGGGAGCGACTCTGACCTTGCTCAGTGCTTCACCTCCTTAAAGACTCATCAGTGCACACAAGGCTGAGAAAAGCTGGACCCTTTGAAACTCAGTCTGCACTGAGACAGTTTTCAGAGGAGGATTAAGAAAACAGTTTCCTCTTCTTTATATATAAAGGAACTCTTTACCACAGACCTACTTTGTCTTTTTTACCTTTCATTCTCAGTTCCTGAAATCTATCCAGGCCCTGCCCCATAATCACAGACAGCAGTAATAATTTCCATATATATTGAATGACCTTTCCTCCCTCTGATACAGTGCAGTATGTGAGACCAGGGTGCCCATTTAATCATCCACATTGCCTTATTTCATAGACAGGGCAATCTGCAGATTGGTGCCAGTGCAAAAGATAACCTTTATCTTGCAGCATGAGAGCCGGGCTAATCTCTGCAAAATCGCTAACCTATCTTGTCACCCAGAGCCAATTCCCACAGACGTCAGGGCTCGGGTTAAGTTGATGAAAGAGATGGTCATGAGATAGGCCTGTGCCACTCACAGGTGAATTTATAAGGTAAATTCATCTCCTTGGATCATATTCATTTCTTTATGAGAAAACTGGTAAACTATATCTTTGATATCCAAACTGATTTCATTTTGGGAATTGCAGTCCAGAGCAGACTGCAATGACAGGCCAGAATAAAGTTAAGACAAGACTGAAGGCCAACACTATGAGAGACTGCGAGAGTCAAAACCACAGCTGTAGGGAAACAGCAGGAACAAACAGTCTTGTGTACCTTAAATGACAGTGTGTGGTAGAGTTAAACATAAACTTTCATTTAGACAAACAATATACAGTCGCTGGTCCGCTGTCAAAGACACAGCACAGAAGACTTCAAAGACTAGTCTCATTAGAGCCAGACAGTATGCACTGGGAACAGTTAATTCAAAGTACCGTAGGCTTCATCGTCCACAAGAAAATGCAGAGGAAGTTCATTTTTTACTCATTGTCCAGTTATATTAAACTAACCGTGTAACTCACAGGCATGTGAGGAGATCTGGTGGTGTTGGGTAATCTGTGAAATTTCTGGCCTTATAAGGCCACCACAAAGTAAAACCTCTTTTCTCAGGAAACCATCAAGAAACATTCACACCCTTCCAAAGAAATGTTTCTGCCACCTTTTGCAGCTGATGTTGATTTCACAAACAACAACATGTTTGGAGATATTTGTCAAAGGAACTAAATTCAATCCAGTGACTGCTGCAACAGATGCACCTAGTTCAACGCAGTGTATTTAGTCATAGTTTGGTGAAAATATAATTATTTGGAAAATACTGAGCAAATGGAAGGATGAAGTGCTGCAGAGTGGTAGGAGACGCACATGTAGGAATCCATTGTAGCCACAGCTGCTCTGTGAAACTACACTCATTTTACAGCCACCTTTCAAGTCTAAAGAAGGTGTTTGATACTCCAGTATTAGGTTACATGTAAAGACCAGGCAGATGGAATATCACTTTAAAATAACGACATAAAAGGTCAGAAAACAAATCACATAAAAACATGTTACTAGTGACAACACAAACGCGCACAAAACCAGTGTGTTCCCAGAGCAGCCTGTCACACAGCGAGCTGTTTACGGGAGCAGGTAAATAGCTGTGTGAGCCAAGAACTGCACCAAGGGGCTGATAAATAAAACAGGAAAGTAAACCAATAATTGAATGTGAATCAGTATGTTTTGGAGCTTGTGAATACCGCCATGCACAAATAAAGCCATTATCTGCATTATTCGCTATTCCAGCTCGTTCCCCCACGGGCTCTTTTTTTCCTAATGGCACCGTCATTCAGTTAAAATCTTCTTTTCTATCAGTGTGGCTGCTGCGGTTATCAGAAGAGGAACTTTAATGAAGCAATCTTCTTCCACCCCCCCGACCGTGAAAGAGCCCCAAGACCAATTACTGTGCAGCTCAACGGCCGGGGTGACACCTCCTTCCTCTGTTCTCTTGTCTTTATTGTCTCAAATGACATGGTTTGTTTTTTAATCAAGCCTTTTATTGTTCATGTGTACAATGAATACTGCAATTACTGACCGGACGGTCTATCTAGCAACAGGGGAAATGGTTGAGTAGGTGGTTGCGTGCTTTCCAAGTCGAAGGGAATAGCACAATTTTATTCTCACAGGAGGGCAACCTCGCATGCTGGGCTGAATCAATCTAAACAGCAGTCAGTACTGAATTGAGGAAGTATACTTCTAAAGAGAGGTTTGAAGAACTGGCCTTTCACTCAGGAAGTTTGTCCTCACTGGAGTTTAAAGTCACGTTAACAAAGCTGTAAATAAAGCAGGGGATCTGTTTATTTTCCCCAGACTTCCTTTTTAATTCAGCGGGAGGCTTCTGAGGTACAACAGAGATTTTTTGTTGCGGTAAGCGTTTTTCTTCTCCGCATCTGAGCTGCTACATGCAGCCAGCGTCTGATGCAGTGCAAATGTTTGCCTCTGGCTAAAAATGAATAATGCAGAGCATATATCATTACCATAACACACAGGCTGTGCATAAAGGAAACAGCACAACATCATGAGTCATAAAAATATCACTTAACCAACAAAGCATTGCTGTGTACCCAGGGTGAAGGATGACACAACTGCTAATAGTAAAAAAAAGCTTTGGTTCCATAAATGAGGACCTCATGAACCTCAAACCACGGTTGCGCAATTTGGCAGAAAATAAAAGCATATGAAGATCACCATGTCTTTGATATTAATTACAACTGATGTGGACAGTAACTTTCTCTAAATTATTTCTGTAAGAACACTCAAGTATTAAGTGTGTGTGTCTTGTCGAGGAGTAATTATAAACATTTGCTTTGCTTGAATAAAACAAGTTAGAATTTGTGCTGACATGCAAATTGGTGTGCAGTCCAGGGATTCACAAGAACACTGCTTCAGGAAAGGAAACTGCCTAAAAAACAGATTTGCCTCCGAGACAAAACTGCAGCCTCTTGCAATTTATAAACTAAATTAGTCAAGAGCACCATGTTAATATTTTTAATTTCACAGCCCTGCACCAAAGTCTATTCAGCCATAATTAGAGACAGTCTCTTCAGCCTCCCTCCACAAAAGCACTCTGGGCAGCCATTTGGCCCTGTGGCCGCGGGAATGGACTTATTACCAAAAGGTCAGTGATCAGAACAAGCTGAGCTGCCAGATCTGCTGCAGAGCCTGATCCTCCGATGGTCTATTCCCTTGGCAACATATTAGCTCTCAGGTTTGCAGGTAGAGAAATGTAACACGATTTTTTAGCTGCAGGTCAAACAAATCAGCACAAAGAAAAGGGCATTCCTTTGAGATGTTATTAGCCGGGTATTATTCACTTCAACATTTGCAACAAGATGTTAAGAGTGTTAACATTTTGTCCCCCGGACTGCAAATATGTCATTAAGACACTTTAAACTGTCTTGGCAGGAGCTGTGATTTGTGACTTAAGGGGGAAGGTTTTGGAGATCACAGTCGCAGGAGTAATGTGATCTCATGCAAACTGTTTACTTGTGAGTTACTGTATTTCTGCGCTTGCCAAAAGATTCTTCTGCTTGCTTTCATGTTAGATTACCATTCAGTCACAAACTGCTTCTGTGAAACAGGCAGTGTAATGGCAACACTCCTCCACAAAATGTCCACACGCCGTGCTTCACGCTCGGCTTCCCCACAAGCCCATTAATAACATTCTGGACAAATGTTTGCCAGAAAACTACCTCACAAATGAGGACATTGAGAATTCAATGACACAAATGAATCAAGGCAGGCCGTGGTCGCTGTCAAACAAGTGCCGCAGTGGAAAACATTAAGGATAAAATTAAACTCAGGCCGGTGACAGAGGGGGAGCGCATGTTGCCGCCGTTCCATAGGAGAAAATTTATTTCTTTTCCACTCAAAACTTTGTGTGAGGAGAAAAACGACAAGGGCAGATTTGGTTTGCTCGCAAAGGAAATTACTTACAGCAGATGTTTCAGAGGTGCACGAGGAGAATGGTGGCCATAACAAATCAGCTCGAGCCCAGGCTGGCACCATCCATCTGTATGCAACATCTTGCTGCTGTTGTGCCAGCCGGGTGACATTTTTATTATATTTAGGTAAGACTGCTTTTACCAGATAGCATATTTCTCTGTGACGTTGAAGATACTTTTTTATCGAAGACACAAAACATTTACTGTAAATGTTGACAGATAAACAGTTTGATATAGTAAGATTTAACGTCTTTGCCATTGCTCCCAACTGAGGGCCATTACTTTCCCCCCTCTCTATTTTCAACCTATCCATCTTTCACTCCTTCAGTGTTCAGTTTTATGGAAGAAATTGAATCTTAGGAGCAACCTGCTTGACTGTGACAAGTTTAATCACCACTGAAAACTTGCTACTTTGAGAGTGATGGTTTTCCAAGTAGAGCTGCAATAATTAATCGAACAATTGTGATTATGAATTCATTGTCAGAGTAATTTTTTAAGCAAAAATGATAACCATTCTCTCGCTCCAGCGTCTCCATTGTGATGGTTTTGCTGCTTTTCTCTCTTTTATATAATTGCATACTAAATATCTTTGAGTTTTTGGCTGCTGGTCGAAATAAAACAAGACATCTGAAAATGTCACTCAGGCCTCAGAATGGCCATTTTTCATTGCTTCCTGACATTTTATAGACTAAACGTATTCGATCACCCGAGAAAATAACTGACACATTAATCTAGAATGCACAGCATTAGGCTACATCCACACAAAAACGTTAAAACTCATAACTATAGCTACATTTACACCTAGCGTCCACACTACTCCAGCGTTTTGAAACCCGTAAAACAGAGACCTTTGAAAACCTTGCTGAGCTAATTTCACTCTTAAAACTCTGCAGCTGCACTTCAGTCTGGATGTGTGGAAAGTGAAACTTTTGAAAACTGTGAAGGAGACGCCCACGTTCACTTCCTGATTAGTTGAGTGATCATCAGTCACAGCTTGACAGGCTACAACATTATAGCTAGGTCTATATACCCTCTGTGATTTTATCCTTCTGGTGTGGATACTCCTGTCCCATTGCTAATGACGAATAATGCTCCCAGAACAAATGTCGTCATTTTTGGGTTGCAATGACTACCAATCGGCGTTATATTCATATGTCACTTTCATTAACAGTTTCACCTCATCATCAGTCCAAGCAAAGAAATCCAGGGTTTTACTATTTGCCATCTTCGTAGTATTTTCTGTAACCAAGCAACCAACCAAGAAGAAGACAATCTGTTTCCTCTTTACATCAGCACGCACATGGCCAGTGTAACATAAATGTACATGTGATGCGTCTTTTCAGAGGTGCTAGTACAGAAGGAGATCATTTTTGAAATGTGCTAAAAGGCGCAGGTACAGAGTTTAGCTTTGTTTAGTTTATTTGATTTAGTTGATTTGATTCAAGACGAAACACTAATTTCCATCTGTAGTCTTACACACAACAGGTAGACGCAATGAGATCATAGAGATAATTTCATTTTAAAATGGTGTGTTAAAATAAAAACTAATTTGTGTGGAGTGGCCTTAGTTGCAGCCCTAATTTAAGGAACTCATTTTGAAGCGCCAAATTAAATGGCATTTAAATTTCAACTGTAATTACTCAGTGGTGGTTTACTTCGGTAATTAGCTGCTTTTAACATTTTAGTTTCCATATATGTGTCTTACGAATCAAAAGAAAAGATGTGACTGTGTAAGCTCTATAAAAGGTGGTTTCCGTTTAGTATTTGCTCCCTCAGTTTGTATTTAACAAGCATTTCATCAACTCTGAAGGTCAGTTTAACAAAACCTCCTCATTAGTCTCTGACACCACCTTGTGACTACGCACATGTTTGATATGCCGTAACACAAATGTCTCTAAAAAGGACCCCTTGGAATTTATTCTGCTTGGAGAACAAAGTGATTCTGAGGCGGTGCCTTCATGAAGGTTCTTCGCTTTTGCAGTCAATGGACAAGACCTTCACTGAAAGGTCAGGAACATGCCAGCGTCAGACACAGATGGGTGCCTATAATTCATCAATATTTATAAACCCAGTGATTATGGAACGAGGCATCGATTAGAACTGATTCATCCAAGGTCAAATGTGGCTGTCATCTAAAAGCACTTGCTTGTTTTATGTGCTGCAAAATTGACATCATGCTGCAAAAGACCCTACCCACAATAATTCACGCACAATAGAGTGATCAGCTCGAACACCCAGGAGGTATTCCTGCAGCTCATCCCCCGCCTTGCCTCCGGTCTGCATCCCTCCGCCCCCTCATGAATATTGATAACCCTCCCTGCTGTGCTTAATGGTAACGCTGTGAAAAATGATGCTGGGTGTGTCGCTGGCACATAATCCCCCTGGGGCATGGCACAGAACTAATACGCAGCTATCACAGACATGAAGATGATCCCATCAGCGAGAAGAGAATTAGAGGTCAGAACCCACAATAAAGACAGCCTCATTTCTTGGTGCGACTTGATGATGATGGAGATACATATTCATGTCAAGGCTTTAAGCCTGCGAGCGTGTGATGCAGTGACCAGCTGTGTGTGTGTGTTCCCTGCAGCTTGCATGATGTCATCAGGGAGTGACAGCTCTGTTTTGGGCACTGTGGGGGCATTACATCACACCAGGAGAATTCAGGGACCAAAGACGGCTATTTCTTCCAAAGACCGGCCACATTACAGCTGCACTGAAGGAGGAATGACATTTGAGATCGGCTGATGTTCCAATTAGGAGGCAAACAATACGTTAAAAATACTAAATTAGAATTGACAGCTTGCTAAACCCCTCCACTGATCAGTGATTGACCAATTATAGCTTAGCAACCGTAAATAGGCCTGTCAAGCTTTGGATCTCACCACATGCTGAAACACTGGCAACGGGATGTAGTAAAAGCAATACTCTGGATTTCAAGAGTTTGGAGGGCGGTGTTTATTCTTTAGTCTTTCAAAACCAATAACAGCAACATGAGCATGTCTGCTGAAAGGGTTTCTGGGACATTTTTTACAGCATCCTCTTCCACTCTTAAACTTCCGGACTCAGTCTATCACTCTGGGGATTACCAGTGTTGTCCATGTTGTCCATGGTACACATCATTGTATTTTATATGACAGGGTTGGGTGGTCTTCTCACTGGTACCTTTTTATCTATAAAATGCTTACTGGAAAATTACTATTAACTTTCTAAATTGCTCAGTCAGATGGGCTTTATCAGACACAGATCCTGACTGGCTCTTTCTTCATGTTACACTAGGTACATCTGAACTTAGAAAAACTGCTTTTATTTTAGCGCATCTCCTTGAACCAAATAGGGCACCTCCTTAAAATCAATTCAGTTGTGCCTTTTGGACATCTTTAGAAATCTGATCTTAAAATCCCAAACTCTACTTGTGTTTTATTTAACATTTTCATTATTTTAGATTATATTAAACCATATTATCTAACTGCAAAGGGGCTTTTTAATTAAATGTATTTTATTTTGCATCTTAATTATCCTACTTTATCTATTAAATAATTTCCCTAACCATAAAGTTTTAATAGAATTTTTATAATGGTATCTCTCTGGAATCTCTTTGCTGTTGAAATTGACTCAATATCTTTGTAGAGAGGGGTTTCCCCTCAATGATCTTGAGTATAACATGAAGGTTGAATGAATGACTCGCTTGCCTTAACATTAGGGCCCGACCGATTTATCGGCCGATTATAGCCATTAGAGAATAATCAGCAATCGGCCAAAAGTTGGCTGATTGACGCCGATGTTAACACTTATATTTTCCCTGTTGTAGTTATTATACAAGAACTTAATAGCCCTATATTGCAACACAAGAACAATGTTGATGCAACAACACAAAACCCAGGCACTAAAAACACACCAGGTAGCTGAGCTGTCATGCAATGTAGGAAAGCTGTGGTGGGCACTCTGAGCTGCGGTGGTTTATTTCTGCTGCAAGTGCAGCCAAATTAACAGTTGGGGATAGTTTAACTTGTGGCAGCGAATAAATGGCCACAGAATACCCACAGCCAACTAGTGAACAAAGTCCTGTGACGTGTTGACCTGTGTCACAAATCATTTCTTCCCACCTGAAACACATGAACATGCCTCCCAGCAGCGAAAACACAACTATTGCAGTGAGCTGCACTGTGCCGCTGTGCTTCTTTAGAGCTAAGCTTGTTTTCCAAACTGAAGTTAGTACAATTAAACAAAACCCTCAGTAACCTTGAACAAAATCCTTCTGAGCTGCTGCAGGGTTAGCGAGTTAGTACGCTAAATAGGTAGGCTGTGAAAATTTGTTAACAGCAGGTATTTGCAACTGAAAATAATAATACCCTTAATCTTTGTTAGTTGACATAATCTCGCCTACTGGCAAGCTTACTTGTTAGCATGACCAACCTACTTCGCAAACTAAGTCATTACAATTCTAGCCTATTGGCAAACTTGTTAGCATAGCAAACCTTGTTAGCAATATTGCCCGATAATTTAGCAGTAGCATTTAAGACTTTTGATAAAGATTTTGCTAAATTGTACTAACTTCAACTTGGAAAACCTAGCTTAGAAGAGGCATAAAAAAAGCAGGTGCAGCACCCTGATCAACCCTGATTGGCTGATCGTAACGTGGATCCAGGAATGCCATGTGGGGTGTTGATCCTGGAGCATGTCCTACTTGGCCGCTGTTTACTGTGTTAACAGTTAGAAACATTAAAGAGTCAGCGGGAGACAGCACCAACTCATGGAACAAATGTTGGCTTAATTAGCGAGCTAGCTACAGCTGGTAATATATGTCAGTCACCAGTCACGCTAATTGCAGCTGTTGAAAATTGGCGATTGCCAGCCAGAAATGAAAAGCTGCTTTTGTCTATTTTTGTCTGTATCAAAGCACCATTACTTTAAAAAAAAACACTAAGAATTTTGAGTGTAAAATCTGCCAGCATCATCAGACTAAACTGCTTTGTGCCGTGCAATGAGGTCATGTTTAACAGGCGTGGCAACAGTAACTGAGAGGCCAAAGCCAGTTGGCTTAAATAAAGATCAGATTCTGTGTATTTATTTATACACTGGTAAAGTGTTCTCAGTTTGTAATGTTCAAACACCACAGGAGCTATTCTGTAATTAAGTTTTGTAAATTACTTTCTTGCTGTATCAACTCTCCCTCAACCTTATCTTCTTCCACTTCAGTTAGCGGTTTCTTACATTTCCCAGAATGACTTGTGACAACCTGACAGAGGGGGGTGAACTTGTTACTCAAAATGCACCGTGGGTTGTGGCTGCGTTGCATTTAATCTATTTGAGCTGCCTGGGGATGAGAAATTGGTATCTCTGCCTCTTCTGCAATGGATTATTCAGCTGTGATTGCTAAACGTCAGTGAACAATAGCAGCTTTAAAATACTGAATCTTTGAATGTGGATGAGTTGACACCAAAACCCTGACATGCACCATTATGTTTTAGGCCGCTGAACATTGTTCTGCCATCACTCCACTGTAGCAGTAATGAAAGTATCTGTTCGGCCATCTGTGAGAAGACGATAAACACATCAAACAGCACAGTGGTCCAGAACTGCGAGGTACAACACCAGTAGCTGTTATTTTAACAATGTCAAAAGGGTCTTTGTTTGGATTTGTGCTTGAGATGTTGGTGTCAGTGCATCAACGCTACAAGGAGAGAATAGTTACGAGTCACAACAGCCGCAGCACCGCAATAAAAAATGCAGCTAAAACAATTCCTGTGATACGGTAGCAATGCAAATGCACAAGATGGAGGTGATAAGTATGGAAATATGAACTGAGAAGCAGAAAGGAGTATTTTTATGACAGGAGCATATCGGATGTGGGAGAGATGGAATGTGATTCGGGCGGGTGTGTGAGATAAACTGAAAGAATCATTCTGCTTTAAGAGTCACCACATTGTTCCTGTGGTCTTTGGAACATTCTCCCTTTATCACTTCAATCCCTGGACTTGTATGATGTCTTTATGAAACTGGATAGAGCATTTTTATTCAGACAGGCTTTTGGTTAGCTTATCCGAAGAATAGCTAATAACCTTCTTATTTGTTTCTGTCCTGATTTATTTGCGGTTGCAGGGTTTTTATCTTGTCAGCTCTGTGCTGTGTATTGTTGCTGTCTGTCTTTTTTATTGCTTTTATTGTGTAATTTGTTTTTAATGTTAAGCTCTTTGTGATTTGGTATCTGTGACAGGTGCTATACAAATAAAAACGCATTGCTTGCTTAGTTACTTGACAGACTGCAGCTCACTACAGCTCAAACTCAACTATTTCCATGATCCTTTAAGTCACTTAATCGACATTTATTGGTTACAGCTCCTCAAACTGTGAGAATTTTGATAGCAAATGTAATATTTTTTGGTTTTATGGCTCATTTATGCTTAACTGTGGACACGTATATGGGCACGGAGAGGGCCTTTTGTCTGTACTCTGCATTTCTACACACTGTCTGAAAGCTTGTGGATATAGACAAAGTGGAGCAGTATCACAGGAGATTTAGGGGGCAGTGTAGCGTAGTTCAAGCTAGATTCGACACAACGAAGACATTTCAAAAACGGTGGAATGGAATAAATGAAAGCTATCATTTCAACTGGTATTAAGGCATTATTGTAAATCTATGGCAGTGATGGTCACAATGTTTGGAACAAATGGGTCTTTATTCATATTTTATGGGAGTATAAATGAGTCCTTAGACTGTTAATGGGACAAAAAAAGCATTTTGAGGAGATCACTTTGGGCTTTAGGAAATTGTGACAATTTTGTTTTACTATTTTCTGACATTTTACAGACCAAACAGTTAATTGACTAATCCAGAAAACGATCTAGACAGTTAAATTAAATGTTGGTTGCAGCTCTAATGTTGGGTATTCAGTGTCACAGAAGATACACTAGGAAAAGAAAACGGTGAAAGGTGAACAAATGAAGTTATCAGGTGAATTTTCTGGGTATTTACAGTTTTGGTTCAGAATTGTCTACTCAAAAAAAGACCTCTTGCTTGCTTTTAAATGATGACAACATGAATTTTTATGATAGTGTAAATTCAATAACACCGATGAGGCTGTCAGGTTTCTCTTCAAGCACATCTAATTCAAATTTTACTCCCAGTAATATTGTTTTTAAGAATTTCAGGAAAACACTACTCCTCACAGAAGCTGCTTCATTAGTATCAATAGGTGTAAAAGCACAAGCTGCCTGTACAATGTACTTGAAGTGTATGACAGTGAGAATAATTACCATGTCAAATCCTCTTGGGCTTCAGCGTGTTTCCTGTTCGTTTGATGCATGACAACTGCCAAGGTGACAAGCGAGCTGTCACAATGCCGAGAGTGAGATAAAGCTCGGAGACGAATTTAAATACTTGCTTGCGTTTTCCAAGTAGTGACATAGCATTAAAACTATGACAGTTTTCAGTCACACTGTATGAAAATTGATTTTTTTAAATAACTAAAGCATTAATGTTACAGGCTCTTCTTAGTCACAGAAAACAAGGACATATCAGTAAGTGTGTGATTTATCAACACAGACGGGTTATTGTAACAGCGGTTTGTGATATTAAACGCAGCTGAGGGTGAACACAGTAACCTTAGATGGATGCTAGAAGAAAAGGCGTGGGCGTTTTATTAGACTTATCAAATGCGCACCTCCTGCCACAGATGTTTCACTAAATTAGATCCTCAACACTTCAGAGGCGTTAAATGGTAAATTCTTTCTACAAGAGAAGACACAAAGCAGAGCTCTCCATTTTGGTGAGAGAAACGCACACACAGCCCTGAAGGCAATGCTGAAGAGATTGAACATGATCCGAAGGAGACTGCAGATTTTAACTAACGCGATGAGGACGGCGAATTCCGTCTGACCAGGACAAAGTGGAGAAGGAGTCTGAGGGGCTCCTCAGATGAAATAAAGATGAGATGACATGCATCAACTGGCCCCCCTGTGCAGCGTTTGTTGAATGTGCAGAAGTGAATGTCTTTAACACAACTCTCCGTCTGCCTCCTGAAGCGGGCCAACAGTCTGTGACTTCATTTGTCGCAGGGAAAGAAATGAATAACCTTTCAGGCCAACCTGGCCGGGAGCGAGGAGCGTGTGGCATACAAATGACGACACTAGCTCCACCGCGCGCACTCATTCATGCGAGAATGTAAATGGTGCTGTGATCGTTTGCATGAGAAATTTTATGTTGGATGCATCTGACCCCCCCGTCTCCTCCCTTTCCCCCTTGTCATTGTTAACAGAGGGCTAATCTATTTGGGTGCATCACAGAAAACACATTATTAGATTTTGGTATCGTTTTTGGAGTGTACGGAAAAGGAACACACACACAGAAAAGGATTATCTTGAAGAAGCTTAATTGTTTCCCAGGCAACTAGTTCCCCACTAAGACGATGACTGTGAAATTTCCGCTAGCGATTATTTTACTTTCAAATGACTTACTCGTGTCCTCCAGCTAAATCCTTCATGTGAGCCAACCTAGTTTTTTTGGGAGGGGGAGGTGGGTGGGAGGAGGGAGGGGGGGTTGAAATAGATTAGAGTCCTCGAGGAAAACAACATCTCTTTTAGCCTCCAGTACAATAACAAAACTGGGCTGTGAGCTGGAATGAAAAGGTTAGCTCAATGTTTATCGTTAATGATGGTGGGGTTCTGATGAGACCCAGCAGGGGTGATTAATTCATGCAATAAACAAGGCCGTCTAGGGTGAAGTAATTCCAAATCGCCAGATGAGTCATACAAAGCCATTTTCCTTAATCATTTTAAGCAGGTGTCCATGAACGAATACGGCCAATCCAAAATGTTGAGAAAACATCAGCATCTCCCACAAGTGTCCTCAATCTTAGGAGGACCGGCTTCCATTTTCTGTCTTAATTTGCGGTGGAGTGCTAATTCAGGGAGTTATTATTGTGCTGTAATGAACAGCACCATAATCAATGACAGCGTCACTTTGTGTTATTTAAGTTAATAAAAACAGGCTCCTGCGCTACATCCCAAAGGCATTCCTTTTGTCATGTCAAGAGAGACCGATGCACATGTGGTGTGCCACTCGCTCGCGACCATATCTCTTCCTCAAAGGGCTGAGAGCCGCGGCAGTGGCACACAATAACCATTGTCTGTGGTAAATCCCCAGCAGAGCGCGAGGGGGGGAACCACACGAGAATCGAAACAGGCTTTAAAGTCACACTGCTGCTCATTTTCCACCATTTCAGTGCAACCATAATACTGTGATCTAAAAGGCTGCGCTTTCAACAGAGGTTGCAGCGTGCATTATGCAGCAACAACAACAACAGGGCCAGAATAGGCTACAGTCTCTCTAATTCACCTGAGATTACCATCTCAAACAAATCACAAACAACAGCATTATGGGAACGGAGACAAAAGCGAGTGCAGCGCGGCGTGGCCTTTCCTTTTTAAGAGACAAGAAGCCTTGAAAGAAGCACGTTTCTGCCGTCTACATCCATTACAGAGTGAGCATCTGTACATACAGGCTTATGAGTCATTACAGAAATGCTTTGAAGAGATAACATCTCCTTACCTGCAGTTTGGAGGTGGATCTAGTGTTATTTCTGCGAGCTCTTTCTGAATCCTGGAAGAGAAGGATTTTATTGTTAAAATCTGATTTGGGAGGGAAAATGTCCAGAGGATAATAAGCTGAAGGAGCGGACAATTCTGCAGAGCATAAGGTCAGTATTTCAAGTCTGTAATGAGGTATATGTTGCTTTAAAGTTCACCTTCAAACTACAGCCGTTTGGCACACAGCATCCAACACTGACAAAGCTGCTGAGAACATCTCATCATCAAGCATGTTGTAAATGACTTAACTTGCTGTCCGTGTGAAAGGTATGAATTAAGTGAAGCCAGTTTGTCATTGCAGCTTAAATACAAGCGATGTATGTTTAATGTTTTGTCTCTCTCATTGTAGTCGCTGGTCTGTGGTGCATAAACAACATTAGAAGGGATACTGTGCATGTGGATGAACATGACTGCTTTGTGAATTTGAGATAACCGTGCAAAATGATGATTCAGACTGTGAAGGGCAACCGAGTGCAAACGCTGCTGCTAAGCTCACGTTAATATAAACACAGCACTTCAGACAACAGCGAAGCCTCTCCATGTTACAGCCCCTTGTTAAGGCCCTCCTAGAGACTTGCTTTAAAGTGAGGCGCAGTCGCACAAAAGGGAGATGCTCACAACATCGGCCTCTTGTTAAAAAAGACTCGGCGACCTCAGTCAACCCTTTGCTCAACCGGTTGCATAATAATTCTGTCATCGCCTGTCTTTTTTTGGGAATAAGTGCGAAGACTGGTGGAGGTAAGTGTTGGTGGTGGTGTGGGTGAGACAAGAGTGCTGCGGAGCATGAGGCGAATCTATTCAAACAAACAGGCTGGAATGGGAATATCTCTTTCGAATGACAGCAATGACACTCGAGTGCAGAGCTGTGTGAGTTACATCCTGTCTGTGGGTTTAGTGTCACACTGAATAGCGTGGATGTTTGAAATGACAATGCCTGTGGGACTGTAGTCTTTTTATATAACTTCACACCCTCAGGGCACAAGGGGAGAGGCCTTTAGTTTAACAAACAACCCCTGTGTAAATGCCGCTCTCCAGAGCCTGCTTTTTTCTCCCTCTTACCTCTTGGCACTAGTTGAAAGTTTAGCAGCGGTTTTACTCGAGATCTTGGTCTCCTTCTCTTTTTGGGCTGTGCTTGCTCTCGCTCCTGCTCAGGCGGTACCGTTTCCCTTTGTTCGATATCTGAGCTTCCCCCGCTGGTGCTGGGGCTGTCGTCCGGTCTCTGCACTTCACTGGACATCGTGGGCCCTGAGAAAGCAAAATGTCACACCACAACCTGTGAGCACGGCGAGGCAAGTTCCCACTCCGGATCATGTAATGGCAGATCGGTTGCCTGCGCTATCTCAGCAAAATGGGTAGATTTGAGAGGAAGCCACAGTAAGATGGGTTTAATTTAATCAACGTCCAGCTGGATGTGGATGAGAGTTAAAGCAGAGCAGGGATGTGCAGAGCTGATGAAAAGACATTTGTCAAAGTCTACAGTGCTGTGAATTACACATGTATGGCTCCCTTGTTAAAAGGAATGTAATAAGCCTTTCACCTAATGATCTATTAGGGATTATATATTACAGCCTAATAGTTTGGAGGACTTTATGTGAGGAGCTTTACTGGCCTGGATTCATTAAGAGACCTTGTTGCTGCCTTGTGTCGTGTTTTTGCCTTTTTCTTTGAGCAAATACTAAATAATATTGTGGTTTAGGGTCAATTGTATGACCTAGTAATGACTAATATAGCTCTTGATGGCTTTACAGGCTGATTTAGTCAGAAATAACACACATATCATGAGTGACAGATCGGCTTGAAAATGAAGAGACCATCCGTGAAGACGAGCACTGCCCCGGTTAATTCATGCCCCCTTTACAGACGACAAAGACACGGTTAAATATGTACAATAATGTTAGTTAAAATGTAAAATAAAAGCAGGCAGATGTAAGATAGGTGATGTGGAAGAAGTTAATCAAAAGGGTGAAGTGAAGTGGCGGGCAGCTCGCCTTTCCCGGGGGGCGTTTCACGGTAATGATAGGGACATCAATGGCTAAAATGTACCCGGTTCAATAGCCGCTGGAGATGACAGGGTCGATGCGGAGACATTGTAACGTAAGCCCCCCAAAATAACACCGGAGACAAGTTAAGATGTTCGTGTGCCGCCAGACATCACTCAAGTGTTTGGTCAAACCGGCTCGGTCAACATTTGTGGGGGTGAACACACAATAGGGGTCGACCGGGGGGAGCGAAACCGAGCCGTCCTACAAAAGCGACCGTAAACATTAATGGGAGCTAGCTAACGTTACCACACCGGGGGGGAGGCGGAAAGTAGGGTGCGTTACATTACCGCTGAGGGGTATTTTAAAAAAGGAAAAGCAGAACAGGCCTCCATGTTTTAAAGTCAATGAAAATACGCATAGAACAAGGCGTTTCTGCCGGACTCGTCCGAAGCAGCCGACGGCGGGGCTGATGGAGGACGGTCAGCGGCAGGGCCGGCGGGGCGGCGGGGCACAGACGCGGAGCCTCGCCGTTTTCTGGAGTGTCCACATTGTGCGGTGAAGAGCAGTGACCCTGCCTCGGCACAAAGGGAGGCTCGTCCCACACATCCACCCCCCACCCCCCTCTTTTCCTCCTCCTCCTCCTCCTTCTCCTTCTTCTTCACTGGAAAACGACACTTTTCACGGGACATTTACTTACTTTTGGCGTTTCTACGAGGGGCGGCTAAATGCGCGTGTCGATATTACCTGGCGGCTTGCCGTCGATGCTGCAATTCCGCGTCGTAATCCCAAGGTACCGAAAAAAGTATATCCTCACACGGCCGTCTGCTCGCTCCCGTGTCCTAGCTATTTAACTGGAGGTAGCAGCAGCAGAAAAGCGATTACAGAAAACTGAGGCAGCCCCGGACCGCCTCCACGCGCGCTCCCGGCCTGCGCGCACTGCTCGTGCACGTGCGCTGCATTGGAAAGAGAAGTAGGCTGCGCGAGACCACGATGCACAGAGTGATGAATTAATCAAAGTAGTAACAATGAAAGACAACAGTGTTGGTGCTGTTACACGTAAACTGTCAATAAAATGTCTCTATCACGCTCTCCTGTGCTCATGCAGGGGCGTAGCCAGAAATGACGGGCCCCATGCACAGGAAATGATTCCACCCCCTCTTCATCCTCCAGCATGTCTTCTCTGCTACCTACCATGGGCCCTATTTACATATCCACCCATATGGACTCAAATATTTGTTGCAATCACCGCACGATTTGCTCCGATATGTTGGAGCAGATTACCGACAAAATCCCCGACCCTGCAACAGCCAAACTTGTCCAGCCCGGTTCCCAGAAGTAAATCTTGGCATTGTGTGTTCCTACAAACCACAGACACATTACATCTGTGCATTTCATTGGTGTCATATTAGCCGTCTATGGGGTCGTGCACATGCCGCGTCTTTAACCATCTGGAAAACGCGAGGTCGGGTGCTAGGTGCTACTTTTGTGCCCTTTTTGAGCCAGCTTTCAAGACCATGGCGCCCACTCAACTGAGTAGGCTTGCATCTCTGGTCTGGCATACTGCAATGAATTTGCGATTTATCTCGTCCAAGCGATGGACGGACCAATGAACGCCGGGGGTGGGGATGGGTCTAGCGATTAGCCAGATCCTACAGACCACATTAACGATGCTATCGAGGTATTTCGCCACTACTCGCATTAATGGAGGACCAAATTAAGGAAGTTGCTTAACTGGATTTAATGGCGATGCAGCTGGGCGTGCACGACGACGGAGACATTTTAACGGGCTATGCTCGCTTGTTTTCGGCACCCCCGAGGCATGGATACTAATGACGTCAGATTCTGGGTGAGTCATTGATCTCTACTGATTGGTTAGGGAAAAATCAAATTCCCTCCCCCTTGTAAATCGCCTTCAATGGAGGCGATGTCAGACTGAAGGTTCTGGGAGCTTCAGTCTGACACTCAGGCTAACGTATCTCAGCTTATTTACCTGAAATCCTGAGTGCAGAGCTGATCTTCTTCCAGTAGCTGTTTATAAGTGTGTAGGCCTGTCGTCTGTGGGACAGATGTAAAGCTCTGGCAGTCCTGCACTAACATGATCAACTATCCCATATTTCCCAGAGACTGATATTTACAGAAGAAGGTAAAGGTGTCGGCTGTGACTGTGATTGGTTTGTCCTCGTCACATGACATGCAGCACGTGCTCCTGCTTCCAAAAGTTGAACTCAGCTTATCTCAGAGTGCCCTGAAAATTAGGCGCTCAGGAACGTGTGCGCGTCACAATGGTGTCGCTGTGGCATTTGAGCGCACCTGCGTCTACATTGAAAACAATGAGTTTGAGGGCCCCAAATTAGCTACTTATAGTGACGTAATGAGCTGTAGCCCCTTTTACACTGTCTGTTCAAGATGGGAATATCGCACAATTATGCCGCCTCACCATTCCGTAGAAAAGGTACGATCGCAGGACTGGGGACGACCCACTGCACGAGATTAACAAAGCAGCTGGTGGCAGTTAGCGGCTAACTCGAAGAACAAAGACAGCGGCTGTAAAAGGTCCGGCAGCTTCAAGCAAAGGACGAGGTCGGTGGTCATATAACAGGGACAGTAAATTATTGTTATTGCCATGTTATGTTGTTGTTAGTTAGTCCATGATGATAAAACAATTTTGTTTTTAAGAACACTTTTAACCTATCACATCATTAACTTTGTGTAAACATGCTTTAATTAGCCCCAATCAACTGGTATTTAAAATGTGAGACAGCCAGTCAGGATGAGGTATACCATGACAGGGTGCACCCAGGGGCCAGGTTCAAATATCCTCTGTTACACACAGAGTTTGATGCATGCTAAGTCTGTGAGGTCCCAGGCAGGGTGCCCCACTGCTCAAGGGAAGAGCCTCAATGCCAGTGTAATTCTGCATTGTCAAGAAGGAGTTGGCGAGACCAAAATTTCCTGGTACGTATAAACACGTCACCAACCTTATGAAAGCAAGATGGTGACTTCAGAATTTGTATATTTTGCTGTGAATTTGGAGCAAGCAAAGGAAATATCAGCCTCACACTGTCCAAAGAAACACCTCTGTTCAGGTATGATTTCACAGAGTGCAGAGCTCTCACACTCTCCTGCAGCCAGACACTGCTGCCTCCACATCATATGGGATGGATAATAGGAGACAGGAAAGATTCCCATCTTTATTACTTGTGAGCCTTCACTGGATAACTCAAGATGGCTGTAAAATTGCAGTCGGGCGTGTGAGGGTTAGCTGTACAGTATACGGACAATTACATTAATAAAGATGATACACATGAAATCAGTTAAAGTCTGTGGGGTTCCTTTTCTCACGGCTAACAGGGGAAACATTGAAATACAGCCATGTATGTGCAGAGAGCCTCAAATGTGCTTTCAGGCTGAGCATGAAGTGGAAATCAGGGGCTTTGAGGATGCATGCAAACAAACACTAACAGATTTGCCCTTCATGGTGCCAGTTCAAGCGAAGACGTATCCGCTGGAGTTGAAAACGTCCAAGTGGCTCCTTTGTGATTTTGACACATACTGCTGTCAGAGGTCAAGACAGAACTTCTAGGGTTAAAACCAGAGTTTGGGTTTTGGGTCGGCGTCGGACCTGTCACACACAGAGTGGTTACAGACAGGAAAGAAGTGAGTAATGCTGAAAGCCATTGTACTTGGATCTCGGAAAAACACAACCTCCGACATGGGAAAGTGTAACAGAATGGTCATTCAAGTCATAATTCCAAGGCGGAAACTCGGGCTAGATCCATCTGGCCCAGAGTTTGGCAACGAAACCACAACTTTCGTTACAGCAACATAGAATTACCTTTTCATCAATTTTACTTCATGTAGTGTTTGTTGTGGAACTTGCTGTGCAACCACGATGTAGCTGCCATTCCCGTTTGTGAACATGTGTATCTCCATCTCTGCAAACAGCAAAACAAATGCACACAACTTCTACAACTTGGCTGTGGTTCAAACTTTTTCGCTCAGGGCCTGTTTCCACAATTTTGAGCTGTTGAACATATTTTTTTTTTCATGAGGAAGGACAAGCAAGACAGCTGACAGAGTTTTATGCAGTTTCTCATTGCTGTGGCATAAGTGAGCCTTGAGTTGTGATGTTTTACGGCTTTACGCCCCAAAGCTATGGAACACATGACCTATAGATATCAGGGAAGCAACTCATTTTCACCCTGATTTTGCGTCATGGAGACTATCGTAATCTTTTGAGTGTTCATACCTGGCGTTCGTTTGTTTTGTCAGAAGGGAGTGTGTGCACACCACAAGACAGAGCCCCAGATAACGTGGTGGCGTCACCAAACTATGTTTTTTAACTTGGAGACGACACATTGTAAAGGCATGGATATTCTTCCCAGTGTTGAATCAGATCTGCCTCCAGGGCCTGGGTCCAAACACAACACGCTCCCCGTGATCCTGTGGATGTCGCCTTTGTTGTTGTTACTTGCTGGCTTGCCGGCTTGTCAGTGTTGCCAGATCTTGGGAGAGAAACAAGCAACCAGGGCTGTGGAAACAAGCCCAAAAGAAGCGACTATCATGCATTTAAATAACGTATTAGACGGATATTAGTCTCTATAAACAGACTCTACATTCAGTGAATATAGAGTCTGTAGGCAAACCCCGGAGACCTTGCCTCCGGAAGAAGAGCGGAAGAGCCCTGGTTTCTGGTGTTAGGCTGTTTGTAGTCCGCGTGATATTGACCAATCACGTTTGAGCCGGCTGCTGTTGTTGCCAGGTTAAACGGTCCGTGCAGTGAACTAACGAGGCGGAACATAATTGGCGTCACTGCTCTGAATCCATTGCAATGGTTCAGCATATTTACTTACATATAAACAGAGGTCGGAAACAGAAATTCGGCTCCTCCGCCCAAATCAAACCAGAATGCCAAAAAATCGGGGGTCTGCTCCCAGAGGCTGTATCGCCCTCTGCCGGAAGTCAGACGCCGAGTACAGCCGATGGGTTCCGAGAATGGACGGATATATATAGAGAAAGGTGATGTTTAGAGAGCAAGCCCAAATAAGCAACTCCACTTTAGAAACAAGCTCAAAGTTGCGGCTAATAAGCAGACCTGGCAACCCTGTTGCTTGTCCTCCTCACATTTCCTCCGTCCTCCTGCGTGCTGACGTGGGACGTATCCCGCCTCTCATTGGCTGATGCTCTTTGTCAGTTATGTCAGACTTCTCCAGTTTTCTAGCATGCCAGATATCCAGTCCCAGTCACAGACAAGGGGGCGACTCGTCATGGCAGACTATCTGCCGACTCACCTCCGACCCAAAGTGGCTCTCAAGATCCTCCACGACGTCAAAGTCGGGGTGAAAATCGTGTAATGTGAACTAGGCTTTAACCTTTAACTAGCTCTGACTGTCCTGATGCAGGCTGCTGCAACTCTTTAAAATCTTACTTGATTTTATGATAGTTTATTATAATTACTGCTGTTTTTCTGTCATGGTTGGTATGAAAATTTGCTCTGTGTTCAATCTGAGTGAGGCCTGCGCAACACAACACAGTGAACATGGTCAAAATGACTGTTCAGCTCAGTCACACGCAGGGTTTTACACCTCCTCAAACTTGTAAACGGCACTGCTCGTAATTCCTCAAAAATAGGAAATGAAACTCCATATTTACTAAGGTGATTTTTTTTATTTCTCTGAGGGGAAGTGGGGAGCGAAATTTCCCTACAGTGCCAGTGAAATGCTGAAATAACCAGTCTCAGCACTGTCATGAGAAGTACAAAAAAATCAACTAAAAAAAGCATGTGAAAGTGCAGTAATTTCCAATTTGAGAACTTTGCACAAATGTTAATGATATAATGAAGTCTGGCAGCGGCTGACATTTATCTGCCTTGTTTTTTACAGAGTGGTTTGGGATATTTTCACTGCACTCCAGTAATCCACATTATCCACAAATACCTGCAGCGCTGAAATAAAAAATAACTTTGTCTGTTTTGGTGGAACAAATGCGAACATGGCCCGAGGCTCTGCACCAGGCAGAACGATATTATCGACCAACTACAGGCTGGTGAGCTAGAACGTGCACAAACCAAGAAACAGCTCTAACTGTTGCAGAAAAGTCAACGCATGAATTAAATACTTTGTTCAACGATTCTCTTAGTTCAAACAACGCCGTGCTGCCGCAGCACTTTCATGGAATATTTAAAGTAAATGTACTCTCACTTGCTGTGGAGCTGTGCAAACTCTCAGCCAAGCACCCACAAAACACTGAAACACTGATTCTATCTCTGACACCACTTCTCATCCACACTTTGTCACACAGTCACAAGGCAGGCTGTGTTTCATTCCACACTGGTTTCAGGTCAAATGTCTGCCAAGGAAAAAAAAGAAAGAGAGAGTGGATCCTGTTTGCAGCCATTACTCCTGCCATTAGCTGACTTTTAATAGCCTCGAACCAACCATATAGTGATGTGTATATAATTACATTCTTCAGAAAATTGTGTCTGTCATCTAATCTCAGCTTGAACACACCTCCACACATCAATTTACTGGTGAATTACCAGACATATCTCTTATTATTGAACTAAATTACAGCTTTGGGGCACTAAAGTACCTTCATGGTGTAACTCCTGTAGCTGTGAGAGCCTGATATTCTCCTGTTTAATATCTGTGTTTATTTTACGCACAAGATTAAAAAAAAGGAACCTCAGCCAGGTTTGATTCAATCTGAATAATAAATGAAATAATAAATAAACCTCCTTTTTCCAGTTTGTCTTGTGCAGCACAGGAGCTGCTGTATTTTTGATGAAGACTGCAGTTTTGTAGATTTCTACCATACATTTCAAACATGAGCAATATGAAATACAGTTGATGAATATTTAAAAATATAGACGGCAGTTCACGCACATGGCTCTGTTGTCTCACTCTGTGGTAACATGTTAAAGTGCAGATTTACATGCATGCTCACATTTTTACAACCCTGCCTCCTATTTCCAGGAAATGAAATTATGTTTACACACTTCCTTAGATCAGGTTTGGTTTGGGGTTGAGTGAAGACTGTGGTTTTGGCTGGAAAAAAATACTTGAAGCACGCTATTTAAAGGAAACCACAATCCCTGGTTTATTTAAAGGACAGGGTATATTAATAAACCAATGTGTTAATGAGTAACTGAAAACCGAAATAGACTTGAGTACTGAAAGTGTGAAATGATAACAGCAAACACTTCAGTTTCAGCTCTGTGCATCTGCCGTCTTCACTTATTTATCTAATGCAGCATACTGAACTTGTACTCTAATGGTGTTTACTTGTTGTCTCGTATTTATCTTTGATGCTCAGTTCTGCTGCTGAAATGACCCAAATTCCCCACAGGGATCGTTAAAGTTTCATCTGATCTAATCCAGTGCATTTGTTTCAACTTTTTTTTTTTATACTCCTGCTGGCCTGGTTTACCCTACCAGTAATTGTTATTGTTTCACATGTGAGAAGTCCTCATACAAGCCGTGCCTTTACCGGCGTTTGATGCCCTCATTATGTTTAACACAAAACAGCTAAAACAAGATAACTGCAACCACATGACGGCCACTTCCAATTACACTGTGCATATAGGGGCCAGCTCTGTGATGAGGCAAGGGATTTAAAAGCATTTAAACTGTCTGGAAATTATGTAGTTTATATTTTGTGCCCTTTTTGACACCTTTTATGGTAAAACTTTAAGTGAAAGTAAAATATAAACAACCTTTTCTATGCATTTTTGTGAATCTTTGACACATGATGACAGTTGAAATACTTTTGTGTGACTTTAAACTTTAACTTCACGACATTCATATTGTAGATATCAGGCATATTTTACTCCTGACTCCACTATATTTATTTCACAGCTTTAATTACTTTACAGATCTCCACTTCAGCAAATTACAACCGTAAAATGCTACTTAAACACTCATGCACCAGTAATGATAATCCAGTAGAATTATATGTAACGATACAGCCCAGCTTCAAAGAAATAAGTGACAAGGACAGAAAGTCTTAACAACACTTTACATGGTTTTGGGTATGTAACAAAGCAATGCTAACACAAAATCTATTAGTTCACACGCCACTGGTGTGAACTGAAGTACTTTGTGTAGTTATGTATAATTTGCAGGGTAAAGTATTATAAATACCTACGTTAAGTCCGTAAAGACACTTAAGTACGTCGACATTTGGTTTTTACACAGGACACCAACATTGCTCTACTGGTTAATAGTCCTTTTAATACAGAGATCATGAGATAGGGACACTACAAAGTCAGTATATTACTCCGCCTTTGCTTTACAAAGAATCAAACAACTGTGGCATAACGCCACCCCAGTGTGGGATTTTGTGCGTGCCAGCATTCCAGAAGCAAAAGAGGTCAGACAGGTGCAACATGTAACACAACAGCATCTGGTGTGACATAGAGGCAGCGCTTAAGAAACAATACATTGCTCAACTTGACGATACGATAACAATAATTTACCGTCTCGATTATATGACAGCTGATCTCATCCTCTGGTGAAAGAGTAAGGAGCTGCCAGACCTAATTGTCCCTCTACTATGGGGGACATTTTTGGCTACTGTTTGTCTTCTTTGAGTTAGCTGCTAACTGCTCCTAGCTGCTTTTAAAATCATCCAGCACTGTGTTGCACAGATAACACATCGTCAAAACGCTCCCCTCCACCCAGTTCTGCCGGCTGTTCCTTTTGCATAGACGTTGATTTGCTGCTGTTATTACCTTCGCCCCCAGCTTAAAGGCGAGACAGCTCTTTCCTCTGATTCCACGATCATACCTTTTATAAAGGACAGTGCGGTGGAACAATGGCGCAACGTTCCTGGCCTGAACAGGCAGTGTAAAACGGGCTACTGTTCCCCCCATCCTACACTGACTTTCCTGCTCTTTATACACTTAATTCATGTGACCATCACGACAAAACATACATCCTGCATGAAGCTATTTTAGAACCACGATCTTTTCCTATCCAAGTATTTTTTCGTTCTTTAAACCTAACCAAAAAAACAAAGGGGCAGCTGTTCGCAGTAGGCCTTGCACTGGCATTGTTTCTGTGTTGCCAGCTCGTAATTTTAGCACATTTCGTGCCAGCCACCATGTCATGAATTATAAAGAAGTTGTGTCCACTTCACATATTTTTTTGAGACTGTGTTAAACTACACTCGCAAAAGCCATTATTCGGAACTATTACTTTTTATACTTTCAATAGATTTTGCTACTAGCACTCTGACTGAAGTGACATTTTCAGTGCAGTACTTGTATCTGTAATGTATTTTTATATTGCAGTATTTAAGAATCTGGATACTTGCTCTGCCACTGGTTAATGAGATATATTCTGTATTCTATGTAAGTGTTCCCCCCCCCCCCATTGTTACTCAGAGTGTCCTTGAGTAAAACACCAAAGCATTTTCCCGCACAGTCGCTGTAACTCTCCCTAAAAGCCCACACTGTAAATGTAAAACATGGGTTGCTGAGAGCTAAAGCCTTTATTGTCTGGATTAATAACCCCATAGTCAGAGGTAATGGCTTACTGGAAGCACTGTTCTTTTCTTCTGCCTTCTCAAGACTCAATCCTCTGAGATCTGTAGGAGCGCCTGAGGGGAAGCTGAGTCGTAAACTATGAGGAATAAATTGTTCGATAACTGGCTCCAAACCAGCGCTCGATGTGAAACTTACTCCTCCTGCGTGACATGTCAGTTAATTACAGCTCTGCATGTTTTGGGTGGAATTTCCTAAAACACAGAAAAATTAATAAATAACGATGATCCAATATGCTTCACAGTCTCCCCTCCCTGTGGGATGATTGTCTGAGGATCAATAAAACACATAAAGGCTCAGTGTGTGACTGAAGCATGTTATTCTTGTTTTGTTTACATAGAGATTTATCGGCCCGAGGATGTTTATGTTCACTGTGAAATTTATAGTCAGGGAATCTGACAGCGTGGCAATGGCAGGTTGTTACAGGAGCTGAGGCTGTAAAAGGTGTCTTTGTGTTTGTGATGTCTGAATGAGGTGTGATTTATGACTTTTACAAAATGTTCTGTGTTCCATGTTTGGTCAGATTCAACATAATTATCATCATTTTAAATAAAAGTCCAGACTGTGCTGAGATTGGTGCGCTAGTCGTCACATTTAAAGGAGGTGTATGCAACATTCAGAGCGCATCTATGATTCCAGTCTGTTTTCATTCCCAGGTCGTCAAATATTGATGCTTTGCCACTCCTCAGCGTGTGATATCGACAACACACGCACCCTTCAGCATTTTTATAAGACACACTGAGCTTTAACTGCAATGTAAAGCCAACTGTGACAATATTTGATGCTGAGAGCAACAGGCGTATTATAAAGAGCAGGAAATTCCGCAAAGAGATGAAGGAGGGAGGTGGAGGGGTCACACTAAACCATACTTTTACCCACAAGACCACAGTTTGTATCCTGTGTGAAACCATCAGTAACTGTTGCTTTAATGTAATGTTATGTAATTTACATAACAGATTTATTTTGCATTCATTTTAAAGGTTAGCTCTAGCATTGAGGAAGGGAAGAGAATGACATGCAGCAAAGGGCCGTGGGTTGGAATCAAACCCACGGCTGCTGCTCTACCAGAGTAGGTGTACTTATTTTTATCCAAACATTATCTTTTTTCCAAACCTAACTGACTAGTTATGTTGCCTAAATCTAACCACAATCGTTTCGCAACATAAACCACGTGTTGCAATGTGAGTCAGCTGTGTGACACATGGAAACCCTAAACGGTGTCCTGTGTCTTTATCAGACACAGAGAGGTGTGACAAAGTGTTGATGAGGGGGGGGTGTGGTGATAGGAGTTGATGATTCAGAGTCTGAGTCAGGATTGCTTGCACATGGCTCTCAAATGGAGGTGGCTGAGCCAGCAGCTAGCAACTATCGATGCTAACAATGCAAACAGTGCTAACAGAGCCAAAGGTGATAACCAGGGTGGAACCAGATGTTGAGGGCTACACTTTCATGACACTCTGTCCTGCCAAATTGAGTTGGGATGGCCTTATCAGTGGTAACCGCCATATGAGGGCAGTGTAAAGCGATGACGATTAGCTAACCAGTGGGATAAATGCATAGATGAAGATGTGACTGGACTGGACCAGCTAGCACAACAAATAACAGAGAAGCTTGGATTCCAACAAACCAACACATTCTCATGAACAAACCCACACCAGCGCCAGCCGACGCTGCGAGAAAAGCCTTTTATGTACGTCTCAGCCGCCGTAGTATCAACTCCGGTTGCTTCAAATTCTTAATAAGACGATTTTCATAAGAAACTCCCCCTTGAAATCCAAATTGTTGTTGCCTCAAAGTTTTTCCTCTTCTTCCGTTCCTAGCAGTTGGCAACTGTTGGCAACTAGTGCAGGTACAGCCACCTAGCGGCTGGCGTGGGAAATACATTTTAGTGTTGACGGTGCCGCTGCGCGCGCTGCCAATGTGTGTTGGGGGGCGGCACTTGACGGCCACAGCGCCGCGCCGGCGGCAGTGTGTGTTGCACTTTACTCCAACCTTGTCACATATCAGTGTTTGATAATAGACTTTCCACGTCCACATACAACATGCAAGGTACCCTGGGTGCGTTGGTTGTTGATGTTCACGGACACCATTTTAAGTTCTGCCTGTTACGTGCATTGTCTTCTTTCAAGATACACAGGAAATTTAACATTTACAAATAGTCTCTTTCAAAATAAACGCACTACGTCACTTCTTTTTTCCTCAACAAACACACATGGTTGGGTTTAGGCAACAAAAGCACGTGGTTAAGTTGAGGAAAAACAGGGTTTGGCTGTAGAATCTTACAGGACACAAACACCACTCTCTCGGGTGAAAGTCGGTGTTGTTTGGACCCGTCCACCACCGCGCCCACCCAGCCCACTCAGAATTTTGCCATCTTAACTTTTGTCCTCGTCCTGCCACGTTTCCCCATGACGCTGCCAGGTGCTGTGAAACTATAACGGCAACCGGCCGCGTACCATGCTGGCATTAAAGGATGCCTTTTTTCGTTGGTTTCTGACGCCCCAAGTCACTGCCCAAGTGCCGGATTTCGGCGACTTTGGAGTGAGTCCGTGCTCAACAAACAGAAGCGTGGCGTGACTTCATTCTCTGCTCGGGACACCATTACTCCACTATATCTTTACATAGTAAATGTTTTTTTAGCTCCTTTCACTTCTTTTTGATTCCAGAAATATTTTTTTTAACTTAAAGTTAGTCAGATTCATTTTCTGTGTGTGTCTTTTTACCCATAAGTACTTATGTAATTATCTGTGTTTTTGTCTACTAAAGCTTCCTGTTACTTTACTCTGCTGCTGTGAAGTTGCAAATTTCCCCACTGTAGGATGATTAAAGGATGATCTTATCTTATTTTAGGAGTTTTCAATTACTGAGTCTCTTTTACAGCTTTGAAGAAGTTTGGAGTGCATGCTCACTAAGTCGTTATCTTGCTGCTCGTCACAGCAGATCTCTTGATCCAGCGCAAGTGGTGGTGACTGCGGGAGGTGGAGGATGATCATGAGAACAGCATCATCATCATCATAGCTTTAATGCTTTTATAAAATTAGGAGAATTAAAATAAATGCGCATTTTGTTTTGCTTCACTGTGGCTTTTTCACCATCTCTTGATCATGAGCTCGATTAGTTTTGCTTGACCCATAAACATGGCTGACGTTGGGGCCCCAGGGCGAACATCCCTGTGTGTGATCATTTGTTTAAACACAAATTAATGTAGGAATCTACAGCACGCACATTCTGACACAGGTAAACGGGACAAGTAGTAATGCAGGATTTCACTTTGATCCTCATCATTTCGGCTGATATTATGATTCATTGCATATTCCCACACAAATTGTTAATTCATCAAAACCAGCTGACACACAATGAATATGGGGCCTTTGGGGTGTGGAGCCTGGGGGCACTCTCTCACTTCACATGTCTGATAATCCACCCTGCCCTTAGAGCTTTATTGTGTCTTTCATTCCCACTTTGAACTAATTGGACATTATGAGGACATTTGTCAGAGGCTGAGGAATGCCAGAAAATGTGATCTAATAATCCCATAAATGTCTCTGGAAATAAATTTAAACTCATTCATAAATTATTTTGCTCGCTGTTAGAAAACATCACATTTAATAGATACAAATTCTGCCTTTAGACGTTCTGAGCCTTTAATGGTGCTGTATTACACTTACTGTTAGTTTTATGGCTGCAGCATTGCATTACTTGGAATCTCTTAAATGACTGCTGCTTCATAATAAGCACATTTCCCTGTAATTCAGAATAACATATTTGGTATTCTGGGAAACTTTGGGCTCTAGACTAGAATTAACAATTATCCTCTGGCTTTGAGCAATCCTAGTCTGCACAACATGAGTTTGTAATATTGGAGCCACCAAATGGTCTGTTTGGCTGAAGAGGTTTAAACTGCAACACTGAGAGAACGCTGAGTTATGAAGTGCAATGTTCTTGCTATTAATTAAACAAGACTGAGAGTCTGCAGCCATGTGAGCAGCTCTGTGAGGCTCCACTTATGGTTTATTTCCACTGCATTGTAAAGCTCAGCTTGACTCACTTTTGGTACCAGATCCTTTCCTTTTGATTTCCACTGTGGATAGGACCCACTGATTGTAGACGAGATTCTTAGTTTGCTGAATCCTTTCAGTGGCAACCCAGCAAAGGAACTTCAGCACCTTATCAATTATACCATGTAGTGTACGGCGTAGTAGAGGGGTGTATTTTTTAGCATTAAAAAAACAACTAAATTAAGAGTGCTACACCCAAATTCCACCAGATGCGTGTTGGTTATGTCTGACGCCCATGATCCACTGGCATCACAGAGAATCGTTGCCGGACGTGACGCCTACCCTGAAAAGGACGTTTTGGAAGCGGAGCCCGGAAATATGTGGAAACACAGCGCTACTGTAGGAAAGCTCTCGCCGCTGCTACGATTAGCTTATCTTCCATTGCCATGTTGTTCCAGAGAGGGAAAGCAAACGAAACGCCACGACAGACCACCACCGAGCTTGCTCCCCATTGGATAGTGTCCTCGCATCTGACGGGTTAATTTGCATAAAGTTGAGTCGCAGTCAACTTTTGGACGCGCCGGAGCTGCTCAAACGGCCGCGGCACCTACCCAAAACGCTTTGCGGGGACGTCAGCAACAGATTGACCCTCTGGTTTTATGGTTCGGTTTATAGAAACGCCATACGGTGGAGCTGCCCCACTCCGCACAACAAACGCAGCCGGTGGGTGTTGACGGACGGCGGAGCACGCAGCATATAAACAACGCAGCCGTTCCGCAGCGGACACGCATCCAGTGGAATTCCGGCGCTGCTCCAGTAAGACGCTGACAGTTAAAAACCACATCCTCCATACATTCAACCATCCAATTCCAAACGCTAGCTGCTTGGTCGGCCTTCAATGCACCTGCTCTGTGGGCCCAGTGATTGCGTGAGGTCTGGCTCATTTCATACCTGGGAAGTCATGAAAATGAATAACCAACACTGTATCCAGTTCTCTTTATACATCCATGGTTTGTGCAGGATGTGACAATTCTCAATAACCAGTCAGTGCTCTGCAGTGTTTAACTCCACCGTTCAGTGTTGGCTCAGCTTGCTTGGCACCCTGACTTTTGCTGATGGAAAATTGAAAAACAGTGAGTGAGGTTGAGTAGTTGATTAATTAAATTAAATTGAATTAATTAAATCTTCTGGGGACCATGAATGTCTGTGCATAATTTTGTGCCAATCCGTCAAACAGATGTTAAGATATTTTATTGAATAAGTGAAAACTTTGATCTTTTGGCAGGGCTAGATAAAAGTCAGAGGATCACAAAAGCTATTAGGATTCATCCTCTGAGGACTATGAATGTTTGTAAAACACCGCCATCAATCAGTAAAGGACAGTCCAATAGTTTTCATGATATTTCAGTGTGGCCCACAGTAGTGGAACGATCGTCCGACAGTCCTGAAAAGAAATCATATGTCACACAATCCGATCAGATCAAAAGTTAAACTGATTAAACAGTTTCCACATTGCCACCCTTGAAGGAGGCACAAAAACATCTGCCATCATAGCTTCTTCCTGGCTGCATCACGCTGCCTCCCTGTTGTCTCCGCAGGAACCCCTTGTCTCATGTGTGCCTTTGTTGATGCAAGTCATTGCACAAACAGGGATAAGCCGGCGCACGCTTTCAGACAGTCTCTCCACGGTGTTGCACTCTGTTGTACAATCATTGCGTAAGGGGATCAGTGTGCTTCAAACAAAGTGCTTGTTGGATCATCAAACAGTGTCTAGAAATCCTCCCTCCCCCTTCACCTTTCACACAATCTTTATTCGATTTGATTAATCAGCCACTTCACGCAATGATTGGCCAGGTGAGTGAAAGCAGTCTGGATCCGGTACAACGAGTACAACATGGAGACAGACTGTCCAAAAGTGTGTTCCATTATCCATTACACCCAAACAATTATCATGTCACTCCACGTACTGCCATGAGCAGATTGTGAGACAATGGGCCCCAACACCTCTACCACACAGAGCAAGACGCACAGACTTTGTAGTGTTTGTGTCAATTTTGGTTGTTTAATGTCTATTTGTGGTTGTTTTGTGTCTATTTAAGGTCATTTTGAGGTAATTTTGTGTCTTTGTTGGGTTGTCGTATGTCTCTGTGCAGTTGTTTTTTGTCCCTTTGGGGTAAGTTTGTGTCTTGTTTGTGTCTTGTTGAGGTAATTTTCTGTCTTTTTTGGTTGTTTGGGTTTCCTTGAGGTTGTTCTGTGTCTTTTTGATCTACTTTTTTGTCTCGTTCAGGTGTTGAATTGCGGTACTTTGCGTCTTTTTGGTTGTTTTATGTCTTTTTGTAGTTCTTTTTACTCTCTTTGAGGTTAATTTGTGTCCTTTTTTGCTTGATTTGTGTCTCCTTGTGGTTTTTCTGTGTATTTTTGGGGTTGTTCTTTGTCTCTGTTAAGTAAATTTGTGTCTTTCTGATTGTTTTATGTCTTTTTGTAGTCGTTTTGTGTCTATTTTAGGTAATTTTTTGTCTTTTTTTTGGTTGTTATGCGTCTTCTTGTGGTTGTTTTGTGCCTTTTTGAGGTAAGTGTGTGTCTTGTTGAGGTAATTATATGTATTTTTTGGTTGTTTTGTGTCTTTTTGTAGTCTGTCTCTTCAAAGTAATTTAGTGTCTCTTGTTTTTTGCGTGTCATTTTTTGTCTCTTTGAGGTATTTTTTTTGTCTTTTATTCGTTGTTTTGTCTACTTGTGGTTGTTTTGTGCTTTTTGGAGTAGTTTTGTGTCGTATTGAGGTAATTTTGTGTCTTTTTTGGTTGTTTTGTGTCTCTATGTGCTTGTTTGTGTATTTTTGTAGTCTTTTTTTTGTCTCTTTCTGGTAATCTTGTGTCATATTGCAGTACATTGTGTCTTTTGGGTTGTTTTTGTCTTTTTGTAGTCCTTTTTTCCCTCTGAGATTATTTTGTGTCTTTTTTGCTTGATTTGTTTCTCTATGTGGTTTTTCTGTGTATTTCTGGAGTTGTTTTTTCATCTCAGTCAGGTAATTATGTGTCCTTGTGGTTGTTTTGTGCCTTTTTGTAGTAGTTTTGTGTCTTACTGAGGTTTTTGGTTGTTTTGTCTCTTTTTGGTTGTGTTTTGTCTCCTTGAAGTATCTTTTTTTTGGTTGCTTTGTGTCTTATTGAGGTAATTTTTTGTCTTTTTCAGTTGTTTTCTGTCTCCTTGTGGTTTGTTTTGTAGTCATTTTTAGTCTATTTGAGGTAATGTTGGGCCTTACTGAGGTTAGATGACAAACTGTGCAAACTTGTAAGATGTACAGCTTAGCAGAGCATCCAGGACCATAAAAGCAATGTTTTTGAATGATGTTTTGGCATTCGAGTGCTATCTAACTGTTCCCACTGAGATATTTATCTTCTCTGTGTTATTACCCAACCTATCCATACATACGTATCAGGAAAGACATCTTCTGCAAAATGTTATCTCTGTGTGGCACCGCTGCTCATTGTCTGCGTGGACGTTGTATTGATTGTTCTTTGTATCTCTGGAGGAGTTTCAATGATAAAAGAATTTCCTACAGTGAGATCAAGATAAATCAATTGATAAACTATAGAAAGAAAGGCAGGTTCTGCCACTTCTGCTGCCTTTGAAGCTCACCCAAGTTGGCAGGTATGGCGCCCAGTGTCAGTTCAGATCTGGCTGAGTGTGTAACACGCCACCCTCATTCTAATGAAGGTCCTTTGGATTACCCTCCACAGTCATTAGATCAGCATAATAAAGGGACTCTGGATGGTGTAAGAGGAGGAGGAGGTGGGGCGGGGGTCGGGTACTCGGTGTGATAGACAGCGACCTATAAGGCCTACACGTGAATGGGGGACGCTTCAGTGAATTCACTTCCTCAGTTTGTCCCTGGCAGGCCCCAAGGTCACGTCTGCTCGCTGCTGAGGAGGCTTTTGTGATGGAAATCCTGTGGATAAAGTTTAACCCCTAGAACAATCCAAAACCTGGTCCTCCATGTTCGCCGGGCCCCCTCCCCGGTCACCCCTGCTCCAATCCAGAAGCAATCGGCTGTGAGTCCCGTGGCAGATCGTTGTTATGGGACCTGCCCGCAGATTGGATGGATAAGTGTTAAGTATGCTTGAGTGGGGTGACATTGTGTTCTTTAGATTTGACACAGATGTTGCCGGGAGAGAGACGGGGGGGTGGAAGGGAGAAGCAGAGGGAATGAAATCCATCTGTAATAATGTGCATGAATGATTGATTCATGTGCAACTGACTTTTGTGCCGATATTAAGCCAACAATAAGAGGAAACAAGCATGTAATTTGAGATAAGATGAAATCTTCTTGGTGCGGAGATGACTCACTTTAGAGTGCAACTTGGGCAGGCTAAAATCAGCCTCATTCTGTCCCACTGTGGCACATAGAAGGAAAGTTTTAAAAATCTTGAGACCACCCAGCCTTTGATTCCCCCGAGAGGGAAAAGTTAAACATCACCACTCACCAATCTCCTCTGAGCGCAGCTTGCTTAATGCCTGCAGGGAAAGTAAAACCATTGTAGACACTAAATAGACTTCTCAAATCATACTCACTATTCATATGAAAGTGAATCTGTTCCACGTCAGCTGGCTGACTACGATGTTTTTCATGCCAAGAGCACGATTCATCTGTTCTGCTGATTCACCATGATCTCATCCTCTGTTCTGCACAGCGACGTGCAATCAGATTTTCAGGCTGTGATCTGTAAAACTGACTGTTTACAGTTTAATGGCACAGTCAAAAACCGAAGATATGATGTGCTTTAGATGTAGGCTGTAAAAAACAAGACTGAAGACCTATTCACATGGGACCAGTATTACCAGAGGACCGCATCTGATTTAGAAATTAACCCCCCACGTCTGCGTTTTGTGTGGCGCATTCACACGGGATAAGCAAAGTCTCAAATTTACTGACATTCTCCTCCAGATACGATGTGCACAGTCATTAGTAGCTCCACTCTTCACAACACAGAAACACAACACAGCACCACTAGCTGAGATGTACAGTGTTAGCCTCTTAGAAGTGACTCTGCCACACGTCGTCACATGTCATCCGTCTCTAAATCTTTTGAGATTTTGCTCCTCTGATGGATTCGAGCTCGCTCTTTGTGTGAATGGGTCCCCATGCTGTGTAGCGAGATGAGCCTCCTGCACCCAAAATGCTGTCGAAAGTTTCATTTATAATTGCCAACACAGCCTCCATAATTCATGACAGGGAGAGAGGCAGGAAAGAGGAAACAGAAAACTTAAATTTGACCCTGAATCACAGAGAGTCTTCACACAGGACTGATATAATCACACGACCCATGTGTTTGGCAACGTATGGGAAGTAATTTGTGGTGGAATTTTTACTTACAAATTACGAACATGGCAGATTTGCACAGAATGACCATCAAAGACGACCTCTGCAATTTTTACAAGTCACCAGAGCTCCCCTGGTAATATCAGTCCTGTGCGATTAGGACATAGGAGTCCACAGTGACAATATTAAAGGGGAACTGCATTGATTTTACACATTGAAGTCTGTGAACAGGTCTTTGAGAGTATTTCTGCACATGTGAAAAAAGATATATAAAATCTTTAGTGGCTCCAGAGGGAGCTGAGTGAAGTCTGTAAACTGCCTCAAATGATGTCACATGAAGCTACTGGCTTCTCACAACCAAAACTCCATAAAGCATCGTGGTTAATGTAGGCGCCAGATTTTGACAAAGAAAAAGAATGTATGGTATATAAACAAAGTGTTCAACTGCATCAATTTTTACACTTTTTTAAAAAAACTGTCCATTGTGACTCTGACAGTAGTATCTCACTCTGTGCAATAGTCTTCAGTACACTAATTTATTTACATATTTACATTTACATATTTATATATTTTTACACACTTACAGACTCAGCACAGTCAACATATTTATACTTAATATCTTAAGTACTTGGGTTAAACATTGTAGCATAATGCACATTTTTATCCATTTATTTATTTATATTTACATTTTATTTATTATTTATTTTATTTTATTTCCATATGTATATTTCATACTCTTATTCTTACTTATTATAATTCTCTATTCTTTGCATTGGAGTGACTTTAAAAAAAAAAATACTATAATTTCCCTTCAGGGATCAATTAAGTATGTCTGTGCACTCTTATGACATGGTGATGTTTATAAGGTAATATCTTCCATTCTCACCATTTTGGTTTGGCATGTTAACATGCTGTCATTTTGTGATTAGCAGTAAACACAAACAGACGCTGAGGCTCAAGGGAACATCTTTTTTTGCAGTTACTTTTTTGCAAAATGGTGGACAAGTTAAAATTCTGGCCTGATGATGGCACTAGATGAAGAGTGTGCCATGAAAAGTGATCACAGTTCAACCTGAGGGAAACATACATGTCTGCACCAAATTAAGGACTCCCTGAAATCTCAGCACGTCACCTGGGGCCAGTGGATAAGCTAGCAAAACCGTAACCCAAAAAAATGTTCATTAACCTAATCTTTACCTTATTATCAATGTTAAACTTAAATGAGGCCTAACTGTAACTGCAAACTGAGATGATTTTTCATTAAAGGGTTTAATTAAATGGCTGCAACCACGACTAATGTTAGACTTCCCTGCACCTCACTACGGATAAGTTCTCAAACTGACCATCATGATGTTATACTGGAAAATACGTACAATTAAAAAACACTAAAATACACTGACATTTCGACGGACGAAATCATGTTCAGATCTGCTCAGATAGAGGGTCTGTATTCTGATATCAGACGCCCAAACAGGCAAGGCAGACGATCAGTTTCCATGTTCAGAGCTGTCTATAGGAACACATGAATAACATAGTGTGTATGCATACATGCATCTCATATTGTGTGGATATGTATTATTCAGGCTAGCTTGCTGAATTTTCGAAGAAAAAAAAGAAAGAAGTGGGCCTTTACTGAAACTTATGGATGAGTTCTGTGCACTCATTTCCTAATTATGAGACAAAGCTAAAAAATGTGATTTGATTTAATCTGAAAAACCTTCACAGGGAACCTATTTGTCGCCTTTTGCATGTGGGAGTTCGTAGTGTGTGACACATCAAAAGCCCTGACTGGCAGCCAGTGTGAGGGATGATAACATTTAAAAAGACAAAGCTAACAGTGGGACAATGGGTCGCTTTATTGTACAGAGCAAATTACAACAAAGCACCAGCGAAGACGAGCTACCACTGAAACAGAAGAGAAAAAAGGCAGTAGCTGGTATTATGAAAGCTACCTGTCTTATTTTCTTATTTTTGACTGTACTGTGTCAGCACACGTTATAGAAGGTGTCCTGCACAGATATAAAAACAGGTGTGCCTTGAGATTTTGGTTTGCCCTTTGGTGAGCCATGGGCACAGAAAGTTTGAAAACCACTGATGCAGAGCACAGGCTTAAACATGCACTGTCGCGTCCTGCAGCGCCACACCCATCTGAGTGAAATACCAGATTTTTAGGGTGTTCCCACCAAAATCTCATGATAACCAAACCACATCCATGAACTTCACGGTGGCACAACAGGGAATCTTAGCTGATCATCCTGTGAGGATCACGAGTGCCTGCTCAAAATTTTATTGCCATTTAGTCCATTTTTACTTTTTGGAGTAAAAACGGTGGCCGATCCCTGGAGCCGTGCTGCCGGCATGATTGCAAATAAAAGATAATAAGAATAAAACCGTTTTCAGTTGCATGACTGCTGCAGCTGTGGCTCAGAGTTAAAATAAGGCATGACAATTACTTCACAGTCTTAATTCAGTTTTCTGCTCTGCCGTGGATAATGACAGGTTCTGCTGCAAAATCTAAATAGTAAAAATAAAAATGAATCGCTCAGACTCAGTGACAAGCATCCGCTCCAGTTTCATGAGCGTGCACGTGTGTGAATCTGCTTCACTGCCCTGTAAATGACAAATATGCCTTAACAATTACTCTCTCTTACACACCCCGATGTGTGTGTATGTGTGTGTGTGCCACTTCCTGCCTTTGAACACAAGGTGGGGCTGTGAGACCTGTGCTAATCACCAGCCCTTCCTGTCTCATGTTTCTCATCCCTCTGTGTACTTTTCCTCCACCGTGGTGATGCTGTCATCTTAATGTCACGGCAGTGGAGTGCAGAAGGCGTGACCGGGGTGGGCGATGGTGTGTGTGTGTGTGTGTGTTCCTGGGGGTCTTGTTTCCCCTCTCCCACTAAAGGATGGCAGCACTCGAGTCTGGGAAACATTGATTTGGACGGGCCTGCTGCTCTGTGACGAGACAAACCACAGAACGCCAAGGTCACTCAAACCCATCATCTCTCTATTCAAAGTAGGACGGGCTCCGCAGCGAAGCATGGGGAGGACGGACTGTTTAAAAGCTTCCCTCGTAGTCGCTTAAGCATGGAAAAATGAACTCCCGGCCCAGAATCGTTTGATGCTCAATGATCCTTCAAGGCTTCAAATTGTTTTACCAGGTGTAATCACCCTCCTGAAATGTCACAGAAAGGCATTTGGTCATAAGGGACTTTTATAGCTTTTCTTTGATGGTTTTTAGTCCCGACAATCAGCTATAAGTTGGTGTGAAAGTGGATTTTGGCTGAAAGAGAAGAGAGGTTACATTTTCAGGTAATAGCCAATGCAAAACAAAATGAGTCCACTTCCTCGTCCACTCCCCAGTTCTGACATTTCTGGGCCTAGAAATGTTGATTAGTCCTTTAAGAATAAAGTAAAATTCAAATTAGGACCTCTGGAGAAATGAGGCTTTTCCACAACAGACCTCATCCAGGGGTGCAGCAGAGCTCTTTATGGCTGTCTTGTTCTATTTCAGGGTCAATCATGCGAAACTCACTTTTCAAGTGGAGCTGGATGCGTTCCAACTCGCTCTGAGTCAGAGCTGAAGACTTTGCTGCAGCACAAAGATGAGAGAATACTTCCTTTATTGGAATTAAGGGGTTTCAGTTGCCGTTATCGCCACTGAGACATGTGTTTTTTAACTTCTCGTCCTCTCCCTGCAGCTCTGTTAGCACAATAAATGATGCCTTCGCTGTGTTTCTTCACCGTCATGCACCCAGGGAGCAGGTTTATGGAGCATGCACGATATTTTTTCAGCAGCAAACCTGATTTTTATTAATGTGATCAAAACACAACCACAACTGGGAGTTCCCCAGCGCTGGTGGCCAGTCGGTACTGGAGCAGCTGGGCGTTGGATTCAAACCAGTGACCCTGTCCTTCATGTTCCAGTCCAGCAAAAACATCTGTTGTGTCGCGTCATTGTAATTTAGCCTCATACTCAACCGTCAAAATGGATTTGACTTCCAACAAGTAGAAGTTTAAGAGCTCAGTGAAAGTTCATCCAGAAAAATACTTTTCATAAGCACGCTCTTAACATAGTTATGCATATTTCCTGCGCTGTCATCTGAGGATCGACTCTTGGTGTTCCCACTACTCCCAGCCATCTGATTTACCCATTATACTGTCGCTGTCAGACTCTAAAACTGCTCTTTACTGCTTTCAGCTGTCATTTCACTGCTTCCTTGACACACTCCACTTCTCTGCGGCCTGTTTTCCACAGAGCTGGTCCCAAACTGTGACTCAGCTCAAAGCGCTGACCAGTCAGCTCCTCAGGAGTCCTGCTCCAGGTCACATCAATGCACTTCTCTCCAGAGAGGTGTGACGTCTTTCTCCACCAAAGGAAACCGTCTTCACCAGTGAACTGCAGTCAAACTGTCAAACTAGGCAACGCTGATCAAAATATAAATCAAGATTCTGTCACTGCGTTGCTATTTTCTGACCTCAGATGTTTTCAGAAACATTTTACAGTGACTATTAAATTATAAAATGAGAAAGTTTGCTCTGGCCGGTCGACCCGGGTTCGGCATGATACACTGAAGGTAAAAAACATCAATTTTCAGTGATGCACTGCAGTGCGTTTATTTTGAAAGAGACTGTGTGCAAACTGTACATCTCCTGTGAAAACAGAAGTGTATTTTGAAAGCAGACAATGTAACAGGCTGAGGTTAACACGGCATCCCAGAACATCAACAACCAACACACCCAACCACACCACGTGTTTTCACTGTTAATCTTTTAAAGGAGAGAAAAATGGATGAGGAGTGGAGCTGCTGGAGTGTAAACTTCCCCAAATCCTGTGGGCCAGGACACAGCAGATAAACACAATGTAATCTATGCTTTACACTGGGCAAAGAACACACATTAATTTGGTAAAGTTAGTGAGAGGAAAACAATTACGCCCTTGATACAGTGAAGCAGTTACAATCATGAATCTGGTGTAAATATGAACTTAAGCATACACATGTATCTGTACGACAATGCAACTTATTAAATGAATCAAAACCTGAAACGTGTTCTCTTCTTCAGCAGTTTGCACCATCTCCATTAAAGTGAGATCATCACATATTGTTAAATTTTTTCTTATAAATGTTTCAGTAGTGTTTTGTTTGCCGCAGCCTTTTATTAAATCAAATAATTAGTAATTTCTTGCGCTGCACTTTAACTGTCTCATTCTGTTTTAGCTTGTTTTTATTTTCTGGTCTGTTTGAATTGTATTTAAATGTCCTTTTATAGTGTTTTCTTTTACACTTTGTTTGCAAAGCACTTTAAATTGTACTGTTACTAAAATGTGCAACATAAATAAACTGGTCCAGTGTGTAAGATTTTAGCGGATGTAATAAAATATCATAAGTGTGTTTGCTTTAGTGTCTCATCAACTGAAAATAAGAAAAGCTGTGTTTTCATCACCTTAGAATGAGCTATCTATATCTACATAGGGAGTGGATCCTCAGCTACGGAGTTGCACCGCCATGTTTCTACAGTAGCCCTGAACAGACAAACCAAACTTAGAGCCTTTTACGTTTTCCCGCCACCCACTGCAGTCAGCAGCTCCTCCACATTGAGCTGAACAGCGTCGGACTAACACAGATTTGTAACGTTAAACTGCTTTATTAACTGGTTTTAATCACCTGGTGTGTTTGTTTTGCAGAGGAAGAGACCGCCAATAATGTGACTGCTGATGAAGACCTAATTAACAGTAAACACTGAGGAAATCCTGACAAAGAGTTCAAGCTTGGCACATGGAAGACGTGTCAGCTGGTTGCAATCTGCAGTCCTCACCGCTGTCCCACACACACTGCTCCTTTCACCCGCTCAGTGTTCCAAACACACACAAAAAGTTTTAATGGTGAATTTATACTCATAAATCATAAATTTAAAAACAAAGAAAAGAAAATTTGCTAGGATACGTAATTATGTGTTGTTGTTTTTTTTTAAAATGTCTTTTATAGTGGACAAAAAATCTTAACACAGAAACCACCTGAAACAAAAATGAAAACAAAAAAACCCCATTATTTAATTCATTTACTTTTCATGTATAATTCACTCATATTAATGAATAAAGTGATGCTTTAACACACGTTGAATTGTACTTCTCATCACGAATTAGAATCTCCTTAATTTCTGGAGTATCTTCAGAGACTGGTGTGTTGAAAACCTCCTCAGTTAAATATTCCGTGAACACAGTAAACAGGATGCATTAGTTTTATGACCAAAGGGGACAGAGCTTTTTCAACCAGGGCCCCGAGGCTGTGGAACGACCTGCCCGAGGACACAAGGCTGCCTGAGTCACTGGCTTTGTTTAAGTCTCTCCTAAAAACATACTTCTACCAGAAAGCGTATCCTGACTTTATCTGAGCCGTCTGTCTATTTTAGTGCTATTCCGTACTTATTATCTTGATTTTAGTTTTGGCCTTCTCTATTTTATCTTTTACTAGATTTACTCCATGACATGTTATTTGTTTTATTCTCCTTGTGTTTTAAATGTGTTTAGTTTTATTGTACAACACTTTGTAACTGTGTTTTGAGAGGTGCTGTATAAATACAGTTTATCTTACTGTATAATGACGAAAACTGTGTGTGTGTGTGTGTGTGTGTGTGTGTGTGTGTGTGTGTGTGTGTGTGTTCCACTTTTTCCTCCTCACTGACTTGGTCAATCCATGTGAAATGTGGCACAGTGGTAGAGGGTCATGGGAGGATGCCAATGAAGCAATATTACATCAATTGGCCAAAGGGGGGCGCTATAGCAACCGATTGAAATTGCAAACTTTGAATGGGCATATCTCATGCCCCGTATGTCGTGGAGACATGAAACTTTGCACAGAGATGTCTCTCCTCATGAGGAACACATTTGCCTCAAGAACCCAGAACTTCCGCTTATATAGCTTTTCCACCATTTTGAATTTTTTGAAAAACACTTCAAATGGATCTCTTCCTAGGAAGTTTGAGCGATCTGCATGAAACTGGGTGAACATAATCTAGGGACCAATATCTAAAGTTCCCTCTTGGCAAAGTTGGAAACGTACTAAAACTGAGCTTCTATAAGGCAATGAATATTGCGGAGGGCGTGGCTCATCACAGGTGTATAACATCTCAAGGGTTTCACCCATCACCACGCAACTTTGTAGGCATATGACCACACATAATCTGAGGGGACCCCTCCATTATTGACCCCATCAAACAAAATGGGGGCGCTAGAGAGCTCATTTCTTATCTAGGCCTAACTGCCATATGGATTTTTATTAAACTTGGTAGATATGTAGAACAGGACGCCTCAAGGTGACTGGAGAAATTTAACTCTAATTGGCAACTGGGTGGCGCTATAACAACAGAAAAATGCTTAAAAATGGCTAAAATGCGACCGATCGCTGTGGCTCCCCTGTGGCCCAATGTTGTTGTTTTTTCTAATTTTTGGTATGACTAAGTCATGGTATGGTAGGCTGTACTCAGTGGGTTGGACTAGTTATTATTATTATCACAAGCTGATTGGGTAACACTGTCTTTGCATAGCTTACTTAGTACAGTTGATTGTTGAGGTGTGTATACTACTCAGGAACATCTATAATGTTTTACGACTGTTGACTGTTGTGCATCAGTGAGCATTATGTGTGTTTAAGAGTGTAGTCATAGAGCATTATGAATGCATTATAATTCACTATGAATGGCCTTATTACACATTATAGATGTGGTCTTCATAGAAAGTGTTCCTGCTGATGGTTTCTGGCCATTTTAATGGTGACACTCAGATCTGCTGCCCGTTCCAATGGACGGATGTTTTTGAACTTTAACGTTATGATTAACAGACTGAAACGTGCTTAGCGCTTCCTTCTTGACTCACTGTCAGCCACACTCTTAAAAAAGGCAGCGTGGCTCTGCTGCAGTCGCCTTCAGATGATATGGAATACTGTGACTGGCTTATAGACATCCCGTCGAATAAGTCTGCGACAGTAAGCATAGATCAAGACATCCGAGAAAAGATGTGTCCACTGGAATTGTCGATGGAAGCTGCATCGAAGAAACGACACACATTTCATCAGAGTTACTGAAACAAGTTGATTTGTATCAGAGACAAACTAACGCCACTTCACTGGCAGAATTTCTGTACTTATTAAAACTAAACTCTAATAGCTGGTTTAGGTGAAGACTGTGAGTGTTATTTCTACAGTGTTATTTCTGACACAGCGTGGGGCTCTGCCTCGCCCAGCGTGCTCATTTTCCATCATAAAATCCACCCTTGAAGTGTATTTCCAACGGTGACTCTTCAATAGAGTCATTTCAGCCCTGCCTAAACTTAAGGCTTAAAGAGTGCTGCGAGTGTGTCAAGTGTTGAATTGTATAACTCTTTATTTCTGGGAAACCAATTTTTAGTTTTGTTCTTTTTTCCTTACGGGACACACGGCGCGCACAGCTTGGCTGCAGCGAGGCAACAATCAATCAGCAGCTATTCAAACACAATCAGCCATGTTGTGCCACGGAACCGCACAAAACTCCTCCTCTCCAATTACCAACACAATCACATCTGATTGCTCATCATGTGTGTGTTGGTCAGTTTCCAGAAGGTTCCTGCTCGAGAGTCTGATTTCTACTTCTTGAACTCAGAGAGATCTCATGGATTTAGTAAGGCACATATGAAATGTGCCGTTTCGTACTTGTGTATTTTCTTTTCGCATGAGCTTAGATTAATTTCTACTGTTACTAACATATGTTTCTCTTTATCCTTCATTTATTTATTATATTTCCGTCTTTAAAGTTTGGCAGCACAGGTGCTTTAACAGGCCAATAATAAAAGCTGTAACTGTGACCGTAATTGAGAGTGAGAGAGACGGAGCGCTGCTGCTATTTCTAGTTATTTATTCACACTCTACACAAACACACAGGGCCGATGTTAATATCCAGACGCTGACTCCAGACGCGCTCTCCCGCACTCCGTGTTCCCCACGGTAAAATATTAATAAACTTTTTTGTTTGCAGTTCCTTTTTTTAAAGCAAACACACTGTGGCCTTATCGTTTGCATCATCCTCGCAGTCTTAACAACACAGCCTAAATAAGCAGGAGAAAGTATTTAGGAAATGCTCGCAGTGTGGGTTGTTTTCCTGCTCGGCAGGAGGAGATTAATGGTCTGTTTGCATTCCCCGCATGCTGTTCATCGTTGTTCTGTCCCAAGCAACACACTGCTGTATACATACAAGACATATAATGGAAGATAAATGTGGCAGGAGAGGCGATATTCTTCCTGGGGGAGTGCTGTGCAGATAGGAAACAGTGTAAGAGGAATGTGCTGTTAGGAGATGAGTTATGCTCGAGTTACAGTTTGTTTTCTCTCAGTGAGTTTAGCCTCCGAACTCTGGACAGTACTGGAGACTCACTAAAAACACTGGATGCTGCAGTATGTAGGTGACAGAAGTGGACCAAGGCTGAATAAAGGTTCTGTGTGCAACATTCAAACCACTATTTCCTATGTAACAGTATAGTGGAGAAACAGCGTCCTGAGCAGAGGATGAAGTCATGCGTCCTCCGTGTGTGTTTTAATCTGAGCTTCTCTGTGGTTTGCACTCATACTGCGGTTACTGCTGATTTTGGGACTGCGCGGCACCCACCCTCCGGTTCAATCAATGTTGCCATCATTTAGCGCTGTCTCTTGAATTAGCGTCATTAGCTTCAGATCAGACGCCTCCTTTACAGCAGGAGTTCTCCTTAAAACAATATAAATTGCATACACTGCTCGAATCTTAAGGCTCTTCAAGTTTTCAAGAGGCATCAAGGAGAGCATCACACCCTAAATAATTGAAAGCATATCAGTGCAAACAGACTCTGAGAGAGGCCGAAGGAAAGACAGCAAGGACTTTGCCGTGTGCATGAACACATGTGCACTATAAATTCCTTCACGATAATCTGAAAATGCTTTGTTCAGCAGTAATGAAGCAGAAATAGCTGTTTCGATTTCAATGATCCACAAATGGATACAAGACACTTAGATCATGCTGCAGAGGAATTTTCAGAAAGTTTCAGAAAGTGTAGATATTTAAAAATAACTGTACAGTTTGTATGGTTATAAATAAAATAAATACATAAATAAATAACTGTTAAGATTTAATGTGACAGTTTATTTCTGTCCCAACGTGACCCCTGAGGTGATCAGCAGATTAGCGCCAGGCGACAGCTGCAGATCAATTTACATCCCTGCAACTCAAACAACTTTTGCAAGTGTCCATTTTTTGCTAGCATATAGCTAATACTAAAGCTTAAAAGAATATGCACCCAAAAATGAAAATTCAGCCATTATCTACTCACCAATATACCCATATGTGTCCAAAAAACACATATAACTGAAAGCACAAAACATCTCCATACTGCTCGTCCATAGGGATCCAGGCTAAAAACAGAGTTGAAATGACGTTTTTCCAAACAACTTTTTATGTCGGGGCTTCAGGACACTTGCATCACTACGGGTGCCATCAGCCTCCATTAGGTGGAGTTGTGTTGCTACTTCCTCTCCTCTTGGATCTCTGCAAGTGTTGTGAGGACTCTAAAACTTCACCTGAGCCTCCCTCGGCATATGGGTAAGTAGATAATGGCTGAATTTTCATTTTTGGATGCACTATCCCTTTAAAGCTTATACTGAAAGCATTAGGTTTTATGCCCACTCTCTTTATACAAGTGTTAACGTTGGTTAACATGCAGAGACGAAGCAGAGAAGCATCATGCAGTGTGAAACATAGTGTTTATGGTTGTTGAGCTGGTGTTTAGGCTAACAGAGCGCTGCGTGATTAGGACATTAGTGCATGAGTACTGAACGTTTGTGCCTCAACTAACTCTCTGAGCACCCAGAGAGCTGCCCGGCCAGGCAAGATAAATTTTACTGTTTTGTACATTTTAACTCAATTTCATTCCCACATTTATGAAAGAAAAACACTTTTTGGGAAAGTCTGAGACTAAACCATCAAATCTGATAGAGGTTATTTAAATGCTGAGTCATAAAATCATCATAAAAGAAACATATCATAACCCTAATTTCTGGGGGAAGACAACTTATTTTGATACAGCAGCTCCTCAACATACACATAAACAGTATGTATGTTTCTGGAGTAAACCAGCCCCATATAATGAGCACCAAAAATGGACCTTGGACTTATTTTTTGTACGTTTATTTGAAATGCAATGCACAACATGTAACATTAACACATTAACAGTAATTGACTTTTTCAATGTTTGTCTCTGCCCTTTTCCCTTCTTGTCTGTATTATATAACACAAATACATAAATAAAAATACTCTTCAAAAAAGAAAAGTGCTTGAAATCTACAAAACAATAATAATAAAAACACACAATGGGAGTTATAATGTTAATGGGCATCCAGTCAGTTAGCTCGTCAGTAGCACCTTGGCTTTAATATTAACACATGCACATGACACAACAGCCAGCTTCTCTCATTCCAGTTCAAGCAGAGGACAGTGGTACTGACCACCTGTAACGTTTCCTGGCTAGAAAAAACGTCAGCTGACTCCTACCTAACAACATAACATTTGTAACTGTATTTTTGTTGTTAAAATATTACATTGCAACCAAGTACTGTATGGTTTTGAAACTTCTCTAGCTTGTTAAAAAGGGACATACAGTAAAAAAAATGGGCTAGAAACGCCAATGATGAGGATAGAGTGCTTAAGTCACGCCCCTTCCAGTAGAGCTCATGGGACCTTAGATCGGAGCAATATTATCTTTTGCTCCCGTTTGAGTTGCGGCATGAAATCTAAATATGTTGTTAATGAATTTAAAACATAAATTTTAAACTCAAGAAAGTCATACTTTGTGGTAAAACTGTTGAGATGTAAGCTTTTTAATTAGAAAGACTCAAGAGTACACAGGAGGAGGTCGCGTATGTGACGTCATAGCTTTCGCTCGCTTCCTGCAGCTTGGCCTCCCCGCTGAAAGTCCACTGTTTTATGATTAATCGATTTATGATTGAAGATGTCTGTGTGTTTTGTGCCAAGTTACAGTCACTCCAAGCTGCAGGAAGCGAGCGAAAGCTATGATGTCACATACGCGACCGTCTCCTGTGTAGTTTTCTAATTACGTTTTTTCAAAAGCTTATATCGCAACAGTTTTACCACAAAGTATTAGTTTTAAATTCTTTAACGACATATTTGGATTTCATGTCACAACTCAAACGGGACCAAAAGATAATATTTCTCTCCTCATTCACTGCCATTCATATTTTTTCCGATCTAAGGTCCCATGAGCTTCACCGGAGGGGGCGTGACTTGGGCACTCTATTGTGGGCTGAAAACTCTGAGGATGCTGTAGCAGATTTTCTAGATTTGAGAAGCTGTGACGGCCACTGAAACATATTTTTTAGGAATTTTCAGAAAGTGTTTTGAGACGTTTTTGGAGAGGTTTTTGAAAAGTTTAAAAACTTTTTTTTTTTGCTGATTTCAATGCCCATCAATGCCCATCAATGCCCATTGCAACCCCCGCCCATGTCACGTGACCCGCCAAGGGTGAGTGCAGATTTCAAAACGATTGCCAGAATGTGTGTAATCATTTTTTTTAGAAATATTTAAATGTAGATATTTAACCATAGTTTATATAGTTATAAATAAATTAAGTGAATTTAATGTGATGATTTATTTCTGTCCCAATGTGACCCCTGAGGTGATCAGCAGATTAGCGACAGCCAGGTGACGGTTGCAGGTCAGTTTACATCCCTGCAACTCAAACAACTTTTGCAAGTGTCCATTTTTGAGAAGCTGTGATGGAAACTGAAACATATTTTTATGATAAAATCAGTGTGGTAAAACTTTCGGGATGCTGTACCAAAGTTGGAGATGTGTGTTCCGCTCCTGCTCGGCGCCGACAGCGGCCTGTCCTGGCCCTGGTCGCGAAGCAGAAGCTGTTTCAGCATCTTTGAAAACGATGTTGTATTTGCAGCTCCACAAGATGTCTGGCAGCAGAAAATGTGGAATATGTTTGTTTATTCATCTCTGAAAGCTGGTGGGTTCTGACATTAATCCCTTGAGGACAGATTGACGTCAGCCTTTGAAGTCCAACAGCATGATCATAATCCCCTTTTGAACTCAAACATAATTGGTATCAGTCGTTGAAAGGAGGCGATGAATGAGAAAATGACTGAAAAACAGGTCTTGGTGTAGCTTCACATGGTAATTATTCGGCTTATCTGTGTAATGAAACAGCGGACGGCTGAATAAATGTGTTTGAAAAAGTGAAAGGTTTCATTCCTGCAATCTGAAATGTATCAGCATTTCAAAGGGAAATAATTATTTCATCATCAAAACATGATTTAATTGGAGGCAAAGGTCTGAGGGAGATGATAAGTCGTAATTTATAATCTGCTTTATATTCCAGCAGAAGAAAAGTCATAACTTGTTTTGAATGGTGGACGTAAAAGTTTGGAACAAAGCGTTGTGATACAATCAGGTGCAATGAAAGCAGACTTCTCAAGTTATAGCAATATTGTCTGCATGTGGTGTTTTGCATTCACTGTCAAGAGAGTGTGTTTCTGTCAGGAGAGCGGATTCAGATATGTTTCATCATCATCATCATCATCATCACCACCATCGACAGCAGCAGCAGCATGACTCCAGTCAGTCACAGATATTCCAGTGTTGGAGCTGCACAGTAAAACTAATTCTTCTACTGTAACACAAAAGATAACTCTTTCCATATCCCATCTGCGCTCTGCTTTCGTCTTTTTTCCATCATACTGATCGATTCTGATCACAGTCAGAGTATGTATTTAATTCCTTAACTGTCTTAATTGATGCCTGTATTCTGCTTCTTAACTGAAGCTGTATTTTCTGTCCTCTGTTATCAATTTGCTTCCTGGAAGCCCAGCAGGCTTTGCTTAGCTTTTGCTGAGTTGTCATTAACAAACCCATTGGATGTTATTTGTGGGAGGAAATCCATGCAAACATAATTCATGACAGAGGAGAAGCTGTTTGCTCTATTTCAGCCACATCTATTTTTAATGATGTTGACTTTTCTGGCGGAGAAAAACAAATCAGGACACAGTGAAGGCGGCGTGCAGTGCTGTGTTCGCCCTGCAGGTGACAGCAGTCGCATATTTAAAATGCAAACATGTACATGCACACACACACAAACACATATGGCACGAGCACACAGAGGAACACAGAAGTACACAGAGGAACACAAAGAGCAAGAATCAAATCCTCATTTCACATCTTGTAAATTAAATCCTCCAGTTTTAGTTCATGTAAATAAATAAATCTTTGATCAGTTCTTTTTGGGAGTAATTCTTTCCCAGGAACCAACACTTCAGCTCCATCAATAGATTACTGAATCTACTGGGTACAGGCCCAGGGGCCCAACATGTCAGGGGACCCCTGGCTTTCATCTGCAAAATGTCAAATGAACATGTAGCCACCAGGAATGAAGACAAAGAGACACAAAAAGATCACAAATAGGTGCAAAGGACCTGCAAAGCAACACAAAACAACCAAAACAGACAGAACGTTACCTGAAAAATAAACAGAATTACCTTTATAAGACACAAAATTCCCTCAAAGAGACTGAAAATGACTACAATGAGACACAAAATGACGTCAAAAGGACAAAAAAATAAAAAATAAAAATCTTCACGAGACACAAAATTATCTTGTGTGTGTGAAGTGCGTGTGAATGTCAGATTGTCAGTTTAGTAAAGTAACAGAGATGGTCCGACCATAGACTGCATGTAAAATAATGGGTGTGGCCACAGTGACATCACTAGTTTCCGGACTCTCATTTTGAAGCTGTGAATTCAGCATTTTGGTCCCCATTCTGGATTTTTGGAGCCAGAGGTGAGACCCAAACCATGCCAAAAAAGAGACACAAAACAAATAAGAAGAGATGCATAATAACTATGAAGACAGGTAAAATAATCATAAAGAGACACAAAATGACAGCAAAAGACAAAATAACTATAAGACACAAAATAACAACTAGGCAACACGAAATAACCAAAAGAGATAAGATTATAAGACACAAAATTATTTCTGATACCCAAACCACTGAAATAAGACAGAAAACAACCACAAAGAGACACACAATGGTGACAAAGCAACACAAAACGACCAAAAGAGATACAAAATTACATCACAAAGACAAAAAAATGTATCTTTGAGACACAAAATAACTATAAAAATTGGCAAAACGACCATAAAGAGACACAAAATGACCAAAAGAGACATAAACTTATGTCAAAAAGACAAAAAAATATATGTTTATGAGACACAAAATATATCCCAGAAAACAAAACCACTGCAAAAAGACACAAAGCAACCACAAAGAGACACAAAATTAGTACATAAAGCCACATTTCAACTACAAAAGAGACACAAAGAGACTAAAAAAGACACAAAATAACAATAAAACAGGCAAAACAACCACAAAGAGACACAAAATGGCAACAAAGACAGAAAAAATGTATTTTAGAGACACAAGATTATCTCAGGGACCCAAACCACTAAAATTCACAAAACAACCACAAAGAGACACAAAATAACTCCAGAGAAACCCAAAGTGACTACAAAGAGACACTAAACAAGTAAAAAGACACATAACTCCAAAACAGGCAAATTAACCACAAAGACACAAAAAAAAAAAATAAAATGGGCAAAACAGCCACAAAGAGACACAATCTTATGACAAAAAAAATATACATCTTTGTGAGACACAAAATGAGTACATAAAGCCACGTTTCAACTACAAAGAGACACAAAACGATGAAAAAGAGACACAAATGGGCCAAACAACCACTAAGAGACACAGAACAACCACAGAGAAAGTGACTACAAAGAGCCACATTACAACTACAAAGAGACACAAAACAAGTAAAAAGAGACACATAACTCCAAAACAGGCAAATCATCCACAAAGAGACACAAAATTACATCAAAAAGACAAAAAAATATATCTTTATGAGACACAACGCAACGACAAAGAGACACAAAATGACCAAAATAGACAGAAAACTACCTCAAAAATACACAAAATTACCTTTATAAGATGCAAAATTCTCTCAAAGAGACACAAAACTACAAAAGAAGCGTAACCACTACAAAGAGATGCAAAGCCATCAGCGTCTGACTCTGAGAAGTGGTGGGGCCCTTTGCATATCAGTGCCCAGGGGCCCACTGTCTAATGATCCGCCCGTGGCCACTCATGTGTCTCTGTGCCCTTTCGCTCAGTTTTGTCAGAACCAGCGTTGCAACACGAAAACAAACTATCAGCAGATCTGTACGTGTGTGGAAATAATACAGCAGGAAGAAAATCCATTTCAATCAAAGAAGGGGACATTTCTTTCACAGTTGTGCACAATTCCAATAATGTCTTTGGAGATTTGAAGTGCTGAGGGGAGCAGCTCAAAACCTGACTGCTGCTGTTCTCACCAAACTCCAGCTGTGTTTTTTCCCACTTTGGCCACTAAAGGAAAGCAGCGGAATTGCTGACTTCCCCCTCGGGTTTAAAGCGGTGACAAATAAAATGAGCTTTTCTCCGTGTTCTCTGTGCGCGCTCGGCCCTTATTTTCTGACAGGTTCATCGGCTCAAAAACAAAAGATAAAAAGAAAATCACATCTTAGCTTTGCATTGACTTAACTAGGATGCCATGGTAACTGCTCCGAGGCAGTTTTCCGACATTTGGAACAGGAGTTTTCAGCGAGCGCAGGATTCAAGGGCGGATAATCTGATATAATTGGTAGAAACCTTCAGCGCAGAACAAGGTTTCCTTCATGACTTTGCTCTGGGTAGCTGTGAGGTTTTATTAACCTTAATTCACCCAGCCAGGGCTTTTGCTGAGCATGCATGTTGTTTTTCAAGCGACAGCCTGCTTCGCATTCATGCAATTGCACACATTCTCAGCTGGAAGCGGCCCATCTCCACCTCTGGAGCAGCTGGCTGTTATTTGCCTCTCCACGGCAACAGCAGCGGCCGCATGAGGTAACTCAGCAGACAAAAGGATTACTTTAAAGCAGTTCAATTTTCTGCTAAGAGCCGTTGAAGATCCTTTGAAAAGCCAAAGGCCACATATATCACCCGTTCGACTTCGCTTTTTATTGGGCTGTCTTGGAAGTAGAAACCATCTCATAAAGTCATTTTATACGACTTGAAAGTACTGAGGACAAAGGAAGGAGGTCTAAGATTTGGCCAAAACCTCAGCTGCCCTGTAAAGAGAGCCTCCCACAGAGAGAATTAAGTGCCCTCGGCTGTGCAGAAATGCTAATCATCACCTCAGCACACGCCCATGTATTAGGTTTAACCTCATGTAAAACCCTGAGCGGATACACTCCCTGCTGCTGAGGATCAGAGTGTAGGTTTGTCTTCTGCCAGATGACACAGAAAACGTGGCGTAATAACCTTTAGTAAGGACATCCTCCATCCCCCTGGCTGGAGGCGGAGTCGTTTCCTGGGCAGCGAGGGGGGCGGACGGGGGGTCTTCTGTGTTTTGGGAGACAGTGATGAGGTGGTGGTGGTGAAATTAAGAGGGAGAGACGTGAGTGAAATTGTACTATGTGAGGAGAGGAGCAGCTGGCAGTGAAACCTGTTTGTTCTGTTCCTGAGGCAGAAAGACGAGGAGGCAAATATTCAATATTCTGGCAAAGGAGCTCTCGGTGAGTTTGTTCTGAGAGGAGCGGTAATAGTCAGATCACAGAGATTTCCTACAGCAAAGATTCTCATTTCTCTCTGTGTGTTCCACTTTCAGATAGCTGCAGAAAGGCCACACAGAGTACCCCGCGGTGCACACGGCGCCTTATCGCCACTCGTGCTACAATAATGTGACTGTTGTCGGTTACGCCGCTCGGCATTTATTTGCAATGCTTTGTAATCCCCAGAGGAAGATAAGTAGTAGAGGCGTTTAGGTGGAGCATTTTGTGACAGAGCGTGCAGCGATGCTGAGATCCTCCTGCCCACGCTAGAGCTGAGGCAGCTCGCAGATGCAGCACTGATGGCGAACACACACACTCGTATAAACCTTTAGACACTCAGGGGCATACGCACGCTTGCATACATATTCAGAAACACTCTTACATTATTTACACATCACTGTTGTCAAAAGGGAAACCTTGTATCTCCAAAATGTTTTAGGGCCCTGAAACAACAAGTCAAAGATCGCCCGTCTGTCAGTGAGTGTCTGTCGGCCTAGTTTTTGCGGTGTGTCCTGCACCATAACAACTAGTTGGCCCTTGTTTTTTTTTTTTTGGGCGGATTCAGCATGTTTAATCTGCATCAGAGACGAGACGCTGAATGAAATCACGCAAAATTAATGTAACTACATTAATTATTTCTACATATAAACTTTTTTACCAAGAAGAAACACATTCGGATGTGACACATTTGTATTCGCTAACATTTTGATTTATTTTTCTCCATCTCTAATCAGTGTAGTTTAATTCTGATATAGAGTTTACAATTCAACAATATAAAATTAACCAGGTAAGCAGAAGTCGTCAGATATTGTCGGTAATTTTGTTTTTAAATTTTTTTGTTTCTTTTGCAGCAGTATGATTCGCCGCTGGGTGTCTGTATTTGTCAACGTGGCAGGATGGTACCTGTCGTCGCGGTATGATACACAGCTACACTCTGTCAGGAAAGGGTGGTGGATCGACACATTCTCACTCCGACCTTGTCACATATCGACGTTTGGTCATGGACTTTCCACGTCCAGACAGGACGTGCAAGGTACCCTGGGTGCGTTGGTTGTTGACGTTCTTTGGCACCGTTTTAGCTTCAGCCTGTAACATGTATTGTCTGTTTCTGTTTTTACAGGAAATGTACAGTTTACATACAGTCTCTTTGAAAACAAATCTCAGTACAAAACTGCAAATTGACATTTTTTTCCTCCAGCAACAAAAGTTCTTGGTTGGGTTTAGGAAAAAAGAAAAACATTGGCCTCCCGGTTGTTGGACCCATCAACCAGCCTTCCTACCTGCCAAACCATCATGTTTTTTCTAAACCTAACCATGTGCTTTTTTGACATGCCGGTGTTGGTAGCAGCATCACGGAACATCAACAGCAGATGCAGAAGGATACCTAGAGTGTAATATGTAGATGTGAAAGGTAGTGACAAAGCGGCAACATGACACGACTTGGGAAGAGAACGCTGAATTAACATAATTTCACTTAAATAAAAACTTAAATTGAACGGATCAACCTGAGGTAACTTTATCAAGTATAACAATATGATCAATATAGCTTGACCATTAAAACAAAATCTAAATCATAGTTGAATTTAATCTATGTAAAAAGCAGTTTCAAAAAGACTTCTATCTCTGTCGACTTTTAGTTGTGGAGATTTTTCACAAGCCTAAAAATTGTTTCTGTGTCATTCTGAAAATCTCCAAAATAAGGTTCATGAGGTTTCCTCCCGACAACATAATGTTTACACACACATGCCAGCACAGCTTTTCAGAGCCCCCTCTCTCCCCCTCTCTCTCGCTTCTCTTTGCATTCGTTGCCATTCAATTTACTGGATTGCATTTGTTTTGGGGCGTTTGTTCATCTGAGGGGATAAAGTGCACGATAATGGACAACTGCGCTCCTTTTTTTTCATCCCTCCAGCTTAAATTGCAGTGAAAAGCAAGAGTAGAATTGTAAAACACATTTATCTGTCTCAGACAACCGTCTCCACTCTGAATAATTAATGCTCCGGGCTTTATGTGTCTTGCTGGTTTGTCCTTGGGGCGTGTTGACTCGGGGCATTGAGAGTCCAGGTTGCTGGCGTGGTGGCGCTGGTGATGCATGCTGACGTGCATCAGACCTCCAGAGCAGCTTTAAATTCAGGGGATGTCGACCGTGTGGACCAACGCAAATAAATAATCGCATTAAAAGCCGCAGCAGTGACTGTAAGCAACTGGTGAAGTGATGCAGAAAGGGAAGTAATGAGTGTGTGAATGTGACAGTACATGATAATTACATCACGGGGGTAACGTACAGTAACTGTGCACATTAAAGAGGCGAGAGTTTGGAGCACGTTTTCCTGGTTTAACTTGCACAGGAAATAATGTTGAATGAAATTAAACCAAAACAGCAGGAAGGGACTCTTCTGTGGAAGAAAAGATGTTTTGCACTTGCATTTCTTTTAATTATAGCCCATAATATGACAGAACAGATCTTTTTTTTTTCCATTTACACTAATATTGTATGAAGTGTGTCCTTTTGTGCTAATAATGGCCTGATGTGACAGTCCCTGGAACAAATATGAGCTCCAGGCACATCAATTTGTCATTTCAGTGCGTGTTCTGTGTCACTGTGAACAATGATTTTGTATCTAGGACGCCTCATGAAGCCACGACAGTAAGAGTAGCGTGTGAGGGTGTTTTAGCCACACTGACCTAGTTTGACAGAAGCTGTGACACCGTGGTTGTTGGCGCTGTCTGGCCCCTCTTCCTTACAGAAGGACACCATCATGCACATGGGGTAGTCTGTGAACACCTGTTGGGACATTAGAGACCACCTGGAAATACAGAGATGTTGATCTTGGCACTAGAATCAGCGCTAATGTATCCTTCAAAATCTAATGCTTTCTATGTTTCATACAGTTTGGTTTCAGTGTCTGAAATCTAAACCAGTGGAAACTCTCCAACGGGGTTGCAAGATAAAAATCAAGGGTCACAATGTTCAACAAGTTATCTATACCAGTCAGAGTGCAACGGCTGACCAAAAAAAAATCATTATTCAACTTTTGGAATGCAGCAGTGTGCATGTCATGTGATGAGGACCAACCAATCACAGTCGACAGATATCTTTTCCTTCATCCATGATTATAGGTGTGTGATAGATATGTTAGTGCAGAGCTGTCCCATGCATGATAGGACACTTATAAACAGCTCCTGGAAGAAGATCAGCTCTGCACTCAGGATTTCAGGTAAATAGGCTATGATATGGTGCTTTTTGAGGTTGCTTAGCAACCTTATATGCAACCTGCTGCCCTTTTGAAAGCTGGCATTCAAAAAGGCACAGCACCCTGCGCCTGACCTCGCCTTTTCCAGGCGGTTAAAGACGCGCTATGTGTAACTGCTGAACTGTGATGCTGCTTGTGTAACTTTTTTCTTTGTTTTCTCACTCAAAGATCTCTTTAGATTAGGGGGAAAGAAAGAGCCCCAATCCATTTTTGGCATGTCCAGACTGTATCCAGATTGATTTTCCAAAGTCTGGAAAGCACATGAACAAAACACATGAAATACATTTTTTTACAAATCCAATCCAATCCATATTTGTAGATGTGCAAAATACGACTGGATTTCTTCAGACTGCATCCAAGGCTTGGAAGCTCTGGCTGCTCAAATTGGATTTCAAAGTGTCATCTGCATCACTCGCAATGCAACAAGCAATGGTGACTTAAGCGCTGAGCAGAATTCATGCTTCTTCTAGCAAAGCACATCAAGAGAACAACAGTCAGTCAACATTGCCATGGAAAATAAAATTTTTTGCACAAACCCCACAGTGTGCCTTGGATTGTTTTTAAAGGAGACCTTTTATAGTTTTTGATTGATTGTATACTTCACTCTGCAATGAGCCTTTTGCAATGTGAAATATTCCAAAAATATGTTTAACTCATTTCCTAAAGTTGTTTCCTGTTAGGTAGCCAGCAGGCCGCCATCTTTGTTTTGCTTTGTAAACAGAGGCGCAGGTCGTAGAGTTCAGCAGATCAAAGCTGGACCTAAAACTTTTTCCTTTGTGGCAACAGTTACTGTTTTCTTCCAAATAGGTTTGGAATAAAATTGAAATTTAATACAGTGCATCTTTGTTTAGGAAACATTTTACATCTGTTTGAGTCGGACAGTCAGACTGTATTTTGGTCTCACGAGCAGTAATAACAGTGATGTTCTCGTGAACTTACATTGAGGGACTCAGACTGCTCTGAGTGTGCAGCGACAGAGAGACACTGTATATGTGTAACTAGTCTAATTCCTGTCAGAGTCAAAGACGTGTATTTTCGGGGGTGTCAAGTGTGTCTCTTCCCCCCTAAGGTCAAGTGTCTGTGGGAACATGAGGAACACCACATCTGAGTGCCTTACACAACACGGCCGGCTGAGATAATCCTGCAGACGAGGAAACGCCGCCCTTCTGCTTCACATTTCTCACATTTTCCTCAGTACAGCGAGAGGAACACAATGAACGTTAATCCTCTGCTCAGTCGCCGGCAGCTACAGCTCTCCATTTCCCTTCTTCACATTTTGCCATTTTGATATGGTGAGAAAAAAATTAGCCAGCATTGATTACTGGTAAGTGTGGATGTAGAGGATTTTAGTCAAATTAAAACAGGCTGTTGCACATCACAGATTCTCCACCAGCACGTTTCAATCCTCGAGAGAGTTTAGTTTGTGTTTCCAGTGTTCTCAGCTGTGAGGTCAGCTAATCGTCTTCAGACAAAGACTTCAGTTCATCTGGATTGTGCTAAAGAAAAGAGCAGCTTAAGCAGTGGGATGATTACAGAGAGAAAAAGCAGACTTGTTTTATTCTTGGTAATAATACACAGTTTGAGTTCAAGTTAATATATCCAGCTGACATTTGCTGGTTCTTTCAAATTAAATGACAATATATGGGTTGTTTTTTTTTGCGCTTCAAAATAACACATACGTTTCTGAAACTGGCCTGATAAGGAGCTCTGGTGCAGTGGTTCCCAACTGGTGGGTCGCATGTCCCTTATGAGTGGACTTTTGGTTTATGGCCTTAAATGATCCTTACATCTGCCACTTTTATACTTTTATATCAAACTAAAAAACTTGCTTCAACATTTCATCAGCTTCGGGAAAATGTGCATCATATATCTACATTTTCACACCTTTCTCTAAATTTTGTTAAACTTCAGTAGCAGTGGCTAGTCTTGAGTCTCCCAAGCTTGGCTAGCTGTGGATCCAAATCCGAAAAAAGAAAAGTCTTGGAGGAAATTAGAGAATTTAATGGTGTGTGGACAGATTTCTTCACTCCTACCCCTAAGGCCTCATTTACACCGCAAGCGATGTGTTCGCAAAGCGGTCCACAAGCGTAGCAGCAACAAACGTGTATTCACACCAAAACCGAACAGACGCGTCACGTCCAGTCAAAATACAAACCATACCTGAACAGTTGGTGGCAGTAGTGCACCGTGTTTGCAGATCTCCAATAAACCCCAAAGAAGAAGAAGTGAGTTTGGACCCAAAGCCCAGGGTGGACAGGTTCGTGCGCCAGTGATTATTCCAACACTTGGAGAATTAATATTTAGTACTACAAATGGGTAAGAAGTCTTTTTCTGCTTTGTATTACTACTAAACACGAGTTTGCGTGTGTTGTGACCTCTCTCGGCCACTGTAGGTGTTGATTTTTTGATCAATACAGCGACTATTCGCTTGCGACTTGCGCAAAAAATCAGCGTCTCCTCTATTTCCGAGCTTGCTTGCGAAAGCACCGCGACTCGAGCAGCGTGTAACGGATGCGGTGTGAATGCTCTAACCTGAAGCTGAAATGAAAACACGAGTAACCAGCGACCAATCGCACGCAAACCAAAGAATCATATATAGCCCACTGCAGAATAGCAACCTTGTGTTGAAACATATTATTAATGAGTGCTTATTTAGACCTATTAGTAATGCTGGTAGGCTGTGTTGCCCTTATTATAAGGCAAAAATGTATTTATTGTGCGATCGGTGAAATAAGAGTCTGCTGACAGACGCTTTGGTGCCGTGTGTGTGTGATACCGATTGATTGATCAGACAGTATGATGCAATATCGCCTGATATCAGATGACCACACCAGGAGATTTGCAGTGACGTATGCAGGCTTCTCTCTGTGTCTGCTTCTGACCGCTGCTCATAATTTAACTCAAGTGTTATTTGTGGAAATATGTGCAGTACGCTAATTAACTGTCAATGTAATTAACGGTTCAGAACACCTGTAAAGCAGAGATATATGCATAGTTAAACGGTCCCAGTGCTGCTGTACTTTACTCCAGCACTTGTGAAATGCCTCTAGTCCAAACTGTTATATAATGAGTATTTATGAACGTGAGCAACTCACTTTCAAAGCCAGAAACCAGAGAGTACGTCTCAAACTTATGACGTCATCAAGTATACAGTCTGGAGCTACTCCACAGACAGTGAAGGGGAGCCTGATTTTAGAGAAGAAGATATAACATCTTTCCCAATTCATTGTCTATGAAGCAGCTTCAGACTTTGACATCAGAAAATGTGAGTTTTAGCACTCAGCTGTTCATGTTTACTAATATTTTTGGACTGCTTTAGCCCATAGGAGTAACATACAGTTCCACTTTAACCAGGCGCTTCTTGACATGACAGCCCTCTGACGTAGATTTATTCATTTTAAATTGAATTCATTTCAGTCAGTCATCACGAGCTGTTTGAACCTTGGGCTCTGGGGAATTTTGCAGATTGCGTTGCAGACATTCCTGCTTTAGCCACATTAAACATGTGTGTTTAATTACAATAGTTTATGTACACTTTAAGCACTGTTTTGTGTCGCGGCAGAGTCAAGTTGCGCCAGAAATAGATGTGGCTCTGAGATGTCTATTCTCCCACTGTGCTCCATCCGGTCTGTGCCGAACACCAAAATACCAAACAAATATGCAAAGCACAAGTTTTACAAAACACCAAACTGCTGGAGCGCTGCCTGTGGTGGTGGCCAACCAAACATTAACCCTAGTTTATTTGCCATAACCACAATCTTTCCCTAATCTTAACCGAACTGAGGTTGCCATGTGCAGATATTGTTTTCCACTGCTTTGCCTTCTTTCCAGCTTGTGAGAACATTAATATCTAAAATAAGCATGAAATTACAATAACATGAGCAGAGGTCTGTGTCAGCTTGTTTATGCGGAGATCTCCATAATCCCATCTCGTCTGTAACTGCAGAGATCTATGTAGTTGTATGTACAGTAAATATGTTCCTATAAGAAGACTGCTCACAAATAATGATTTTCTTTATGAAGACAGTCTGCATGAATTTTCCTCTTCGTAACGACGTCCTTACAATGTTTCCTCGCCTTTTCATTTTATGTAAATGTTTTAACTGCAGTCTGTCACATGCCATCATTGTGAGGTTTCTTTCAGACGGGAAACTTTCATATGCATCACAGAGGCTTATAAATATTTATATCTGCAATTGCCTTTTCATTCATTTTCTCCAGCGCTCCGTTCGTTGTCGCCACAGTGACCCAGTTTCCCCTCAGGGAGTCAATTAAGTGAATCTTACTATAGTGTATTTTACCTTAACATTGTTTGTACAGGTCTGTGCAAATGTGTCCTTACAAGAACACCACATGAACTTGTCTGTAGAAGGTAATAATAGCAGACATCTCCTGCTCGCAAGAATATTGACACAGAGTTTCTCCCTCTAAGCCTCCCTGGAAGATTTGGTGTACGCAGGAGGGAGAATAATTTGATGTGGCAGCGAAACAAGAAGCGTTTGAACAATGTAAGAAATGACAAAAAAAAAATCCTTTTTTTCTGAACAAACCCCCCCAGAGTTATTCTGGTCTTTTTAATAATCTGAGGTAGCTCCTGCTGACAGCCGGGAGCATTGATTATCATTCCCAGAAGTCGTCTGTGAAGTAATCTGCGTTCAGGAGCTTACTGATGATGATTGACCTGCAGGTGCCCGAGGTTTTTATACTCTTTTAAGTGAAGCAGGAAGGTAAGGCAGCGGGGAGGTGACAGATTTGATTTCCAGGTGCTGCTCATCGGGGATCTGCGGCAGAAACGTTCCAGAAACATGTTTCGTCTTTTTCCACATTTTTCCGTTTCCACTGCACCTGTCTCATCCACCTGCACGCAGCTGGTGGATTTCCAAGAAAGAAACTTTTTGTTCTCCATATTTGGTTCCACGTGTCAATTCAGAAAATGGATGATAGTGACCGAAAGAAAGACATGAGAACATTACGGGTGCACTCTTAACCTAAAACACAACTTTTTGTTTATTGGGGCTGCTGATTTTTTGTCTTTATGATCATTGAATCCATCCATCCATTTTCAACTGCTCATCTGAAGCCGGGTTGTGGGGGCGGCTGGCTGAGCAAAGTATTCCAGACGCCCCTCTTCCCAGGAACGTTTTCCAGCTCCTCCTGGGGTTCCCCGAGGTGTTCCCAGGCCAGACAAGATATGTAATCCCTCCAGCGTGTTCTGGGTCTGCCCCGGGGCCTCCTACCTTTTGGATGTGCCTGGAACACCTTTAAAGAAAAGCACCCAGATCCTGATAAGATCCTCGAACCACCTCAACTGACCCTTTTGATGCGAAGGAGCAGCAGCTCTACTCCAAGCTCCCTCTGGATGTCTGAGCTCCTTACGCTATCTCTAAGGCTGAGCCCAGACACCCTACGGAGGAAACTCATTTCGGCTGCTTGTACCTGCAACATCATTCTTTTGGTCACTACTCAGAGCTTGTGACCATAGGTGAGGGTTGGGACGATGGACCAGTTGGGGCGAAGTTGTGCTCAGTCCAAATGAATACATTGGCCAAAAATGCAATCTCTGAACCAACTGGCCATCATCTGATGAAATTTGCTATTTAAAAAAATAATCTACATTCATAAGCATCTGTTGACCACTGCATGGAAAAGGAAGTCTTAGCGTGAATATCTGCCTGCTACACTGGCTCTACCCAAATTTTGGTTGCTGCCCCGTGAGGCTTATCATAGTGAGACCAACAGCCGATGGGCGGCAAGACTGGTCAGCAACTGACCCCAACACCTGATACTGAAGCTGATATTTCAGTCAGTTGACACCTGCTCTGCTATTTCACTTCACTTTAGCTTCTGAAAATACCAACGTGACATCATTTAACACTTATCTCATGCTGGATTCACACTGCATGATTAGCTGGACAGATGTTGGGTGTCAAACTAAAAGTAGCATGATAATTTTTAACCCGCGTAGTTTGTCATAGTGGAAAACAACAAATGTTGCCTCTGAGAGCTGAAGTCCCAGCCTGTTCTCATTCCTGGGTCGTCAAATACCAACGCTTTGTCACGCCACTCGGTGTCTAGTAACAACACACAAGGCGCCCTTCAGCTCTATGAAAGCTTTCAAACACTCCAAGGTAAACCATTTTACAACAATATTTAGATGCTTGGACCAACTGACGTAGTATAAAGATCGAGAAAGTCAAAAACAAACAACCCTAGCCCGCTGTTAGTGTCCCATGTGAAACCAAAAGTCAACGTCATTTAACTCAAACCAGGATCTTTTATCCGAAACTGACGCTAGAGATATAGTGAGAGTGAGAACATGCTGCAACCATCATGTTCTCATTCCCACTCTTGAGTTTGACGACTTTTATGATGTGTTTCACCGAACACTGATGATAGTCAAAGGCATTTTGTTACCATCTCACACCCTTTTCCCCTTTAAGGGCGGTGGCTTGTGAGGGTGTGACATGTACTTCATGGTGTGTGTGTGTGTGTGTGTGGATGGTAGCAGCTCTCTCGAGTGTGTCATGGTGAAGACGGCAGGCGGCCAAGAGTGATGATAGCAGTAGAATTAAGTGTCTAGATGAGCTCAGGGCTGCTGTTAAACCTCATGAGATGGCCGTGTGTCTTGTTTTGTGGAGACGACTGCAATAAAGCCACTTTTGGTGAATGGCACCCAGACACCTCGCTATCCTTCCTTCTAAAGCTTTTTTGCACTGAGCACCTTTTTTGATGCACAGATGTCTTAATAAAAAGACTTTTACGGATTTTTGTATTGATCTCAGTCTGTGGACTTTTATGTGGCTTTCCGTCTCAGTTACATTGGCGTGCAGGTATCTCCTCAGCCGTACTTTCTTGTTTGTCTATTTGACCGACGCACCCAAGACAAACTTTTTTGTTGCCCCAAGTAGGCCCAGATTCACAGCATGACACTGACCCACGGGAACCTTGAACACTAGACCTTGCACCGTAAACTAGAGACGTACCGATACCACTTTTTCCTTCCTGATACCGACTCCAATCCCTGAAACTTAGGTAGCTGCCGATACCGAGTACCGATCCGATACCAGTGCGTAAAAGATATATGTAATATTAAGAAATATTTACATAATAGAATGAATGCCATAAAACATTTCGTTTTCCTGCAGCGTGCGTATGCGTAATGACGTGAGGCATTACGTGGTCGATGCTCTTGAGACTGCGCTGAGAGACACAGCAAACCTCCTTGCGACCACACGTATGGATGTTTCATCCTGGAGGAGCTGGACTACCTGTGCAACCTGACTGGGCTGCAGGTACCACCTCATGCTACCAGTAGTAACAAGGACACTAGCAGAACACGTGAAGAACCATCCTCTTTTTGGAGATTGTCTTGCTTTTGCATCTCCATTGCACCTGTTGTCATGTTCATTTGCACCGAAGCAGCTGAAACTGATTCACAATCACTTGTGCTTCCTAAATGGACAGATTGACGGATCCCTGACGTTTCACTGACTTCCCTTCATATTTTTAGCAGTGTGTAGTAACATCGGACAATTTTTGTCTCTTTTCAGGTGGCAGGAGTGAAAATCCATCATCCTCAGTATTTGCTGTGGGATGATTTCAGAATGATGAAGACTGTTGGAGAACAATTAGACACAAAATAAGATGTAGCTCTACAGGACGATTGTTTTTCTTGGCAACTGTCATGTTTTTCCAACTCGTGTACAGATTTTTAGGCATTCTATTATCTCAAATAGCTTAAATAAAAGTGCATATAACTGCTGTAAATGACCAGACCCCCACAGGTTTGGGCCAAGCCGTGAATGTTTATAACGTCTGGCTCCACCCCTGCTGCTTGTTAATTGATTGTGCATGATGCTGGTGCCGGTGTTTTCTCTAAATATAGGGCCTGTTTGCTGTGTCTGACTGTGCTCGGGTCTCCTCTGGGCCTCTCTTTTTGGAAGTGAGCCGAGTTCGACTAGGCTTTGGAGTCTGTTTCACACGCACAGACGGGGAAAGAAGACGACACAGCCCACCTGTTTCCAGGTTTACTTTATTTCATGAAACCCTGATTGCATACGGAAACATTTGTTGTCAGGTGGAACAGTGAAGTCATCTTTGGCATCCCACTCATCCCTGATGTACAGCACATCTTGAAGGACAAGCTGTGATTGGTCAGGGTCCAGCGTGTAGTCAGCCGTCTTTCTCAGCTCAGAAAAGACAATAATATCATGTAGTCGGATCCTTGCAGAAGTTCCTGAGTAGAAAATGTCACAAATGTGCTCGTATGTCATCTGCAAGCTCTGCGACACTAAGATCTGCCTTCACCTGTCATATTTGTTGTAACTAAAATAAACATTCCTCCACTTTCATATTCAACGTCCTGCAGATAGACCTAAATCAAATAATGCATTTCCCTCTATTTTATGAAGCTGAGACCAAATTATATAGTTTTCAAAACCAGTTTTAATATTATTTTATCCCGTGCCATAACACCATATTGTGAAAATTTGGTGTTTGTTTGTACTGATGATAAACTCAGCCGCCTCCTGCGTGTTATTGTTTATTAAAGCTTACTAGCATCTTTCCCTTATTCCTGAGAATGTTACACGAGGTTCTCACTCTGTTTGCTCACTCATACAATCTGTATTATTAAAACGCTGCTCCGTTCCTTAGCCCGACTTTCACCTCCACTAAACAACAGCAGGGCAATCCATCCGCAGTCCTCTCCCTCGTTCGACCGCTCGGCAGCAGAGTGTTTACTGAGGCAATAGCATTTAAGTGCTTTACTCAAGGACAGCTGCATCGTCCTCTTGAGGAAACACATTAATGCAACAATGATCTGACTGCCAAAATAACCAGCCCGCTGCCTGCTACGTACCTCGGCTAATGCACTGTGTCTCTTCCTATTGCACGCTGATTAAAACCTTAATGGTGTTTTTGTTGCAGGTCCAAACTTTTATCTGGCGGTGCCTTTCTTCTCAGCTGTTTTATTGATGTAAGTTATATTTCTGGGACATCATATACCCTATAAATATCCCTTTTGATGAAAATAAGTACTTGACGTTCATCATTACTGCAACTGTTTTTTAGACTTTATGGCGCCGTTTGAGTGAGCAGGTTTCATTTTCTTTTCCAGCTGATGAAGATTTAGAAACAGACACGCTGGCAGGCGGCTGATTTTTTTTTTTTTCTCTTTAAGTGACAGAGAATCTTTGGAACAACAGATTGGTGGAAAAACAAATCTCAGCTCGAGACATATAAACTACTAGAAAGTGAAACAAAAGAATCAATGTTGAGCAACAGAGGACAAAATAATGTGCGTGTCCGAAGTAGGTTATGAACTTTTTCCAACAAAATTGGGGCGTGTATGCGGGTTTTTTAGGTGCAGAAAAATCTGCTAAAAGTTTAAAGTACACTGCTCTACAACAGATGAATATGTCTCTGTTTTGTTTTGTTTTTTCTGGTGTGTCATGTTCTGCATGTAAATGCCAGAAAACCAGTTAGTAAACAGCAGAAAGCAGCATGAAGGCTGGTGGTTTATTCTGTTTATATATGTTACTCAGGGCCCGTCCCAGTAAGGGAGGGTATTGGGATTGGGCCTTATTCGGCCTGCCTTTTAAACTTGGTGCATACTGTAACAACCAGGTGAGAGTGGACTCAAACACACGACTCGGACAGTTTGGGTAAAATAACACAGTCTTTACTTGTCAAAAGGTAGGTTCAGTACACAATCAGTGGAGGCCAATCAACAGGCTAAATCCAAAAACCAAGAAAAGAACACTGGGAAACAAAAGGCTGAAACGTAGACACACAAGAAGCTAAGATGAGCTGGCACTGAGAGAAATCAAGACACACTATGGTGAGGGGAAGGATAACGAGACACAGGTGAAGTCATCAAAAGGGAGGGAGTGGCAGGAAGTGATCTGAAACGAGAGGCGGTGTGAGTTTCAAAATAAAACAGTAAACATGAATGAATAAAATAAAAAACATAAACTAACAAACTTGAGCTGTGACACAGACTAATTTTGAACGATGTTTTAGCGCTGCTTGGACAGAGTTTGACGGTATTTTTGATGGTGCGTCATTGCATTGTGTCAGAAAAGGGCCAAAAAATAAGCCAGGACTTATATTTCCATCCCTGCCAATTGGAGCTGGAGCTGATACTTGACTGCTGCAGAGCAATTTGCCCTGGGAGTGAACACTAAGTGTGAACTTTCCAATGAAAGACAAAAGCCAGACGTGAGCCAGTGTTAGTGGTTCTTCTTTTGTCCAGCGGGGCGTACGTATATATGTAGGGCTAACTTTTATTTTTTACATGAAAAAGTTAAGGAATTTGTGTTTATTTGTTGTAATAAACTGGATTAAACTGTAGCCCGTTACAAACAGTAAGAAAACATACTGAATTTGGAATAGAGCCATTTGATCTGTTTAACTTCTTCTCAGGATGTCATGAATCAGTTCAGGGAGGACCCAAATCAGAGCAGCAGGCAGGTTTAAGGTTAAAAAAAAAGAAAGCTCATAAAAAAAAGGTAACTGTCCAAATGAAAGACGAAATGACACCATGAAGACGGGGATGAACACAGGAGGAACTAACAAGGAACAACAGGAAGCGCACAGGTATATATAGACATAAAACTAATCACAAGAACGAGGCACAGCTGGAGTAGGAGAACAAGAAAAGCAGGGAAATGGGGATCGACTAACAACAAGGGTGTGGAGGGGAACGCTAGGGTGGAGCAAACAAGACTAATACAGAACAGGTGTGAAGACTCTGGGAACAGGGAAGGACTAATGAGACAAGTGTGACAGAAAACAGGCGGGAAAACACACAAAGACAGGAAGTAAAACCAGACACGACACATGAGGAGAGAATCTACAAAATAAAACAAGAAGCAGATTAAACATGAATGATTAACATGAAACAAGAAACACAAACAGAAAACTCCAGAACAAAGTCGCGCTGCTCGTCGCTGAGGGGCTGCTAACTACGGTTGCCGATTCGAAAATGTGAATGTGAGTGTCTAGAGCTAGTGATCAGTTTGTCTGCTCAGGGCTACTGTAGAAACATGGTGGAGCACAATCCGGTCTCACTCTGTGGTCGCCAAAATCTAACGATTGTGGCGTCAGACACAGACGAAAGAATAGTTGTTTAATGTTAGCGGCGTCAGGGGGAAACACGGCAGGACAAGAGCGAAAGTTAAGGCGGCGAAAGTCTGAGTAGGGCGGACGGGAGGGGCGGTGGATGGGTCAAACAAACACTGACTTGCACCGAGAAAAGCAGTGTTTGCTTCCTGTAAGATTATAAAGCCAAACCCTGTTGTTTTTTTCCTAAACCCAACCTTGTGCATTAGTTGTTGGAGGAAAAAAAGTCAATTCGCACTGTTACACTGACGTAGTGCCTTTATTTTGAAAGAACATGACACAGCCTCCCACAACGTCAACAACCAACACACCCAGGATACCTTGCACGTCGTATCTGGACGTGGGAGGTCCACGACCAAACGTCAATATGTGCCGAGGTCAGAGTGAGAATGTGCTACAGTGCAACATGACAATCTCCTTAGACGAGGACCTGCTCCCTATGTAGATATAAACAGCTCATTTGAAGGTAATTAAACACGATGATTCATATTCTGAGATGATCATTTTTCCTTTCTGCCAGTATATCCCTGTGAATCCTACACACTGGACCTTTAAGACTCATTCTGATACTTTTTTAAATGTAAATTTTGACTTTCTTTAAGCAGACACCTTAATGAAAATAAATCAATCAGCATTTTCCAGCTGAATTACACAAGACCATAACTGAGGAACATAATGTTTATAGAGAATATCAAAAGAGAATTGAGAATTTGTGATCAGCGTCTTCCTGCAGAAACACCTGATCTGCTTATGTGGGTATTTTTGAAAACAGTACCAAAATATCTCATGAATATAAATCCAGCGTTAATTAACTGGATATAGCCACAACACATATGAGGTGTGAGGGAGAGGGAGGCTTTATTTTTTAAGAAATGGTTCTCAGACTCACACTATCTCTCCTGCCAGGTAGTTAATAGAAATTAATTGCATTCACGTTGCATCCGGAGAGTAAAATAGCTCCTGATTAACCAGCTGAAATGAAATCCGGCAGAGCTGCGGGCAGTGATGACCCGGCTGGAAAACGTCTGCTTTAAGAGGGACGGCATCACGGCTTGGTGGCTATATTGCCAATATAAAGACTTCCAGTATGAGGTTCATCTTCCTTCTCGCTCAGCCAGACAGCCGGTATAATTAGATATTGATAGAAGGGCAGTAATTAATGATGAGTCTGCCAGCAACATTATCTGCTCCGCAATTTCATCCACACGTCCTGTGCTGATTGGGCCGGTGGGTCACTGAGACACAGCCAATCATTTGTCAAGTCCTCTGACCTGAATCTGTTGTAATTGGACGGAGCAGCGCGCTGATGGAAGCCAACAAATTTCTCTGGTCAATAGTTTCAAGATGGCGGCGAGCTCGGGGCCTTTACAAGATGGATTCTCTCTAATGATGATCAGAATTGATTTTAACCAATTTTCACAGAAAACAATCCAAATTTTTGTACATGAATTCTAAGTATTTTTTAGTAAAATATTAAATTTTAACCATATGAAAATTGCTGCAAAAGGACTCTTTTATCACTGTATTCTATCTAAGTTCTTTTGCAAAATAAATTTCTCAAAATTAAATAAATAAATAATAAATAAATAAATAAAAAAAATGTGAGAAAATTTAATTAAGCTGCTGATTATGCACTATAGTCCCTTTTAATAATAAAAAAGGATAAAAAAAGTAACAATCAATATTTTTTATTGCTTTCTAAAAATGTTAATTTTTTTTATAATAATTGAAATAAAACCTGACAAAATCAACTTTATTTGATTTTAACAATAATAAACCAAAATAATAAGCTTCAATTTCCTCTAGAGTTGCAATTAATAGCAAATATCTATCTATCTATCTATCTATCTATCTATCTATCTATCTATCTATCTATCTATCTATCTATCTTTCTTTCTTATGTGTCTCATTAGATTATTTTTATTGTTATTATCATGCATTGTTATTGGTTAAAGTATTCTTTTATTTGTTGTGTTACTCCAATTGTTTGACATGACATACCTCTGTGCAATCTACAGGGCAATTAGTTGCCAACTTTGCTTATCTGCTTCAGTGATGGTATTTTATATTTATTGTAATTTTATTTTAATTTTAATTTTGCTTGACTCCCAACCATGTAAAGCACTTTGTAACTAGAATGTATTATTATCATTATAATTATTATTATTATTATTGTATTATTACTGTTTTCAATTTCTTGACTGTTTTTTTTAATCAAAATAAACACAAATTTTAATATTTACAGAAAATGCGAAATGTGACCTCATCACACGTGAAGCACATTTGGTTTTCGTACATTTCATTTCGGACATTTCATGTGATGAATCTACACGTATGCATAGGTATAAATTTTTGGGGTAAAAGTAGAAGAAGGCTTTCATTTTGACATCATTTAAGAGGTTTACACATAAATAAATGCAGGATAGTCACAAACTGGTGCATAAACATTTACCAGAATGTGGGCAATTAGGCGTTTGATGTCAAAATGTTTTGGCAGAGAGCTCCCACCAAACATTTGCCTCCTCCGCATAGAAACAAAGCCTCCGCCCTTGTAAGCATGTGATTTTTGGATATCTCACTTGTAAAGTGTTAGACATTGCAATTCAAAACAACCGTTTTACATGTGTGATAGTCTCACATAAAGGCACTTAAATCCATTTACTGCCCGAGATTTGTTTGTGTTTTGGAAACTTTTACAAGTGTAAGTGAGAAACACCAGAGCTCTCTCTGTAAAAACGAGCTGTTACAGAGACGTTCGTGTTTTAAGGTTTTTACAAGCTGCTAAAAGCAACTGATGGAAATAATCCCGCAGTCTAAACGTTCTTTTGTTTTGTTTTGGTGGGAACAACATGAGAAATCATTTTGTCTGTGCTGAACTTTTATCTGATGATGATGTCACTGAAGGAATGAGTGAACGGAGATGATTTCACTGTACATGTGCAGCTCTTTGAAGGAAAGCACGATAGAAAAGGAGGTAACTGTCTTCATGTTCGTCTGTGTGACAGGCAGGAAGGTGAATCACAGGCGGGTTGTCCTCTCTGCCTGCAGGAGAGAGAGCGTGTGTGTCTGTGTGGCAGGTGTGTGTGTGTGCGTGTGTGTGAGTGATGGCTGTGTGTCTGAGCCGGGGTTATGTGTGTGCACCGGTGCGTGTAATGAACGCCACCGTCAGCTCAACTCCCCGCTTCTCCTCCCCCTGATCCCCCAGCCTGCCACACAGCATCCTGTACATGACCACCCCTATCAGACACACACACGCACACACACACACACACACACACACACACACACACACACAGATGGTAGCCGTATACAGTATTTGCTCCTAATCACAATCACATTCAGAGACAATCACATGCACGGAGATCAGTTCCGGTTTGTCCGGTGTGAACCCACAGCCATTTGAATAATGGCTGGAGGCTGTTCACATAAAACGCATTATTATGATAAATTGGATTTTAAGGACCTATCAGACCATCCAAGGACAGTGTGCCGTAAAAGAGGAAGGGACAGGAACAGATGTGGGACAGAGTGGAGATGTGGCGGCAAACCAACAGCTGCTGGAGGAAGAAATGTGGGCCTCATATCGGGCTTTGAAATCTGAGATGCTTTTAGGTGCCGAGAGGAGACGGTGTCCGTGATGTGGTGGGTTTTATATGAGAGGGAGTCAGCTTGCAGATTTGAAGAGTGTAATCAGTGGATGACATAAAAGACAGCATTGTTTTTTTCTTTTATTTGAGGATGCTTTCATGTCGTATTACACTCATCATATGACCGGCCTCACATCAGCCTCCTCTGAGATATCAGACAGCGACTATACAGGGTGTAATTTCCACTACGTCTCAGTTTGATTTAACCTAAACAGAATCTTTGTTTTCCTACGTCAAACCTTCCTCATTATCCAGCCCTGTCACCACAAGAAAATGTTGTACATTCCTGCAAACCACAAACATCTTACATTTGCACATAGTGCAATGTGACATAGTATATGAGTTGACTTTGTCAGAGGAGGTGGGGGCCAGCTGGAGTCAGCTGGATGGTGTGACACCTGTCCAAAAACTGTCGGGCTGCAGACCACCATTTGAGACCAACTGAGTCATTGCTGTGTTTTCAGCGGCTTTTTAGCCACAAATGTGGGTGTTTGGTAGCGATCTGTTGCTGTTTTTTGCACAGAAAGCATTTCTTTGTTACCAAGACATTGCTGTGATTCCAGCAAGAAAAGCAGTTGTTTTTTTAACCAAGAAATCGCTGCATTTTCTGCCGGGATAGTGATACAAAAAGCATTTTTTCTAACCATGACATCCCTGTGTGTTCTGACAGGATAGTGGCACAAAAAGGGTTTTTTTTTGTTTGTTTTTAGCCAAGATAACGCTGGTTATCTGCCAGGCAGGGGTGAGGCTGAACTTCCCCTAAAATTCCATAGAAGGAATGGTCAAATATGCACTATTGAATTTACATTAAAATAAGAATTTACACTGCATTAAATGTGCGCTAGACTATGTTAAACGTCAGCTGTTTATCACCAGGTTTCAAACGCGACCTCCCTGTCATACATTCTCGTGTCAGCACGGTGGACGTGGAGCCTCCGAACATTCCTATGAGACAGCGCTGAGCAGGTTTTTTTTCATGCAGCACAAGAAGGTCATTGGATAAATGCGACAAAATCGTCACTTCCAGGGAGGCTCAGCTTCCCTGGGACCTAATGGAGCGGTAGGCGGGAGAGGACGCTCTGTGTCTGCGTGATGATTGGAGGAACTGTCTAAAAGGCTGAACCCCTTTGTGACTGACAGCGCTTTGGAGATACACACTGGCATCGTTGCATTTCAAGCTCAGTCCCATGTGGACATTCACGAGTGCAGTCTTCTGACTGAGTGCCATCCGGAATTCCTTATTTCCATAAGCCATATAGCTCATTTTTACTGTTAAACCCATCTGAAAATCTTCAATTAAATGTTCCTTTTATAAGTTACTGCCTCGCTACAATATGACAAAATTTTATGATGTAAACTTAAAGGGAGCTTCCCCTGTTTGAAAGACAAGCAGCCGCCACTGCTTCCAGGATAGTGGCATGAAAAGTGATTGTTTTTTTAAAGCAACATTGCTGCATTTCTTGCTGGGAGAGTGCCCCAAAATGTTTTTTTTTTTTAAGATTCTTTTTGAAATTGTAACATCTCTGCATGTTCTGCTGGGATAGTGGCAATAATTTTTCACCAAGAAATCACTGTGTTTCCAGCAGTGACAGTTACACCAAAAGCAGTTGTTTTTTACTTAGATATTGCTGCATTTTCTGCCAGGATAATGTGACAAAAAGCAGTTGTTTTTTACCAAGACAAAGCTGCATGCTCTGCCAGTATAGTGGCACAGAAAGTGGTTGTTTTGTTATCGAGACATCACTTCTTTTCTAGCGGGGATGATCGTACAATAAGAATGATCATCATTGTATGTCCTGCCGAGATAGTGGCCCAAAAAGCGGCTGTACCCCCACAACAGTGTATTATAAGCCAAAACACAATCTTTTCTCAACCATAACCAGATGATTTTTGTGCCTAACCCTAACCACACATTAAGATATAAATGTAAAAAATGTACGTACAATGCCAACATTTTTTCTGTCCACTGGGTAGCGTCATCACCATCATCACGATCTGAGTAAAGTTCTTTGAGCAACTGGAGACCTGCCGTCAGTGACTGTGGAATGTGCTGCAACACTGAATGAAATCTTCCAGTTGTGCAGGGAGTTAAAGGACAGGTTTACATTTTTCAAGCCTGCTGACATGCTCATATGTACATTTGAAAGTGTTATTGATCGTCCCTCCTGTCCATACTGGCTGTAGGTAAATCCCTTTCTAAGGCGATTTAATGTAAGAGGCGGAGGACAAAATCCACAGCCCTCACTCTGTGCAAACATCGATTTAAAAGTTCAGCTAAAGCCTCAGTCTGACTCTGAGTTATATCAAGTGGTTATCTTCCAAAGTTAAAGTCTTTTTAGTACAAAACGGTCTCTTTCCCACACAGTGTTTTCTCAGCTGCAGCAGAGGGATAGTAATACAAAGAGGGGAGAGCAACTTTGGAAGATACACACTTGATTTATCTAACTCCGACTGCCGAGGCCTCATATTATCTTGGCTGTGCTTTGTAATTAATTTTTGCACAGAAATAGAAGTGTGGATTTTGTCCCACATCGTTCATTTAAATTGCTTTAAGACGAAGGGGATAAGAATGAGTGTTTTCCGTGGATGGCCACTTCATATTCATACATCTGTGTGGCTGCGTGTACTGTGCAGAAGAACAAACTCCCAACCTGGTCTCACTCTGAGGCCGTCGAAATCTAGCACTCGGGCAGTGACTTTGGTTGCCGCTATACGAGGGGTGACTGAAAAGTTTGGGCCTCAAGGAAACAAAACAAGATACATATTTCTCAGTGCTTTTATTTTTTCAACATAATCCCCCTCAAGGGCAACACACTTGGGGCCAATCCCAATTCTCTTCCCTTAACCCTACACCTTTGTTTCAAGTGCACTCACCGGATAGATTCCCCTCAATGAAGAAGGGATAGTGTTGAGGGGTAGGGAATTTTTACCTTACCCTGCCTACCAGACGTGTTCACCTACATCACGCATATCGTCAAGGTAGACTTCAGCATTAATGGCTTCACGGAGAACTCTGTAGATATTCATGTCGGCTACGTCGTGAATTAGTGATTTTCAAGCGTTCATATTCTAACTCAACGTTTTCAGTTAACAATGCATATGCAGAAACATAACACATTCAGACATATTTTGGAATTTTTGCATGCTTATTTGCAAAAATAGTGCTACAATTGTGCAATGGCTTTCTCATGGAGGCAGCCATCTTCCTGGAAAACTCGCCTGGCTGGATAATTTCATAGTGCATCCTGGGAAATTCAATTTTCCCCTCAGTTGAGATGGGTTTGTAAGTGTGCATCGTACAGGCCTTCAAATTAAGTGATTTTAAGGGCTGAAAAGCACTTCCCTAAAGTTTGGGACACCCGCGCAAAAAAAACAAGGACTAGGGCTAATTTTGAGGGGAGGTGTAAGTATTGGGACGGACCTTGCTTCAGCAGTGCTGAGGCACCTTTATCCCAGTGGAAAAGAACTCTTCAGTCTGGGACGCTACACACTCTCCTTGCCACACCTGAATTCTTGTACCCAGCATTTGACTGTGGCACATGAAGGGGCATTGTCATGTAACGTATTAAGCATATCATGGTGGATTTCAGATGGTAACATTGCTTTGACAGAAAGATATTTGATCGCCACCACTCACTCCAAGAATCTGCAAAAATAAAACAATAGTTTGAAACATGAACATGCTTAATGATAATTAATAATTAGGAAAGATTGTAAAAAATATAATTTGGCTTGCCTAGCTACCCATTTTCTGGGTTAGACTCAAAACTTTTCAGTCACCCCTCGTAGTTCTGCCTGGTGGGGTCTGGGGGAAGTTCAGGCGGCGAGAGTCCGAGTAGGGCGGATGTGTTGTAAAGCCAAACCCTGTTCTTTTTTCCTAAACCCAACCACATGCATTTGTTGCCTAAACCCAACCACATTTGTCTGATGGCAAAACATAATAATGTGCATTTATTGTTGAAGGACCTTGCACCATGTATCTGGACATGGAAAGCCCATGATCAAACATTGATGTGACAAGTTCGGAGTGAGAATGTGTTGAAACTCCAGGTGAGAAATGAGCAAATGAACGTCTTGACTCAACACACCAAGCAGAGGTTCTCCAAATGAGCCATTAGTATTAAAAGCAGGAGGCCAGTGTGTGTGTCCAGTAGTGACCCAGTGTTATTCATGCTTAGCTCATCTGAATAATTGATCTGATACATCTCATGCTACTTCTGGAGAGACGTGTTGGTGAAATGTCAACACATTTCCACCCAATTAGCCCATTCTGCTGCGCATGAGCTCTTTTTAGGAGTTACAGCACCGCAAGGGTACGAGGTGGAAGGCAGTCTGAGGTCTCTGTGCCAGACAAACGCTCACAGAGGAGCATGACATCAGTATGAATCTGAATTCCTACATCCTTAACATAAAATGTGAGACGTACTACCTGAATGTTTGGCTGTCAGCGTTGTTGTTTCATTTCTTGTTAGAGTACATGATTTTTCTCCCAGCGCTAAGAACACATACCTCAAAATGAATCACTCGACATACCGCAGATGTTCCAGGAAAGGGCTCGCCTGACGGATTCCCGGCGGCAGCGGCGTTAAACCAAGAGGTGTTCCATCAAAGCCTTCGTGCCCCTGAAGCATGACAACCTGGCCGTGACCAACATTAACCCATTCAGGGTAACACAGGCCATGCATATGGATTCCATATGGGTCACTCTCTCGGGGAAGTGACTAGCTGAGTTGATGGAAAGCTTCACTGTACCAGCACTTTTCTTTTTGACCCGCTGTGACAAAGCCAGGCTGAAACATGGGGCCAAACCACCAGTAATGCTCTGACTACGGGTCACCTCTAATTGTTCAGGTTGAGCAAATCTGGCATAGTGTTTCTAACTTGGAACAATTCAAAGAGAAAATGTTCCAAGATTGATTTTTATAGCCTCGGGGCAGAAACCTGGGAAAGTGAGCAAACCGACTGCAGCGTTTTTTTTTCTTTTGTGGTGTTTTGTTCTTTCATTTTAAGGGAGTGAACTTTTCTGAAATTCAAAAGCGCTGATGTTGTAAAGATGCTGATAATTATCACATTTATTATTTTTATGTTCGGCACTTTTTTTCCGGGAGTGTACGGCATGTCAGCGGTGAGTTATTGCATGCCAGTCTTAGCCTGCAGCTTGACTCGACTTTCATGGCTTCCACTTGTTTTCAAATGCTGCTACAGGGGCCAAAGGTCTCCCCCATTCATCAGGAGATGCATGCCATCCAACAAAGTGCTGCATATGGAGGAAAATCTGCAAGCAAGGCAAATCAAGTGTGGAGGAGGAGGAGGAGGAGGAGGCACTCGAGCTGCAAACATGCTATGTGATCTACAATCAGTGGTGCTGTCAGAAATCTGATGATCAAAACAGATAGGATGCTGAGTGCTTTCCAACCAGCAGCCTCGGAAACATTCATCTGTGCATGGTGAGGGGCCGGGGGGGCGGGGGCATTGTACTCAGGGGAAGGTACATCTGCCCCGATTAGTTTTTACCTCCGTCATTCTTTACTTTCAAGCTTCATGTTCGGCTCTCAGATGTGAGATACGCTCCAAAACAATGTTGATGTGTATTTTCCCACAAGGAAAAAAAAAACATCTTGTTTTGGCGTTTAATGCTGATCACGAAATCCCCCTGCAGACTTTCCAAGGAAAAACTCAGAGCTGCTCATAGATTCTTTTTTCGTAACAATTTCTGGAAGAAAAAAAAAAAAAAAAGGTTGTTTCACACTCAGAGTTTGGATGAATGCTATAACTATGCTGCTGTGTTTTCAGGACCGGCTCTAACATATTTGGAGCCATGGGCGAAATCTGATCATGGCCCAGCATGCCCATCCTTTGTGCCATTCTTTTTTCACCTTTGAATGCTGCTTAGTCAAACAAATGTGCTTTTAATTGTCTCCAGGTCAAAGTCCTGCGCCATCACACAGCGGGTGGGCAGTGCACCACAAGACGGGGGTGCCCATGTTTGTAAATAATTCCTATCCAACCCGGTCTCACTTCGAAGTTGTCTAAATCTGGCGCTTGGGCAGTGACTTGTGGCGTCAAACACTGACGGAAAAAAATGAAAAACGTTAGCATTATACGCAGCCGGTCGCCATTATAGTTTAACAGCGTTCCGCGGTGTCAGGGGGAAACATGTTGGGACAAGAACGAAAGTTAAAGTGACGAAAGTCCAAGTAGGGCGAGCAAACACCGACATTCATCTGGGAGACTGAATGTTCACATCCTGTAAGATTCTAAAGCCAAACCATGTACATTTGTTGTTGGAGGAAAAAAAAAGTCAGTTTACGCTGTAGTACTGACGTAGTGCTTTTATTTTGAAAGAGACTGTATGTAAACTGTACATTACCTGTGAAAACACAAGTGTATTTTGAAAGAACACAATGCATGTAAGAGGAAGAACTTGACACGGCGTCCCAGAACGTCAACAACCAACACACCCAAAGTACCTTTCACGCCGTATCTGGACGCACAGCGCCCCTCCACATGGTGGCGCTCTGGGTGACAGCCTATAGGGAATATGCTGAGCGCCAGCCCTGTATCTTTTGTTAGCATATTTAAACAGCTAGCTCATGAGAACGACCACTAACGGGACAAATAATTACCACAGTTTACAGAACACATATTTGTACCACTGGCTCCTGCCCCCTGTGCTTGTTTTGTATTTATACACGAGTACATTCAGTAACTACAGACACAAGACAAAACAAAACAAACAAAAAAACAACAGGTTTTCTCATTCGTCCACAGTGGTCTCTAGTTTTTTGTGACACGGTTTTGAAATATCTGCACAATATTACACAATGTTACCCAGACAGACCGGGACTTTGCTGTCAAGCAGCTCCAATTTGACACACCAAATTCAAACTGACACAACATGTTTGTCAACCAACAAATCATTAATTAAAAAAAAAAAGATGAAACCAATTTTGCCAGGTTTTCCTCCCATGTTTGTGTGCATCGAAAACAAAAATTGAAAGTTGATTTAATTTCATAATATGATATAATCAACTTTGCAAAACAGTCAGCAGTATTTAAACTCAGAACTAAATTAGAATCAGCAGACTGTATTCACACTACATTCACACATGTTCACACAAAGCGCACTATATTTACACTGAGTGGGTAGGTACTATATTTACTCTATAGAGTACTCACCACACTCACTATGCTCACTGTACACTATATTTACACTGAGTCACTCAAAGGGCGTGTTCTAAAACTAACTCAAGCCAGTGTCAAATTGGCTGACGCTACAACTGTAACTACACTTGTCATTAGAGGGGTTTCTGTGAAGTGTTGTAAAGATTAGCTGATTCAAAACATTTCGCAATTAAGTCCACACATTAAACACACATTAAACACACATTAAACAAGGCTTAATAGAGACCATTTCAAACACAAGTACACAAATCAGCTTCACTATAACTTGCAGCATCCACACACAAACACTCGTCTCGATCTGGACACATTTTCCCCACAAATACAACATGCTAATGTTATTAGCACAAGCCTATGGCATTTTACATTGTATAAATTAGCCTAGCAAATAGCGGAGATTTCCTCTACTCATATGAAGCCAGGATAAATCACACACAAGACTTAAAATGCTATTCTGTTGTCTTCACAATTGAATTGAATTAAAGTAAATAAAAGCTTTGTTTCCACTGATGGAAATGGTTTCAGCTTCCTAATAAGACAGGAGGTCTGTGTTGCTGCAAGTGTAGTTGTATTTCTGCACATCAGGCAATGTACAGTAGGCTCTGCGTCAACGGCATCGATTCAATCCCACTTTAAATGCAGTGAAACGGCCTGGATTGAGCTGATGGGGGAGCTAGTGACGGACTTGGGGAGGTTAGTGGAAAGATGCACATGTGACTATGTCTAGTTATCAAAGTAAGGGATTAAATAAAAAATAAATGAATAAATAAACAGCTTTCACAAACTGTAAAACCAGGAAAATTCCCAAGCTTCCCAGTGGCCAGAGTGTACTTTTGTATAACTCAAAAGTAAAGTGTTTGAATTACTCAGGATAATCCACAGACTTCACTTTGTACAGTTTTTACTGCGGCTGTTTCTTTGGTAGAGAAAATTTATTTATTCACTGACCCTTTACACATTTCTGCTTCTTTAGATTGCACACAAGAGGAAAGAGTTTTTGAGCTGGACTGAAACACTGGATGCGCCCAGAGGTGCCATAATCGTCTGCCTGAAGTGAAAACCTTACAGAGAAAGTTAAGGGGATTTCTTTTTTTTTTTTTTTTTAAGGAGAATAAAAGATACCAAGAACAAAACCATCTGGTCTGGTCGGTGTGCTACTTTCCACAGCTTTTCCACTTCACCCTGATTGTTGCCATTGTTGTCAATTAGCTCAACATATGTCTCATGGAACATGACTAATGATGGCACGTTATGTAATCCTTATAAAGAACAGATCATTGTCGGAGATTAGTCATGAGGCTTGTGATGGAATCGCCGGGTCTCTGCCTTCCTCTCCTCGTCTCGGGGCACTGCCAGTATCAAAGAGCAGAATCTACTGAATTTAATGGATACTTGCTTCAGCTTCTGGGAAGTCTTCGAGTCTTTCATTGTTTTTGTCCTCGTAAATGCCCTTTCAAAATCAAATTATTGTGCTATGAGTCACGTCACTCATTTGGGCGAGTTACTGTTGCCTGATTGCTATCCCTCCCTTTGTGCAAGGGAGCTGGGATTTATTTATTATAGCTGTAGTTTAATTAAATGTGTTTACATTTACAATTTTATCTGTGATTTAATCTCCCAGACTGAGAAATGAAAACAAGTTTCCATGGCAGACTTGTTGGAAAATATGTACGCGGACAATAAAAGTTTTGCAGGGGTAATATATTCGATTTTGTACTCGATTGTGTGTACTCGTGCATCCGTCCCTGCAGCATAATAATGATTTGTTTATGTGTGTGTCAGTGCTTGCGGTGTGCTGACAGCTCGGGAATGTGCTGTCTTTTATGAGACACAGGCATTGCTCTTTCTTGTCAACATACTTTCTGAACAGGGCGAAAGGGAGAGCGAGTACTTTCTTGTCTTGTCATTTTGAAGAATGGCTCTCATTTTTGGTTGATAATGTGCCTTCAAAATCTTTATAAATCACTGAGTTTTCACCTTTCAGTGGAGTCAAGTAGGTCTGCTTTATGTGAAACTGAGTTCCACGCTGTCGAGCTGAGCTGATACACTCATAAAAATGATTTTCAGCTCCTCCTCGTGCACTTGGAATAATGTTAGCCTGCTTAAATTTTCTAACACTTGAGACAATTAGGTGACTGGCTTTCCTTGATAATCTCAAAGATTAATCATGATTAACAGTGATTAATGAGCAATGATTAATGATGCTGACAAAGTGATACACAAACCCCTTTTGTTTTGCGCTTACTAAATAAAGTGAACACCAATGTTTCATACTTGAAAAAAAACAACAACGATTAATGATATGTTGGTATTCTGCAAACCATAGATATGTCACATTTTCACAGTGTATTGGGAAAAACTTTATATTTCAACAGTGCTGTGGTTAATGTGTGGTTAGGGTTAGGCACAAAAACCGCTGGGTTATGGATAGGAAAAAAATCATGTTTTGGCTTAAAATACAAGGTGTTGGGGGTCCGATCCCCACTGGAAAAGAGGCAATGTCTCAGTCAAAAACAACCGCTTTTTGGGCCTCCATCCTGACAGGAAATGCAGCAACATCTCAGTAAAACTGGTTGCTAAAGATAATCATGTTTAGGGACCAAAAAAAAGTGCAGGAAACACAACAGGTCCCTAAAAATACCCATGTTTAGGTGCTAAAAAACACAGGAAACACAATGACAGGTCCCTAAAAAAACGTGTTTAGGGGCTAAAAAACATAGAAAACACAGCAACAGGTCGCTAAAAATACCCAGGAAACACAGTGACAGGTCCCTAAAAATTTCCATGTTTACAGGCTATAAAACACAGGTAACACAATGACAGGTCCCTAAAAATACCCATGTTTAGGGGCTAAAAAATTCCAGGAAACACAATGACAGGTCCCTAAAGAAACATGTTTGAGGCTAAAAATACAGGAAACACAGCACCAAAATGAGCTTGATGTAAATTCATTGCTTCATCGCACTGAAAGAGGTCAGTTGAGGTATTTTGTACATCTGCTTAGGATGCCTTTTTCTGGAGGTTTTGCAGTCAGGACGCCAGCGTAGACCCAGAGCACACTGGAGGGATGTTACTCAATCTGGCGTGGAACACCTCAGGAAGAATCTGGCGGATGTTTTAGGGGAAAAGAGCCTGCCACTGCAATCCAGACCCAGATAAGCGACAGGGAAAGGATGGATGGATGGATTTAAACTGCTAAAAAGGATATTGCCAGTTGGGACGACCTATAGAGTGTACCAACTTTAATTTTGCTTTTTTCCTCTGTTTTGGTGTCCACCAGCTTGTTAGCTTAATCTGTCCTTTGGTGCTTAACAGGCAGGGTGCCAAAAACTGCAGTTCCTTGAGGTTGGCTCCAAGACTGAGTCAATCCGCATGGACCTCCATGTCAAAATGCCCAACTTTACAGCAGAAATAAACATGTTTACACCTTGAAACCAAAATGGTTTTGGTCTCTTTGGCTCATTTCCCCCTTCATGACAAGTGTACAGTGGTGGCTTATTATATAACTCACTCATTTACATTCAATAAAGGCTTATGTTATGCATAAAGCATGTTAGGTAACATAATCATGGCATAACCCCAGATTCTCAGAGTACATGTGTACCAAAGCTCTCTATTTCAGGGTGCATTTATAAATCCAATCTGATGCTCTGCATTAAAATGAGAGAAGAAACAAAACGTTCTGTGTCTACATTAAATAACCAGTGGTTAAATTAATCACACATTCACTCTGCTTGGCGTGTGTGTTGCTCTGAATAACCAGATGATGCATTCTAACAGTGAGTAAACATTAGCATTAGCATTATCACAGTTGTAACTGCGTTAGGGTTATCTCGACCCTCTCATCCACATAGTGTCACGTCTGGCTCCACAAATCCAAGATGGTGACATTTAAAATACCAAATTCAAAGCATCAAAACAAGAGTCCACAAACCAATGGGTGATGTCATGGTAGCCACATCCATTATTTTAAACAATGAGCTAAAAGAGGCTACAGAGTTGGGTGATGATTCTCTGTAGCTTTGTCACTGTGACTAACTGAGTTTTGAGCTGTCCGGTCCAACACATGTTAAGGTGACGGGTGCCGTCCCACTCTGTCAGTGTAACTTATTACGTGAAATATGAACTTCTCGTCGCCATTCTTGCCCTAAATTGTGGCGTTATTCAGCTTAAACATCCACTGACAGCGACGAAGAGCATCTATTGAAACCCTGCCTCCTCCCGTTGACTCTGCCATTACTCAACCTTCAGATAAGGATCAGCGGTCAGGATAAGAGTAGATAAAGGTGGAAAACGACATTATTCGACAGTGTGAATAATTGAAGAGCCTGCAGTCGATTTCCGGAAAAGAAAAAGAAGACTGCAGCGGTGACTATCCTTATCGGCGGCGGCGGTGGCGTGGGACTCCACCCCCGACACAGACATCTGCCTCGTTGCAGTGCTCGTGCTGGGTGAAGAGGACAGGTGGGGCGTCCATCATCCATGCAGAAAGGACAGAGGAACATTTAAGTCAGCAGGATCCATTGTTCAGTGAAGGTCAGCCGTAAGGTGGGAATGAAATAGGGCGACACCGGGGAGAGTGATAATAGCTCATCACCGTGGAGGTTTCTGATTCGCTGCCATGTACTTCATCATGCCCTCTCAACGAGCACTCCACTTCTGCTTAAGACAAGGTCACACTGTTCAAATCTGGCAGCGCATAGTCTCCGAAAACTAATCTAAAGGTTGTGGTAGTTGAATAAGAGCGACTTAACTCGCAGCAGAGGCATGAGTCTTACCAGAGACATCAGAGTTGACGGTAAACGTACACACCCATCCATCCATCCACCCAAAAAACCTCCAAACGCTGATTTTCCATCGCGCTGCTTTAACGTCAAACTGCTGTGTTTCCAGTTGTGTCCCCTCTTAACAATATTTTCCTGTTTGTTCCCCGTATACCACATAGGTGTAGCATCATTTCTTGCTCTGGCTTCACAAACTATGACATTTACTGCACATTACATTTATAGTTTTAAGAGGCAATTTTAAGGGATAAAACTGGAAAATATATTTATAGCTCACTTCACTACATGTGAATGCATACTTGTGGCTTCGTCCAACCGCAGTGCCATTTAAAACCATTTTTAAAGAGCATGACTAATGCTGCAACTAATGATTATTTTCATTTTAGTTTAATTTCTTGATCATTTTTCACTGCACTTGTTTAGTCTTTAAAATACCAGAAAAAAGTTGAAATGCCCGTCTTAATATCCCAAAGCCCAAAGTGATCAGCCAAGTCCAAAATCAATTTATGACTATACAAAAGGAACACAAGCAGCAAATCCTCATATTTGAGAAGCTGGAACCGGCAAATGTTTGCCAATCAAAATAAGAATTTGTTTTCCACCACAAGGAAATAGAAATCTGTGTTTGATGTGGCTCTAAAGTAAAACCACACGGTGCAGGAAGAAAATACAAAATTCTTATTAGCAGCCCTCTGTTTCCAGTTTTACCAGAGGGTCCTGTGTGGCGACGGTTGCTCACATCTAACTGGCTCAATATGGGAAAGATCGTGGTTGTGGCATTTAAAACAAGATGAGGGTATAGATAGGTTTGGACAATACCAAGACTTGGTTAAAGTCTGACATCAATCTCATTGTTCCTTTCATTTGTAGAGCTGTTTATCAGTCTGGGTTGATTTGGTGTGAGTTACCGAGTGTGGGAATTTTGGCTGTACAGACGTCTGCCTTCTCTCCAGTATAATGGAGCTAGATGGCACTTGGCTTGTGTTGCTCCAAGCACAAAAAAAGTCATATTTGGAAAACTCAACAGCAGTGGCGTCAGGTACTTACAATGGGCCCCAGTGCACGCTATTGTGCACTTATTGTCACGACGCACCAAGAAATGATTAATTTCAATATTTTTAATAGCTTATTTATAAGCATATACGTTTGTTATAGATGCTACTGATCATTTTGCAAAAAAATTAAATATGACGGAGATGGGTTTGCCTTTTTCAAGGGCCAACACGTTCTCACTCCGACCTCGTCACATATCGACGTTTGGTCATGGATCTTCCACGTCCACATACAACGTGCAAGGTACCCTGGGTGCGTTAGTTGTTGATGCTCTGGGACACCGTGTCAAGTTCTGCCAAAACACACTTCCTTTTTCACAAGAAATTTAACATTAACATACAGTCTCTTTCAAAATAAAATCACTACGTTGGTAAAACACCGCAAATTGACGTTTTCTTTCCCACAACAACAAACACACGGTTGGGTTGAGGAAGAAGAACAGGGTTTGGCTTTAGAATCCTACAGGACACAAACACCGCTCTCTCGGGTGAAAGTCCGTGTTTGTTGGATACATTCACCAACCCTCCCACCCGCCCCACTTGGACATTCATCGCCTTAACTTTCGTTCTTGTCCCACTCCGTGTCCCCCTGATGTCGCTGACATCAGAGCAACCACACTGCCTGCACTGCCTTTGTTTTTACGCCCCTGCTTAACAGCCATGTCTCTTTCCAGAACTACACCCGCCAACAGTATCACTGTGCAGAGGCATGTGTCCACTGCTAGCTCACCTAGCACCACTGAGCTAGCTAACATTACAGCTCAGTCAAGGAGGACACCCTTAATTTTAACATCCTGTGCTGTCATGAGCACGAGCCTCTTGTCTATGTAGTTTGGTAAGAAGAAAATAGTTCCTGCATAAAATCTGCTCACGGCAAGGTCTGTGGATTATCTTGAATAACCAGGTCATGATTTCTGGAACGAGACATTGCTGTTGAGTTTTTTATTTTTTTGACGCTTTGAGCACCACAAGCCAAGTGCCATCTAGTTCCATTATACTGGAGAGAGGGCAGACGTCCCTACAGCTGATATCTCAAAGACTCAGCAACTCACAATAAATAATCCAGACTGATAAATACAAATAAGGCTAAGAGGAAAAATTTGTGTTTTTGATTTTGAGGGTGAAGTGACCTTTTGTGGTGAACTGCAGGCCTTCTTCTGCCTCACTGCAATTTGGGTGTACTCCTCCCTGCACTGGCACTAGACATGACATATGTGTGTCCAAACACACAGCAACTCAAAGGAATTGATTTGAGGTGAATTTCTGTCTCATCACCTTAAGCATCAGAGTTTTGGATCGCTTCACATGGGATACACTCATGTGCTCCCACTCAGCATGTTGGCAAAATGTCCTGATAATCATCCACCCTGAAGAATGCAGAATTCTCTGTTTCCCCTCCTTCATTTATGCATCTTTTATAATGATGTTCAAGAGCGCTAAAAGGGTTTTTCCCCGTGCTTTCGCTCATTATTTGATTTGAAAAGTCTGCTGCGGGCTGCTCTGTGATCGCGCTGCTGCTGACATTTGTTTTTGTGCTGTGGTGCGTTCAGAGCTGTGGGAACCTCCAACCTCTTGACACTGATGATCAGCAGCCTTTTATATAGACAGAGGACTGAGTTCATGTATTCCTTTCATTTTGTTTGGTTATTATGTTGACTTGTGGGCTTGATTTTATATCCAAGCTTGTAAATGTAAAAGTTGTTCAGCGGCCCAAAACTTAAACTGATATTCGACCCAAAAACTATCTTTGAGTGTAAAACATTACTCCCCCGTGGGCTTGAGAAGGAAAGTAGTTTTATTTGTTGTGGAGGACAGTGGCTGTGTTCAGCTTCGGCTGCAGAGGATTCAAACAATTTTCACGCTTGAAAATCTATCAAATATCAATTAAAGCGTGCCAAACTCCTCCTGCAGCGTAACTCACATCCTGCTGTCCATCTGTATGCTCCGTTCACTCATGTTTTTACCACAATATGGCTAAACAGACTCCTTCTGTCTCAGTCCTCAATTAGAGCTGATGAGCAGGCACATGTGCTGGTTTGCCCTCTTGAAAGTACGGAGGTCACATCAGCCATCTTTTTAATGAAATTTCTCCCCACTAAATGCATCAGTGTGCCTCAGATTAAGTATTTGTCTGATCACTGAAAAGCTCCTGACATCCCACACTCCGACAAGCATGCAGACAGATGTGCAGAGGTGAGATGGTGGGCAGGGTTTCCATTCTTTAGTGAGCAGTTAACCCCAATTGTACAATCCTCAGTGTCTTGTTCTCCCTAATGATGGCAGTGTCAGAGTTATTAGATTCAGGCAAGAGATCAAGGAAGACTCAAATGTACACAAACGCACAAAGGAAGCAGGAAAGATGAAAGGATATTTACTGGAGGCAATGACCGGGAACAGAGTAACAAGTCTGCAACAGGATGGCAGTCAAACAAATTTAAGAGGACACGGCTGGGCAGAAGGTCAGGGACAAACAACAGGTCAAAACACTGGAACAAGGAACAGGTGGCGGGACACAAAGGCTATCAGCAGCAGAACAACATTAACAACCTGGCCAGGAGCAGGTGGAGATGGGCTGGGATAGATACTGAAGGGGTAATTGGAGAATGGGGAACAGGTGAGCAGAGTGGATGTAGAAGTCGTGTGACTGGTGGAAAGTTTGAGGGCATCTGGTGGATGGATGGGGGATGGCAGGTCTGGAGAGTTCCTGGGAAAGGCAGAGGCCTGAGGGAAGCGAGAGGTTGCAGCAGAGAAGGACAGAGGAGAGCACAGAGTAAAATAAACACTGACGCAGACATTGGGACAGGCAGAGTTTTCACCTCGACTTTAGCCCCTTTCACACGTGCACTGCAACCTTGAACTTACCTAGACTTTACCAGGAGGAGCTGTATGTGAGAATGCAAATGTACTAATCAGTTGGACTTGACCTTAAACTGACTTTACACTGCCAGCTCCCCAGAGTCTGTGTTATGTCTGATTGAGCCCATTTGCGAATTGAGCAGGTCATCGTTCGGTGAATTCACAGCGAGCAAAAGGGCGTGTTGATGACATTTCTGTCATGCGACTAGTGCAAAACCAGAAGAAAACAAACCTCTGAGGACGAATAAGAAGGACCATTTACACAAAGACACAAACGAAAATGCCTAACGAGAGAGATGATGAGATTCAGGAATTCTGTTGGTAAGGAACGCCGCCAAAATTGTTGGACAGATTCAAGACACAACAGGAGACGCTGTTGTTTATGACCAAATTACCAACTAGCTGCATAAACAAAAACACTGCCGTTTCTGCAGCGTACTTTTTTTGCGTCACATCCTGCCTTCTGCACGCTCCATCCAGCCACCAACTCTTGCATAAACCAAACAGAGTATTACCAGTAGTTAAGAAGATGTCTGTTTTTGTGTGCTACAGAGAACTTCAGACAATGAGTGTGTTTACATGGACAGTTTAATTCCCTTTCATTCGGAATGAAAGTTCATTCCTGTTAAAAGTGATCTTGTAAACACCTAATTCAGAATGAAAATGGCCAATGAGATTGAAAATTCAATCCGATGTAAGGGGCTGGAATATTACGTTTCTTATTCCGAATGAAAGAATTTCTCGCACTTGTATACGCTCATTCCTCTTTAGGTTCATTCCGGTCTTTCTGCACATGATCGTTTCCTTGCCCTTCTGGCGCGATGACGTATATAGCACAAGATGGCAGCTTCTAAAAACAAGAGATGGTCCTGAGCGGTCTTCTATCTCCCTTCTTCGACCTTCTTCTTACCTTCTCCTCCTCAACAGACGAAGCATTAGCAGAGCTGATGTAGCTGCTGCTACAAGAATATAAGCAAAACAAGCCCGAAAAAGGCACTAAGAATGGCGTCGTCAAACATCTTGCTATCCGGAGCGAGGACTACAGTGTTTTCTTCCGGTACACGTAAACACGTATCCAATCAGAAACGTTCCCTGCCCCAAACCTTGCACCCGAATAAAGGCAAATAAACTGATCTCCTGTGTAAACCCTCATTCGGAATGAATATTTCCCACTTAAACTACCTGGAGAAACAACTGAGAAGCCATCATGTCACCGCACCCAGTGTCCAGACCTGGTTCTAAGGACATTGTCCGGAGTTTGTATGAGAAAATTACGATAGAACGTGACGATTTAAAAACAGGTGTATCCATTTTTGCTTTTACAAACAGCCATATGACACTTCATACAAACTAATCTGTTGCGTCTCAAAATTGTTTGGTAGTGTGATATTGGACAAAACAACATGACACAGTATTAACACAATGCTTGCATCATTGCATCAGTGTTTCAGCACGTTCACAGGATGAACAAAGGTTTACTAGAAACCAGGAGATTATGAATGGGAGATGGAGTGAATTTTCACAGGGTGGAGGTGTAATGTGACTGTGACTTGAAGCTGGATTTATACTTGATGCGAGGAAGATTCAAAGCAGGCCTGCTGAGGATACTTTTACAAGGATACGCTAGATGGATGTAACTGTATTGAATGTGATCAGGACATACCTTGATTTATGTCAACATCCTTTCATCTACTTTGTGACAGACAGCGATGGCAAGGTATGCATTAGGCTTTGACAGTATCTGTTTTTTCATACCTTCCTGATATTCAACTGAGGTACAGTCTATGACAATATAAAAACCAGCTTAGTATCTGAATTAGCATGTATGTCATTGTCTAGCCTATAATGCTGTGTTATTCTACTTAGAGAAAAACAACCTTATCATATAAACATCAACATGACATGCAAGGTAGCCTGGACACACCTGTTGCTGACATTCTGGTATGCCTGGTCAGCTTCTGCCTGTCACCTGCATGGCGTCTTTTCAAAATACGCTTCCGTTATCACAGGAAAATGTACAGGTTGTATACAGTCCCTTTCAAATTAAACATGCTACATTGGTACAACACTGCACAGTGTTTTGTTTTTTTCATTCAACAATAGATGCACATGGTTACGTTTAGCCAACACACACATGTGGCTGGTTTAAACCAACAAAAGCACCTGGTAAGGTTTAGAAAAAAACAACAAGGTCTGGATTTACATACATATGGGAAGTAAACACTGGCCTCCCTGGATCCATCCACCACCTCTCGTAGCCCACCCTACACAGACTTCTTGCTCCCTTAACTTACATTGTTGTCTGGTTGCATTTCCCCCTGATGCCATCCACCTGGCTGCATAACACGACGTGGAATCCACTGACCAAGCACCGGTATTTGATGGCTTTGGAATGAGACTGGATTGCTAAAATGTACGAGTCCCATGTGCATCAAAGGGTGTCTCTGCATCGGTCTCTGACAAAGTGGCGGTATTTGACGAGTTCGGAGCGAGAACAGGCTTTGATAGCGCCCACGCATCTAATGCAGAACTGGAGGTATAACCAGGTCACGTCTATTTCATCTTATTTCACAACAGAGACTAAAGTTGATGACGAGCAGAAGGTTTGCAGTGGAGACGGCTTTGCTAGATTAAAGGAGACTACTTTTCTTCAACTTGCTCAGTGACTCTCTTTGCAAGGAAAAACCTCCCCAGGCATCGAAAACTTCTAAGAAAGTTTCACTGTACCCTCTGGCGTAGCTACAGTGGCTCCAAAGATACGCCATAACCCCTTTAGTGCACGACTATAAATTTCTCTTTAGACATCCAGCTCATTCTCCACCATTGGTCAAAACTGCTCAGTCCTTGCTCACTTGTTCACTTTCCTGACGTACAACTCTAGGGCAACAGTTACTCTTCGAAACAACAGCAGACTCAAGGCTGGTAGTGATTACAACCTGATGAAATCTGTGGTTACTAATATTGAATTTATTAAATGTGTGAGCGCCAACAGTCAGGAGTGTCGGGACATACAGTAGCCTCCAGATTCAGGCTTTTCAGTCCAGCTTCATCTGATATGAGGTCTCAAGAGTTTAACCCATTCACATATCATGATCATCTTGACACAGTCCAGGTCGGCTGAAAATTGGCACGTAAATCACTTACCCTGACCTTGTCTTCATCATCAGATAGCCTCAAGTGATTAACTCAAGTATGCTACAATTTAATTTCCCTGCCTTCCTTTTTTCTCCTCTCATGTGAAGCAGAAGCTGGTAAGAGGCTTGGACACAACTAAACACCACATGCTGTGCAGAGAACTAAAGTCCTGGTTTACACACTCTGGCACACTTCCCAGGCAAAACACAGCTTTTTTTTTTTCCACTGCTAATGTTTTCTTGCTCCTGGTGTTCTTTGAGCTCTATTTCTTTTCTGATTAATTCCTCCTTCCCTGATTAATACCTTGTTTCTGGTTAATAAGCAGAGGAGATAAGTGAACAATAGCAGAGAGTTTATCCCTGAAGAAAGCAATATTCGCTCGCCTTTTCCAACAAGCAAGTACTTGATCCCAAATAATAATTAGTTTCATATTTTTGGATGAGGCGAATATCAAAGCCCTCCTGTTTCCTATCAAGACCACTTATTTTAATAGGAAATGACATCATCTGAGGGCCAAGGTGGGCCAGTAAAGCAACAGAACAATCCTTCCCCTGCCCACTGGCACGCACACATAGCCCCTCCAGTTCTCCTCTTGCTCTCTCAAACAGAAATTAAGTGTATTTCCTTGCTAGTCTGCACCAACAATGGCCAGAAAGCGATTACTGTGGGCCTTGCACAGACACAGCTGGATGGTTCTGGGGGGAAAAAAAGGAAACAAATGAGTAGAATTCCCCAGAAAGAAGCCTGTTATTAATTACAAAAGGTTGATGGGGTTGGCTAGAGTCGCCTGAGCCTCGGAAAGCAGTTGGATCAAAGGAGAAATGAGGGATGACAAATAACCTGCAGCCTCCTGGAATTCAAGAAGTGAGATGATACCAGCAGTGAGGGAGGAAGGAAAGTATATATAACATACACTAGAAAGATAAATGGACAGAGGGATTTATAGAGAGGGACACATTTATAGTGGTTTTTATTCATCATCGGCACCCTGACATTAAGATACATAAACTTTTCATTTAAAGAGTGACAATAAATGAATAGAACTGTCGAACTGCACCGATTAAGATCAGGTTTCTCTTGCAGTTACAGCATCCACTGAAGTAATTGCTCACAAGTCTCTAACCCAGCTATTTTCCTCTGAATTTTAATGGCATCACTGACAAAGGACAACTGGGGCAGCCTATTTTTCAGTTTGAGTCTCTGTTATTATTCGCCCCGGTTCAATGTGTCACTAGTGTGCTGTCAATGGAGCTGTCACTTTGACAAGCTCGGGGCTCTGGTGAATGGAGCGCTGGTTAGAAACACAGGAAACAGTGTCTCCTATACCCTCCCCTCCCTCACCACCACCGCCAACTTCATTTCTGAACATGTGATCTCCGCTGGCTTTGGGAAAGCTTCCCAGCTCCACACACAGCATGATGTCCAGACCACCATTTACACTCTTTTAACCACAAGTGCAGTTGGTGATGTGTAATGTCCAGTGTGTAGGATTTAGAGGGATGTATTGGCAGGAATTGAATATATAAGTATGTTTTCTTTTAGTGTATGTTTTCATCTATCCATCCATTTTTATCCACTTATCCAGAGCTGGGTCACGGGGGAAGCAAGCTGAGCAAAGTACTCCAGGCGTTCCTTTCCCCAGCAACGCTTTCCAGCTCCTCCTGGGAGATCCTGAGACATTCCCAGGCCAGATAAGATATATAATCCCTCCAGCATGTTCTGGGTCTGCCCCAAGGCCTCCTACCAGTTAGATGTGCCCACAACACCTCTAGTGGAAGCTGCCCAGGACGCATCCCGATCAGATGCCCGAACCACCTCAACTAGCCCCTTTTGACGCGAAGGAGCTCTACTCCGAGCTCCCTCCGGATGTTTGACCTCTTCACCCTCATTTCCGAGGCTGAGCCCAGCCACCTTATCGAGGAAACTCATTTCCGCTGCTTGTATCCATGATCTCTTTTTTTTGGCCACTAGCTCATGACCACACGTGAGGGTTTGGATGTACAGTAGATGGGCCAGTAACTCAAGAGCTTTGCCTTCTGACTCAGCTGCCTCGTCACCATGATAGAGTGACAGAGCACCTGCATCACTGCTGATGCTGCATTTACCGCCTGTCTATCTCATGCTTCATTTTAACCTCACTCATGAACAAGACCTCAAGACACTTGAACTCCTTTGCTTGGGGCGGTATCTCTCCCAACCCAGAAGGGCAATTTACTGTTTTCTGGCAGAGAGCCATGGCCTCAGACTTGGAGGTGCTGACTCTTATCTTGACCGCTTCACACTGGGATGCAAATGGACCTTGTGCATGCCAGAGGTCATACATTGATGAATGATGAAACAGAACAACATCATCTGAAAAAGTGTACAATCACCTGAAAAATATGAAGCATTGTTTTCTTCACGTTAGAATGAGCCATTTATATCTACAAAGGGAGCTCGTCCTAGTCTACCGAGATCGCCACGTTGCACTGCCGTGCGTCTATAGTAGCTCAGAATGGACAAACCAAACACTGGCTCTAGATACGGCCACTTGTGTTTTCACATCGGCCAACATAGTGCAACATAGCAACAACTAACTTGAAGCTGCTCTATTCTGTGTTTTTATCAATTTAAATCAAAGGAAGCACTTCGCACATCTATAAAACCAGGACAGGTGCGTTGGAGAAAAAAGACCAAAAAGTAGCAAAAGGACTCCCGCACACTGTCCAACTTGCAATAAATCATTTATTTGCGACGTTTCGGTACTAGACCTTCATCAGGCAAACAGTTTTATGTTCATGAGAAGCCATCTTAAATAGGGAGTGGTCGTTTCTCCTCAACCAATCCCATTCCCACGCGTAAAACACAAAAGGACAAAATCATCATTGGGTAGTTTAACCACACAGCACATCATTTTCTACCAACAGATACACAACAAAAACACTTTGTGTGACATCAGTCTAGAGTAATATCTACATGTCCAGAAGAAAGTCAACATAATCTAGTGAATCGATTATAAATAAATCAGTATTTCAAAATATTTTTTTTTTTTTTTTTTTTTTTTTTTAGCAGATAGGTTTACATTATAAGTTAAAAACAGACAAATTGAATAGACACACCTCCATATCTAGTACAAAAAGCACATGTGTCATCCAAAAATACATATAATAACAACGATCCAAGGTTCATTTTGTTCATTTTTAACTACACACACTTACAATGACAGTAAATGACAATGCAAAAAAGACATACAGATTCCGACACATTATAGCTGTGCCTAATTTCTAGAAAGATGTGGAATCTGCAGAAGTTTTGGTCATCACAAAGATTTTTAATCAGTAGGGGCTCAAAAAATTGCAGCAAAAATGCATACATATATAGATGGACATAATCAGCAGGTCACATTGTTGGATGAACCTGGTGATATGTCCATATCTATACGTATCCAGAACTGACTGGAGCTGGATAAAAGAGGCAGGTTTACCTGTTCAATGCCACAGAAACGTAAAGAAGAGATATCATGGTGAGCATCATTAAAATGCACAGCCACGGGATAATCCCGGTCATTTCTACGTATAGAGCTTTTATGTTCACTCATCCTCTGTTTAAGTTTCCTGGTTGTTTTTCCCACGTAAGCAAGACCACAAGGACAGCGTATCAGATAAATCACGTGTGTAGATGCACAAGTGATCACACTGTTGATGGAAAATAATTTGCCTGTGTGGGGATGGGCAAAATGGCTTGTTTTCATCGTGTTGTTACACTGCGCGCAGCTACCGCAACGGTAGTTGCCGTTGGGGAGGGGGTGCAAACGTGTCTGCGTTACTTGACTGGTTTTCAATTTATCATCAAAGTTGGCGCGGACCAGATAATCCCTTATATTTCTCCCCCTTTTATTTACAAAGAGAGGAGGATCCTTGAACAAGAGAGCAAGTTCCGGATCAGACTTTAGAATATGCCAGTGTTTTTGAAAAACAGATTTTATTGCGGCGGAGTGGGCAGAGTACTGAGTGGTACACATAACAGAGAATTTCTTTTGTTTTTTAGCGCTCTTTTTTAGTAGCTCGGGGCGCGTCTTTTTGAGAGCCAATTCATATGCTTGATTAATCCACAAGGAAGGGTACCCTCGCTGCGCAAATCTGTTCTTCATATCCGCTGCCTTCTCAATGAAGTCCTCTGTGGAATGACAGATTCTTCTCAATCGGAAAAACTGACTGATAGGAAGACCCTTCTTTAGGGGCGTGGGATGACAACTGGTGGCCAACAATAAGGTGTTTTTATCTGTGTCCTTACGATAGATGGTTGTAATGAGAGAGCCACTGTTTTTAGTAACCCACATATCTAAGAAACTGACCTTTTCATCACTGTAGTTTGACGTGAAATGTAAATTACTGTCAAAACTATTTAGCAAAGTAATAAAATCCGCCAGTTCATCAGGATTTCCATTGTATACACAAAAGATGTCATCAATAAACCTGTACCATTTTATAATCTTGAGCAAATGTGTGTTTTTGTCCGGATTGAAGATGAAAGACTTTTCAAAAAATCCAACAAATAAATTTGCATAATTGGGTGCACAAATGGTGCCCATGCTTGTACCTGAGACTTGTAGATAGAAATCATTTTCAAAACTGAAATAATTGTGTTTCATCACAAAACTGGTCAAATCAATAATGAATTGATTAGGAGGGTTCGATGTACTGTCTCGGTCTTGTAAATAGAAACTTAACGCCTCCAAACCCCCATCGTGGGGTATGTTTGTGTAAAGGCTTGTGATGTCAAGGGTTAACAAGAGGGCATCATCTGGCAAATCCCTAAGATCTGAAATTTTGTCAATGAAATCAGTGGAATCCTTGATGTAAGCTGGCAGAGTCTGGACAAAAGGTTTAATAAAGAAATCGACAAACTCAGACAAAGGAGACCATAATGAATCTGTTTGCGCCACAATGGGACGACCCGGAGGGTTGGTAAGTGATTTATGCACTTTAGGCAAAGTATATATTACAGGCCGTATTGGGTGCTTGCAATATAAGAACTCATATTCTGATTTGGTGATCCAGCCTCTTTTTTTGGAATCTTCAAGATATGAATGCAGTTCATTTTGAAAGGAGATGGTAGGGTCATGATTTAGTTTTTTATAGAATCTGGTATTCGACAATTGAGAAAGAATCTCATGTTTATACTTTTTAGAATCTTGAATACAGATACCACCTCCCTTATCCGCCGGCTTGATGACGATATCCTTGTCATTCATCAGTTCATTCAAAGCCGTTCTTTCACTTTTAGTCAAATTGGGAGGGCTGGTGTGTGGCTTAACAGTCATCTGCATAATGTCCTGCTCCACAATGCGACAAAATGTGTTAATGGACGCATTGTTAGTGTTGGGGCAGAAAGTGCTTTTGGCTTTAAAGACAGGAGCCTGGGTGGCATTAGCCGAGTCTGTGTTTTTAGAAAAAAAGTGACGTAATTTAATCTGTCTGATTAAACTACCCGATGATGATTTTGTCCTTTTGTGTTTTACGCGTGGGAATGGGATTGGTTGAGGAGAAACGACCACTCCCTATTTAAGATGGCTTCTCATGAACATAAAACTGTTTGCCTGATGAAGGTCTAGTACCGAAACGTCGCAAATAAATGATTTATTGCAAGTTGGACAGTGTGCGGGAGTCCTTTTGCTACTATCAATTTAAATCACAAAGTTTATTTTGGAGAGGAAGAGACCTCTGTGGATAATTCAGCTTTCAGTAAAAACATCCTGAATATCTGGATCAGAAATACGGTGAGCACACATTCAGTTATCAGAGGAAAAAGGTAAGACACATTATCAGGTGCTAGGCTAGCGGCCTGTCTCCGATATGCCAAACAAATATCAGTGTGTAACGTGACACTGCTTTATTAAATGTTTTTTCTTGTATTATCACCTGGTCCGTTTGTTTTGGAGAAGAAGAGACTTCTGTGGATTATTCGGCTCACAGGTTTAAAACAGATCAATAAACACGAAAGGATATCCAAAGCAGAATTTCATGCTTGGTTTCAAGTTTAAGCTGGTTGCAATTTGCAACCCTCAGCTAAATCCTACATACTGCTTCTTTAGGAGGTTAAATTGAAAGAAAAGTATTCTGCAATACACTAAAATCTGTATAAAAACAACAATAAAAACTGTGAAAGTGTCATAATTTTGAAAAAAAGATTCAATTCTTTTTCTTTGAAGAGACCTGTAATGGGTTTTCATGTTACCCTTTGTTACACTGATATATCAGATATCTTAAATCTGGAACAAAGCTCTTCATGTGCAGACTGAAACAAAAAAGAACATCCCAGCTAAATCAAAGAAAATTGCCAGCACTGTGACAAGCGATGGAAATCTTTCATCCCCTTTCACCGACTGTCTTTTACAGAGGAAACACAGAAGATATAATTCCAGCTTCATTTCTACCTGCTCGTGCCACTTCTACATACTTTGGAAGGAGAGTATAAGATGATGGAATTACTGGGATCAAACAGCATATTTGTCTTGCTGAGTGGCTTCATGTGTCAGACTGGGTTAAGTGGTTGGAATCTCCAATTCTAGGAGGAATGCTAAACTGGAGTCATGCTGCTTTCACGAGGTTGACAGGAAATTGCATTCATCTATCACTTCTTTTTCTTCCTCTCAGATGTCAGGAGGTTTGTGGGGGAGACTCAGAAGTGACTGAAAACATCACTAATATTTCTAGGAAAACAATTAGCAGTGGGTTTATTTATAATGAAATCTTTGTTGTATACAAATTTGCAACACTCAAATAAAACTAATGTGGAATTATTATGAAGCCTCAACACAGATGGGATGATACAAACATTGTATTCCTCTGTGAACTTAACAGGATGGGATAATTACATGAATTTGGACTTGCAGCTTTTTTGTGTTGCTACTGAAACTACTGAAACTGTTTGGCAAGATGAGCTCCATTTTTGTGACTCTTTTGATAATAACACTGAATCAATTGGCTCCCTGTAATATGAAAATGTGCTGTAATCAACAGTCTGCAGCTTTTTTTTTGTATCTTTCAGCTTCCAGCTCATTGTTCCTCTGTTTAAAAACCACTGATTTTATGTAAAACCACAGATGTTTTCCCAGTGTGATACCAGAGTGGTGGAAACCCCCGACACACATATTTCTCTCTGAAGCTGGAGATCCGAAGCACAGCTACGTCAACAGCAGTGAACGCTGGACAGGTGGAGTCCAGTGGGATTCTCATGTTGCTCTGTGTGTACTTGTTGTATGTAAGTATGAAATTGTTTGGCTGCAAATACTCAAAACATTTGTTTTAGAAACCACTTTCTGTCCTCTTGTGGTCAAAAAATCAATGTGGAAACGAAAATGGAACCAGCTAAACTTAGCTGCCAGCAGGACGCTTTTTCTTTTTTCAGGGATAAGAAACCTCAACTTGACTCATCTTCGCCACATAATCCTCCTCTGGTGGGAAAACGTTTTTGTTGTGCATGGAGATTTAGGTATCAGGTTCATTTGTTATGCTCCAAATCTGTAAATACCTGCTGCTCCTTGTTGTTTGTGCATTAAACACTCCATGAAAATTGGGGGCACCTGCGGTTATGTTACCAAAAACCATTTAGGGAAACCAAAAACAGCAGAGACCAATTAAAAGCTGTAAAACAACACCAACAACATGATGGCTGAGGATGACAGAAGTTTGCTGAGTGAATTTATGTGAGGATTTAGAGACTGTGCTTGGCTATAACCGCACTGAAGTCCTGTAACAAGCTCAGTGACTCACATGAATATATTTAATTTAAGATGTTAGCACGTAAATAAAAACAAATGAAAAATGTGATGGGCTTTATATAAAAGCTCCAAGGAAGCCAGTTTGCTGGTCCCCCAGTTTGGTTTGGATTGACATATCTTAACAACTACTGGATAGATCGCAATTTAATTTGGTGCAGATATTCATGGTCTCCAGAGAATGAATCCTAATGACTTTAGTGATCCCTGACTTTTTCTAGCACTGATTTATCCTCCTGGATATTGTGATCCCAAGACTTTCCTTCCATGGCATGGGCTTAACATTTGTGATTTTGAGTGAAATATCGCTACAACTATTGGATGAATTGTCATGAAATTCGGTGCAGATATTCATTGTCCCCAGATGATGAATCCTAATGACTTTAGTGATCCCCTGACTTTTTATGTAGCACCACCAGCAGATCGTCCTTGTCCCTAATCTAATGAAATTGATGGACATCTAATAAATAGTTTGATACAAAACCTTGGCATTCATGGTTCCCAGATGATGCATCGTCCTGGATGACTTTTCTTACACTGAAAGCTTGAGGCTGACGTGTGATTTTGAGTGAAATATATTCACAAAAACTGGATGAATTGCCATTAAATCTGTTGCAGACATTCATGGTTCCCAGAGGGTGAATCCTAATTACTTTGGTTATACCCTGACATTTTAACTAGCACCACCAGCAGGTCTAATTGATCAATATTCTAAACACATTACTCCATGAGTAGTAGATTGGCATAGAATGGTGGCTTTCATGGTTCCCAGATGATGTATCAACTTGTATATAGTGATCTCTTGACCTTTCTCCCAGTGAGAGCATAAAGGTTAACATATTTGCTTTTGAGTGAAGTGTCTTCACAATTACTGGATGAATTGCCATTAAATTTGGTGCAGATATTCACGGTCCCCAAAGGATGACTCCTAATTACTTTGGTGACCTTTTATCCAACACCACCAGCAGGTCAAAGTTAATCACTAAGCTAAAGACGTTGACATCTAATAGATGGTTTAGCACAAAACATTGGCATTCATGGTTTCCAGATGATGCATCAATTTGGATATAGTGATCCCATGACCTTTCTCCCAGTTAGAGCAAATGGGTTGACATTCGGGGTTTTCAGTGAAATATCTTCACAACTATTGAATGAACTGTCATTAAATTTGGTGCAGATATTCATGGTCACTACAGGATGAATCCTAATGCCCCAGGCTTTTTATTTAGCAAGACCAATAGATCTAGTTTTCACAAATTCAGGGAGATACCTCAATATCTACTTGACAGCTTGATACCAAACATTGGCATGGTGTTGACTTTTGTGGTTTTGGGTGAAATGTCTTCACAAATATTGCCCTTTGTTACGACCCAGCTCGGGGAAGCAACATAAAACCAGTTGGAATTGGTAAAATAAAGTCATTTCTTAACAAGGAACTTAGATTCTTACAAACACAAATGAAAAGGCAGACTACAAAGGAAGAGAAAAGGGCCCACGGGTGCTGTTTAAATCAAAGAAAACAAATATAACCAAGGACTCTTTAAAAGCCACAACCAACTTCACCTTAAGGAAACAAAAATAGTACTAAAACCTCAACACTTCATTTTGACTAATCAAAACCAAACACAGTCAGAATGGCCTCTTGCACCGACTGTGTCTAAACCGAAAAATACTCTGTGTGTGCAGCCAGTAATCGGCAGTTGAAATCTATACCTGTCCCGGTCTCCAGATGATCAATAAATGCCTCACAACAAGTGTCTCGGTTCAAAGTCACAAAAGGCCTCAATACACCTATTAGCACACAAATGAGATACAGTAGTGTGGTGAGTTGTTCAAGGTAAATCCCAGCTGCCGAGAATTACAATCTGGCCAAGTATTAATGCATCTCTCGGAGTGGAAGGTTGAACTCGGCGCCTCAGAAATCAAGAAATGGGATGGGCATCTGGGAACCAGTCTCGCGCTGGGGACCTCGCATCCTGCTTGGTGTACATGGTGTAAATGGTTATAAACATGGCGGGGGTGCCAGAGGCGGCCATAACACCCTGACAGTCTTATTTCCTTCATTTTTCTCATGCTGCCCATTGCTGCAGCACCTCTGTCTGAAAGTCTCTGTTTGAGCTCATGGCCTGACCCCAAAGTGCTCCAACCATCAGATCTACAGAAGAGCAAAGACACCTGGTGAGTAGTGTGTTCCCCACTGCTACCCTAGCTTGTATAGTGTGTCTTCTGGCCTGCCTCACTGCGTCCGCCTCACTATATACATAAGGTACTCACGGTCTTCCTTGGCGACAGAATTCATGCTGCTGACCTTGGCTTGAGTAGAGTGGCGTTGGCGGACACTGTCGGCTGCACGTCTCCTTGCTGCACTTCTCGTGGATGTGGGTGGAGGACTGCTTCGCTCTCAGCTGCTTGGTGTGGCATCTGCTGCAACACGCGTGCTCTCCTCCTGCTTCACTCTGCCTCAGTATAAGTCTGTCCAGTTGGGTCATGACAGTCTGAAGTCTGTCTTTCAGGGTCATGACAGTTCAACAGTCCGCTGTTTAAAAACACACCTCAAAGCAGAGTAAAAACAAGCAAAGCGATGACCCTGACCCTTTTGACCCTGTCACATACATCAAGGTTTTGGTGAAAGTACGACTTTGGTAAACACATTCATGTCCCCAACAGGATGAACAGTAACAAGTGTACTTGTCATCTAGCACCATCATCAGAAACAGCAACATCTCAACATCTACTGGATGCATTGGCACAACACTGTGTACAGACAAAAATGGTCCCTAGACGATGTGTCCTATCGACTTTAGCGATTCTCTGACCTTTTCATTAGAACCACCAGGAAGTTGATATCTTGCCTTTAATAAAACAACTCAACAACTATAGTGACTGGATTGCTGTGACATTTGGTCGTGGCATTTATTGTTCCCAGAGGATGAACTGTAGTAACTTTGCTCCCCTGACCTCTCAAGTGTCATCAAGTCAAAAATTTCATTCCGTCTTTGGTTAATGGCTAAATACTTGCAGAAATAACGACATTCCCATCACCCATAGCTACTACATGCTAATGTGCTAATTCAGATGGCACACCTTAAAGAATTAACCTGCCAAGATGAGTTAATGCAGCAGTTACAATAAAATGTGTTGTTTTCCAGTTTGACAGAATATCTCGGTTGGGTTAATACATTTTTATAATATGCTCCTGTGGGTCTTTAACGTGTATGCATATAATCAAATCCTGAACAGGAGAGTAATGAGGAAATTGCATTAGATTGTACACATACAGTACACTATATTGTCTCCCTCCAGACCACTGATTTGAAATGGCAGCTTTCTTGCTCAATGCTATTCTGTTCTTGCAGATAACATAAGTAATGCATTTGAATTATCTGGCCTGCAGAGGTGCAGATTGGTGGTTATCCTGCGAGCGTGCTGTGATTCGTAGATGGATGACGCCATAGATGCTGATGTCATCAAAACAAGGCAGCTGCTGCAACGACCCCAATATGCTCTCTGTAATGTCTTCACCTCTGAAGCGCTGAGGAGGATACCAGACCCCAAATCCCACGGCGTCATAAATAAAATTAAAAATCCAAATGGCTATGGACAACACAGCTTTTCATTTCACAACACTTATTGTGCTTTCACTTCTGTCCCTTGGTAATAGTCGTTAGGGTACAATTCAATCAAATGAAAAAAAGAAAAAAAAAACCCCTCATATAATTAATTTTCTTTTAATTTGAATCACACCCTTCAGCCATTCTCGAGGGGAGCCATCTGTTCCCAAATTCATTTTTTCTCTCTCCTCAGTTTCTTTTTTCTGTGTAACTGAAACGCTGAACAAAAGGCTCACAGCTCTTGCTTTAGTCGCTCGATCCGCTGACACAAAAATTGCAGCACTGTGTCAGATTAAGAAAAAAGCTTGAGGTTAAAGCTCACTCATCATCCGTGGTAGAGGTTATGCGGCCAGATGTTTCAAGTCTGCGCCGTTACGGGGGGAGCACATCGCTCTTAAGTAATGTCCAATAAATTTCAGTCGCAAAAATCCCTCTGTGAGAGCCTTCTTTTTTTTTAGCGTTACACCATCTTGGCTGTCAGTGAGTACATAGTCTCAGAGAATTAGCCAACCTGGGCCAAATTGTTTCCATCTCCAGGAACACAGTGAATTGGGTCTCACAGGGCTCCACTGTATCTGAGGAAAATGTAATTCTAGAGGCCTTGTAATGGATTGGGCTGTCCTCTTTTCTGTATTGTCTTTTCAATACGCACCTCAGCAGGCAGTACAGCGTGTCTCCACCACGAGCCAGTGCTGAAGCAATGTGGTGAAATGAGCCTGTTGTTGACGCCCTTTGTCCTCTCTAAAATCTGGGCCAGAAAGCCAGCGCCCTCTGCTCCAGTGCTCTGAGGCTGTACAAAGAAAGCTCCTTGTGGTTCATCAAAGCTTTATCTCTGCAGTGCTGGCAATATTAAACAACATTAACCTCCATTAACACAGCAGTTCTCATTTATAATTAAATCCTCATCACAGTCCGATATTAGTAATCATGAAATAATCGATTTAATGTTTAATTACTAGCTGCTAGTGATAGACGAAAATGAACGAACAAATCTTTTTGAATGGCTCTTTCAGTGTCCTGTATGCACCAGGTCAGCGTGTCGAGCATTTAAGTGCTCAGTAATCCCCAACTATTCCCACTCACCCACTCGCTGTTATCATAGGGTACTGCTTCTGCCTGCCACAGTGAATGAACCTGTGAGGACCAATTAAATCAGACTTGAGTCCAGACCTCTGGCAGTCAATGCCAATGGTGCTTTCATGTGCTGCTCAGATTGTCAGCTGACATTGGGTGAGAGGCAGGGTTCACAATGGGCAGGTCACCAGACTGTCACATAGAGACAGACAAACATTCACACTCACATTCACACCTACGGACAATTTAGAGTCACTAATTAACCTATCCCCAACCTGAACCAGGATTGAACCAAGACCCTTCTTGCTGTGAGGCGACAGTGCTAACCACTACACCACCGTGCCGCCCATGATGACAACCAGCCTATTCTCATTCCCACCTCATCAAATACTATCGCTTTGTCAGTGACTTTGGCATCCAACACCAACGCAAAAAGGCACCTTTCATGGCGTCAACAACAATGTAAAATGAAAAGCTAGAGAGTCCCTGTAGAGCAGGTGGGAGGGGCGCTAGGCGGGTCCATCAACTCCGGACTTTCACCCCCGAGCCTGTTGTTTGCTTCCCGTGTTAACGTTTAGCCAAAGTAAAATGAAGGTGTTTTACAGATGCTGCAAGTTTATTTTGAAAAAGACTGTCTGATGAACAGAAACTGTACATTTCCTGCAAAAACAGAAGTGTATTTTGAAAAGACACAATGCACATGACAACCGTAAATTGACATGCCGTCCCAGATCGTCAACAACAGACACAGGAAGGTACCTAGCGCGTCATTTTTAGATGTGAAAGTGACAAAGCTGCAATATTTGCGGAGTTGGGATGACAAGGAGCAAACGTAAACACATCAGGTAAGCCCTGAAATATAATAAAATGATTATTTTGGCACCACATTGTTGTAGCACCAGGCTGTGGAACTGAGAGGTCTACTACTTGCGACACATATTTGGTCAGTGACATTTCTGTGACATCGTATTAAGCTCACATTGCCTACGTACATACAAGTGGGATGCTGAATAATGCCTAAAACAATTGTATCTTTATTAATGTAAACATATACATGATGACTGGTGGTGCATTGTAGAGAAATTTTGTGGGGCGGGCAGCACTAGCTGTCGAACTTGCATGTACTATAACAGAGTAAAGTAACCCTGTACAGTGGTCTAAGCATATCCTCTGAATTACTAACCCAGAAATGGCGCAGTATACTTAGTATGAAGTTACTGTGGTTAGGTTTTGTAAGAGAAACACGATGACAATGTACCTTAAAATCACTCAAAGTTCACATGAAGTTGCACAATTCCAAACACATACAGGGAAAAGTCCCAAGGGGAAGTCCATGTTTTTTGACTCATCCACCAGTCTATCCTGCCTCAACACAGGACCCATTCCTTCTCTATTCTTTACTCCTGTCAGTGCATTGCTCACATTATTGCAGCCGTCCTAAAAAAGAATGACAGGCTCAGGATAATGTAGAATATGAACAAATTACATTTCTTTTCACAGGAAAATGTATGAGGAGTGCGTGAGAACAGCTTGACCAAAGTGTCACAAAGAAAATCAAACCAATTTTTACAGAAAATATTAAAAGAAGGAACAGATGCTATGAAAATAACTGCCTACCTTTTGCAAATTTCACTGAAAATTATTATTATTACAAAAACCTTTGCACCACATGAAAAGATACTTTCAAATGCACGTTGAGCTAAAAATATTTATGAGCCATTTTATGGTAAATGCGATTCAGTGCATGTATGAGAGCGAACAGCCGTCTGCAGAGGTTAGAGATCAGGTGTGTGATTGGAGAGTCACCAGTTCCCGGACTGACTGGGAAAATGTGGTTAGAGGGGGAAATAAATTAATCACGCTTCCCGCTCCCTCAACAAGCAGCGTCCTCATAAGAGCTCCATCAGAGCTGCTCAGTGAGCAGCAAAAATCAGACTGTGGCTACACTGGGATGCAGTGGGAGTGGGTTGAATGAGGGAAGAGGTGCGACGGCGTGCTCTGCAGACGTTCCCCGGATAAATTAAAGCTCGAAACAAACTCAGAGAGATGTTCTGTGAGATTGCGTTACACCTATCGGGAAAATGTGATACAGCTCCCAGAGTGGAACGTGTCTATAGAGTGGCATTTAACCGAAAATAGTGCTGATGTGAAACAGACCAGATTTTTCCTTCTCCTAGTCCATGCCTGACGGCGTTTGTCAGATTGTCTTTTAAAGATATGAAGAATTTAAAATCTGTTAAGGGCTGAAAGTTCTACATCTGTTTGTCGTGATGTAAAAATAAATCAAACTTGTTGACAGCACTGCTAAGTTTTGATTTAGATTATCGCAGATGTGCCTCTCTGGTGAGTGACTTTCCCATAAGGCTTTGCAATCTGTATGCAAAAGGATATCAGGTCTATTTTTTTTCCATTTTCCCTCAGTTGATAAATGAACAAGCCTCTGTGTTGTCAGCTCCTATTTGTCAGGTGAGGGGTTACCAGGCCTCCTGTATGTAAAAATGGAGCACATTTGTTGCCGTTGCGTGATTCATATGAGAGTTAAACTCATCCATTAGGCTTCTGATGACACGTTCATCTGATGGCGCAGGAAGGATTTAACAGAAAAGCAGCGGCAGTGTTTGAACACATTAGCTCCTGCTTGTGTGATAACGGCAGAGACGCAGTCGGCTCTACAAGCGCTGTCACATTTCTCTGCTTATATGTTCGCAGATATCGAAGTGGAGCGGCACGCTGTGTGTTACCGTGTTGCTGCAGATAAGGCTTCAGGGAAATGCTGTGTTCATCACTTTACAGGAGGAGTGAAATAAGATGGTGTCTCGCTGTCGCCCTGCCGGCAAGCGCAGATCTCATCAAAGCAAAAAAGGGCCGTCTGGAAAAAGGATCTTACAAAATAAGTGTCGGTGCTGTGCCAATGTCACCTCACCCCTTTGTTTCACTTTGACGTTGGCGGCAGCCTTGTTCAAGCTTTCTGTGAATTCAACTTGGTGTTTTGTCCCTCTGTGAGTTTTTACCGCTCTTGCTCTTTCCTTCTTTCCTCACTTGTTCTGATGATGAGTATGATGTGATTCTTTTCAGCCTAGTGTTTTGTACTAATGATACTCCACAGACCCGAGGCCTTGTTGATAAGTCAGACACCTTAGCTTCCCCGAGCTTCACAACAAAAAGTCTTTGTCTTCTACATACACCACTTCCTTGAGCATCCTTGTTCCCATTCTGTGGCGTCTGCATGATTTTCTGTCCTATTCAATTTAATTGTACTCTCTGTCTTTCTTGTTGCCTGCAGCTGCAGCCAACTGAAAACTGTTTTGATGCTTTGGAGGTGAAAAGAAGCCTCAAGGCTGAAACATGGAAGACATTTGGTTGAAATGTGAAAGCTGTTTAGATTTAGCAAAGATGCACAGACGTCTTTTCATCTGCAAATCACCGCGCAGTTTTAGTGTTCGCTGGGCACCACATGGATGCATACATGATAGAGAGATAACACACTGCATGAAGCAGCTGCTGGACGAGATGTGCTTTGTGTTTCTGGGTCTATTCGGTTGTTTGAGAGAGTATTTTTCTTACTCCTGTGGATAAATCTGCAAAGGAAAGCTGGGGCGGTATTTTCAGTACAGCTGCAATATCCAGTCCCTCCAGGATTTCGCTGGCTTTTTTTGGGGGGGGGATTGTTGTGGCCTTAAATGCCTGAATTCAAAGCAGCTTTTAGAAAAAACTGCAATGCCTGTTGCAATGTTCTTTTTAAGGTGCTTTTTGCCACTAAATTGTGGCAGCAGGTGAGATTTGCAAAATTAGTTGCTTTTTTTTTGGTATAATTTATTAAAAATAAAAGGCAACTTATTCCAGTGAGAATTAAAGTTTGTGATTAATTCCAATTAACATTATCTCTAACCCTGCATATTCAATCTAACTCACCTTGATTCTTTCAACACGTGCAGTAAGTCTGGATGCAGCCGCCTCTGTCATGGTGATTTGCTTGTTGTTAATGTGTTTCAGCCGTTCTCTGGGTGTGTTGTGAGGCAGAAAAAGTTAGTCAGTGTCGTTTATGTATCACAACACTGCTGCACATGGTGAACAGTTTAGCCCGACTTTGATGCAGAACATTAGGGATTTGCCTTGCACACTCTCACAATGTGATGCATGTTGTCACCTTCACACCCAGACACAAGGAGGTGAGTTTGATGAAGTTATGCAGGGGACTGCAGTGATCGGTGAGACTCATGGGAAACTGTGACAATTGATCAAATTTGCAAAAAAGTTGTGAAGAAGAAGAAGAAAATTGCAAAGTTGCAAAGTTGCACAGAATGCACAGGGATTGGTTGAATTTGCATTAATTGTACAATCACAATGTCGCAACATCCTGAAGGGCTGAATATCCATCACTATTAAATAGTAATGGTGAATAGTCTGCACTTGTAGAGCACCTTTCTAGTCTTCTAACCACTGAAAGCGTCTCTACACACTGGTGGCTGAGGCTGCTGTACACACATGCACTCACACAGGAGCAGGAGCTGGTGATTGAACCACTGATGTTCTGACTGGTGGAAGACCTGCTCGACCTCTGAGCCACATTATTTGGCGTCACTCTTTGAAGAGATTCCCATTGGATTCGGATCAAAGTTAAGTAGAGTCAAACTTTGTGAATGCCCTTTAAAAACTCACTTAAAGGAGAAGTCCGGTATTTTGCACTTTGAGCCCCATTTCTGGTTTCTCCTGTCTATCGCCAGGTGTGAATCTGTCCTGAAACCACCCTAAACGTTTGTTTTCAAAGCCATGAAACTCACAGAGTGGTCAGTGGTGTCTGTCGATGTTCTGACATAAAAATCGTAGCAAACTGTGGTTTCCGTGCTGATTTATTTGACATTTTGTCCAACCCATTGACTTTCTACAGGAAGCCTCATTGTCCGTTGGTAGTAATCCGCTACCGGAAACGGAAATGGGGTTGTTTACGACAAGGTTGTAGTCACTGTATTCATTTAAATTCAAATTCTCTGAAAAGGAGCAACTGTCAAAATTTTGGTCTTAACCCTATTTCATCATAAACAACCCAGAAATGGTGCAAAAATACTGGACTACTCCTTTAACATTAATGCATGAATAATGATTACATATATTTCGAAGATGATACTGTAGTTTTACTCAGAGGTGCAATATATCGTTTTCTGACTCTCCATCAAAACAATAAGTGAGCAATGCCGTCACTGCAGTCTGTTCCTATTAGTTAGAATTCCTTCAGTGTTCATTCAAGGTTTTTACTGACAACCAAATTATCCACAGAGGTCTCTTCCTTTCCAAATAAAATGGATCAGATGATTTAAACCAGTAAAAACACTGGATAAAGCAGTTTCACGTAAAAATATGTGTTTCTGCGACACCGTTTGATTCGTTGGGGACGACCTGCTACGCCAGCCCCTGCTAATGTGGGCTCACCTTTCTCCCGAATAACTTAAGATCCAGACATTCAGGAGGTTTTTACCAGAAGCCATATTATCTCCAAAGGTCTGCTCCCCTTCAAAACAAACAGATCCTGATGATCTAAACCAGTGAAGACACAGAATGAAGCAGTTTTGCATTAAAAGTCAGTGTTTCTCTGATGCTGTTTGGCTTAGCTGGAGCCACGCTGCTACTTTGCTGAGCTTGTTTCTCTGATAACTTCCATCTGATCATTAATATCCTTCGTCTGGTTCCATCATTTATTTAAAAACAACCAAGGCTTAAAACGTCTATACTAAAAATGTGGCTTAAATTGAATAAAAAGTAATTTGTCACAACTCTGATGCACAAAGAGGATATGATGGCACTGAAAGGTGACGGCAACAAAATTACATGGACTAATAGAATGGAATGGAATAATAGATTACTCTGGGACTGAACATTGTTGGAAACAATTGGGATAATGTCAGCTCAACAACTCAAAAACACTGGTCTAATCATTTTAGATGTTTAAATGTGTGAAAGTTAAGTTGTATCATTCAGTAAAACTTTGGCTGTAGGACTTTTGGCCGCACCGTGCTAACCACAACCTTCAGGGTTTATTGAACAAGTGAAAGTTTTAATGAAGTTGCTGCTAATTTGCTCTCTCCTTCATGATGTTGTTGTTTCTTTGGTAACTTGCCTGTTAAGTCTGGTGTGGTTTGTGTGCCTTGGCAGGTTGTGGTGTTGATGGAGCCAGCGGCGGACAACTTTCTTCCACTGAAGCCGATTGCGGTGAGAGCTTTCTAATGTTCCTCTAACTTAACAACAATGAAATAACTAATCATCATTATGTTACTATTCAAATCTTCCATCCTCTTCAGCCTCCCATCGTGCTATTCAGAGCCTAAAATATCTCCTGAATACACAAGGTCGAGTTTGTTCCTTTAACAAGATCCATATGGCGCCAATTTTTGCTAATATCTCACTTAAGCCTTCTTGTTCTTTTGTTGCTATTATGTAAATCCCTCCATTATACAGCATAGTAACAAGTCATGAAACATTTCTGTGTGCTCACATGGCAGCACTGTACTGTACTTGCTTGTATTTTCATTTCTTTAACTTTGCTTTAATGTTTTTAATTAAAACTCTCAAAATAAAATAAGTGTGAACATATGCTACCACGACTGATGCAGCCACCCTCACAAACATGTAGTAACAAATACATGTAAACATGTTTTGACATGTTAGAGAGATGAAAGCGCTGCAGCAAAACAACACAAGCATTCGTGTGGGTGTAGTGCTACAGGCTACGAGGGAGGAAGATGAAAAACATACCTGCGAGTCCAATTTCAGGATTATCAAACGGCAAGAAATGCACAGCAATTTGTAACTCTGGTACATGACAGCAATGATGCTCCTCTCCACGTAGAAATTACACAGGTAAGCAGCAAATGAACACAAGACAAGGAATATGTACGACATGAATCATTACCTGAAGTGTGCTCTTGTGGTGCATTTTATGTGAGCCTCCGCCAGAAAAAAAAAGTTTGTCATTTTTGTGTGAATCAAAACAGCCGCAGAAACATTTCATAGAACCAAAATAATCTTTCATGCAAACAAACATACTGAGGCAAACAGTGAAAAAATGAAATCCTGAAGGGCACTTGTAGAGCGCAGATCTCCACCAAGGTTAAGTGCCCTATCTCGCAATGATAACAAAAGTGAAAAAATATTTTCCTCATCCACCTCGTGATTCAGATACACAATTGAATGGGTTCTTCCTTGGCCCGTGCTGCACCCTTCCACCAAAGCTTCATGAAAACTGCAGACGTAACAAGGTAATCGTAGTACGCTAGCCGTAGCTTATAGCAATTCGCTAGCTTTTTTATAATTCAGTGTCTTCCAAACAAGAAAAATCTCCTAGGAATATGTTTCGGTTGCGTCCTGAAGACATTATTGTAACAGGTGAGTGTAGGACCCAAGAGGCAGCCGGCAGGACAGTTTATAATATGTATGTACTATATACAGTCATGGAAAAAATTATTAGACCACCCTTGTTGTCTTCAATTTCTTGTTCATTCTAATATCTGGTACCACTAAACGTATAATACAATGAACACAACAAAAAATGCAGCTGGTCACATAATACTTTATGTCCTATTTGACATTCTTAAGCTTAATTGATTCCCAGGGTATATAAGAGGCCATTTCATGTCACAAGCAGCACTGCACATGCAAAGGCCTAGAGTGGTTTCCTGGTTACATTCAAGCCGTAGCACAACTCAGAAGTTGTCAGCTCTCACATAATGCCTAAAACAAAAGAATTATGTGAAGCCACAAAGGCAGCCATCTTGGCACTGCTGGAAATTGGCATGAGTGAGAGACAGGTAGCGAAAAAACTGAAGATCTCCAAGACAGCCGTTCATTACAACAAAAAAAAACAAGCTGAACATGGCACTACCAAATTGCTACCTGGCCGTGGCAGGAAACGTCTTTCTACCCCACGAGATGACCGTGCACTCATCCGTTCCTGTGTCAGGAATCGTCGTCAGACCTCCAGGGACCTTAAAAATGAGTGGGCACTGTCGAGAAATGTGACTTGTTCGGCAAGGACAGTTCGAAACCGACTTGTTGAAGCTGGTTTGAAGTCACACAGAGCACGCAAGAAGCCCTTCATCAATGAAAGGCAGAGGAAGGCCCGGTTACTCTTTGCTCGAGACCACAAGGATTGGACTGTTGATGATTGGGCTAAGGTTCTCTTCAGTGATGAATCCAATTTTGAATTGATGCCCACTCCAGCCAACTTACTGGTTAGGAGGAAGCCTGGAGAAGCTTACAACCCAGACTGTCTTGCCCCTACAGTAAAACATGGGGGTGGATCAGTCATGATCTGGGGTTGTTTCAGTCTGAGTGGAACAGGGCAAATGCAATTGTGTGAAGGCCGAATGAACCAGGTCATGTACAGGACTACCCTTGAAAACAGTCTTCTTCATCAGCTGGAAAACTCTTTCCTGCCTCGAATGACTGGATTTTCCAACAAGACAATGCCCCTTGCCACACGGCAAGGTCAGTTAAAGCCTGGATGGAGAACCACAACATTCGCACCATGCCTTGGCCTGCTCAATCACCAGATCTTAATCCAATTGAAAACCTGTGGAAAATCATCAAACTCAAAATGGAGAACCACAAGCCCAAAAACAAAGAAAATTTGTTTGAATTTGTCCAACAGGAATGGGCTGCTGTGACAGCAGAACAATGTCAGAAGCTGGTGGAGAGCATGCCAAGACGCATGGCTGCAGTCATCAAAAACAATGGTTATGCAATCAAGTATTAACTCTTGTGTGTATCATGTGTTTAAAGCAAACAGAAAAGAAAACATGGAATGCTTAAAAGTAGTGTTTTTGGCGGTACAATGCCATAGCTATTGATGTAAGAATTTAAGTAATTTTGGTTATTATCAAGAAAACCATGGAAAATGAATAGTTCTTAGTTCTTAAATTAAACTCTCATGAGCTATTTTTGTTGTTATCATTATAATTGTCCAAACAAATGTACCTTTAGTTGAGCCAGGCATTAAAATTAACAAGAAATTGAAGAAAACAAGGGTGGTCTAATAATTTTTTCCATGACTGTATGTATAATGCACCACTTTGACAAACACAAAGTGAGCGAACAAATGAAACAACTGGAAAAGTCAGTGTCTGGGTTCGGGTTTGTGGCATGGGACGCCAAAGCCGAAAACAGGAGAAAAGCCGGCGTCTGACAGATGCACAAACAGCAAACAGTTCGATTGTGTGCTACACTACCATAGGGCGTAGGCAGAAAGTGATGTCAGACGAGCAGGGAATCCAGAACCAGGAGTACAAACAGGAGAAGCTAACACACCTGCGCAGAGCTGACTGAAGACAGGGCGGGTCATGCTAGCTGGTGATGAGCAAAGCAGTTCTTTAGATGTTACTGAATCACTAGAATCAGTTAATTAAAAAGATTTGTTCAAAAGATTCGTTCACTGAATCGTTCAGTGCTTGGTGGGAGCAGCCCTGACTGTGTACTGCATAGTCCGACTCACTGAACTGATACACAGCTGAGCTGCTGCTGCATCTGCCCTGCATTTTAAGTTTGTTTATCTGGAAACTAAGTCTGTTAAAACAATGGGGAGGTGTGTGATTGTGTCCATGTTTCTTGACTCCTGGCTACATTAGCCGTCAGCTTGGAGAAAACAGTCCCTATGAAAGTGTATCTCTGAGAAGAAATTATTTGAATCACTCAGGGATTGGGAAAACATCGTTAACCGAGTGATTCGTTCACTGAGTGATTCATCATGTGGTAGGCAGTCAGGGTAAAAGTAAACTTTATTATCCCACAAGTGGGAAATTCATGTGGTCACCATTACACATTCCATTGTTATACAGCCTACTGTATAGCATTAAAAACCAATAAATACAAAACATTAGAAAAGAAAAACAGGGACAAGACAGACAAAACAGTAAGAACATTGAGGAAACATGACAAGCATGTATGAATAAATAAAATAGTGGGATGCTCATATATATGCTTAGTTTAAAGTGCTCCCTGCACCCTGGCTGCCTCGCGACTCGCGAGTGATTCATCGTTCGCACGGGCCGAATCGGCAGTTCCACTCCCGGCCTGCGCGCTCGCTGCTGAGCTCAACTGAACTGAGAAATGAACAAATCAGTTCCGGAAGTGATTCATTTTAGTACGTTCACTCAACAGATTCGTTCTTTTGAACGATTCATTCACGAACGGCACAACACTAATGCCAGCTCGTGATAATGAGTTGATTCCACAGTGCACACACAAAGGCAGGAATGTGCAGCCACACGGTGCAGCAATCCACAGCACGGGTACAGGTAAACTCACTTTGGGGAGGTGAGTGATGGTCATGCACATCTAGAGAATAGAAGTCTTGCCTATTGTTTCTGCATCAGGTGCACAGTATTCAACAGAAATAGACAGTGAAAATGGTGTTTTGATAATCATATTGACACTATAACGCCTTTCACTATAGTATCAATGTCTGTGTCTGTCACAGATATAAAGCAAGGCAAATATTTCTGCTTTACTCAGCTGTTCCTGTCTCCATTTCAAAACGAAAGCCCTCTGACAACATTTTATAGTTAACACCTGGCTTTTTATTGTTCAGTGAAGTAGCCATCATGCAGGCTTGGGCGTTACATAGGAAGGTATCTGAGATGCAGTTCTTCCTGACCAGACCAGTACTTTTAGTTAGAGGCGCATGATCAGGGATAATTTAAATTTCAAATTAAATTAAATTTAATTTAAAAAGAGTGATATTTAAGTGCATGGGCGTGTGTTTTTTTTTTACTGTGGTATCAAATTGAATATTGAGAATCATGGAATTTCCCTGGTGTTAGTATTGATTGCTAAATTTCTGGTATTGTAACATGTCTACTCCCAAAGTGCATCTCGGTAACTGAAACACATCCAGCTCGGCTGGGTGGAAGCTAAAGATGATGGTGTTGAGAAAACAATCTACAGTGTAAGATTTTGTACACATTTGGGATTCATTTGGTGACGTTTTGTTCCCAAACTGATGACACATTTTGAATTCATTTATGCTCTGAGTTGCGTCTCTGACGGGTTTCTTCTCCATAGCAACAGCATGCTGAGGCTGATGGGTATTGTAGTGGCACAACAATAAGCAAAGTAAGATTCCTGAGACATCGAGTTCAAATTATTAAAAGTGGTGGTCATGCCAGAAACTATTATGATTATGTGGGAGAGTCCTGTGTTTCTGTGTTAAGTAAACCCTTGTGGAACCAGCGGCTCGTCCAACTCTGCAACTCTATTATTGAGCAACACTGTCCACAATGACCTTAAAGCCTAAATTATGAAGGACTGTGGGTTGTGAAGATATAAAGGGATCTAGGTACCTAAAAAAAACTGTTGACAGATGTCTATCATCTCATATCGTTATGTTGCACAAAACTTAGTGTTTACTATTCTTTTTTTTTAATGTGAATTCTAATCAATGTTCCTTTTTCCATCAGTTGACGGTTTAGCTTTCATGAGCCCTGGAAAAAAAAAAAGAATTGGTTTGTTGACTCTGCCTGTTGAGGTTTAACCAACCAATATGATTATTTCTGCTCCCAATGCAGCTGTGTTTGTATAACGAAAACTCCAATCTGTGTCTGAGATATTGTGCGTGACGAGGGAATGAAAAACAAATGAATGAAAGAAAGACGGCTGATTTATTGTTATTCACCCCCCCATTTTAAATATTTAGCTCACAATAAAATGAAACTATGGAAAGAGCAGAGATTAAATGACCGGGGAAGTCTGGTCACATCATGGCTTGAGTATGGATTTGACTGCAGAGACAGAGGTGGGAGACGTGAAAAATAATTTCATGGTTTGTCTAAAACTGCCTGTTTCTAACCTCTGGCATGATATTAATTAAACTGTGAACATGAATAAATAAATTATTTTCCTCCTCCTGTGGCCCCTGCAGGGCAGCCGCGTCGGTTCACTGTTGATCCCCCACTTCTTCAGACGGGACACCTTCCACTCCAGCTGTATGGAGCTCATGACTGTGATGATGGAAAATAAAGAGTGCTGATCCCTCTCAAAGTGCATCGCTCTCAGTAACCTTGACAGTGACTGCCAGTGGACGGTGGGGGTGCAGGTAGTTCGGGTGGAGGAGGCTTCCATTTGTCTTGTGGTGCAGCGCCAGCAGCGGGATTTATTGGGCTTTGGGTGTCATCCTGTGACAAGGTGCACATTCTTTCCGTGCATTATGGGCCCAGATGATAGTAGGTGGAAGCTCCCTGTAAATAACCTCGAGGTTATGTCTTTTATTGAGTTATACATAGTGTTGAATTTATGATTGAAGGCCTATGGAGGAAAATAGAAAAGAATATACGAGTTGAATTCCCAGTGAAGCGTGAACAGAGGTGGAGAAAATACACTCAGCCTGCTTTACAGATGATAATGTGAAAATGATGCCAAGGCAAATGTTAGGCACCAACAACAACAACAAAACAAAATAAAGTATAGAGAGTAGCCGGTGTTAGGGAGGCAGTGCTTTCAGAGCTCCTACTGGAGGTGATACATTGATCTGAATCTGTACATTGATTTAATGTCAATGATCTAATAGTATCAAAGCACAGTGAAGCCATCGATACATATCACTGTCTTTAAGGTAAGCCCTTTTTAAAAGAAATTCCCATGCCCTGCTGTGCCATTATCAACAGTGCTTGTGGCCTAACACCAGGCAGACAGTGACTACATTTACATGAAAAATTTGCATTCCTTTTAAGCTGTTTACATGGCGAATAAAACTGAATATTCCTCTAATACTTCTGTTTACATGCAGACGTGCATACTCTAATCAATGTGCCCTAGCATGTCGTTTATCACGCCAAAATTAGGAAAAGTGAAAACTTTCGCTTGTACCATTTCGTTTTTTGCATCAAAATGGGATTTCTCCAAAGTTTTCCACCAGTGGCGTTTGTCTCGCCGTGTAAGAAACATCAAAATTGGGTGTGTTATTTCTGGAAACATAATAACATTTTGCAGACATTTGGGGTTTTGTTCTCAATACCTAACTGAATGTTATTATTCTATCAAGATGACGTTGGCATGAGATGTTTGGAGAATGTTGGATTTTGGTTATTTAACAACACAACACACCTTGACACCAACAAAATGTCGACATCTGTCATGTTCTACATCAAGTTGACATTAGCATTAGATTCTGATCAAATATCAATGTTTAATGATGTTGGTGGTCAACTGCAGTAAGAGCACAGCCTTCTTGAAAAGGTTGGTGTTGTGACATTTGCTTATATAAAAAACCTGTTGATATCCAAAAGCAGACAGGCCATGTGTCACAAACTGTGGGAACAAAACCTAACTGAGGCGCATATACATGTCCCAAGAATACTCCCAAATTTGAATAAAATGGGTTTATCCCACGTCTGAATCCAAAAAATACTACGTTCGAATAAGGCCTAATTTGGAATATCAAACGAATCCTATCAAATTCAGTTGTCATATTTGGAATAACAATGGAATATTAATATGGATTTAAATGTCATTGAGGATATTTAGTATAATTTCATTTTGATCGCAGGCCTTAATTTAATCTAATCAAAACTGTGCAGTGCCAGACTTCGTGATGTCAGCAAATGTTGTATTATTGTGATGAAACTTGTGATTTCACACCCCTCATTCCTACACATAAAAAATAAATATCTGTTGTCCATAAAAAAAAAACAGTTCAGTATGGCTCTGTTCTGGGGCCTCACTGCCTTTCCTAGACCTAAGCAGAAAGCCTAAGCCGGAGAGAGCACACCTCCCTGCCCTTCCATGTGCACACATGGAAAGCCTAAGGCAGGGAGAGCAGCAGCAAAGACAAAGAGAAATGACATTGATAAGTCAGACACAGCATGAAAAGGAGGAGCTGGGGTGGAGGCAGGTTGCAAAGCGACTTGCAGAGGAAGCAGCAACAGTAGGCAGGCCAGAGCAGTTTAAATAGGACGCCCTGAATGAGATCTGCCAATTGGTTGCATAGAAAGGAATCATGTGATCTATCAGTCTTTCCATCCTTCCATCAATCAGCTGCTCCATCAGTTGACTGGGCTGTTTGAGATCAGATGATGTTGCTGGGATGTGAGCTGAGCTTGACATCATGTCCTGCCTGAAATAACACTATGCTCACTTCAAGAGATGTGAGATAAAACTGAGATTATATGCAGTTATCTCGGGCCATATTAATTCAAAGGTTTAGTAATTTGTGCACAGTAGTTACTCCTGACATACTCTGGACTCAGCATAAAGACAGAAATTACACAGTGAACAAGAGCTAATCCAGATTCCCGCTGTGTGTAAATAAAATGAACACACTCGACAATGAGACCTGGGTCCATTCAGTACAATGCACTGATGGAATCTGTTACACGTTTCCCATTGTCGTGAAATTAATGACTCATTAAGCAGAGGTCTTGCTGATACGTCAGCTGTGGTGCCGACCTGCTGCATTAATGTCCTGCAGCTCCTCTTCTCCCCTCGCAGTGCGCTAATCCAGTGATGCTGGAAAATACAGCAAACATTTTCTCAGATGGTTTACAAAGGCAGCCTTTGTGGACCAGCCAAGAAAATTTTGGATGGGATCACAAATGCATTTTAAGCACGGCGAGTGGATGTATGACATGCTTGTATAGGCAGTGGAGTGCATACTCAGGCCCGCGCATTCCTGATGTCAGGGAAATTCTTGGGTCCTGAAAAAACTAATGAAGACAGATTTGATAGGAAAATTGATGTGTTTAAAGTGCGGGATCTGCGCTAGCTGTGAGGAAAATATCCACTGGGTTTCGTTCCGCAATGAAGATTTCCACAGTTTGAAAAATGGGACACTTACCCTGAGAAAATAACACTGTGTTCAACACTAATTTATGTGCAACTTAAGACCTTTACTCAGTTATTATTTGATATTTGATATTTATTTCGATTGGTTAAAAAAAAAGACATGCATATATAAACAAGTAGACAGGAAGGAAGTAGTATCTACAAATAATGAAAAGCATAATGAAAAGCAATTGTCAGTGTATAGTTACTTTGATTTACACACTTGAAAAGGAGCTGGAAGAAGTATAAATGTATTATATCAAGTGAACATCAAGTGAACTGAAACAGACGGCTTCCTGATACAGATAAACCTATACCTAAGACTTTTCTAAATATACCATTGTTATTACCTTTTAACTTTGTCACACAAAAATAACCCATGTATATGTGTATAATAGTAAGTACCAAATATTTATCTACAAAAACCTATCTTATTACGAAATGTCTTTGCCTCACAAAATGAATAAAAAAGTAAAGAAAGTTAAAGTTTGAAGTGATGACTTTTGAAAATACGACCACATAGCTCTTTTATACAAGCAGCAGTTACGACCCGCATTTACGTTTATTGCTGGGTGGCGACCTCTAGTGGCCATGGTAATTATGACAGGAGAAAATAAGGAAGTCAGGTGACGTGGTGTAAAGAGCGACAAATGTTCACATAGCGTGGGAGACGGTCAGGTGAAGTGGATGGGTCAAACAAACACAGGACTTTTATCCAGGAGCCCAGTTTGTGTCCTGTGCGAAACCAAAAGTTAAGGCTGAGTTATTTTAATTTATTATATATTTATATATTTATTATATATCAGGCCGATAATATGTTGGCCAATAATAGGACTTTTTTATTATTATGCACGATTACAATAATTAAAATTACAGCCGCTAAGTGGCGCCAATAAGACTGCTTTCATTAACTTACCAAGGGCAGCATCTACACACCCGACACAGTGGGTGGCAGCACGTCTGCCTTTAAACTTGGTTTGTGAGCCGCCCATTAAACACAGAGAGGAAGAAAAACAACTACAGCACGCCGTCAGAGGGCAAAACATGTCGTAGTGTGGACGTCCTTCAGAGTTCCAGAGGAAGACAACATGTTTGCACGAGAGTCTGATCTGCGACCGGCCCCGACGCCCCTCTAGATCAACAAATTTCCTGCAGCTGTTAAACGGGTTAGACACAGCGCTGAAGGACCGTCTCCAGAGTGTTAGCACACTTGAAAAGGCTTGACTCTGTTGTTAAACTCATTAATAACCACCATGTGATGCTACAGTTAGCGATTACTTGTATTGTGACCTATCTGGCTGCGTGTGTGTGTGTGGGTGTGTGTGTGTGCTGAGGGTGCTGCAGCACCCCCTATCAACAAGGGGTGGAGGCACAGTCTGTAAGAAGTTGTCTTTTACCATAACTAATGGTTTATATGAACATTTGTTTTAACTTTCAAAGCATATGATAAGGTGCCTGCCAGGGCATATATGAAAAAGTTTGATGTTTAAAATGCAAATATAATTAATTCCCCTGATCTGAAGTGATGATGTCCAACTGCAAGGGTCAGGCTCAGCTCACGGGTCAGCTACACTTTGGGAGAGCTGTGTGGAGGCAAGACTGGCTGAGCAGGCTGAGAAAGACCAGATCATTGCCAGGGTTGTTTTGGAGCTGCTTTTTAGATCCATAAAATATCTTGGATGTGAGGGACTTCTTCTGCGGGGGCATAGCCACCCAGATGGAGTTTTATGGCAGCTAATGATGGAGTGAACGACGAGCAGACGTAACGTTATGATTTGCCCAGGGGACATGAGTGGCTTCAGCGAAGAGACAAGTGGATCTCCAACACCATTTAAAAATTAAGTCTCAGAAATTTTTTTTGCGCGTGAGGTGAGAGGACGCACATTCTTTGCAATAAGTATATATGAGCAGTTATATTGTCGCTCCTAAATGGTTGTGCATGCATGGTCATGTGCAGCTATTCTTTCGTCCACCATTCAGGGCACTGATTTAGGAAACAGTCCTTTGGCTCGTGTCAGAGGGGAGGATCGTGCAACCTGTGTGGTCATATTGGTTAGAATGAATGATTAATAAGAATGAAATATTTACTTAATAATGAAGTTCACAGGAGTGTGAAAGATGCTGAGTTCATTGGGGAGGCCGTTGTGAACAACTTTTTCCAAGAAAAAGTTGTGTGTTTTGGGGAGCGGCCTGCTGACAACACAACCAACCAAGCAACCAAACAAACAAGCTGAATTTCAAGATTTCTGGCTGCTGCTTCAGCCCAACATTTTGATCAGGGTGGAAACACAATCAAACAGTAAGTGCAGTAAAGATAAGTCTTGCTTTGTCTCAGCTGTCATTTCCTCTAACCTCCATAATGACCTAAATACACACTCAGCAGCCGCGCTGAGCGTGCATCTGGAGATTTCAGGGGGAAACTTCCAACCCACTTTTCTGAGATGGTGATGCAAATCAGATCTGCATTGACCCGACATCCTGAAGACTTGGTTGAGCTGCTCGGGCTGCAATCGATACAGCCGCACCAGATCGGCTTTAGGGCCACGGGTCTGTACCGGCGCTACTCAGTGAGCTCTCTGATTTATTCCCAGAGAAACGCCCCGTTCCTGGCAGGTTTAATTAACCTCTGAGGCGGCCAACAACAACAGGGGAAAGAGTCCCAGTCAGAGATCAAGCAGGATAAAGTGCAGCCTCTTGGACAATACTTTGAAGTTTTAGTCATCAGGTTTGACTCGACAATGTCACCACGACTACACAGTATGTCTCAAATGCTCGTAAAGCTGTCTCCGGTGTGTAGCTAATGACATTCCAGTGCTAATACCTCCTTGGCTTTCAAGATAACAAGAGTCAGATGATTGGCCACGCAGCCGGCCAGTAATATTTCATCATGTATAGCCACAGCAGAGACCTCATCCAATTCGATACGTTTTAACGCCTGCACTTTGTCTTAATTAATGTAACCGTATGTGTCGATGTCCTTGTTTGCAATCGTTTTCTATTTGCATCTCCAGGGGTTACGGACAGCAGACCGTGCTGCAACAACAGTTTACTCTTTCTGCTCCCCGTAAAAACAGATGTTTAGATCGTTGCCATCTAATGCACACGTTGCTGCTTTCCCTGATTTAGTGCCGGCGATGGCTTTTAAAGGAGACTGCATGGAGGAGGAGGAGGTCGTCAGGAGCACATCAGTATCCAATTAGACGCTGTTAAATCTGGGAACCTTTGCGTGTGGAGTTTGGCAGAGGTAGAGGTTCGACCGTTGCTCTCGTGTCAAAAGGGGGAGTGGAGAGAGAATAATCCCCGCTGTAGTTTTGGGGAGTGACAGGCGCTGGCGGTCGAAGTGCAGACGAACAAAATTCATTTTGGACGCCTGTTGTCTTAGATCACATCATTCCAGCGTCCACCAGACTTCCCCGTGTTTTTACAGCAATTGCAGAACTCTTGTTTTGACTCTCCCTCCTTGACACAGAGTGACTTCATGGCCAAAGGCCTGCAATGAACCGGTTCTTCATTACAGCCTTGCATGTCCACATTATATCCAACACATTGGAGAATAGTAAAACAGTCCAAGATTAGATCAAAACACCAGAGCTGACATTTAGATCTCGGCAGCTTCAGAAAGCTTTTTCCCTTTTAATAATCTTTAAACTTTGATGCCTCTTTTGTCTAAGCACTTTGGTTAATCTCGTCTCGTCCGTCAGATCTCGTTGAGCGGGCGGTAAACATTTATCTGTGGCAAACTTGCCTTTTAGTCGAGTGATGAGCTTTTGACACCAATTTGTGTTCGTTAGACTGCAGCAATTCTCCCTCCCCCTGAGATCAATACCTCGGCTCGTCTCTTTCTGCCTGTTCGGCTTTACAAGCTGTAAAGACAGATAAACTGGAAAGAAAGAGGGAGAGCGAGATTGAAAAGAGAGAGGGAAATAGAGGTGGAGGGAATCACAACAGCCAAGCTGCAGAGTAAATCTGGAATTGGTTTTATTGCTAGAGCATGACTTCCCTGATGTTTTCTGCTTGGCCAGTGTGATGTTTTCAGATCAAGGTTACCGGGCTCTTTGCACTTCTGTAATTCCATAAAATAAATGTCACTGACAAACGTTTCTGACTGGTGGGGATTTCCGAAGCCTTATACTTTCTTTATCTTTGAATTTAGCCACATTCCTATTAAAACTCGAGAAACATTCAGTGATTCGGGGCAAAAAGCATCACTGTGACTTGACAGCTCTTCTTTGAAAGTCGGACTAATCTAATTTCTTTAAAGATTAGCAGCTTGTCAGCGCAGGGTGACCCATATATTGTGTGGTAAGGAGTTTCTGGAACAGATTAGGCCTTTAAATTAAGGATTCACTTACAAAACATTCAGTTTAATTGAAGTCTCCCACAGTCTGATAAAGGCATTCAGCTGAAACGGAGGGAAGAGTGTCTCAGTTCCCTCTTCATTTATGTATTCAGAGCATCTCCTCGACTATTTTACTCCATTTAAGCTCCGTTTCATCGCTGCGGACACTGTGTCATTCTTCCCGATATAATTGAACAGTTAAATGAACAAATGAAATGAGTGCTGAAAATGAGATTTCATTACGGAGTTACAGGGTTGAACCTCCACCATCCTGAAAGTGGATGACATGACAGCCTGCTAAAAGGCTGTTATTGACACGTCATACTGCATGCTGTTAGACGCACGAGGTGAGCTGACAGAAATCAGACAGAGGTGTGAACTATAGACACATGGATGTGTTGAAAATGAAGTCTTAATCACTTTAAATAATCTTCACATCTTAGCACCTCTCGTTTGCACTTTTGCTATTTTTAATGGTGATTTTAAATAAATTGTAAATCATTTATTATTTAATTTTACCTTTTATATCTTGTTTTTCTCTTCGTTCTTTTATTGTAAATCTGTATCCTTTATTATGTTTTATATTTTATTGCTCTCTAAAGCACTTTGAATTGCCCTGGTGTATAAATAGAGCTGTATGACCTCTTGCAGCATTTCCATTCCTCCTTCATACATTCATTAAGTATGTGTGTAATGGTTTTACCTTTTTATACTTTTGTAGTAAAACTATAAACCTCCATTATAAATATAGGTCCTGCAGTCAAAGTAAAAATATTCTCTGAATAGACTAATTGAAATTCTTGTATCTCCAGTTTCAACCTTGTCTTCTAAAAATCCTTTTCATATTATGCTCATTGTCAGAATTGAAAGGTCAGTACTTGTATTTATGGTTTCTGCAAGAACATGTTTACGAGCTTTAATGGTCAAAAAACACTTTATTTTCCTCATACAGTTTGTGCTGGAACACCTGCCCCCTCGAAAAAGCCCAGTCTGCTCTGATTGGTCAATGTTTCCTGGGTTTTCGGCATTATGGCGTCTCTGCACTATAATTGCAGGGAAATGACTAACGTTAATAAAAGCTTCAAAACACAAGCGGACATGTTCCAGCAGGAGTATGATCTGAAATCAAGGAGACATTTACAACATCAGCAACCAAGATTACATGTTTCCCTGACGTTAGCATGTAGCTACATGTAGCCGTGTACTTGCCAGCTGGGGAGTAACTGTGCATAGCATCACTTTCTCCAGTTAAAAGAACCGATAAATGCTTCTAAACACAAAGGGACGTGTTCAAACAGGAATTTTAATCAGAAATCCAGGAGAAGTTTACAGAAGCTTCATTTTGTGTTGCAGTGTGCCTGGAGCAGACGAGCTATAAAGAAATCCCACACACTATGACGTCACACTGTAGCCAGGGCAGAAAGAAATGTTGAAGACAGAGCATTCAGAATGTTAGAAAGCCTGAAGGTTTAGCTGCCAGGGGTTACTTCTGCATACATTCACCTTGTTATTTAAATTTGGCTACATTTAATATGACCGTCTGACAGTGTAAGCCCAGTTCAGACCAAAAATTTGCGACGAGACAAAACCATTTTAGAACGCTGCAGAAAAGTTGCAGCGGTGTGAACTGGCCAGTTTGAGCTCGACTGTGCTCGACGGGATTAGTTTTACATAGGAATGTGGACTAATGCCAGTTTACCACAGGATGTCTGTAATATAAATGTCAGATTCGCAGGGGACAAGAAATCTTCGTAATTCTACCAGAGATGGGAGTGGGAACTTGGTTTGCGCCCTGGCGTCACCTCCCTGTCGGCATGTGCGTGCCATCATCGAAAAACGCGGAAAACTAGTTGTAAACACGGAAAATTGGTTGTAAACAGGACATGATGAAATATTTACATACATTTTTACAGAGGATCGCATTCGCACGGGATTAATCTTACCCGAGGTATTTTCTCTGGATCGTTTTACAGAAGGTAAAAGTTGCCGTAATGATTACAGACATGGCGCGTTCGGACGGGACTAAAATCCCTGGTAATAATTACTTCACCCCACGTCTCCATGTTAAACTAATCCTATCCAAATAGGGCTTTAGAATGTAAAGCTCGTCACCTGTTAAAATAGCCACTTGTTCAGTATGTCTCATTGACTGATCAACTGGCGCTGGTTATTTATATTACTGTGGCGTTTTTATTATGAATACAGTCCAACTGATGCTTGTTTTGTTGGTTTTCCGTTTCATCACTACAAATGCAGCTGTAGCCAGTATCTCACCATCACTATCTCATTCATGTTTTAAGAAGCTACTAATTATTTTCAGCCACAAAATAAACCTGAAAAGCTGCAAGTCAGAACAGAAGTACAGAGAGTTGTTGCATAGAGATGATACGCTGTCTCATCTAGTTGCATTGGTGTGAACCAGCAGGTTTTTTGAACGTTGCAAAACGGTGCATTGCAAGAAGCTGCCTGTTTCAACTCGGCTCAGCGCGAATCTTTGGACTGAAGTGGGCTCAAGACACACAATGTGGAAAAGCATAATAAATCCCCTTTAACTAATTTTGGGATAAATGTTTTTATCAATGCAAGATGTTCAGTGGACACATCTGTAAAACACTGTGAATGGTTACTTTAAGGCAACAGACCATTTAAGGTTAGAGAAAGTCAGTGATGAAACTTAACTAAAATATTTTTGTAGTCTATTATCACGTGGTCTCAGGTTTTCATGTTTTTAGAAGCAAGCTGATGAAGCCGATGACACAAAGAGGGAACAAAAGCAGGGAGAATGGAAAGAGAAAGGAGGAAAGGAGGAGGGAAACAAGGCAGGAGAAGAGAAGGAAAGGATGATCTTTAATGTCTGTCAAGGCTGTTTTCCAGTGTGAACAAAAAGTCCATATTTTGAAGATAACATATTATTATAGACAACAAAGATATTCATCTAATGTTGACGTTAAAATCCTAATTTGAAAACTAACTTTTATCTCCTGCTGTTTGATAAAATGCAGTAAAATAAAACATTCACACACATTTCATTCTAAAATGTGATGGAAGAAAAGAAGAAAATCCCAAAGTGTTGATACTTAAACGTAATGAAGCAGTTGCACCAAACTTACTAGGACGTACAGGATGTTAAAATAAAGCACCACACACAAATTATTCAGCAGTGGAACTTCTTTTAAACTGCTTTGCAATCATTGTTCTTGTGCTGTCTTGTTCCAGCTCTGAAACCTCCGTGCTAACGATCACAGTGCCCATCCAGGGTGCCGCACGCTATCTGTTTCCAATTACCTCATCGGGTAAAAACGGGAGGGGGGCCGTGGTGGTGGTGGATGTTGAAAAACGCTGCGAGGACGCTTTGATCCTCTCTGCTGTGAAACTCGGAGGCAAAAAAATGGAGGAAAAAAAACAGGATGAGAGACGGATCAACAGTTTGGTGAGCGGTCGAGCGTCGCAGAGAATGCAGCCGCAGCATTTTCAGGCTGATTACCTGAAAACCCATTTCTATTCCATTTTCAATCTAACAGCAACTGGAAGTATAACTGCAGCGGTGTTACGTGTCATATTATTTCTTTACTGCTGCAGGCTGCCGTCTAACCCGGCCTGAAACTAACAGAGAGGAAAACCTTCAGTCAATATCTCAATAACATCGATGACATCCCTTAAAGAAAAAACTATTCTCGACACAAAGGTCTTTGGATGACTCATCGCTGTAACTGGAAGCAGTTATGAGCTTAAGTCGCATGCCAGCTTCGTTTCGAAACACTGCCACTTGTTTCAGTCGGTGTATATCGAATTTCAGAATAAAAGCTCTTCCAACTACTTTGTTTAGCCAGTGTTCTGCCCTACAGGTATAAGCGGTTATCTTCCGTCTGTTCGCTATTCACCCAATGATGTGAAACACATGGAGAGGAAATGGTGGGAAACCAGATTCAATCCCAGAAGGCTTAGTGGGAGGGGAGCAGGCCGCAGCGCCGTCGGCACACATGTAGGTGCCGCATTTGACATGGCGCAGTTTTATGTAACAGTGCAGTCCATAAACCCTCCATTACAGTCATCAGTCATCAGTGTAATTCTCGGTCTACTTAGAAAAAGCTTGTGGTCGAGCCGACGTGGGCCAGAGCTTTCTCATCTGGTGTCGAGTTTCCACTTGTGCAGTTATGATATTTCTCTCCGTGAATGACTCATAATTGCTCCTCGATCCCTGTGCATATAAAAATGAAACGCTTCAGCTTATTAATTTTTTTGTTTTATTTTATTTCTTCTCTCTGTTGTCATGACATTTCAGTTCGCCGGTAATAGATGTTACAGAGTATTACAACATCTTGCATTACACCGGCCCGTCAGTGTGGACAAGCTGACATAAATATTCATCTTAATGACTGCTGCATGAGAATACGAACTGAACCTGGATGCAAACATGCTGCAAAATGTGTTTCAGATTCTGCCAGCGTGTTCTCAGTGTATATTCCTATCAAAATAACAGTAAGGGACTGATTATTTATTACAGGAGCAGGGTGGCTGAGGTGTGACTTCTTCTTTTTATCATTATTATTATTACTTTGACCCTCGCCAAAGCCACACATGTTTCTTTGAGCCTCCCTGAGTGACTGGCTGAAAATGCATGACCCTTCCTCCACCATAAACTAGCCCTTTGATGTTTGAAAGTTAAAAGTCAAAGATGAAATCCTGGAGTTGAAAAAAGCCTCGATTTTTCCACTCTTGTTGTGCATGCTGGTTAGTTCATGCAAACTAGGGCTGCCCCCTTATAGTCGACCAGAAAGAAATTAGTCGGCAAGATTTTGCTTAGTCGCAGAAAAAAAACTAACACAAACAAACAAACAAACGTGAAACTCTATCAGGAGCTGCGCCTTGTCAAAATAAATCAAAACCTATATGACTGGCCCGTGTGGGAATTTAATTTGAAAGGACAGACACAGGAAGTGTCCTCGTCAGGTTAATTTCCAGGGTTGGTACCTGCGGTTATTCCACAGGCTAGTTAATAACATGTCGGGCAGGAAATCCAAAGTGTGGGATCATTTTGAGAAGGTGAAGGACGAACCCAAGGTGATATGTAAACTCATCTTCATTGGTCGACTACAAACATGACGTATCATCTGAAACATGGAAGTAGCTACATGCCCATTAGCCCACAGCGTCATTAACAGGCGGCTCGCTCAGTGTGTGACGTGCACTTGGAGATAAAATATAGGCCTATATTAATTAGTACGGTTTTGTATTTCTCTGTAATGTAGCACAGTGTTAACAATGTTACTGATACTATTCTTCTCACACCTTCAACTCAAACCACCAAAATATATCATTTAATAATTACATTAATATCGTAAACATGCGGGCGACTAGTCGACTAATGGCTTGTTTTTGTCCAAATTTTACTTGAGACACAAAGGATAATGTGTTTATTTGATGGAAGAGTTCTGGCACATGATGTGTTGGATTAAATTATCATTGGATATTTGACAATCTTGTGATAATTTCAGTTTTCTTCTGGCTTTAATAAGTGGTGTCATTTTGGCCTTTCAAATGCATGTTTTCTTTCTCCCTCATAAATAACAATCAGTCCTTCAATGAGGCAGGTAATTACACAAGTATGAGGTAAATGATCCTTAAACTTGTAATTTGTAAGAATTCATAAGTCCTGCTTCACCTGCAGATCATTTGATTGGTGCAGAAGAAAATAGTGATGGTTTTTTAGTGGGTGTGATGACAACACTCGTCAGAGGGGCTGTGGAGTGTGTCTCAGTGGTTTAGAACGCTGTCTTGGCCTATTCTTGTGCCCATTTTTCTTATTAAACAAAGAAATATAAACCATACGCCAGTTCAAGTTTGGGGTATGGTGAACTAAGACTAATGTTAGTGTAGCAACTACTGCTATGAACAGGTTAAGTTCTATGGAGCCACACACATCCCTGTGCCAGACGTGAAAGAACGTGTGCAGCCTTAATGATTAATAAACAACAGAGGTTAAATAACCCTACAGTTTGTTTAATTGCTTTGTTAACTCATCGGAAAATGAAGTTCAGTCGCTCGACAGAAACAAAATAACTCATCAAGAACATCTGAGTTAGTTTTGTCAGTTGTCCAGTTAGTTAGTACACTGTTCCAGTAACCACCAACTCTGGTTTAATCAAAAAATAAAATCCATAATTTACCTATTAAGATGTTAAAACATGTCGATCTCCATGGCAATTATCCCCGCGGCCTCTGCCTCTCAGCTGGCTGACCAGCGGACCTTCTTCGCTCTCTGGAGACAGTCTCACTTTACATGTTTCAACAAACATTGAATTACTGGGATATAACAGTAATGATATTTTGAAAGTAATGGACTGCTTATGTGAACAGATATTACTCCACTGCTCGTTTGGTTGTTGCTGCAAAATCCCAGTGAGCGTGGTTGGTTTCTCACTAAAGCTACCTTACAAGAATGGTTGCGGTGGCAACGGTACAACAGTAAAAGTGGATTGATTATAAGCTTGTGTTGTTTCCTGTGAGTGTGTGTGAGTGTGCGTGTGAGGGCGGTTTCAATCCAGGGCAGGAGCAGCGGACTTCACCACTAACAATGAAAACCACTACAGAGAAAGGTAATCACAGAATGTTGATATGCTGATTGTAAATAGCAACAAGAGCGAGGAAGGATTATAAGGATGAAGGATCACATTTTCAACTCTGCAGACTTTTATTTCATTTTAAGTAGGTGTAATTATTTCCACCCACTGACAGATGTTTTTGCATGTTTTTGAAAATAATCTGATTGAGGAGCGACCAAAAATAGTTTTCGATCGAATGTTCCAAACAGACAAATCATAGCAGATAACAAATACAAATTTGCGTATCGCATAATGTTTCAGTTAGAGGGTCAGCTGGCGTCTCCGTGGCGCCACATGGGTCCACCTCCCACAAGACTTTGATTTGTTACAGGCCAAGGGAATTGATTCTCTTGGAGTTTCTCCTGGATTTCTCTCATTTCTCTCAGGCTCTTCTTCTTCCTCTCTCCTCGCTGCTGCTCCTCTGCTGTTGGACGGCTTTGAAAAGTCGGGAGTCTGCCTGTTGATCAGATAGCCCTATAACTAATGAAAAGCGTCATGGAAGTGACAGCAAGATTAATGAAGTATCCCGGGCTGCACTCGCATGTGGCGCGCTGGGGCTTTTCCTGCAGGGCTGCCGGCGCTGCTTAACCGCTATTTATGGTGACAAATAATGCCCCATTCTGCCACCGACACCTGCAGTCAAGGTTAAAAAACATATTCGCCACAGCCGGTGCACGGCGGAGGACGGCAGGATGGGGGGACAGGGATAAAGGAATTGAAGATGGAAGGGGGGGAGGGAGGACAAAGGGGAGGGAGAGGAGAAAAGGGAGAGCTGCCATTTCAGATATAGAATAAACTTATTTACTGGCTCTGGACTCTGTGGGGGAGATGGCGGGGAGAGGACAGGGAGGATGGGAATTCAGGATTAATTGAAAACATCTGTGGTGTTCAAAATGGCCGCAGCAGAGGAGCCTGAAGGGGATGATAGCAGAAAGGAATCACACACAGCACTTAAAACATTTGTTAGATTTGATTCTGTATTTATTTATTATTTTTTGTCACTCATGGGGAGACTACTGATGATGTCACCATCCCTCTGGCTGGCTATCTCAGTGTGTGTGCGTGTGTGTGTGTGTGTGTGTGTGTGTGTGTGTGTGTGTGTGTGTGTGTGTGTGTGTGTGTGTGTGTGTGTGTGTGTGTGTGTGCAGGCAGACATCGCTTTGATCAAGAAAGCGTCTCATTCGCAGTCGATACCGGCGGCCGGAGCTCAGGAGCGGTCAATTCTGTCTGACCTTCAGCAGCAGCGTTACAGCGGGCCAATCAGACGGAGGGTCTGTGTGAGTATGTGTGTGTGAGATCGAACCAAAACCCAGGCGGAGGTTAAACACGTGCAGGAATAGCATCCAAAACACACACATACACACACACACACACACACACACACACACACACACACACAATCCTGCTGAGACCCTCGGGATTGTTTGAACTTCTGTTTACAATGCTGCACAAACACATCTGTATAGAAACACAGGTGCAAATATATGCACAGATATTGTTCTTGAATACAAACTCATGTTTCAGCATGAGCACGAAAATACACACATGATTGTCTCTGTCAGCATGTTTTCACTCCAACAACAACAACAACAGCAAAAAAAAAAAATCGAAAAAATGTTCCTGTATCAGTCAGGATAAGATGTGATAAAGATAATGGAAGCCCATTTTTTAAAAAATGATATAATGAGGTTGGAGGACCAGCCTCTGCTCCTGCCCCTTGTTTCTTTGGCACCACACTCACACCGATGGACTCAAACACTGGCGGCTTGATCAGATGCCATTCATGTGAAGCGAACCTCGAAGTAACAACCTGGCATCTACTGCAACTCATGATTTGAAGGTTGCCCTGCAGCAAAACTCAGGGAGGTTAAGAAGTGAATTTAATGCAAATGCTCTGTGACACACAGGATTGACAGCCAGTTGTAATTGTTTTGATTCGCTCTGGAACATGGACTGTATAATGAAGACGGACAACATGACAGCTCCTGAAAAGGGATGCCAAAACTTCTTGATCTCCCCCTGGTGGCTGGCTGCAGAATGGGTTATAAAGTCTGCCCCCTCATTATTAGGACATTAGCCAAAATAATAACTCAAAGTACACAAATAACATTCTTCCAAAGACGATTTCTGTCATTTTAGGTACTGTAGAACTTTGATTAATAGCCTGGGCTATTATTTGCTTAAATAAATGAAATCAACAGGCCGATACTTGGGACAGGCCTTTAATTCCTTTTGCACAAAACTGTTGCCTAGAAAAGATCAGGAGATACAGCCCAATTGTTTATTTAAGCCAGTGTGAATATTACTTGTATAAAAAGTAGACTTCAGATAATATATCAAATATGAATCATTCATTTGATCGAGAGAGTGAGTTATGGTATTGGAGGATTAGGGCACCAGGCATACCAACACAACAGCACTTTATCCTGTTACAACAACACTCACAACTTGAAATTTCTTTTTATGAAAAACACTTTTTATTCTTTTGATTTGAGGATCCTTACGGACGAAAGGAATATGAATAACTTACAGGGTTATCGAGGAATGGAAACATAATTTGAGGTCGCCAACAACCCGGTTTTATACATCCGAAGAACTTTTACTAAAACAATGAACTGCTTGGTGACCAGACCAGGCCTCTTATTGAGACAGGCCTTTATTTGTTGAAATGTGGAGGGACTGTAGGCATTGGATTGAAGTTTTACAGTAGTTCTTATCACACTGATGTTTGTTCAGGGGTTCATTTTTCTGATAGGTTTGGCAGTGGCTGCATCTGGGATATTTTGGCTTTATTTTTGTAAAGTGTGAGGAAGTGAAGAAGAGCCATCCATATTTATATACAGTCAATGATCTGGAAATAGAAGCACAGTTTTCTTCTGAAACTCAACTCAGCCAGCGTAAAACAAAATGGAGGTTAGGTTGAGGCTCGCAGGGCTCTATCACCCCTTTCCCACCCAAATTAGCACATGCACGCAAGTTTTTTAAGCACGGCAAACGCGCAAAAAATATGCTATAGACTCTTTTCCCATTACCGGTAGACCAGAGCTGTGTACACAATTCTGCAGCAGACAAGCATGCCTTTCCCTGTGTGTCACATTCAACGTCACAGACAGGCTGGAAAACAGGTAAGTAAACAGTTTAAAGGAGCATGGAGGCCAGTACATTATATATATATGTACATATCTTTCTTATTCAGTCTCTCTTTCTCTTTCAGTGCAGACTATCTGGATTGATGCTTGAGTGCTGCTTGGGCGGAGACAGACAGTATTTTATGGCCATGTGTCATCACGTCTCGCTGATTACGGGGCTAAAATTAGTGCATTGTTTTTTCATCAGTACCAGTCACAGCCAATAAATAGTGTAGTGTGTGCAGAGTCATTTGACCTGGGTGTGAATGCTGATTGTAGCCTTTCTAATTACATTAAAAAGCTAGTTGTGGGTAATAGGTGTTTTTTGTTCGATGGAAAAGGGGCTTAGAATATATCTACCAGGACCTGGATTTAAAAAAACAAGGCATGAAAACACATTGCAGTGAACGCAATTACTTTGTTGTGTTTGTATATTGGCAATGGGGTAAGAAATAACAGTATAATCAGGGCTGAGTATGTGGTTAACTGATTCAAGACTAAACACACCATGCGATCTGTAACAAGATAAGGAAAAACACATGTTAATGCCAGGTGTAAATGCACACATAGACTCTCTCTGGTGGCTTAAACAAACCTGGCAGAAACTGCAAGTAGTAGAAGTAGCTGGCGAGTCCTACCATGCAAAAAGCGATTTAAAAATGAACGGTGTCCACAGTGCTTCCCCTGACTTGGGACGCGACATATCTGTTGAAAAGTCTGCCTGCCATGACTAACCAATTTGGCCAATTGAAATCCGTAGCTGTAAACAGCTGTACAAGTCTGAATGGGGAGACCCAGTGTTGCTACGTCCTCTGACTCCACCAGAAAAGGACCAGAAGAAAAATGAAAAGTACCACAGACGAAGCGCCTCCAAACAGTTTGTGTGGACAAATCAAACAAATCAATTCTTTACAATTACATACAGTAAACATCACGTCAGGTGGGCAGCGGTGATGACATGTCAGCTCTCAGTTTGTGCCTGTTATGTCATCACTATTTTGCATTGTGGATTGCATTTGAGTCACAAGCTAAGCCACAAAATAAATACAAATCCACATTTCGAAAACAAAAAACCTGGCATGTTGTTTGACAACACTTACTGCTGTGAGAAGACATTTCTCATCACCTGAAAGACTCCTTTCCTTTTCCTTTCACTGGGCAAAGATGGCAGCAGGAAGTGTAGTTGGAAATCGATTTCCTTGCTCATCTTGTTGCAACGAATCATCACTGAAACTGACAGCTTTTTAATGGAGGTAAATGATATATAAAGTACGTGTAATTTTCTAGAACATTCTAATTTCATATAATTCATAGTTTCCTTGAATTGCATGTGTGAATATGACTGCGTGTATTTTGGTGGGCTCTGCAGCTCTCAGCAGAGTCTATGTGGGTATTGGCTTTTTTATGTTCTTGTAAGGGTGCATATATGTTTATCTGTGTGTGTGTGTGTGTGTGTGTGTGTGTGCTTGAGAACAGCTTGTCTTGCTGAGCTTGTCTTCATGTGTGCATCTGTGTCTGTGAGTGTGTGTAGTAGATGCACAGTTTGGGCATGTTTTGTGCCTGTGTTAGGTTTCTAAAAATCCTCTATGTGTGTGTGTGTGTATGTGTGTGTGTGTGTGTGTGTGTGTGTGTGTGCACGTGTGTGTGAAGACCACAGATAGAAAGGAGCAGCAGCAGCGTCTCATGGCTGCAGAAGCAGAGCAGCAGCAGCCTGATATCAGCTCCTGTTGAGTCTGATTACAACCAGCCAGAGAGGGGGGGGGGGGACACCGAATCGTGAACAGAAAGAAAGAGAAGGAGTGAGAGGTGGAGGGAGAGAAACTAAGTGAGAGCAAAACAAGACAGAAGGGAGAGAAATGCAACAAAAAGACAATCCTGGAATGAGTGTGTGTGTGTGTGTGTGTGAGCATCGGAGAGAAAACAAAAGCGTGAGCGTCATCAACGAAGGGTGAGAGGGAGGTGTAAAAGTGGAGGGAGGAGAAGACAAAAAGAGAATCAATCAGTGCACTTACATGCACTTAAGTAACTGTGTTACTGTCAGCTTTCTGCAGTAATCAGATTACTTTAATGTCACGTAAACAAGAAACCTGGTTTCCATAATTGGAGTTGACAATTAGATAAACCTGATTACGTCGCTGTATTACTCCTGGAGGAAACACTTCAGACAGGAAAGTATGAGAGTGACAGCAGAAAGTAAAGATGGTGAAAATTAAAAAAAGGCTAAAATTTAAACGAACACACAGTTGCCTCCATAAATACAAATAAATCAGGATTAACAGCTGACTATTTGTAAAATTCCCACCGTAAAGACAAACTGTGCTCTCAGTCACTACAGGCTGTCCTCTCACTGTGCAGACGTTCAAACACACACACACACATAAAGAGAAAAGAGTGAATTAAACATTATAAAACAACATCTTGTATCACCAAATCGCTGAAAATAAGTCGGCCCTGGTTCCAAAATAAGGTCAGGGACGGGAGAGAAATACAAACTGCAAATAAAAATACAGCCGCAGCAAAAAAAGGGAAAAGCACTCGTCCATTAACGTCAATACAAATCATGTCAAATCAAAGATGGCGCCAGAGTTTTCTCCCAGTTTTTAACTCGAGTGCTTCCAAGCAGCAGAGCGCCCAGTGCACAAGATATATTACAGCTAGGGCTGAAAGATATGGGAAAATAATCTCATTTCGATTGCAGACCAATATTGTGATTAAGATTTTGTATGCAGTTCCTTATATTCCTCTACAGCTTCTTTTTTTAACTGTATTACTCAAATACAAAAGCAATAATTAATTCTGTAGCATGACCAACACAACACTGGACACACTCAGCATATAAACTGCTCTTTCATGCAGTCATGCGATATAATAATCATTAACAACAAATCACTGCAGACCAACATGCTGTGAACATTACTGCGCTATAAGAGAAATAAATATGAATCTTCAACCTGGTTTCACTCCGCAGTCACTTAGCGCTTGTGCAGTGGCTTGAGGCATCAGACACTAATGAAAAAAGCCATCCTTAAACGTCGGCATGATACGCAGCCATTTGCTGTTATACTTAACGGCGCTCTGTGGCTTCAGGGGAAAACTTAAGGTGGCAGATATCCGAGTAGGGCAGGCGGGAGGGGTGGTAGATGGTCCGACACTGACTTTCACCCAGGACAGCAGTGTTCGTCTCCCGTAAGATTATAAAGCCAAATCCTAAACCCAAACATGTGCGTTAGTTGTTGGAGGAAAAAACGTTAATTCGTGGTGTTGTACTGACGTGGTGCATTTATTATGAAAGAGACTGTATGTAAACAGTAAATTTTGAAAGAAGACAGAGAGATTCCAACACATTCTCACAACGACCCCGCCACATGACGTGCAAGGTACCCTGGGTGGGTTGGTTATTGGCGTTCTTGGATGCTGCGTCAAGTTCTGCCTGTTACATGCACTGATCTCCAGTCAGATACAAACTGAAGTGCATACTGGTCATCATGGCTCCACCAATCTAGAAATATTTAGATGACTGAAAGCCTTGTAAACACCTTGTAACTTGGAATTTGGAAGTACTGAAACCTACAATGTTATTGCTACCACTTCACTACTTTACTGCTGATTTCTTTTCGCCAACGCCTATTTGCTCTCAGTGTATCCATTTCTCTCTTTCTTACTCACTCAACCACATGTTTTTTATGTTCGCATTACACCACTCTTATGCCAATGTAATATGTAAACATGTGGATTGCACTTAAAACCGGCTCTCGCCATGTTTACACAGAAGTACAAAGCTTGAGCATGCTGCAAGTTGTTTTTTTCCACATACTCTTGCTGGGATGTCACCGTGGGGCCTGGGGTCTCATTTATAAAACAATGCGTATGATGGATACAAAAAACAGTTTCTCCCATGAAGTCTGTTTTATAGATGACAACGTTTGCATGACCTTGTTTTGTGTGTTTATAAATTAGACCCCAGTTTGTTTTTTTTACCTGGTTGGTTCGATTGTGTAACATTAAGAGAAAATCGCAGCTTTTGATTTGAATTCAATAAATTGTTCAGCCTAATTACAGCTTGTGATTAAAAGTATTGGGCCACCAGTGTTGTGCTTTTATGCGGGACATTACAACTACAGATATCCCGAACCACATTTTATTCAAAGAGGTTTGTATTTACATTAATGGAACATACTGAGTATAAAATGTTTTTGTTCCTTTACATTGGCTTGATGTTTTTTCTCCTAGCCAAAATTAGCATGTATATGCAGGTTTTTAAATGCGGGAAAACTTGCGAAAACTCCTTGACTCCTTTCTGTGTTGTTGTTGTTTTTTCCATGATGTGCCACGTTATGTCCTGGAAAACAGGGTTAGTAAACAGTTGAAAGCAGCATGTAGGCTAATGAAAATGTTACAGTGGTTTCTTGTTTTTATCTCCAGCAAATGCAAGCCTGAAGGAGATCATGTGTTTGGTTGTGTTTGTGTCTGTCCACAGCTAATCTCACAAACTACCAGACCATCAGCCTAATATGATAATGAATACTTAATGCCGAAGGACAGTTGTTTAAAAAATAGTTTTATCGACTTTCACACCATCTTTGACTACTGACTGCTCACTCACCTTAATCAGCTGATTTAGGTCGCAAGTGTTTTGGAAACAGGCTCAGCTAAAATCACCAAATCTTACCATCTTTTCCAGGCCACACGTTGGTGTTCACCGTAGCTCATGAGCAGATATCCATAGAAAGGTTTGGTCTTGTTTTAAACAGGAGCATCTGCAGATTGATTTCACACTTGATATGTTTTTAACAAATGTTCCAGTGTTGCCTCAGTGGTATTGTGTGTGGTGCGTCATTGCAGGGTGTATTGGTGTCGTATTTCCATCACTGACGATTGGAGCCAATCAGAGCTGGAGCTGATAAATGTGCATTACCACTTCAGAGCCATTTGACCTGCGAGTGAATGCCAGTTGTAACCTTTCCCATTAGATACAAAACCCAGATGTTAGTGGGGTTTTTTTGTCCATTGGAAAGGGGCTTGTAGCTCTATTTTTGGTCTCCACCAACTCATGAGGGAGATATCTTGCTCTTTGGCTGCCAAATGCTCCACTTTGTTCAGCCATTAGTTGCTAGCTGTCTATTGCAGCAGAAAATGAGGTGAAAGCAAACCCAAAGTGTAAAGTTGCGGCCGGGCGGCTAAATAATGAGCTGAAAGATGCTAAAATGTTGCGTGGAGCTGAGAGGAACGGCGCAGTCGTGTGGATTCTCTTCCCATTCCAGCATAACCTGATTTCTCCCAGCAACCTGTAGTTTTCTTTTTCTGTATGCATGTAAACGTGCTGAGTGAAAAGGGAGAAAACGATAAGAGACAAAAAGAGTAAGTGAGGTAAGGCAGCGAGAGAGAGACAGAAGAACACACTGCAAAGATATTTACTGAGTTGGAAACACAGAGAGAGAGAGAGAGAGAGAGAGAGAGAGAGAGAGAGAGAGAGATAAGGAAGAGAAAGAACCAGGGGAGACGGAGGGAACAGTCAGAAAAAAAGAAAAAGGAGCGAGCCGGAGATGGAAGCAGGGAAAGGGGAATAAGATCAAATAAAGGAGAGACAGCGGGGGGAAAGCAAGGAGTGTGAGTGTGAGAGGGAGGCTTGGTTGACACATAAAACAAAGATGAGACACCTAGAGAGAAAGACAGCGAGAGGCATATGTGGAGGAGAGGCTGTTGCTGGAAAATGTAGATAGACACCTCGGAGAGAGAAAAGAAAGAAGCGAAGGGATCCAGTGTGCGGAGGGGCCAGAGAGGAGGAGGAGGAGGAGGAAGGCAGAGGAGGAGGGGGAGCTAAAGAGGAGGGGAGGGGACGAGACAGGCAGGAGAGGACCAGTACGAGGGGAGAGAGGGAGAGAGAGGCAGATACGGAGGTCCACAGACAGCAGCGGCGTGCAGAGTGCAGCATGCAGACTGGCCATTGACGCTGCAGTTGGATTGAACACACACATGCACAGACACACACACCCCTGAGGAGTGTATGAGACATGCCCAGGCTGCTGTCCATGGACACACACACACTGGCAGGGCACCAGAGAGGAAATACAGCAGACCCCAGAGCCTGAGGAGCTATGGAGAGCAGCATGTTTTTTGGTGAGTTTGTATTTACATGCAGAATTTCAACCTTGTGTGTGTGTGTGCAGATTTCCTCATCTAAATGTGTGTGTTCTCACTTCTGTGTTCTGGATACTAAAAGCATGAGCAGGAGAAGCACTGGTTTCCATTAAAGGAAAAAGAGTGTGAAGTTACACACCTAGGAAAGCAGGTTTTTTTTCTTAAATGTGTGTGTGTGTGTGTGTGCGTGTGTTCACTGCATGTGCTTTATCACAGTCAAATGCAGAGTCTAAGTGCACACTCCCCCCTTCTCCTAAATGTAAATGGGTTCCAGCCTGCCTGTTACTTGTTCTGGAAACTAAAAAAGATGGATAGGAGAGCCGGTTGCCGTTACAGCAGGAGATATAAAAAGGAAAAGAAAAGAAAGAGAGCGTGAAGTTGCACACTGAGGGCTCCTAAAACTGTTGAATGAACCTGCTCACCAGGTAACCCCCTCTCTTCCCTCATGTTCTGCTTTATTGGAGTAAATCCCAGGTGGCTGGACTGCTGAGAATACAAGCTTTGGATTTGATTGTGTCTGTCTGACCAGCTGACCGTCCGCAGGAATCCGAACAAGATCGGAGATGCCAGCGTCGAGCCACTTGATATGCCGCGTAGGATATTTAGAGAAATCGAAGGAAGGCCCCCCTTCCATTAGTTTTTATGGAGGAGACTGGAGGAGGCTTAGAGAGACTTAATGCGCGAGTGGCTCCTCGTCAAGTGCTCTTCTCACGGCTGGCTTACAGTCACATAGGAGGAATAATTACACAGGGATCCGGAGTTCTGAGGGGGTGATTTGTTAAATGAAAGACTCTTTTTTTTATCCCGGGGATTAAAGCGATCTGAAGTTACAGACCGTGGCTTGTAAGAGAGAGAAGGATTTTCTCTTGTTATGCCATACACAGAGGAGGAGGAGGAGGGGGGGGGAGTGCTGGGAGCTTATAAATGAATAAGCTGTCAGGTGCAGAGACAGCTTCAGCTCTTTGAGATCCTGATGTCGGTCAGGTGTGCAGCTGCTGGAGAGCAAAGAGGTGACACAGGGCTGGTTGGATGGATGGGTTTGGAAATTTGGCCTCTTTTAAACCAAAGTCACGAGAACCTCAACCGAAAAGAGCAACTCGGGCAGGTTGCTGTGGTTGTTTTGACTGCGTTTTTTTTTTTGGTCCGACAAAGTACCACGAACCATCTTATCTCCAGCGCTCGGTGTAAGACAAAACAAGCGGAGTAAAGGTCACTGTATACGCACAGGATGTCCGTCGTTTTAACATTTATGAATCCTGAGTGCACACAGAGAGAAGAGATGCTATCTCTTAAAAGATTAATAACGCTGTTTGCTCAGCAGCTCCGCATTGCTGCTGTTTAACCGAACATGTTTTCTGTTAACGTGATCAATATCGTGACACTCTTGACCTCGCAAGACACCGAAACGTAAAAGAATACACATAAAAACATCCCTGTTGCACTGAAAGCTGTCCACGTGCATCAAAAACAGGCAGTAAAAGAACCCAGCAGGCTAATAGGTCTTGAGTGTGTGCTGCAATCATACAAGCTATTAGTGTTGTTGACTCGAAAGGGCCGGAGGAGATCTCGCCGGTGCGTCTGGCTTTGCGGTCGGCGTTTAGCAGCACGTAAACGTCTTTTTGGTTAACCTCAGATTACAGAGCACACTGGGAAGTGATTGTTGGATCCCAGTCAGAGACAGCTGTGTTTATTAGCGGGCTACACTCATGACAGCAGCAAGAGCTACAGTGTGCTAATCTGAAGGGGATGGAGGCAGCGTGTGTTGTGTAGCTCGGAGCCAAATGCACGCAGTATGCCACACGCTGGTGAGATTTATGGGATGTCATAAGGATACAGAGCTTATCCTGTAAAGGTTAATTGGAAAATCAGTGACAGTGTAGCTTTAAAAAACAGAACGCTTTAAACCTACCCTTTGTGCTCACTTTGTTCAGTTTAATAGGGGTGAAATGATTTTATCCTCCATGCTTGAAGGGAAGTACTGATCTCAGAGCATGTTAAGGGCCACAGAATACAATCAGCACACTCCATGAAAACACAAAGGTGTTAATCACATCTGGAACGTCATCAGCATACGAATGAGCTCCAGTGGAATTCAGACTTATCTAATAATTGGATTCATGTTTGCTGAGAGAAAGGGAAGGTTGAGCTTTTTATTTTGAAGCTCTCTCCAGTGGCGCGGACTCTCAGCATCTCTGGACAGATCTTATCGGGAGGAGCAGCCAGGTTCAGGACACTAACAGGAGGCGGACAGCGGAGGAGAGCGGCACAAGATGATTAATTATTAATGCCAGTCGGCGTCCTCCAGACATCATTTTTACTCTCTCCCTCTCTCGACATACTGCCGCAGGAGTAAAAACGCTTCAGCCCAGATAAGTGAATCTTTCAGGAAGGGCAGTGCAGAGGACAGCCGGAGTCTGAAACACGCCATGATACAGTAGCCAAACACATCCCGTCCAATGAGCTGCTCTCAACGTCTCGTACTGTATGTGCTGCATCATTAAACGCAGCCTCAAAGAGAATGGATAAACAAAGGCCAGTGGGTAGATAACTTTCATCAATTCTGATCTGTTTCAAATATTTCCAGAAGTCAGATCTCATCTCAGTTCTGCATCGTTACACTTCTGGGCAAAGCAGGCAAAAAAAAAAAAGCATTTCCCAAAGCCGCCGGTTCAGTGTGTGTCAACCGGTCTGTGGTAGTTTAATTAAATTTTGTTTAAGAATATGCACCCCTGAAGCATAATATCAGCTGACACGATGAGGGCTTCAATACTGCATTCATTTCTTTTACGGCCACTTGAAAGAAACTGGAAAAACACACATGTTAAATATATAAATTTGATATGGATGACATGTTGGCAAGCTGTTTACACATCCAGCAGACATGGAGTGACATTAATATTCATTTGGAGTCATGTTGTCGTGACAAATGTAAGTGCATTTCACTGTCCACTAAAGATCTGGCTCTTAAGCTGCTAAATGTTCACAAGCTAGTCGCTAACTTTGACATTTGGTGCTGGGCAGGTGGCACAGAGTGGGCTTTACCCCTTTTTTTGTTGCATCTGGAAATGAAGCAGATCAAGGCTGTGAGAGCTGGGCAAAATTAAGACTTGCATTATTTCAGTAGTGTGATTATATGTTGTATATTCTGAAATTAGTCCACATGCAGTTTAATTATCATGCAGTAAAGTGAACGCACAGGAACACTGTACATGCATGCAGGAGTGGAGAAGGTGCAGTTAAGAGGCACCCAGCAGCCTGCAGGTAAATGAGGCCACGCTCACATCCCATTTTATGATTTTATTTTTATTTGAATATCTGGTGTTTGTTGGTTTCAGGTTAGCTGTTTGAGAGCTGGAGGCAGAACGTCACCACAGTGCTCCCTGTGTGGCCCAAAATACAACATCTGTGGCCACATTTTACATAGACAAATATTTCACCTCACATTTAATCATCACATAGTTGCTGTCAGAGGCTGCATGAGAAGCTCATTGTGTCTTCACTCAGCTGCAAGACTTCATTCACTGTGTAAACACGTCAGTGCGAGGGGAGCCTGTACAGAGGGGGTGTCACTACTATAAAAAATGAATAGAAAATGGTCAAATGGCGGGAAGCAACAGCTGCCAAACATAAAATGTGGAGTCAAAGTAAAAAATTTAGATAATGAGCAAAAACAATACATTTACAGACATTTTCATTGAGGGTTGTGCAGAAATGTTTGCAGACGTTTACTAAAATATTACAGACACCTTTGAGTAACACTAAGAGTTCAAGTTCAATTCAGCAAGTTTTTCCTGAAATATTAGCATGAAACACCTTCAATAAAGTGAGAAACAGTCAAATGACAGACAGGAAAGGCTGTTAACAAAACCACGGAATGAAAGAAAAACATCCAAATGAAAGGTTTTGCAGAGAAACTCTGTTTCTGAAATATTACAATCAAACACCTTTAATTAAGTGAAAACAGTCAAATAACTGGCAGCAATGGCTGCCAAAACAAAAACGCTAAAGTTAAAGTAAAATATTTTAACTCAGCTGCCTAACAATACATTTTGCGGAATAACAATTTTACAATTTTTTCCCAAACGCGTTTACGAAAGTGATGGCTCAAAGAGTTCAACCTTAATTTTACATATTTTTCTTGAATTATTATAATGAAACATCTTCAATTAAGCAACTGCCATAAAAACTCAACAAAGAAACACTGATTTTACTTTTTTTTCCCCTCAATCATTATACGATCAGACACGTTCAATAAAAATGGTTGCTGAACAAAAAAAACATAAAGTTAAAGTAAAAAATTCGAACTGGAGTAAATAAATTTACAGAATTTTTCATTGAAAATTTACAATTTTTTTCTGAATTATTATACAATCAGACACATTCAATACAGTGATAAATGATTAAACGACTGGCAGCAATGACAGCCAAACAAAAAACATAAAATTAAAGTAAAATATCCTAACTCAGATAAAGTGCAAAAACAATAAATTTACAGAAATTTTCATTTAATAACACCATTATTTTATAGATTTTTCCTAAATCAAGCATCCAAAGCCTTTTCTAAAGTGATGGCACAAAAAGTTCAATAGAAAAACACAAATTTTACGTATTTTTCCCTGAATTATTATATGCAATGAAGTAATAAATTGTCAAATGATTGGCAGACTAAAAACATATAATTAAAGTAAAATATTCTACTGCAAATAACGTGCAACAACAAGACATTTAAACATTTCCGTTAAAGGTTTAACAAAGAAACACTGTTATCTCACAGATTCTTTATTTCATTTTTAAGTTTTCATGATGAATGTTGCACTCTGTTTGTTTGGTGTTGACTTCTTTTGATCACTTTGGTTTCGATCATCTCGATAAATGCTCCTGACAGAAAAACAGAGCGTACGACCAGAGTAAAGACAAAAGTGTTAGTCCTTATTTCCCACTGTTCTTATTCAGCCTCACTCCCCGGCTGCTACGACACTCTTCCACTAGTTATTTTAATGACTGTCACCTGCTGACCTTGCAACGTGGAGCGACTCTCCCGAGTGACTCTCCATGCAAAGTAGATGACAGCGTGTGCTGGAGAGACTCAGCCCACCTGGGCCCCGCACTCTGCCGCTCCAGTCAAAATTTAGAAGCTGTCCACAGAACTCAAATATTAACATTTTTTAGCCAAACTCAAGTCAAATATTGACACGTCTAACACGGTGATAATTGCGTGTGCCATCTGCGCTCCTCTGCCAGAACCTGCTGTAAAAGGCTTTTTCTGTCTCAGTGCCGGAGCATCTTGAAGTCAGTGTGACGCTCAGAAGTCGGGGTTAAAGTTCAGATCAGCAGCAGCCAGAGCTCATTTTCCTGCTCTGCTTTATATTTTGCACTTCTGCTGGCGGTGACAGACGATCAGGCTTCAGAGGGCTGAAACACTATCCCCTGCTGCAGGCTGGAATGTGCCTGTATGTTTGGGCATGTTGGCTGGAGTGCGATTGTTGCGATACCTTTCACAACAGGAGACAAAAGAAATATTTGCCCTACTATACCTCAGATGGTGTGAGCTTTAGGGAGGTATGTGAGGTTAGAGGAGGTTAAATCCAGTCAACAGTAGATACTGTGTCCAGTGAAAGTACACTTAATCCAACATTTCACTTTCCTACACAACTTTATGTTACTTATACCTCACCACATTTCAACACTTTTTACTCCACTCTAAAACAAATTGGGATTTTTAGGCAAGCTAGTGACATTATACATTATTCCACTGCTCTTTCATTTTTATTCAGATATATTTTATAGTATTTTTTGTGCTTTTATTGTAATTTTCTTCCTTTCTCTATTTGTTTCTTGATTTTTAATTTTTTTTTTATTTTTATATAATTTTCTTTTACTAACGCAAATTCCTTGTATGTGAAAACCTACGTGGCAATAAATCAGATTATTTTTCTGATTTTTGTGGCTGTGTTGGTCTGTTGTCTGCGTCTCCGGTGCACAGAAAAGTTAAAAAAAAATTCCCCTTTTATGGATGAATTGTCACAACTTGGGTGAACCCTTAACTTTACACATTTGTGCCGTAATCAGGTCAGTTTCTTTTTATCAGTGATATTCCCAGCCTCAGCTGTACTTTGTGTTTAATGCCAATTAAAAGATAGCACGCAGCAGCTTCAGTGCTGCCTCTGCGTCTATGTCGTACATATAGACAGTGGGAACTAACAGAGTGGGCTGTCCAACAATGTGTTCGGTCTTACAAAGAAATATGCTTAAGAAAGAAGAACTCTCATTAAATTCAAAGAAGTGCCATTTGCTATATATCTCCTAGAAAAATGCAAACACATCTGTGTCACTTTTATATTTGTAAAATAGCCAGTAGCATCCGTAACATTATGCTTATTCTACATAAACTATAAATAAACTATAAATTGATTTAATTAAACGAATAATTACTTAATTAATTTGGTATTTTTTGTCATATACACATGCAGTGATGATTGCTGGGTAATATATATGTTGATGTTGTCCAGTGTTGAGTCTCTGTTTGATGCTGTGCACAATAGTGTCCACTGCAGCCAGATGTAACTACCTTACGCCGCTGATCCACACTGATACGTTTTCATTTTAAAACACGTAACTATTTCTGCATTTACACATCACTCTGGTGTTTTGGAATCCCTAAAATGGAGACTTTTGAAAATGCTGCTGACCTCGTTTAGTTTAAAAACTCCGCGGTTGCCTTTTAGAAGCAATGACACAGACACCCACGTCTGTTCAGTAACAGCATTTCCAGCTTTTAACATTATGCTGGTAGTGTTGTCAAAAATAGTGAGTATGAGTATTTGAAACTGTTTCAGTTCTCATTTTCCGCAGTATCGACACACTGATACCAGCTGCTCTTTATCATTCTGTCTTACTGCTAATGTTTAACAGTCATTCTGTTGTTCTGCTGTTGCTACTAACCAAGAAAAAAAAACTGTCCACTCTGTTATGCCCTTAATGTCAATTTTTTTTTATATTGAAAATGGTATTGAGCAGGGGCGTGAACATAGATAATGCAGGCAGTGCAATTGCACTGGGGCCCCTGTGGTGTATTCAAAAAGGAAAGAAAAGGAAAAGAATAGTATTAATTTAAAAACGGTGCCATTTGTTATATATGTTCTCCAACTGCGTCTTGGTTTTCTTTTTTCCTATAATTTATCAGAAGCTATCTAACACAAAATTATAACCTTTTCTATATGAGCTATACAATCTATGATTAATTTCCTACTTTCTTTGATATATTTTTCATAAATACAATGATGATGATGGGTAATATGTGTGTTGATGTTGTCCAATGTCTCTGTTTGTGTCAAGACAATACATGCATGTTAGCGTGCACTAGGGCCTGTTGTAACTTCCTTACACCGCTGGTACTGAATGTCAATATTTTTTAAGGTATTTCAAGGTTGGAAATTACAGCATTGTGACAATACTAACAGCTATAAGCGTGCATATCTTTTGTGATTTGTGGGTATTGTTACTCCTTTCCCATCGCTGTGGCTTCCACCGGCGATGGATAATGCTCTTTGCTCTACTATGTCACTATATTTGCTTTGCAACGACTCCCAGTCTGTTTCCAGCTGCCTTGACCGCCTAATGCTACTTTCAGTAACAGTTCCATCTCGTAATCGGTCCAAGAAAGAAATCTCTGGTCTTTCTTTTCACCATTTCCGCAGTATTTTCTGTAACTAAGCAACCAACCGCAGAGTAGATAATCTGCTTCCTGTTTACACCGATACACACAGTGTCAGTGTGCGTGAATGCTCATGTGATAGGTGTCTTCAAGCTTGCAGTGTAGACAGAGGTTGGTTCTGAAATGGCGCTAAAAAGCTCGTGTGTACATACGGAGATCGTTTTTAAAAACAGTGTTTTACAGGCACAGGGTTGAGTGTGGGTCACTAGCATTTTGGCAGCGCTCGAGGCTCAACGCATGCGTCGACGTGCGTATAGTGTGAGCATAATGTGAGCCCTTACACAGCTTGTAGACAGCTGCATTGTTTTAGTTGATCTGTTCCATCAGGTATCTGCTCTTAATGTAGACGCTTGCATATTTGTAGCATATTAAATGTGGTGCACTGATAAAGATTATATTACCCACAATATGAAAAGTAGTTCATATAGCTCTCCTGTACCCAGCTGCAACATTAAAAAGTTACTGTAACACAATAGTGTTGTATAAAAGGACACAAAACGGTCCCATTCTGCACAAGTGCCTATGTGCTCTTACAGCAGGAGGATATTGAATGCAGGAGTTGTTTTTACATGATTTCATTGCTGTTTTGACTGCAGTAAAGATCTGATTACGTGTTCCACCAGTGACTGTGTCAGTAGAAAAACTTTATTATGGAACTAATCACCTCTGTGTGACGTTACAGAATAGAAAACTTAAGCTGCGGTGACACGTCAGATTTCATCTCCTATCACTCAGCAGCCCAAACACGACCCGATCAAACAAATTCACATTTCAGTTTGTCACTCTTCATCTCTGGCTGCCGACTAATCCCACACATCAGCCCCGGTGTGTTTGAATGGCCTGTTTTGACTGTTGGAGCTGCGTGTGGTGAATTTGGCCGGGCATGAGGTGAGGCGTGCCTGCCGGCTGACGTCAGGCCCGGCATGTCGAGCGACGGCACGGTTGGATGATCTTTACAGAAGGACATGCTTTGCTAAAGTTGGGACTAAGACGTGCCTCCACATGAGAGACGGCATGTCTTCTTTTTCCAACAGATGGCAGCGCTCCGGCAACTGGAGAGAGAAGACAGAGTGAGAGAAGGGGAGACAGTCTGTGGTTTTTCCCTTTTCTCCTCTTGTCTTTATGACTTTTGCTTTTTATTTACCCCTCACCACCGCCTGGGGAGCGAAACGTGGCAAACCTTGTTTTTATTTGTCTCAAGACGGCGGTTTGATACTGTATCTGCCAGCACTTTAGAGCCATGCTGGCCCAGAGTTCCACTGTTGTTAAATGTGCAGCGATAAAAAAAATCATCCCTCTGGTTCTCATTACAGCTTTGCGAAATGGCTTCTTTAATTCCTAATGTTTTGGAGGGCTGTGACGGTTTTCTCTGCCTTTCTTTTTTTTGATCCCCTCGTGTTGAAATCAGCCCTGTGCTGTTTCCAATTGGTGGTTTATAAAGCGCTCTGCTGGCGTGGCCCTCTCACATGACAATAAAAGTGAAGTATTTACTTTTGTTTTTCCTAGAGATGTGAGGGCCAGGCGTCTCTTGCCATTGACTCATCTCATAAGACACACTGTGCCTGCTGCAGTCATTCCACATCAGCTATTTGCGGGGACAATTTCAGAATGAGAACATCTGTTTTGGAGAGATAAACATCATCGTAGCATCACGCAGTGGTCACTTGTTCTCAGCGCATAATTTGGGTCTGATTGTGATTACATGAGGAAACTGGATTCAGAGGATTCACAAGCCTGCGGCCAATTTCTCACAGACACAATCTTTGAGCCAATTTACAGTAATGGAGACCATTGTCTAAACCGTGGTGGTGCTTCAAGTGTCGATATACTTGTCTAGCACAAGTGGAAACCTCAGAGTGTAAAAATACTCCATCACAAAAGTCCTGCCATCAAAAATGTATTAGTGTCAGTGAATACAGTGAATAAACCCACAGGTATGCATTGATTTATGAAAAATAAAACTACTCTTTGTGAAGAATGGACCCTGCCACTGTCACCTCTAGAAGTTAGGATTTTATACAACTAATTTGAAACAGCAAACGCATTTTGAAGGAAACGTAATGCTGGGCAAATTACATTTTAATGAACATAATGAGGAAACTTTAACATATTAACATATCTGGCAAGTCTCAAAGATTTTGATACTGAATGTATCAGCAAATTGTCCACTATGTAGGCAATCTTGCAATACAGTATCCACTCGTAGTGACTGCAGCATCATTTTATTACTTTTTTATTAAAATTAACCAAAAGCACAATGTTTCTTGCAAAGTGCTGTTGTTGCCTAAACCTTAGACAGGAGAGTGCACTCAGTACGCCTGCCATCCTCGCCAACCGCCTCCGTTTGAAGCCTGTATGGTACATGAGTGTAGTGTTTCATTATCTGAAAGAAACGTTGTCTCTAACATAATCCAATTACATGCCACAGTAATGTAATTAATGAAGCTGTTTAAGGGATGGGTTGCATTGTCACTGTCCTAACTATAAAACAAAATGTCCGTACTTAACATATAAATAACGGACGTAGCTACAGTGACGTCACCCAGTGGTTTGTGGATTCCTGTTTTGAACCCTTGATCTGGGCGTCGCCATCTTGTTTTTTTGGAGCCAGGAGTGACCATGTTTAGACAAGATGGTGGAGCTGTGAAGAAATGCCTGGTGAATTTGATTCAGAAGTCCTTTTTAGATAGGAATTGTGCAATTTGCAGGAAAGCCCAATCAGTCTTTTTTCAGCATTGGCAGTATAAAAGCAAAATCGGGGAGTGCAGCAAAATGCCGCCTGCCTACTTTTGTTTATACAGAATGCGCGTTTTTCGGGGCAATGGGGGGCGTGAGCAGGTAACACAACGTGTAGCTCAGCGTGTGACGTAAACAGTGACGTGGGAGGGAAGCCGCGGCTGGTCAGTCCTTGCAATTGTCTCGTAAATCAGCCCGTCCTTCACCGTTCCTGTCATTTGACGGTTAATGGCCTCTTCATTTGTGAGGGCGCGCAATTCCTTGTCTCCCCAGCGTCTGTCAGGTTTGCTACAAGCTGCTCGCTAGTTCCTGCTATCAGGTGTTTCCTGTTTATCCACCGCCAGTGGGTCACACTTGCGGCATCATCAACAGCCCCTCCCGTTGTGGAAGGCCGCCTCGGTCTGTTTAAACTAAAAAGGGTTCCGCCAATATGTCGACCCTACGAGACAGAAAACTGGGCACCTCGGATCAACTCGCCAATCCGGCTCTGTGTGTCTAAACGCTCACAGCTTGCCGGCCCATATTTATTCACACACTCTAGGGATGGTGTCGGGGTCGGGTGGATCAGATTTTGTTCAGGTGTCCAGCTTTTTGTGTATTTGTGTAAAAACAGACAATCATGCTGGTGTGTATGTCTTTGTTAATTAAAATCAATGACGATATTGTTAGAAAAAGTAACTTTGATGAAAATGTGAAATAACTACAAGTTTGAAATGAAAGAATAAAAATCTCTGAACAAGGTCTTTTTCACCAGAATGCTGGTCTTTTGTTCCTGACGTCGGGATCGATATCTCACAGCCTTCATCAGCTGAGATGAAGTTGAAAAGCTCTGAATAAGCTCACAACTGGACCTTGAGTTGTTATTTCACATCGTACATTCAGAGTGAGAGCAAACCTGGTGATAGAAAATGAAGTTAGGAGAGTTTATGATAAAACAGAAATACTTATCTAATGAAATAAAGATGATTTTGTAATGAAATGATCCGAAAATAGTTTATTTCGTTGTTTTTTATTTGAGCATAGAAGTTCATTGTGCTACAAACTAGTTCAACTCATGGTTTACAATCTAGTTATTCTGGAGACTGTAAACACTCAACTAACTCTGAAGCTTTGGAGTTGTTGAAGGCTCGCAGGAAGCTTGTAAAGGGACCTCGAGTTTAGATTTCTTTTGTCACACACATTATAAATTGGGTGTGAAAGCCTGGAAATCCCCCCAATTTGGGACAGAAAATGGAGTTAGGAGGAGTTTATGATAAAATAATGTTATAAAGTGATGAAATATTTTACTTAAAAATGATGGAAATCCCCCAGAAGGTGCGAGATTCAACTTTCTTTCCAGGGTTAAAGCATAAAAACCATCCAGCTTGGAGATTTGGGGGATTTCCATGCAATAAGCTGAGGTCCAATCCTCTGTAGAAAATTAGGCATTAATTTAAGTCAAATCGACTCACACTTTAAGCACCGGAGCTAATGTAAGGGATGTGTGCTTTGGCTGCCGTGCTGGTGCAGGTGTTAAATACTTAAATAGATGACTAACAGATAAGATGCTACGCAGTGTAAAGATACACAGACGAAACAAACACACCGACGGTTCACTTGGATGTAAACTGAAAGCTTTTGGCTCGGGCTTGTGTCCCTGTTGCCGTCTGCGGTTCAACATGTTGCCTTTGCTCTCCCTCCTGCAGGTAACACATGTCAAAATGGCCTCATGCCCGCCCTGGTGCGTCCCGCCCTGCCCGCCATCCAGACCTCACTGGGCATGAAGCAGTTTCTCCCGTTTCCATTGGATACGGCCTCAGCGGTGAGCCTCTTCCCAGGATTCAACACGGTGAGTGTTGCGTGTGTCACGTGATCTGCTGCGGTCATCCTGATGGATACCAGTGATGTGACCGATTGCTTTCATGTGTTCAGGACTCCACATCTCTGTTTCTCATCTCGACGTATCTCTAAAATATTCACATTTGGACACGTCTTTATTTGAAGCTGTTATCATCGACTCAGAACAACGAGCAGCTTTGAGCTTTGAGATAACAAGGTCTGAGATTCCTCAGCCGTATTTGGTCAAGTTCATGCTTCTGCATTTTTCTTTTAATCTAATAAAATGCTCTCACTTTAACAGTGAAATGTGTTATTGAAATGATGCTTTTAATGGTTTGATGCATCCCTTTGAAAAATTGAAGGAATACGTTTCATGTTGTCGACGTTCTGCTGAACATTTCTGTGAGAGAAATGTTTTGTTGTGCAAACATTTGAGCTCTCCAACCATTCTGCATTTCTGTTACAAAAACTATATAATTCCTCTTTAGAAGCAAATGTGGAAATGGCGTGATCATTGTGATAGTGCACTTACTGTCCAGACATTTTCAACTCCATCTTGGCGATTTATTGACAGCTTGGCATGTCTTTAGGCTCTACGACCAAAACTCATTAACTGAGAGCAGGTTATTTTTCTTTGAGGAATTTGACCGCAGAGTGCGGCTCATCTTCTTGTTAACAGTCACATCTGTTTTTATTTTAAGCTCCAACACAGAAACATAGTTTACCATAAAAGAAGACAGTTGGCATCCAGGCTGTCCAAAAGTTATATTTTAAATGTGCAGTAAGTGCGGGTGCTTTGAATGTCTCTTTGAACGTCTCACAGTAACAGCTAAGAACGCGTCTGAGTGCATCTTTTGTGAGAAACTCTGAGAGGAATAGTTTGCAAACATGCTCCATGTTAACCACAGTGCTGATGTGTCACCTCCAGCGCAGATTAATGTTCTTCTTTTTGTCCTTTTTCTTACCCGTCTGTAGTTTCTAAAATGATTTATAGATATTTTTCAAAAGGTTTTTGAAAAAATGATCAAATTTGACAGCCTACTTTTCTCAGTGATATTATTTTTCCTCTGCAGTTACTCCTGAGTTACAGAAATGTCCTTGAAGGCGGTAGCTTTTATATTGAATAAACCTCAGCCATGTTCCTTCTGACCCAATCGCCAGAATAAATGTTAGCATTGTGCATTTCTGCAAACTGTGAATATGCATTTATATTTCAGATGTAGCGGCTGTGTTGACACTTCGCATTACTTTACCTTTAAATTGGCTATTTTAGGTTCTGACACACTGTGATTACCATGTGATTAGGTAACAATATACTCACACTCTCACTCTGACCCTGTCACATATCGACGTTTGGTCATGGACTTTCCATGTTCAGATATGATGTGCAAGGTACCCTGAGTGTGTTGGTTGTTGATGCTGATGGGACACCGTTTCAAGTTCTGCCTGTTACATGCATTGTCTTCTTTCAAAATACACTTCTGTTTCACAGGAAATTTAACATTTACATACAGTCTCTTTCAAAATAAGCTCACTAAGTTGATAAAACATCGCAATTTGACATATTTTTTCCTATCAACAACTAACGCACGTGGTTGGGTTTATGAAAAAAGAACAGGGTTCGGCTTTACAGTCTTACAGGACGCCGACACCGCTCTCCCGTGTGAAAGTCAGTGTATGTTGGACCCAAACACCACCACTCACACTCAACCTTCTTGGACTTTTGCCGCCTTCACTTTCATCTTTGTCCCTTCTTGTTACCCCTGATGTCACAGAGTGCCATTAAACTATAAAAGCGACTGGCAGCAAAGACGCTTGAAACGCTGGAAGCACTTATTCAGTGCGCACTAGCTACTAGCGTCTGATGCTCAAAAAGTTGAAAATATTCTTACTTTTCAGCGTCTATGTGCATCTAAAAATGTGCGTCTACAAAAACGCATGTCTAAAAAGACGGCGGAAAAATGCCCGTCTAAAAAGATGCTTGAATGCCGGTCAGACGCGCCGTATCATAGGTAAACAATGGTTTTACTGGCGTCGTGTTTCTAGCGTTTCATCTCAGTGTGATCGCTCCCTTAGGTTGAGAAAAAATAGATCATGTTCTAGGTTAAATTAAGTACATCTTAATCTTAACGTGACGTCAGTGTATGACGAGTGTATGTACGTTGCCTAACGTCACATTAAAGCAACACTGACTTTTGGTTTCACTGGACACACACTGGTCTCTTGTCTGAAAGTGTGTGGTTTTATTTACCCCTCTGTCTGCCCTACGTGGACGTGCTCTCAGCGTCAAATATTGCAGTGGATGGGTTCACATTGGACGTATCATACGTCAAGGGGCCTGGCAAATCAGCGGTATTTGATACACTGGGAATGTACAAATTTATTGTACATATTTTTTTCATTGTTGTTTACAGAAACGTATGATGCCAACTTTTCATTCTGGCTCCTGGGCTGAAAAATAAACATCGATCTTCGTTGGGTTTTTTTTTATGCCTTTCACAGCCTTCTGTCGTTGCTGTTGTTGGTCAGTACTTGCAAAAAGAGTTTCGCAGCGTTGGTAACAATGAGAGTATCTTGACCCTGGTACTCAGATTGAAAGCGTCCACTCACAGCCTTCTCAGTATAAAAATTTAACCCTGTGATAACAGGTGCTTATATTCGTGGAGGGAGATCTTGACTACTGTTTATGTTCAAAGTGGTCTCTGACATCAATCCTGTCCACTAGAAATGACAGTTATATACAACTAATTAATATTTAACATAATGAGAAAATGCTGTTATAAAATGTCCATAATTTACATATTCGTAATGTGTTTACTGACGACATATTTAATTTGTTTTCCTACAATATCCAGTCTTGCAGTTCAATAAGAGCTGAAACAATATGCAGAAATTAAGCAGTTAATATTTTCGTAATTAGGTGAGTTCGGTTATAGCTACTCAAAAAAAAAGATTGTCTTTGTATCATGTGGTATTAAACTAATTATATTTAAGTTTTGGTCTGTTTGTCAGTCAAAAGAAACCATTTGAAAACGTGTGTCTGGACTCTTGGAATCATGCACACCAAATGATTGATGGACTGATGATGAAAATAGTCATTAGTTGCAAGAATGAACACAATAACGACCCCTCTCTGTTTTATGCTGCGATTGATTTTGGCATGGTTTACTGTTTTATATTATTATACTGTATACAATTTTATTTTGACATGAAAAAGCTCCATCATGTTTTAAATTTTGAAATGAGAAAGCTCATTGTTTTTTAAACAGGCACGTCACATTTCAGAGACAAACTCCTCACTGGTTTAAACAGCTTTCTGAAATGCAACCGTAGCATGTGGCCACGCAGCTTTTATTGGATTTGCGATCAGTGAGGCGCTACCTTTTAAATGGAGCACTCACCCAATGTGCACTTACTGTACCAGGACTCGTGTGTACACTCATATGGATCTATTGATTCTCTTTTTGAAAGCAGAAAGTAATTATGAGGAAATATGTGGCCTCGCGCTGCTCGAAATGGCGAGGTCATCAAAATAAAAAAAAAAACTAAAAAAAAAAAACGATGACTTGGTGTAAAAAGAAAAACTCTGACAGGTAAAAGTCTAAAATTTTTTTTTTCCAGCAGCTCCTTTTGAATTACAAGGATAGCTCAATTTAAAAATCTGCTGGAAAGAGAGGTTGAAATATGGAGCACAGCTGGACAGACGTGAGAGAAAAACACATAAAGGGGAAAAAAAACGTGGGGACGTGAAGAAGAGCCGAGACAACCCATGGGAAGACAGATTGTTTCATGAGAAAGTTCAGGAATACTGCGTCCCTTTTCTCGCCCCTGTCTAATCTGTATTTAACAGACTTGTCTGCAGATAATGAGTAATACACTGGGAGGCCTCCAAGTGGTGGAAAGCTGATACTAGATTAACACAAAGTAATCACCTCTCGCTCTCCGTCACACAAACACACACCATTCTCACTCTTTCAACCCTTCGCTCGTCTCTCTCGGCCTCTTTCTTTCTCGTCTCTCAAACTTTCCTCCGAGATCCCGATTTCCTTACTCGGTTGTAAAAGCAGGAGTTGACACCAGACGCTTTACAAGAAACAAAAGGAGTCCATACACAAGTTACTGTTCTACATTCTGTTGTGCTGCCCCCCTTTCTTCAGCGCTTTCAACACCAGTGTAAGTTTGGTTTCAAGGGTGCAACAAAGGAGCCTGTTTGCCAGCTTGTAGGTCTGATCGGGTTTCTTTATGTGTCACACAGACGCAGGCTGCCTGGGTGGGAAAGGATGTTTTACAAATCTTATAAACAGTGCTGGAAGAGCTGAAATGTCAAACCAGTGCCACAGAGGGAAAGGGACTGGATTCAGATTGTTAGCTGAGTTAAGGTAGAAACAAACTGGCAGCAAATTTTTTACTTTAAGTATCTGAAGTAGAGCTCTGCAGTGAAAGAAAGTGAAAACCTTGAATCTCGAGGGATTTTTTTTTTTGCTTTCAGATTAGCTGAAGGTTATAAACGAGTACAAACAGAAGAAAAGGAGACCTGAAGGAAAGAAATGAGGAGAAAGTGATGAGGGTAAAATAAAGGTTGAAGGAAAGGAACGTAAGAAGCACAGAGGTAGGAATTAGAAAAAATTATTTAAGGATATAAAAGAAACAGTTTCATGTTTAATGTAAAATATGGAGTATAAAGGACAATATTTCCCTCTGAAGGCCACATGTGTGAAATGTGTTTTTCCATGCACGGGTCAATCTTGAGATTTTGGGCTGTTTTTTGCTCCATAACATGTCTTCTTTTAGATTATAAAAGAACACCCAAAATACACATTTAGGTGTTTATTTTAGTTCAGATTTCTGTTCTGGAATTTTATGACAAAAGCAAATATTTAAATTTGTCCCTCCACCGCACAGTCGTAGCAACGACTCTCTCTCCCTCATCTCTGTCAGACAGTCTGCTCAGGACTCCCGTCCGTCTACCCACACACATCCACCATTTACACACAATTTTATTCCCTGTAAACTTGTTTTGTTGCATATTTATTGTTGTTATTTTATAATTTCCTTTTTATGTTACTTTATTCCTTATCTCATTGGCTTTTTTTCCATCTGTTGTTATTTTCTCTATCTTTGACTGTAAGGTGACCGTGAAAAGCACCTATAAATAAAATGTATTATTAATATTAAAAACGCCTAATTTGCACAACCTGTAAACATAGAATTTAAAAAAACACTCAATGCAAAAAAAAAAAATTGGTTTAATGTAAGTAATAAACTGGGGAAGTTTCATGATGATATTTGTTAAAATTCTATCCTGTTCATGATCATCTCCACTTGTAACAGATTTTAATTGTAAAGTTGTATTAATGGAAATAATAAAATATTAAAAAGGTCCAGTGTGGCGGATTCAAGGGGATATATTAGCAGAAATGAAATAGTGCATTTTATTTAGTGTATAATCATCTCAAAATAAGAACTATTGTGTTTTTGTTACCTTAGAGTGAGCCGTTTAATTCTACATAGGGAGCGGGTTTTCGTCTTGCACCGCCATGTTTCTACAGTAGCCCAGAATGGACAAACCAAGCACTGTCTTTAGATAGGGCAATTCTGGTGAAATTGCATTTTTCATAGTATTTTACCAGTTTAAATAATCTGGTCCATTTCTGTGAGGAAGAGACTTCTGCGGATAATTCGGCTCAAAGTAAAAAAAAAAATAAAATCCTGAACTTCCGCATCTTAAAGCAACAGTGCGTAAGATTGAAGGAGAGTTAGTGGCATCTAGTGGTGAGGACTGCAGATTGCAACCAGCTGAAACTTCTCAGAGAATTCCTTCAGTGTTCATTGTTAAGACGTTTTTTTACTGGGAGCCGAATTATCCACAGAGGTCTCTTCTTCTCCACAACAAACGGAATAGGTGATTAAAACCAGTAAAGACAGCACCCGCTATACAGTATGTGCACACCTTATTTCTGATCCAGACGTTCAGGAGGTTTTCACCGGAAGCTAAATTATCTGCAGACGTCTCCTCCTCTCCAAAACAAACAGACCAGGGGTCTCATTTATAGACACTGGTCATTTTCAGGTCATTATGATCTAAAGAAAACATACTTATTTTATTATATTCCATTTCTACCAATACATCACCATAAATCCTACAAACTGGACCTTTAAGTTATCAGAGAAAAATAGGTGCTGGGCTAACAGCCTGTCTGCAACAAGCAGAACAGCATGTGAGAAAAAAAATGTGAATCTGCTTTATTCAGTGTTTTTCCCAGTTTTAATCACCTGGTCTGAAGGACTTCTAATTGGGAGACGTTTCAGCTGGTTGCAATTTGCAGTCTTTACCGCTAGACACCACTAAATCCCGAACACTGCTCCTGTAAGTAAAGTACATAAATTTAACTTTAACTAAAAACTTGCTTTCTATCTCCACATTCGGGCAATATGGCCTCAGTCAAGCAGTTTATTAGAAGATGCAGATCTCTGATTATAATTGTGCATGGAGACCAAACAGCTGTTCGATTGAGTGCAGCAGATTTGTGATTTACAGATGAAGAAGAGGCTAGTTTCCATCTGAACTCCCACTGACAGCACACTCTTTATACATTTGCTGAGATGAGGTCAGATTTGCTTGCGTGCCTCCGGGGCTCAATAAACATTCACACTCTCTTATTCAAAAAAAATAAATAATCCTATAGATGCTGACAGTGGTTCCATTAACAGACTTGAGCAGCGAGATCACACTTCATCCCAAAACACTCCCATTATTGGATGGATTTTTCACATGTGGCACAAAAGAAAATAGAGAGTAGTGAAAGCGTGTGCGTGTCCACACCTGCATGAAATGGGACTAATACCAAAACTCTCTTGTTGAGCTTTTGCGCAATCTTGTTCTGAGCTGAGTGACTGACACAATCAGGAAGTCTTTAGCCGGAGGGAACGAGAGAAAGGATGTTTGTTATCCCGCTGCATTTTCTCTCTCTATTTTTTGTCCCTGGTGGGCCTCTTAATTCGAGGAATTGTAACAGAAAAATGTGGCTTCGAGACATAAAAAAGACTGTGCACATGTAATTACATGTGCTTGAAGACACGTGGGGGGTAAAAAAGGTCTCTCAGGAGGCTCCAGTTTGAAAGGAGCTTTTAGACAAAGTGATGTAGTTCAGATGAGAGAAAAAGATGAGGTCACGTTGTCTTGTAGACATCACGTCTTTATTACCAGGTGTGGAGCAATTTATGAGCCGCTTCATATCTATCTATATCTGCTTCTCCAGGCCATCAAAAAGAGAAAATGTTGGAATTCCATGTTTCTGCAAACCATGAATATGTTATATTTATATGTTCCAGATGTATCATATCAACGTCTCTAAAGTTACGTAGTTTATGAGCTGACTTTGTCATCAGGAGGTGGAAGCAGTGACACCTGGGCGAGACGCCTGCCAAGCTGCAGAGCACTGTTCAAGACCACCTAACAACAAAACACCATTTTTATTTTTTTGTGAGTTATCGTTGTTTTTCCAGCAGCTTCTTAGCCCCCATTTGTGGGGATGGTGCCATGAAAAGAATTTGTTTTTTCAACCAAGACACTGACGCATTTCCAGCAGGGACATTTTGACATATCATGGTAGAAAAAGCGCATGTGCATTAAAGAAAGCTGCATTCCTTTTAACACTGGAATAGCTTACTGGGACACTTAAATGGAACTTAGCCATCATTAATGTCAACTTCAGCTGTGCTTTTCTTACTGTGATGAGCCAAAATGCCTGCTGTAACAACCAGTCCTTTAGCATTGGCAATAAATGGGGCCGGTCACTATTCCAGTTTAATCCTTTGAAACCTGAGCAAATTGGCTTGATTTCCTTTTAAAAACAAGGAAAGACGGCAATGAGCAGTGAAAGAAGAAATGACCCAAATAATTAGGGAGAAATTAGTGAAAGGAGAAAATTAAAAACAAGGAAATTAGCTTTAAAAAAAAAAAGAAAGAAAGAACGAAACTCAAAAACAAACAAGGAAAGACCTGGAGGGAAAATCATAAGATCATTTTAAAATGTAAAAATAAAAATTATTATTTTCCTAGCTTTTTTCTCTTTTACCTATTTTTTAAAATAATTTTCTAAATCTGTTTTTTTTTTACTCAGTTACTCAGGGGTGGGTCCAACAAACACTGACTTTCACACGGGGGAGCGGTGTTTGCATCCTGTACGATTTTAAAGCCAAACCTTGTTCTTTTTTCCTGAACCTAACCACGTGTGTTAGTTGTTACAGGGGGAAGAGACTGTATGTAAACGTTAAATTTCTTGGACCTGAAAAGTTCATGACCAAACGTCGATATGTGACGAGGTCAGAGTGAGACTGTGTCTTCTATTGTGCCATCAAACCAGGTTTATTCTGGCAAATCACGCTCTTTGCGCTCACCATAAGCAGGTTGTTTTTATGCTCAACCTTACCACACAGTATCCACAGCGCTGTTGAAACATTAGGTTACAACATATCCGCTACATAATAATGTGTGCACAAATGTAACATCTGTTATTTGCAGAAATGAACAATGCCACATGTTTTCTAGCGACTGGGTTCAAATATGTTATTCAAAGTCATAATATTTCTGTACAGTTGTTGCTTTAATATGATTAATGCTTTTTGATTATAAACAGGAATCCGTCCATCTTCAGTGAATTCAGAATATGAATTTGCATTAATTAAAAAGAAAAGTGAAATATCACTTTGACATAAGTATTCAGACTCTTATACCAGTGCTTAGTTGAAGCACAGTTGGCAGCAATTACAACCATGTGTCCTATGCACACCTGGATGTGGGGATTTTCTGCTGCACTTCTGCCGGGTTTTCATTAAGGATATTTCTGCAATTTGCTCCATTAAGCTTTCCCTCAACCCTGACCAGTCCCTGCCACTGCAAAACACCCCGACAGCACGATGCTGCCACCACCATGCTGATCAGAGGTGCCTGGTAACCTCCAGACATGACGCTTAGAATTGAGGTCAGATTCATTCTCGGTTTCATCAGCACAGAGAATCTTTTTTTCCCCTCGCAGTCTGAGAGTGTTTTAGGTGTTTTTATGTGTTTCACAGTGAGGAGAGGCTGCTGCCTGTCTGGCCACTCCACCGTCGCTGCAACAGCCGAGCGCTGCAGTCACAGTTGTCCCTCTGTGGGTTTCTCACATCCCCACACATGCAGAATCTCTGGAGCTCAGCCAGAGTTGCCTTCATGTTCTACTCCCAAGGCCCCACTCCTCAGATTGCTAAGTTTGGACAGGCAGCTCTAGGAAAAGTCTGGGCTGCTCCAGAATTATGGAGGCCACTGGGCTATTGGGAACACTCAATGCAGCAGAGTTTCATGTGCAGCCTTCCCCAGATTTGTGTCTCCACACAGCGCTACAGGCAGGTCCTCCAGCCTCGTGGTTTGGCTTCTGCTCTGATTTGCATTGTGAGCTGTGAGACCTTATGCACAGGTGTGTGTGTGTGTGAGTGTGTGGCTTTCCAAATCATGTCCAATCAAGTGAATCTACCGCAGCTGGACTCTAATCAGGGTGTGGACACATCTCAGAGATGATCAAGAGAAATGGAAGGCACCTGAGCCAGATCTGTGTCACAGCAAATAGTCTAAATGTGATTTTTCACAGAGTTTTTTTTAATAATTTGCAAACATTCCTAAAACTCCATTTTTGCTTTGTGTAAAGTAGGTCTGAAAAACACAATTTGTGCCCAAACAAAACAATAAAAGATGCACATAAATAACTGCTTTTGCTCTTGAATTATTAAGTTATGTGCAGATATTAATAATGTATGCACAGAAATTAAATAATAAAATGAAGATTTTCATTAGCAATTCATGTTGTGTCAAAAATAACAATGTTGTTTAACAGATAAAATCCAAATTCTATCCTTGTGCATACCTCTGTCAAAAATCAAAACAAAAATACTCTGAATCCAACCAGCTCATTTTCATTACATTGTCCATGGACTGATAATTTAACTGTTTTTTTGCATTATAAATTCAATTGTTTTGACATTCATAACCACTAAGTAGTTTTTTACTCATGGGAACAAACAAATATTCCCATGTTTTATTTAATCTCTCAGCAGTCTCTCAACTGAATTTCCAGACACTTTACTACATAATATAAACCGAACAAAAATCTAAACAATAAAAACTTTTTTGTGCTCCCATTTTTCATGAGTTGAAATAAAAGATCTAAGACTTTCTTTGCACACAAAAGGCTTCATTTACAAATTTGTTAATTTTTTAAGTTTAATTGACTGGTTTAATGTGATGCATGACATTTATACTATGGAAGAATTCACCTTTGAACTGAGACTTAAAACAGATTTATTTGAAAAACATTGGAAAGGATGGCTTGAATTTATTACGCCATATAAAACAGACTTCAAATAAAAGTTGTATAGTAACTTAGTGCTGGCTAATGTACCAAATGACTCAGTGTACTGTTGTTAATTTCCTGACTGATGTGAGCTCTGTGTACTGTCGTGCTGTGAGCCCTGAGAGGTGATGCATTCAATGGGCAATTCAATGTAAATTCAATGTTGGTTTGATTAAACGTAGTAGTGTTTAATTGTTTATTCATCTGCACATTTTTGTTCATCGATTGTCTATTTATTTGTCCGCATGGTGTTGCTTTGTCAGTTACAAAAAAGTGTACTGTGATTTGTACCTAATGATTTCTTTTTTTGAATTTGAATACAAAGAAAATAACAAAAAAATAAATAAAAAATCAGAGATAGTGAGATCTTTGCCAACATAATCATCGTTACTAACAGGTGTGCACCAGGATCATCACAATAGAGAGCCATTGTAAAATATGATGCTGCAAGTTTTAGGGGAGCACGTGTATTAAAATTGCAATCTAGAATTTCAGTTGTGGGGAATTTAATCTGTATCCCCAACCTAGTTGGACCCATCAGAGTCAGGGGCCTTATTCTGATTCTTAGGGCCCGTCCCAATACCCCCCCTTAGCCCTACTCCTTGGCCCTACCCCTACATTTGCGTGTTCCCGTGAGGGGTAGTGGGATTGGGCCTTAGCAGCACCTCAGCTAGTCCTGTAGATAAATATATATCTGGTGCAATAAGAATTTTCTCACGTTGTCATTTCCCATCTGTTTTCATATCATGTAGAGATTCAGTTTTTAGTTTGTGTCAGAATCTGGATTCAGAGCAGCTAAAATGAATGCAAAAATCAATGATGAACAAGGTGTCAGATTTTGTTACGTCCTCTCAGTGGCGGCCACAGCACATCTGGTGCCCTAGACGAGCCTACCTTTGTAAATTCATACACTCCTTTCAGTAGTGTAGCGGTTGCTGAAGGAGCACCTCAACAAGAGGAGCAGCTTTTGTAGTTTCGACATGATAACGATACAGCGTGTTTCGGGGTTCATGGATAACTCGCCGATCTCCCCCAGCGAGCAGGTTGTAAGTGTAATGAGCTGGGAGGGCAGCCAGGGGGCAGGAGATCCGAAAAAAGGCCTCTCTATTACATAGTAGGCTTTGCTATGTAGTTATGTTGTATTTGAAAATTACGGCTGTCGAGGCTTGTTTTTCCCTTCTCCCATCTGTGGCGCCTCCACTGGATGATGGCGCCCTTAGCATTTGCTTGTAATAAGCGATTATAATAATATAATAATAAGCAATTTAATCCTTTAACTCAGAAACAATTCAGAGAAACAAGTTCTTTTTGACACACCCGTTAACCTAAACATACTGTGAGTGTCAGGGTGTGTTACTGTTGACCACTGCAAAAACTCAGTGTTTGGAGAATGGCACACAGTTACTTTGTGGCCAGTTCACAGTAAAAGAAACAGAAGGAGAGCTTAGACGAACTTTTGGGATTGCTCTGCAACTTTCAATTGATTCAATCGTGGAAGAGTTATTGAAATTGCCACCTTGAAAGAAGTGGAGCAAACCAGAGGAGAAAAAATGGGGGAGAAAAGGAGGGAGAGCTCAACAGGAACGGGTGAGTTTTGGAGTGTAATGAAAGAGAAAAGTGAAAGGGGGGAAAAGTAGTTTTCAGTTTAACAGAGTGGAGGTAGTGTGTGTGTGTGTGTGTGTGTGTGTGTTTGGGTTGTCTTTCTTTGGCCCTGAAAATAACATCTATCTTGCCCGGAGCCTACATTTGTCTTGGAGAAACAATACAAACTCCATTTCCCCCTGCAGAGTAATCAGGAATGTGATTTATCGATTCCGCGCACAGATCTGCACGCTGGGAAATTGCTTTGTAGTCCTGCAGCAGCAGTGACACACAGGCCTCCGTCTGCCCCCACGACAGCATCACAGTCCATTTTAATGTGTACCCACTCCTCGCTAAGTCAATGTTAGCGTCAATGGCTGCAATGGAGATGTGCTCTTTGACAAAGCAGATGTGCTCTTTGACAAACAGTGAAGTCAAAGGAAGTTTTTAGTGCATTCAGGGTTCTGGGAGTTCAAATCCTGTTTGTTTTCATGCAGAGGGAATGTTCAGTGTTCAAACATCACATATCTGGTTTGGTTTCAGTTTCATTACGGCTCATCAGTGTTTCCTATTTCCTGTTGGTTGGTGACACTAATCTTGGGTGTCCATCTTTACTGTGCTGATTGTATAAATACATTTATGTGCTGCCAGGCTGAAGGTGTGTCTGAAACATCGACTTTTCGCCAAGAAATACACTGAAAGTCTTCATCACATATGTTTTATGAGTCTATAGACATGCATGTAAACTTGATTGGTTGGCAGAGGTATACAACCAAGAGATGGTAATTCTAGTTTAAAAGTTGGACACCATGACGGAACAATTTATAGATGAATTAAAGTAAAAACAAAGTGATTTATAGTAACTGTAAAGTATAGTAAAGAAGAAACAAACACACACACACCTTGTGCAAGTCACGTATGAAGTGAGCAACTATGGCGCTGTGGTTTGTCTCCTGTTGTAATAAGGAAGCGTTTGAAATTTAGACGGGCTTCTTGAACATAACAACAGAAGCCGAGGCTCATCTGTATTGTTGTATTTAGAAATGGCACAGCACCAAATGGGCAGCAACTTGACATGTTGTATGTACGATGTGTAACACTGAAGTTCTGGCTTGACTTGACTCTATGAAGCATGATGGCATCTGTCAGCCATAGACTGCATGAAACAATGGCTGCTGGCATTCCAGTTGTCGCCATCTTGTGTTTTTGGGGCCAGATGTAACCATATTTAGACGAGAGGGTTAAGCTGTGGAGGAATGAGGAGTGGATCTGATTCATAGACGTAAAGTTAAGCCTTAATCAAATTGAAACAGGTGAAATAAATAAGCTAAATCTTCTGTATAGTTGTCCTGAATGATAAAATTAGCTTTAGAGACTAAAACTGTTTTTGTACCAGGCTGTACACATGGTTATTGAAGTTGGCCATTTTTAACATTGGGTCCATGGGGACTGACTGGCTTCTGGAGCCAGCCTCAAGGGGCCATTCAAAGAACTGCAATTTTTGGCACTCCTATGTGGGCATCATTTTTCAGCCCCGGTGGTTGCCGCTTGCTTTTAGCTCACTGTCTTGTTCACTCTGCCATTCTCATCGACACCACTTCCAGCCATAGGCAGATTATGAGACAGTCGGCCCCTGGGCACAAATATGCAAAGGGCCCAAGCACCTCTCCAACACAGGACAATAAAGACACACAGACTTTATGAATTTGCCTCTTTATGTTTTTCATCTCTCTGTAGTCATTATGCATCGTTGCGTCTCTTTGCAGTTCCTTTGCATCTCTTTGTGGTCATTTTGAGTCTCCTCCTGGTCGGTACATGCTACAGTATCTTGAGTGACATTTTGCAGATGAAGGCCAGGTGGCCTCCTGCACAAACCCTGGGTCAGTGATCCATCCATGGATCCACATAACATCTGACTCCAGATTCATGCTAATGTTTCTCTGAGCAGGGTGTTGTCTAATACGCGAGCCATAAAAACACACTGTCTCCGAGTGACTAAAAAATCAGGTCATTCTGCTTTAAGGTTGAATTCATTATAGCGAGTGGCAATGATGTCACCTCAGAGACATCGGCATTCGTCTTATAAAAGTCACGTATCTCACATAAATTATGATCTAATCTAATCTAAACCAAGGTATCGTTATATCATCCCTAAGACTCCCATTCTATTTTTGAAAACTTTTGGATTTCACTAAAAGAAAATCTTCAAAAAGGATTTACGGTGGTGAAAACTACTTCCAGAGCCAGCCGCTCCTCCCTCTCTTTAGCTCCAGCCCTGTTGTTTTTTCATATTGTTGACTTTCAAATGACAAATGATCGCTCAAATCATGCCCTGTATGATGATAAAACGAAAAGAACAAAGGGTTAGTCAGGGCTGTTTTGCAGACTCTCATTTGATTTACACGTGTCCCATAAACATCTAATGGACTCTATAAATTGTATTCCCGGGGGGAAGCGTGCGAGCCCACAAAACGGCGGGGAATGAGCAAAGCTAGAGAGCGAGCGGGACCACCACGGTGCCAGCCGCCTTCCCTCCAGCGAGTCACACCTGCTGGAGTGGAGTGCATATCTGTCTAATGTGCAGTGCAGCGGTCCTTATCATTTAGCTCTCGTGCTCTGGGGCTTTTTAACCCCCTGAACTGAGTGGAAGCTTTATGTTGGCGGAGCTCGTCTTGATGTGTTCTCCCACGATAATATTTCACTCTCCCTGGATCGCTGCCAGCTCACCGCTCTCTCTCCGGTGGAATGCAGAGATAATAGTGGGGAGCTCAAGATGATTTTTTATGGAGGTGCTTAGTGCCAGCTTCCCAGGCGAGGCCGAGCTGATGCTGTAGTCCAGCGTCTCCTCCTTGTCTCAGTGACCCACTGCTACTGTACACCACAGTTTGGCGAATAGCTCTCAAAGCTCCTCTGTGTGTTTAAATTCTGCGAAAATGTCAGCCGCACTGTGATAACTGATGAACACAGGAGTTTGGATCGAACGACAGTGATGTATATTTGTGTTTCAGTACACACTCTGCACATCAGAGGCTTGGATGTAGGAGAGGAATGGAAGACAGAAGCAATCTGTTTTCACTTATTTGATGGCGTTGCCATGTGCTTGGGGTTCTTTGAGGCGATAACAAAAATATGTCAGCTTTAAATGCCCATCTGGTCATCTTAAAGCGGGGAAAACTACTCAATTTGAGAATTCAAGAAGGTATGTAGTGGCTAAAAACGTCAGTTTTGGATTTTAGTTTAGGTTTGAGAGAGAATTGTGGTTGCAGAAAGTGACATCAGTCGATTTCTGTAAACAACAGCAGAAGCACTGGACCTGGAAGATGTGTACAAAGTCTGAGTCATCAAAAACTGTCACCTCTAGGTCATTTAAAATTGATCTGCTGGCAAACAAGTGCCAGAAAAAGTCAGAGTCTGTCAAAAATGCTGTCTTTTCAGTTGTTGCAGGCATGACCACAAATATTTAGCACATGATGCTGACGAATCTTGATTTGGGAGCAGATGGTCACAGTTTGGGGCCCTTGTCTCATACCAACACTCTCTTAAACCTAAACGACAGAATAGATCAAATTCCAGTGACTTCTAAAAGGGCACACATGACTGTGCCCAAACGACACATTTCCCTCCTAATAGTTACAGTTTTAAACATGTCCTTCACTTCATGTAACAGTCGTAGTTATACAACAAAACTAGGTGGTTAGGTTTAGAATAAAACATCATGGTTTGGCTATAAATAAATATTTTGTGACAGACGTCCCACACATCGCATCCTAACATGTCCCATAAGTCCTGTCACACACATCACTGGCATAGCATGCTACACATACTAGCATACTACGCTACGTTGTCATTACAAGAAATAATCATTGACTTTGGGGCATGAACACTGGTCTCCTGAGTGAAAGTCCTATCACCCCTGTCCTTACACAATATTACACTTGTCACTTTTATGCTGCGTCACTTCACTTCCTCCTTTGCTCCAGTAATTATGGTTGCATAGCAATATTTTGTCACATCGCTTTGCATGTGATATCGAAGCCAGAGCTACCCTTTGGTGTCTTTATGAGACGCACCAGGCTTTCATCTGACTCCATTGTAAACCCATCCACGGCAATACTTGACGGATACAACAATTGATGTGACAACCTGGAAGTGGTTGAAATCTGTTGCTTGCAGTGACTTGTGGTGTCAGACACTGACAAAAAAGCCATCCTTTAACGGGAAACAGGGGGACATGAACGCAAGTTAAGGCAACGAAAGTACCATTAAGGTGGGTGGGCGGGGTGGTGGATGGGTCCAACAAACACCGACCTTCACCCGGGAGAGTGGTGCTCGCATCCCATATTCCTAAACCCAACCACATGTGTTAGTTGTTGAAGGCAAAATCCAGGGTACCTTTCACATCATAACTGGACGTGGAAAGTCCATGACCACACGTCGATGTGACGACGTCGGAGTGAGAATGTGTTGGATGCGGGGAGGGGAGGCAGATGGGTCACACATGACCGGACTGTCACCCAGGAAACTGCAATTTGTGTCCTGTTTAAAATCAAAAGTCAATGTTCATTTAATGTGTAATGTTGTGTTATTTATATGAGTTTGTTGCGCACTTCACATCACCTTATGTAACAAACATAATTATTTTAACTCAGTGTGTCACTATCGGACACAAAGCGTGACAAAGCAGTGGTATTTGACAACCTGGTAACGAGAGCGGCTTGACACTATCAGTGTTGCAGATCCTCCACTTTGAGGATGCAATTGAAATCGAAGTTAGATTACAATACATTACAGTAGATTAGATTACACTGTCCAGTCTAGTCCACAGTACATTACATTTTACTTTCACGCTATGTGTTGCAAAAAAGTGAAACTGCCCCAAAACAGCTTGGTGCTCACCAGCTTAGCACAAGATTTCAAACCAAATACTCACAAGTACAGGAGTGAAGAGGAGGAAAGGAGGGAGAACTCTTTCAAACAGCTCCATGTGTGAAAGCAGCGCCCTTGAGTTTGCAGAAAGTTTTGCATGACTCACATTCATGAGACTCTAGGTCACAAGAAAAAAATATCTGAAGCTCACCAGCTGATTGTAAACAAGAAAAAAGAAACATGTTTCTGCCACACATTTTTTTCTCTTTTCTCTAATCTTGGTTTTTTTAAGATTAAATTTGAATCTGACAGTCAAAATTTTAAACTATTCAAATGAAACCATCTGAAATAGAAACATCACTTTTTGATACAATCTGTGAGAAAAGGTTGTGAGTCAACGTTTCCTGAGAAGGGTCACAAGCCAAAACAGTTGGTGACTTTTGCCACAGATGACTAGGAGGTATGTCTGGGTTGAATTTGGAAGTTCATTAGATTTCTCCAGCCAGATTTAATTTTAGTGAAGTTTAGAAGGAGAGCAGTGGCTTCATAGGATCATCTTCCTTCTCTCTCACGTTAACAGCTGTCTCACTGGAGGCCTGAATCTGAAGCTACTTAGCCAGAAAAGTTGCGGTTTGTCTTTTCCTATTGAGGTTTAACTCAACCGGATGGTTTCTGCCTCCAAGAAATGTTTACATCAATGAAACAAAAACAGTCTGCACATTGCGCACATATGAAAACTGAGTATTATTACCTTTAAAGACAGCTGTGTAAGTTTCCCAGAGCTGAACATGCTCTTTGTCTGACATCCGTCCCTCAGTAATCTCCTCCACTGTGTGTGCGTGTGTTAGGGTCGGGCTCGCGCTGTACCGTGTTTCACCGTAAAAACAGAACCAGCTGGAGCTCGAGTGTGAGCAGTTTGCACCTGCAGCGCCATTGTTCCCATAATGAAAAGCACACTATTCCCAGTGGGAAAATTCAACGGTGTCTTTCTGCACAGAGACAAGGTTGACCCGGAAATTTACGATAGTGACAAACTCCCAGGACTAAATCATCGTTTTGATGAGGCAGCCTGGGGCTGACAGAGTCGTACGAGGTCTTCAGACACACCCTGTTTGTCTCCACTTATACTTCCCCTCCTTCCTTTCACATATGAATTTTTCTCATGAGCAGTGTTTTTCTCTTCATGAGCTCATATAAATGTGTCCCCTGTGTGCTTAAGGAACTCAAACAAGGGTCAGCCGTTAATCATTTCTGCCGCAAAGCCCCAAGAAGGTGGCAGCCTCCTTGGAGCTGAAGTAACTGGGCTGGGAGTCAGTGGTTTGAATTCCTAGCTTTGCCTGGGAAAATCTACGGAGCAGAAATGCAATAACTGTCATTGTGTTGCAGTTTGAGGAGCACACAAAACCACAAGGGAAGCCCTCAAATGCAGCCCATGAGTGCAAATTATCTGTGACAACAACAGGCTTAACTGAAACAGTTAATATGCGTAAATATGTAGAACTGATTAAATGAGAAGCAGGGAGTTTTGATAAAGAGCATGCATGCTCAGCAACCTTTTCCTGCATAAGTGAAGCTAAAGAATACCAACATCAGTGAAGGCAGGATTAGAAACTTAATGCCCCGCAGGGCCTGTGAGGAAAGTTACAGGGAATTTGGCGCATACGTTGCATTGTTAAGATCCAGTGTTTGCAGGTGGCTCATGCATTTTTCTATCCGGGGGCATTGATTTTGGAAATCCAATAGATGACCACACTCCTCGGGCTCCTCTCTCATTACCACAGTATCAGCCTTGTTTGATATTCATGGTGGAATATTATGAGAAGATAAATCGTTTAATCTTAGTTTTTATTGAACCCTGTCATCAGTGAGACACTCTCCTCCATCCTGTGGGTGTAGCTGAAGCACTTTGATAGAATGATGGATTAGAAATTAGCCTGCGAGGGAATTTAGCAAAAACACGATCGAACTCCATCCGCTTGAGTTTCACTGCACGGCTGGTGATTTATATGCAAAAAGACTTTGAATGTCCTGACATTGCACTATTCCAGAGCTTATTACAGTAGGCTATATGCTAAAAGCAGAATGCATTATTTTTTAAGCACATGTACCTTATTAAAAACCAAATTTTCCATGTCCATGGCTGTTTTGTCTCCATGAAGATTTTTTTTTAATGTTTTGCTGCCAACTTTAACGCTACGCCGTGACTGTTCTTGTCACTACGTGTCAGAGAGACCACCTGTCAGCCAAAAATGTGGATGGTACTGTAACAGCTTTTTCCTATTACGTTTTGGGCTTCTGTGGGTGGTACTCTATCCTTTACCAGCACAGCTACAGCCTCACACTCACACAGTGTTAGCAGCTTTTTCTCTGCATTGTCATCATTGCTAAATCAACACATTTACAGATGACACAGGTGTGTTCGTTGTTAATCAGCAGCCGGTACTCAGCAGCGGTAGTGGGAGAAAAAATCAGTTTATTCCCATGGAGAAGAAAAAATGGATTCCAGATTTTCATCTTTAAGTAAGCCAAGCATTTTGATGCATTTTGCCTGGGGGTTCATGTACAAACTCTAAGGGGTGCTTTAGTCCAGTTTTCTCTAAGTCTGTACAGAGTGTAGGTAGAAGAAGAAGTTGCCGAAAAATGCCAGACTCTCAGACACAACTAAAAGTTTGAGTCTTTACTAGACGAAGCAAAGTGAATATACAGATAACAGCCCAAAGACAAAGGTATTCGAAAATACCACACAGGTTTAAAGTCTAAGACAAAGCAAAAATTGTTGAATATCACTAGGAGAAAACTCAGGGAACAAAACACGAGAACACTTACAAGCACAGTGAAGATGAACTGACAGACAGAGGGAATCACACAGACTAAATACACGAGGGAAGGTTAATGAGGGACAGGTGTGACTAATCAGGGAGGGGAAGGTAATCAAACAAGCGGGGAAACACACGAGGGCACAGAGTGGAGTATCTGAAATGAGAGACAGAGGTGAGAACCAAAATAAAACAGGAAACAGCAACTAAAAAACTGGAATCAAGAAAAGATAAGCTTAATCACAGGACCATGGATGTAGTAGTACTGACCTGCAGTATAAAATATGACTGGTTTGGCTTCCATACTTCATAAAGGTCACTGTTTCACCAAAACACAGCAAGGCAGAAACAAGACTAACAGTGTGTCTCAAATCACATACTTCCATTCACGTCTATGTAGTATACTATGTGCACTATGTACTCATTGGCATAGTGCGCGAGTTTCGACAGGGTAGTGTTGTCTTAAACCAAACACGGCCGTTGTGCACTCATTGGAAATGACGGCCGCAAATTCGCTAGTTAGCAAACTAGCATTAGCATTTGTGTTATCGTTCTCTGTACCAAATCATTACAGGCTGCTAAATTAACCCAATAAACATACTGCTGGCTTATACCCGACAACAGTATAGTGGTGCGTAGCGCAAAAAACACATGTATTTGTACAATGCAGCGACGTTCACGGTCGCACAGTCCTCGGCCGCCATTTCCAGTTTGAAAAGTGGTCCCTCCCCTTCTGCCACGTAGCCAAGATGGCGACGATTGCGGGCGAGAAGTGTCCATAGTTCCACACTCAACTTCTCAACCATTTTGAGTGCACCATCCAGGTACTCATAGTGCACTGCATTCTTCCATACGTCTCAGTGTGAACGCACTCAAAATATTAAATAAGTGCAAACAGTGTTCATGTCCTGCATGAAACCAAGTGTACTTAGAGTTATTTTAAAGTATGTTGTCACCATTTTCTGTTTCCTAAACCTAACTTATGTAATCTTACATGCCTAAACCTCATCTACATTATTTGTTATTAAGTACGTAACCTTACATCAAGTATGGAATCAGATGACATCATTCATGTGGTGCTACTTCGTTAGATAAATGATGGAGGCGTGGACGCTTCAAGTCTCTGCTCTGTCAGTTTGGCTAAAGTTGTGTTGAATTTAGGCTCTTATGTCTCTTTTGCAAGTCTTGGTGGTGCTTTTTGTGGTTGGCTTTGGATGGTGGTGGCGTGTGGCTGCAAGTCAGTCATCAGGATGAGGAAATAAACTCACAAATCTGTAAAATCTCCTTCTGCCACTTATAGCTAGCTAGCTGCTAGTTAGCCAGGTCGCTGTTTTCAAATGTAAACATCAGTAAACAACGAGGAAAGATGGAGAAGAATGGACACCAGCTTATCTGGCATCCTGCACAACCTCCCTGCTGTATCAGTTTCCAACAGGATATAAGATACTGACTTTGATTCAGCAAAACTTGGCTGAATCTTGGACAGCGCCATTCAGCCAGGTGACTATTTTTCTATATTCTGATCCGACAGAGCAGAGGACAAGTTCATGGTGAATGATGACGTGTGTGATGGTGGGATGGTGAGGTGCTGTCCTGTTCCTGCTGTAGATCACTGCTATATGCTGTTGCAGCCATCTTGTTGAAGTCAGGACGTGTAGACGGTTGAATTATTCCACAACCAGAACCATTAGGCACCATGGACAATTATAAAGCAGCAGCCATCAATGTAAGAAGATGCAAAGCAGAACAAAATGACTGCTGGGATCACATTTCACTGACAAATAAATAATTAATTGAATGGCTGTTGTATGAGAATGTGTTAAAGTTTACGTGTTACCTTCTAAGTGTTATACCTTGACACAAGTGCTGACACTTGCTAATCAGCACTGAATATAAAGTACAGCTGTGGGCATCACGTCCTGCACACCTGAGTGTTTCACCTGCTTCAATTTGACCCTGGATCTTTTTTTGGAATGGCGGATGTAGAAGCTTATCACACAGATCTTCAGTCAGACCAAAACATAATGAATAATTACTTTACCAGTTTATGCTCCACAGCGTCTGACAGGTGGAACACTATGCTGGTGCTGCATGGTGTGTGATTCTTTAAGGTTATGGGAGTACCTGGTGCAAAGGGGGGTTACAGTGTTACATTTTTATCTTTCATCTCAGCTGGTCGGAGGACAGACTGCGAGGCTGCCAAATGCCTTGAGGGAGCTCTTCCAGTTCAATATTTCATCCTGATAGAGCCCAGTGGTGTGAGAGGGGTCAGCGGTGAAGAGCAATGGGAAAAACCGAAGGGAACATTCATACCTGCTGAAAAACACCGTGTCTGTGGGAGAGAAGTGCAAAAAGAGCAGGGGAAGAAGGGAAGGGAGCGCAGACAAAGAGGGTCGGGGTTACAGGGAAAAAAGAGAGAGACATTGAAAGGATGAGACGAACAAGAAGTGTCTGAGGCAGGAGGAGGGTTGGAGGGTGGAGAACATTTTCATAGAGATATGAAAACAAAGAAAGACAGTGAAAGCAAACAGAGTGCAATGTTCGACCTTCCTCACAACACATCCATTTGGCCCTTGCAGCTCCTCCCGACCTTCATTTTGTGGTTCTGTTCAACTCCCATCACTAAGCAAGAAAAAATAATGATAATGAGACATGTTATGATCTATTTCACATTGTTCCTGGCTCCCCATTATTCTGTGTCAACTAATGAATACATAGACTCACTACTTTTTAGCAAAATGCAAAATACACTTACCTGTTGGAGTGTTTGCACAAGAGAGATCTATTAGTCTGAGAAGCATCCACCTGCAGGAAAAAAGCAAATAAACACATATAATTACTGTATCAAGTGGAAGCAGACTTTTCCCCAAAGTTTGACAACGATCAAATAAATCGTTAGTAAGTCAGTTAAAACTGCTAAAATATGAAAGAAGGGTTTGAAGACGGAGAACAGATTTTATGAATATCATTCAAAGCACAGACAGTGTGAATTTTCCTATCCAGTGAAGCGCTCAACAATGAAATCTCTCGCTTCTGCCTTCCTATCTATCAGTCTTTCCTTCTTTATGTGTGTGTGTGTGTGTCTGTTGGAGTCATTACACCCATTATACTGCACATAATTGCACCCTTTAGAATACGACTTCCGGATAAATATAGCGCCCAGAATGCTGTAAGCTAATTCTCCATGTCATTTATACACTTTATCAATGCATTCATCTTTCAAATGAGTGGCACCTGCACAAAATTGGCCCACGTATTCATACGCGTATGGTAAGGAGCTCTGAAGCAGACAAAATGAGTTTAAGGTTGGTGCGTTGGTGAAAAAGAAGCTTTTCATTTGTTTTATTTTACTACAGTTTATTTTACAGTTATCTATTTTCTCCATGTAACATTTCCTCTTCGTCAGTGTGCTTTATAATGAAATGTTCATGCATGTCCAGAGTGCTTACAAATTGTTCCGGGATGGTGAAGGCAAGACCTACTCTGTTTTACTCAGCTTCTGATTGGCTTGCCCTGACATTCTTACCCTATCCTTAACCAATCTCACTCTTCCTGCATAAACCTAACCAACCCAACAAACAGGTGCAAGCAACCCAGCCCAGGTGCCAGAAGAAAATGCTGACATTGTATGTTTTTGTAAAGCACAAATACTGGTCCTGTTGTAAATGCTGCCGTGAGAACACAACCAAAGCAAGACAACAGTAGGTCTGAAAGCACCCGTAGAGACTGAAATGCCAAGCTGCTCTTGATTGTTCAGAATTTCCATGTGGGAAAAATCCAGGAAGTAAAGCAAATGCTGAAGAAGAGAACACTTGCAAGATAAATGTGACGCTTTCTAATGTCACAATGGAGGGACAACTACACAGGTTGATTTTAGCGCTGCTCATTGTGGACTATATTGCTGTCATTGTTCATTTTAGTCAAACCATACAGTTTGAAAACGAGGCGCGGCTCCTGCAGTACAGGAGGAGGTGCACATTAATAATCCTCCAGGACTGCCCAACTTTACAGCAAAAATAAACATGTTCACAGCCTGGTACAAAGAACGCTTTTAGTCTTTATAGCTAATTTCAACATTTATGACAACTGAACAGGTGGGGATTTTTTTTATAACTCACCTGTTTACGTTTTACAAAGGCTTGAAGTTCATATTTAAGGGCAGGGCCACTTAGGTGACAGGCTGTCTGCAAAGCATTGCTAAAGTCTGTGAGTCAGATTCACAGCTCGCTCCTCCACAGCTCCAACCTCTCGTCCAAATAAGGTCACTTCTGGCACCAAAAAAAACGGTTAGAAAGGTTAGTTAGTCCTACGGTGAGGTGAGTGTTCTCACCGTGTGTTCTACCCTGTTGTTTGTTCTGGTCTTCACACAATGCGGCATCAATGGAGCCATTTTTCTTGCACTCTATATTCACACTTTTTCCTTTGTACTTCAACTGCTCCTCAACAATTTCCCTCGGGGTGAATAAAGCTCTATCTTATTTCTTATTGGTTATATTTTTGACCGTTTGGGGACTCTGTAGTATCTGCTATGACATTATTACACAGTGGCTCTGTGGTTTAATATTGTTTTTTTTCTTCTTCTTTTCAAACCTCCATTGCTTTTTTCTACCTCCCTGGGTTAATATTTTGCCGGTCACTCCTGTATCATAATGTCCTGTGTTTCTCGCTCATTATAAGCCAATGAAATCCCCCCTCGGATTTGACTTGCTAATTCCTGAAGTCCTTCCCGTGTGGCAACAATCTACGACATCGGCTGATGATGAACTAACGGACTGGGTCAGGCGGCGGAGGTAATTGGGAGACACATAGGAGGGAGGATTACATTTGACAGGTCATTCATCCCACTTTGGTTAATAGCAAGGCTGGCGGCCGTGAATGGAGCATTTAGACCTCACCAGTGGAGCCCTCATTGACCAGTCATTCTCTTCTCTATATGTATTTTAATAGATATGAATGTATATTTTAAACACCTCGTTGCTGTTACAGCATAGATTCCTCAGTGCCTCTGGAGCACGAACAGAGAACACCCAGTATAAACACTACATGCCTCAGTCATGCACACATGTCACCTATAGCCTACGTTGTGTATAATAGATCAAAACACAGGGGTCTGTTGGACAGGTATGTGGCAACCAGTAAATATAGCACATATATTCTGTGTATCCAGGCTGTACACACTTACTCTGACATGTATGACATATACCTTAGGATATCATTATAAGGCCTGCAGCTTTGCCATGGCTGCAAATAAATCCCTTGTTATTGAAAATGCGTATGTGCAGTTGGTTTTGTTGTTGTTTGGGCTCAGTATTTTCTGGGTGCTTCTTTTTTTAAGTGCTTATTTTGAAAGATTTTTCAAATGTGAAAATTGGAGGTTTTAATGTTACATCAGCTGATTTCCTCATCCAAATTTTCTCCTTTCTGTCTCTGACTGGAAGCATAGAGGCAAGAGGATTTTGTTTTCTATAAACCGTGTGACAATGCCGTATTCTATCAGAAAACAACTTTTTTTTTTTGACGTGTGGATATAAAATCCAGGTGAAATTCAGTTTGAACCTATCTGTAAACTCAGAACAGCAGTGGTTAGAAGTGAAATCTAGTGTTACCCAATCTGGCTGCTCAAACAGGAAGCTGAAGTTGGCCTGTGGGTTTCTGAAAATAAGTTGAGCTAGAATTGTCAAATCTCATTTGTTGAAAACCCTAAAACAACCTCTTGTGGTCAAATAAATACTGATGTTGTCTATAACCTCTTTTGAGAGGAGATCAGGGTGGATATTTGGGTTATGACGTATGAGAATTTGACACTTTTCCCAAAGATCTGCCTGAAAGACGCAGAGTCACTTGTGGAGCAACATTTCATCCACCATAAATCCAACCACAAGCTTCATCACTTCTTTCCTGCAGCTGTCCACCAGTAAATCCAGTTTTGGTTGTTTAGCGCTAAAGCCGACCTCAGAGCTCACCTTTGGTGAGGTATATTTCCTGGATCTTCATGTTGTTGTGCCGTTGGTTGTGGTAACTGTTTCAGACCAGAGGTTTTATTTTGCATTGGAAGGAGTTTTAGTACCACTACCTGCAACCATTATGTTCTTGTCATCGTTCGTCTGACAGAATCAATGGGAACGGGAATATTTCCAGCAACTAAGCTACTCAGTCTTCAAAACTAGCTTGCTGCTTTGTGACGTGCCTGGTAATATACTGCCCAACACTGACGGGCAGGAGCTTGATATTGCAGCTCCACTTCCTGATCTCTACTGCGCAGACTCTGGCTCCAAAAGTGCAAGATGGCAGGGCCTGTATTTGGGATATTTTGGCTTCATTTTTGCACAGTGGGAGGACGTGCTGACATGTCGTCCATCTTTATGTACAGTCTATAGTTTTGACTAAGGTGGAAAATAACACATTGTTGCCTTTTAGTTTATATTCACACTGATATTTTTCAAACATGACATCACACACAGTGACAGATAACTGACTGACTGTCATCCTGCATCGTCAAGACTCATCAGCGTCTGATGGCTGACAGCAGGTAGTGCTGCAGTTTCAGGCTTCTAATGTGCATTTTTATGGTGTCACAAAGAGCTCACCAAGTAATTACTGGTTATGATCATTATTAGTAATATTAGACTGCAAATCGACTGCATGTTATGAATAATGAAAACGAGGCTTCTTGCACAGCAGTAATCTGCAGGGTATGACTGTGGTATCTTTCTGTCACGCACTTTTTAATGGACTTAATGAACTGAAGTGCACGGAGTATGATACAAGCACAACAGAGCGCAGTTTTAACTGACTGATGAGGGGAATCTCTGTGTTGTTACCATGGTTACAAAAATGATTTACATAAATATATACATAGCTTATACGGATCATTTGTAAGACCTTTAAATGAACAGTTCACTATCAGCAGATGAATTCAGCAGTTTTTGAAAACATGCTAAATCACACATATATCCAGTGGTGCCCCAGAAGGTGGCGATGGAGGACGTGGCTCCCCTGATGGCCCACTGGCAGAAATCACTGGAGGCAGATATTACTGTCTGTAAGAGGCTGTGGTGCGTTCATTTTTTCAGGTGGGTAGTTGTAGCTTGTGAAACTTGACAATCTAAGGCATCCGTTGACACCAACCCCGTCAGCATAGCTCCAAAGTTAGGCTAAACTCTTGCTTTTTGCCTCAGCAGCCGTAAGTTTGTTTGTGAGTGAAAGCAAACTTGTTAGACCCAGCACAATGAATGATTAACTTTCACTATCACTGCGTCCGGCGTTCTGCTGCTCCGTCCCTGCCACAGTGCTACAGGAGTGAGGTGCTTTGTATATTTGGTCCATATATTCAAACATCGCTCCCTGTTAACGCTGACTTTTTGCAAAGAAACCAAGAGGAGAGTTTTGGTGTTTGTCATCCTGCATCATCAGGACCCACATGGGGAAATCAAAGTCTGGTGACCAACAAACGTTTATGCAACAGCACTTTAATGCTTCTAAAGTGTTTATGTTCTTTGATTTCACAAGGTGCTTATTCAAAAATAAGTGATTGTAAGCATTATTAGTAGACTATTATTAGACTGCAAATCAATGGCATGTTATGAATAATGACTAACATAGGGACACGATGAAAAGACGACTTTTTCAATGGACTTGATGATCGGACAAAGTGTATGGAGCTGGATACAATGATGGCAGTTTTAACAGCTTTGTAATCAGAGAAAATACCCACACTGACATGTATATGTGTTACCATGGTTACATAGCCTGGAAATCCAGACTCAAATCTAGAAAGATACATGTTGTTACATGTATGACGTGACCTTTATCAGGATCAGTTATGAGATTGCAGACAGATTTCACAATCAGCAGATGGATTTATTTTTGGTCTAGCTGTTGAAATCCTGCTGAAGTCACATATCTGCTGTCATAAAATCCTGCGGTTGGGTCGTTTTCTTTCACAAATGAACCGCACCAGAGTCCATTTGGAAGCGGACTGACACCCAACTTTTCTAGTGGTCTCGGTTCGGTTGTTTGGTCTGCACCAGGGTTCAATCGAGAGAAAGCATGTCAATCATAAACATAGACACAATACATCCAAAAACACCGTCATGTCAGTTTTGGAATATTATGAACCTTTCATATCCCCCAAAAAAGAGTGGGTTTGAAAACCAGAATCACTGCCTACAGTTCACAGAGGGCCGAGTTACACCTCCAGGAATCTTCCAAGCCCCAATCTGTAATTTGTGTGACCACATAAATTATGTATTTACATGCATAATGAAGAGGTTTGAGTTATAATGTTGATGGAAGACCACCATTTTGTGTGTTGCTTATTAGATGATTAACCAAACACACCAGTTTTACTGCTTAACTGATGTAAACAAACCATAATAGCATCAATAATTAATAACTTAGAGATTGTTATTGTCCACAGTTGTTTTTGAGTAAAAAGGAGTTTGTGGGTTTCCTACCTCGTACATGATGCACGATAATTAACACACGTTCAGGCAGCAAAAATGCAACTAACTGCTCCTTCAGAGTGATAGTAATCTCCTCAGAAAACGCTCAGACAGCCGAATTAAACCCAAATGTCACGTAATTGATTATTTGATCCTCTGTGCTGTATTTTAATGCCAGCTTGTTTGTTGGACACTAACTCTTTTTGTCACACACAAGCCCATATCAGGGACGGCTGGCATACGAAGCCTCCTGCAACCACAATAGATAGCACTCAGTGTGTGTTTTTGTCCCCTTTATCAGTCGTCGGCTGTAAAAGTCAGCCCGTCTCGACCGCCATCTCAGCTCATCACTGTCTTGTCCTGTCACATTATCCGGCAGCGCTGAGTAGGGGAGCGTCAGCGGCGGCTGCTGTGCTGAACTTTGAGGCGGACAGGCCTTCTGTGGGCTGTCAGATAGTATCCGGCAAATGACCTGCTTATTCTCCCTCTCTGTCGACACGCTGCCGACGTCTCCGCTGACAGAGACACGTCAGAGTGAATCAGAGGCAGACAGACGAATGAAAGGAGACACCCACAGAGAGGAAAGATATACTTATATCGTTACGATACCTTATTACATTTTCTCAGAATGCTAACAAAAGAATGAAGCTTTAAAATCTGGATTTGGATTCAACTTTATTGTCAAATCCATCTGAAATTTTGATAGAGAGAACATGACAGGAGGATAGAAAAATGAAATGTGATAAAAGCACAAGATCAACAGGAATTTAAAGCAGAAAGCTATTTAAAGCTGCATTATGCAATGTTTTTACATTAAAATAAATAAGCTACATCTCACATTACTGACTGTGTGACTCTGTGTGTAAGATCCTAAACCCTCCATGTTTACCTGAAAGCGCTTTCTTTGACAATGTTAAGGATGTTTATGCGAGTACAAGACCTGTTCAAAGACACTGCAAACATTTCGCTTTCTTTAATTGCAGATTGGCTGTGTTCGCCATCTGCTCTCTGATCGTCTGTGGCGGCTTTACGGTTACCTCCGCCTCAGGCGAGAGGCTGTTTTGAGGCAGACAGCTCATCAGGATGATTGACAAGTGTTAGTGCTGGAACTCAACCAACTGAGGAAAAATTGCATATTAGAGCTTTAGGAAGTGATTTGAAAGATGACACTGAATTTATCGTGCGCTGTATGCTGCTGCAGGCTTAGAAATGGGCATGTGTGATACGCTGCGTGTGTGTGTGTGGGGGTGTTTGTAGTTCATGCGTTATGTGTGTCGCGGTACATTTGCTCCAGAGACATTTCCGTCCCTGGCAGGCGTGGCCCATGTGGAGTGTGTGGCTCAGTGGGTGGCTGATGGGAGCAGGAGCTCGGGGAATAACATGTCCCTGGCACTGCAGCTGCTCTCTGCAGACGAGGCCCTGAACACATCATGTTTCAGTGCAGGGAGAGAGTGATGGGGGGGTTTCTTAAAAAGATACACGGAAAAAAAGATGCACAGGAGGTGGGGGAATTTCGGCACTGAATTGTGGGTAAATTAGCCGCCAAGAATAGCTCAGTGGAATAAATTCAGACGGAGAACTTTCAATCCCATTTTCAACACTTAATACCCAGTGATTAATGATATTGCCACATATTTAAATCTCGCCTGATCACTTTGCAGGACTTGTGCCATTTCTTGTGGCCTCATCACCACAGATTCATTTCACAGCATCTGCACCACAGTGAAGGAGAAATAACATGTTTCTAGCCCAGTGCGTGTTTCTAGTAAGAGGTCATCCATTCTCTCGTGGCCCAGATGTTTTTAACTGGCGTTAGCTTTCCAGAGCTCAGGCCCCAGTTTCCCAGCAGGCTGCAGTGCGTCTGGTTCTCTGCTGTAGTGTTTTCCTCCTGCCAGCGAGCCTTGCCAACTCCATGTGTCATTCTCTTCTCCCTTCCCAAAAAACTTGGGTGAGATTTACAGTACAAAGGTAGACTGTTGCATAACACTTTTTTTTCTCTCTCCAATTTAGCAACAAAGTGTGTCAGGGCAAAGGCAGAGGAGAGTCTCCGCTCTGGTAACGTGGTGCAGAGTTTTCAGGGTGAAAAGCTACACATTTCACTGTATATCATCACATGCATTTCAACTGAGAGAGTGGGTGTTGTTTGCTTCTACCTCTGTGACATTGCCTACGCACATTTAACGCGGTGTGTTTTGTAATGCTGACTGTGCGTAGCATTGCAATCAAAAGAACAAAAGAACAGATGTCATTGATATGACAGTGATGTGAACTCATAGCAGCTGGTCACCTCTGATATTCTGGAGGCTCCTTCCTGATGTCAGCGACTCTAAAATGCTGTGCTGTATATTTTAAACGTTTCATTTCTCTGAGTCATTTTCAATAAATGTATTCTCCATTAAAAGCAGATAATGCATCTCCCCCCCCCCCCCCACCCCACCCACCCAACTGTTAAGTAGGTGTATTAGATCATACTACCTTTGAATACTGCTGTAAAAGCTTTTATTGTCTCTGGACAGTCGTGAGCCATACACTCCAGGATAACTGCAATTTTTCACTTAAGTGTAACAATTCTTAACATAAGAGGACGTGACCTTGCCACAGTTTGCTCTCGCTGTGTTTTTCATCAGACCTTGATAGCATGTATGCCATCACTGAATTTTATTTTCTGATATATCACAATGGAGCAAAACCAAGGATATGTTTCTGCTTTCAAGCTGCAGCACTAATTTAGTGGCCACTCACGGGCAGTGGAACATGCTAGAAACACATTAATGTTATTTTTCACCTGATAAGATGACGGTTAGCAAACATTCCGGTCCCAAATCTGAAGTCGCCGTAATCTGGTGCTTCTGCAGTGACTTGGGGCATCAGAGACCAATGAAAAAAAGGTGTCCTTTTACTTTGCCATGATACGCATCCGGATGCCATTAAAGTTTTATGGTGTCCGACAGCATCAGGGGAAACGCAGCGGAACAAGGACAAAAGTTAAGGTGGCAAAAGTCCGACCTGAGACAGTGGTGTTTGTATCCTGTAAGATTCTAAAACCAAACCCTGTTTTTTTTCCCTAAATCCAACCATTTGCGTTCATTGTTGAAGGGAAATTTGCAGTATTATACTGACGTAGTGCATTTATTTTGACGGAGACTTAAATTTCCTGTGAAATCAGAAGTGTATTTTGAAAGAAGACAATGCATGTAACAGGCAGAAATTGACACAGTGTCCCAGAAGGTCTACAACCAACACACCCAGGGTACCTTGCACGTCGTATGTGGACGCGGAAAGCCAATGACCACACGTCAATATATGAGGTCGGAGTGAGAACGTGTTGCCAGCAGATACGATGTCACATTAGCATACATTTGGATTTTTGTTTCTAGGGATGTAATGAACATTAAACACAAAATTCACTGTACTTGTAGCTCGGTTTTGGTCTCCACCACCTCCTGAGTGAAATATCTAGCTCTTTAGTTGCTAAATGCTCCACTATGTTCATCGGCCAGTTGATAACTGCGTCAGTTTGCCATTTGGTGCAGAGCAGGTGGTGTGCATTGGTTTTATCAGAGCTTTTGTAGCACTTTACTTTAAAGGAAAATGTGGGGTCTGCATTTAACAACAGCAAAACTATATCAAAACATCGGTTTACAAATTCTCACACTCAACTCAACTCGTGTAGTATAATCCAAGTCTCATTTATCCAGTCGTATCCTCAGTACTTCTCAAACAAACAGCCCTTTCTAACCGGGGAACTGAAAATGAAAGTATAACTAATATAACTACATTTATCAAGAATTTTTGGGAGGCATGTGAGAAAAACAAAGCTGTCTTACATAAGTTCAGCAAAACAGGAGATGAGTTATTGATATACAAACGGTCATTTGTGGGGTGAAGTATGCCTTTAACCCAACCATTTAGCATTTGCAATCAGAGATAAGAATGTTTTAGCTGTTTATCAAAGTACTGTCAACAATTTGATCTGCCTGCTGCTGCTGGAAACCTGAAAATTATTCACTTAACAAAAGCAGTGAGAGTCAATTAAAATCAAAACAGTGAAGTTATGATCAGAAAGAGCAAAACATTGAGCTGAAAGGTGCTAAAGAGCTTTGTAGAGCTGCAAGAACCTGTCAGGTGATAATCCTCAGATATGACAGTACAAATTTGATCCATTGTTAATATTGTTTAGTGTAGCTTTAATAAATTGAACCTTTTTATTTCTAATATCTCCAACAACACCCTGGATGTGTTTTTAGGGATGAATAAGCTCAAAGCAGGATTATGTAGCATCTGTCCTGGTTTTGGCAGTTTGATTTGAAAACCACATATAATCTCCCCGCAGACCAGCACCTTGTTTGGGGTTACATATTATCAGTGTCAACACAGACTGTGGAGACATTTCCTATCAGAAATATAAATGCGTTGCGGTGCTGAAACACAATGCCATTCCTCTGAAAGCGTTTTATGTTGAGTGCCACAGTGGATCCTAAGTGTCTGAAAACACCCACCAAGGACTACTTTGTGATACTGAGCATTGTCTGTGAACAGAGGCACTGTGAGTGATTCATGTGAGACTCCCTCTCTTTGCTGACAGCTCAATTGCTGTAATTGTTTTGCTGTGAGAGGAACATTTTATTGAAGCATGATTTTGATTATAAAACCAAGTGTATTCATTCCGCCCGAAATTATTGACTGGATCACATCTGCGAAAATGGAACCATTTAAAATATTAGTTACAACTCACTTTATTTAAGACACATGGTACGTGGAAGAAAATAGATACACGATTAAAGACAGGAAGAAAAATCTGCAGTATTTAGTGTACAGTTCAGTACTTAAATAGATACTCACAGAGTTGATTGTTCACTCTAAGAGCATCTCCACTCAGGCAGCACTACTTCACTGGCCGTACAAATCCTTTTTATCTTTTAATTGCACCTTTTTTGGCATTAAATCTGATGCTTGAATCTAATGTCTCCGTCCAAAGGCACCAGTATACTTCATCAGAACTGCTTGTCAGGTGGTTGAACAGCTTCAGAAACCCCCCCTACCCGCACACACACCCTTCTGTCTTTAGAATTGAAAGGGTGGCATCTGAAACTGACAATCTTACATTCACACCAACTTCACGCAGCAATTGTCCAGCTTTAAGTGCAGGTTGAAGTTGTCTCTCAAGATGCAGACACTTTAGTCCGAAGCAATGTACAAATGAGGTGCAGTCCAAGCCTCAGCAGATCAAGGAAGCCTTAGAAAATAGGTGCCTCAACACTGAGCGCTACAATCCACAAGTGCCACGAGGTTTGCAGGTCCACGAAGAAGCTGATTATTCTCTGCCGATCAAAAATGTAGCTGTCTGGACTGCAGTGAGGGGATGCTGTATATTACCTAATGCCGTCAGCTTTTCGATATATGGAACCTTATTTTCACAACTATTCTATTCACTGTTAATTCCCCAACTTGAGAGACTTCCTAAAATGTGTGCTGCTATTCCCATATTTAAGCAATTATTACACCTTATGCCTCTCTCTGACAGCTGCCTTTTTCCCCTTGTAAAATCTGTCTCTATTTGAGTCTGCTTTGAGCCTGATATTTGCCTTGCTTGATATCACAAATAATTGTCTAGACGTTACACTCAGTTTCCATCTTTAGTCTAACACTGCTTCTGCTCTTACCGATTTCTGTGGGGGAGAGGGATTTGCTGACAGGAGTAAAGAAGAAAGTAGTATAAGGAGCGAAAGTCCACTTAAGGAGGCAGGTTGGGATGGTGGATGGGTCAAACAAACAGGTTCGGAACCATGTGAAACCAAGTGGACTTTGAGTTGTTTAATGGCATGTCGTCACCATTTTTTTTTTCTTAAACCACAGTAACTTTACAGTGAAGTCAATTTTTTTCCTCTTTTAGCTACATAACTTCACGTTGAATAGGTAACATCATTTGCAGGGTGCTAATTTGTTAGATATCCTACAACTCTTAGTTCAAGGATATGATGCATAGCCATGCCGACATGCTGGTTTTGCCAGGGTTTTAAGATCGGAGCAGAGCGAACTAAAAACAGACAAGAATGTTGGGGGATATTGAGAAGATATGTTGATTTAGAACAGCCTTGATGGCAGTGTCTATCTTGTCTATGCACTGTTGATATTACTCCTCACTGGTACTAACCTGGAAATCCAGAGTTCTCGTGAGAGCGCAATTTGAATTTGCTCAGCGAGTCACTCTGGCAATCAGTAATGATGCTCATTACTCATGCTGTTGGAGCCGAGCTGCACCAATCACATCGGTGTATCTGATAGATATCTGATAGAGGCGAGCTAAACAGGTGACGACAGTGCTGCGACGACGAAGTCCAGAATCAGTCAGTAAACAGATGGCTACAGATGAACACCAGTTGTTTGAAATGGCTTTGGCCGCTACAATGAACGAGTTAGACTTGGCTTTTTCTCTAAAAGAGGAACAGAAGACGGCGCTCGAGTCTTTCCTTTGCAAGAAGGACATTTTTGCTGTTTTGCCGACTAGATACGGCAAGAGTCTAATCTACCAGTTAGCTCCGCTGGTGGCGCTCTGGATACGTCACCCCGTGTATTGTTCTGATTGGTTGTAGTTGCGTGCAGTGATATTTACAAATGCATGCTTGGTGCCGCCCCTTGAGTTGGGCCATTTGCATTATTCATAGCCAGACCCTAAATCTTTCTAGATTTGGGTCTGGATTTCCAGGCTTCATTTGTACTGGTGCACAGCTTAAAAACGCCTGACAACAGCTTGACCATGAAGTGACAATGCGTGACAATGGCACTAAGTCCTTCCATGGCAGTCATTGGATCGATAGCACCAAGAAACCTGTGTTTCAGGTCATGATGCCAGACAAATCAGTCAACTTGAGTGGAGATAACGGGTTCAAAGTTCTGGACCCAGGTAATGCCTGAACTGCTTCTCAGCTGGTCTTTGACAAACTGTTTCCAACCCAGTCTCACTCCCAACTCCTCAAATATTGATGCTTGGTCAGTGGCCCTGGATGTCAGATACAAATGCACCATGGTACCTTTTAGCAGTCAGTATAAGATGCACCTGGTGGCTGCATTTCTTGATGCTTCAAGCAAATGCTGTAGTAAGACTGCAGAAAGTCTGCATGGGGCAAATTTCGGACTTTCACCTGGGAAAGTGCTGTTTGTGTACTGTGTTAAACCAAAGTCAACTGACTTATTGAAATCACAATGAGTATGTTAGTATATATATATATATATATATATATATATATATATCATACTATTCTAGTGATGTATGCTTTGTTAGTCACATGACAACTAGGGCTGCAACTAACAATTATTTTCATTGTCGACTAATCTATTGATTATTTCTTCGCTTAGTCGACTAATCATTTTATCGAAAAATGTGTTAAAATGTTGAAAAATGTCGGTCTGTCTCTCCCAAACCCTAAAATTATGTCATCTAGTGTCTTGTTTCGTACTCACTCAATAAGAGTATTTTGGGGTACTTTTTATAATACTTTTCTATGAAAAATGACTCAAAGTAATTAGTTGATTACTAAAATAGTCACCGATTATTATCGATTAGTCGACTAATCGTTGCAGCCCTAATGACGACCCTACTACTTATTCTAAATCAAACCATGATGGGTTTTTTAGCGACTGAGCACTGCTATTTGATGAGTTCAGAGTGAGAATGTGTTGCTGCTTCTGCTTCTGTCTAAACCTGAACCCATCTCCTCCGTTCGAACCAGCTTTTGCATTTTATTCAGTGCCTTTTTCTTCCGGACATTCTGAGCCTAAAACTACTTTCCAGCCTTTGTATGTGCCAGTTAGTCCAAACCTGCATCTGTCCCTCTCTCAGAGTCTGCGCCCCCTTCAGACCCACGTCATGTTCCCTTACCAGTTTGAGCTTCTCCTTCTCTTTAAGAGTCTGTATCTGTTCAGCCTGCCTTTTCCAGTTTGTCTCCGTCAGGCTTCTCTGCCCGGTTCTTTTTCCCCCTGCTCTCTGCCTCAGTCTCTTATTTCTCTGGACCCGGTCCTCCACCATCCGTCCCTCCAAGCCAGGTCATCCCTTGTCCAAGTTCTTGGTGGCACCCTGACCACCCTGTAGGGATGTTGGAAGCCATTCGTAGAGCAGGCCTTCTGTCATGACGATGTCTGCACTGCCTGCCTCTTTAGTCACTTCCTTCTCTTTCTCCAACTGTGTCTTTCCTGGAATTTTCCATTCAATGTTCCATTCCTCTAGTTGGCCTCAGTGCGTTTACCTCCTCCTGAGATCACCTGACCCCGTCACCTGCGTACCCAGCTGCTCCTCATTCAGCCTGTCACAGTGTAAATACAAAGCCAGTCTTAGCCAGATTGTCTATTTTGCCAAGCTGCTGCAGCATTCCAGCCATCACTGTCACCTGCACCTGATTACTCCCCTTCCTGCCTCAGGCTCTCAGGAATTGTTTGCCTGCTTTTGCTGCCAGTGTGGGTGACAATCAAAATATCGGAATACCTTTCAGTAAAGACCAGTGCCAACACCAATTACTCGAGAGTGATCAAAGACTTGAATCGACTTTTCTCAGTGTAAACAAGAGCTAAACATCATTAGCTTAATAAAAAATAGGATTTGTTGGAAGGCTACTGCATTGCATTAGACTGCACAGGTGTATATAACAAACTTATATCTGTGATTATTTGATGAGAAGGAAGTCCATTCAAAGCAAGTTTTTTGTATTTAAAGGTAGGGCTGCCCTGACTAAGAATTTTCCAAGGCGTCATTTAGGGCCATTAGTCGACTAGTCGCCCACATGTTTTACGATATATTAATGTAATGATTAAATGATATATTTTGGTGGTTTGAGTTGAAGGTGTGAGAAAGAATAGTATCAGTAACATTATTAACACTGTGCTACATTACAGAGAAATACAAAACCGTACTAATGAACCTTCATTAATATAGGCCTATATTTTATCTCCAAGTGCACGTCACACACTGAGCGAGCCGCCTGTTAATGACGCTGTGGGCTAATGGGCATGTAGCTACTTCCATGTTTCAGATGATACGTCATGTTTGTAGTCGACCAATGAAGATGAGTTTACATATCACCTTGGGTTCGTCCTTCACCTTCACAAAATGATCCCACACTTTGGATTTCCTGCCCGACATGTTATTATATTATAGCCTGTGGAATAACCGCAGGTACCAGCCCTGGAAATTAGGAGCTGTACACGTGCCGCGTCTTTAACCACCTGGGAAATGGTCAGGCTCTAGGTGCTGCTCTTGTGCCTTTTCTGTGCCAGCTTTCAAGAGCACAGCAGCAGGTTGCGTCTGAGGTTCCTAAGCGACCATAACTGAAATCCTAAGCGCAGAGCTGATCTTCTTCCAGGAGCTGTTTATAAGTGTGTAGGCCTATCATCTGTCGGACAGATGTAAAGCTCTGGGTGTATGGAGCTACATTAGGGTCAAAAGTTTTGTAGTTGAAAAAATAAAATTTGAAACTGAAAATTCATGTTTTGATCTTGAATTTTGAAAATACAACAATGTATTAAAAACAAAAATAAGTGTATGGTTAAATATAATTTTGATTCACTTTGGTAATTCTTTTGAATAAATAATTTATTTTCACTTTTCACTTCCATATATATTTTAACATTTGAGGTCAAATCTTTTTTTCAGTTTCAAATCTTTTTTTTTAGTTTCAGACTTTTGGGTGTGGAGTCATGAGTGACAGTGCCTTCAGGGAACGCAGGAACTAAAAAAGTTCAGATTCAGCACTTATATACACCATATTCATATGATTGGCAGTGTAAAAATTGATGCCAGTGACAAAATTCCATTTAGAAATCTGTTTTAGACAGTACTGAGCACCAATTATGGTATAAGAGCGATAAATTATGACAGATTATGCTGTCGGCTGTGACTGGTTTGTAACGTGACTCCTGTCTGACTGCAGAGCGTGGCTTCTTCCTGTGTCTGTCCTTTCAAATTAAATTCCCACATGGTCCAGCCATATAGATTCTGATATATTTTGATGAGGTGCAGCTCCTGATAGGGTTTCATGTTTGCTGGGTTTTTTGTTGGTTTGTTATGTTTTTTGTTTGCGACAAAGCAACCAATGAAACCTTGCAGACTGATAACCTTTCTGGTCGCGTAGCGTTTTGACGACTATTAAAGGTTTATTAGGTAGAACGTGAAGGTGAGGCAAATTTCTGTCAATTCAAATATTAAAAAGATAGATGAATAATTAAAAATCAAATTAAAATCAACAACAAACGATAACGATCTTTAAAAACTGAAATAATCAGGATTTATGATTGTCATTTCAGTCAACAAGACTGATGTATCACATTAATAAATAGAGAAAAGGAAAAAACATTCATGTATAAGCTGATTACTGTATAGTTCTATTTAGTCAGTACCAGTAGTTTTCCACTTCTGTTCCAGAGGTGAATATCTCGGGAAACTTTTTTTTTTTACCTCTCCAAACAAATACACTTGAAATCCCAAATAATGAAACCAGCCTCAGTTCAGCCAAACAGCGTCCACAGAAAGCGACAGTATAACATCACTGTGCCTACCTTCTGCAGCACAATTGTCAAGGTGGATTAATCCTCCCACACACTGCCGGCACCTTTCTGCCTTCTGCAGCCAAGTGGTGCCTATTGAGACACTTCCTCTGCGAGGCAGATGTGTTTGTTCATTCCCCAAAGCCCTGTCACCACACAGAGGGAGGCAGATACCAACCAGACAAGCAGCGTGCAGCCATGCAGTCGCATGCCCACTCCCAGTTAGTCCTGAAGATATAAATGTATGTGCTGGTTGTGTGGCTGAGGTTTACCTGAGGTTTTTCTGTTATGTTGCTGCTGCTGTTTTCTGTTTCTGTATGTGAATCATCTCAGGTTAATTTACAATAATTAGGCAATGGTTCATTATTTCCCAAGCAATGTGCCTCATTTTTTTGCTTGTATGTGTGTTCACATTCAACAAACTCTCTGTACTGCACAAGAGTAAATTGCTTGGTTCTCATTCATGGGCAAGTTTCATTAGAATAAATGTTACCCAAGACAGAAAAAGAAGAATTTCACGCTGTAGAGTTTCCTGTCCTGCTGTCAGAAATCATCAGACAAAAGCATAACAAATTTTGCAGTGTCAGTGGTTGTATCAGGAGACCGCAAACACATTATTAATACAGTGGAAAACAATTTGTCATCAGCGCAGTGTGCTGCATTTTGACAGAAATAAAAAGGAGCGCTGGAAAAGTAAAACGGTCCAGGCTTAAATGGGAGACAGAGACATGGCAGTCAGGAGATGGACAAGAGAATATTACACATGAAAAAAGATGATGTTACACTGGGATCACTGTTCGTGGTAAATAAATTGCCAAATATACCAATAAAATCATACCAAGTGAAAAAGAAAATGAACATTATCATACCTGTCAGTGAACTGAAAGCTGTGATGATGACAATATCATGAAGAGAATATTTCTTTTGCATAAACTCCATGCTTTGCTTCAGTCAGTTTGTTTCTGGAACACATTTAATCTCCAAATTTACTCAGATTAAAGATCTTTTCAGATCAAATGTGAGTAATGCATGCCAAATAATCTCTCTTGCGGGTGAAAGTCTATGTTTGTTGGACACATCCACCACCCCTACCACCCACCTGTATTGACTTTCGCTGCCTTAGTTTTCCCCCTGATGCCGCCAAAAAGCATTAAACTATAACAGCGACTGGCCACATATCATGCCAACATTGAAGGACGGTTTTTTGGTCAGTGTCTGACGCCGCAAGTCACTACCCAAGCGCCAGATTGCATCGACACTGAAGTGAGACAGGGTTGTTTTCTCGGATGTCATTGTCATAACTCTCCTCAAACTGTCACATAACAATATGGACATTGATCTGACAAAACAATGTCCTCTTTGACAAATAAAGATTTGAAAGATAATGACTGTCAGGAGAGCGTCTGAGAAAGAATAGCAGCTGAACTTGCTTGTGATGGTAGGTAGTCGACAAAGAGGGAAAAACATACTTCGTTGTCATGGTTATGTATCACTTGTCATTTCTTAGCACATTAGCAGACATTATGCTGTTGACACTGCATGTGTCATAAAGTGCATGTAGCTGCTGTGTAAGACAGTGTTTCCAAACTGGTGGGTCGCAGTCCAAAAGTGGGTTGTGTGTTTATTCTGAACGGACCGCAAGAGTTTTTATTTTGAAGTGCTGTTTTCCTACTGTAGAGTGAGTGCCCAGCGGACAGCTACTTGACAGAGACAGCAAACTAGCTTGACTACATGGTCAAACGGATATAGGATAAGCGATAGTGTTACATCAGCTAAGCACGACACTGAAATACGTGTCTGAAACTACTGTGGGAGAGGAAGAGGCAGTGGAGTAACATAATCTTGATATATATTCCATCAGCACTCCCGAGCTTTACCGTTTGATTCAGTCCGAGTTTGAGAAAAAGGGGGGCGGGTGTGTCACTCGATCTGCTTCGATACTCTTTGTGTCCGTCGGCATGCGTAGCAGGCAATATGAAAGTGTTGCCTGCTGTTCGAGCAACAGCCTGAGAGTCAGCGAAACTCCAGCAGACGACTCAAAATACGTCAGATGGCAGAGTTTTGCCGTGGGCGAGGAGGGATATCTAGGCACTGGATAGATGGAGGGAAGTTTGCCACATCGGCAAAGTATCCTCTTAAAAAACAAATGCTTGAACAAGTTGTTCTTGCACCCGGCCCAATGAATTCATCTTGCCAACAGGTACTATCTATGAGGCCACAGCATGATGTTTGCTTGTGCTTCCACAGAACTCGGCTGTTTTCCAAAAGCAGCATTAGCTGATATACAATATGTTTTTACTGCAAACCAAACACAAGGAATTCATTTTTTTCTGATGCAACTCTGCAACTACAGCTTGTTTCTCACACTCCTCCTCAAAAAAGATCCTTTTAGGCACTTGCATGTTCTTTTATGGACCTGCAAACCTTGAGGCATTTGTGTCAGCTGGAGTGTAGCACTGAATGTTGAGGCTTTAATAATGTACTGTGGCTTTGGTTGTTCCTCATTTGTACTTTACTTTGGATAAAAGTGTGCGCCAAATGAATAAATGCAATCAGGAAGACGTCAGCCTCGTGCTTGCGGTTCTCTTTTTACCCTGCTTTGATAGTTAAATGAGCCATGAGCAATAAACTCATCGAGCCACACTGATCACAGTGAAGGAATATTTCACCAAACACAAGAGAAGCTCTTTTATGTGTTCTTTTCTTATTTCTGGACAGCAATGAAATACTGTGGTACAAAGGCAAAAGCAGACTGTGGCTACAGAGACAATACTTGTTAGTGGGTTAAATTCATTGTTGGTTTTAGTCGCTTCTGGGGAATTGTTGATGATAATAAAGAGATGCAATAACATCAGTGGTGTCCTCAAAGTGCTCACTTGAGGGATTTTGCTTACGACCATTACAGTAAGGTCTCCACAGTCAAACACTGATGCTGTGTGCCTCCAGTTTCCAAATGGGGTATTAATGTCTGAGCCAGAAAGCACCTGTTGAAGCGCAAGATGAATGGTCGGCTTTCTAAAGAGCTTCAGGCAGCCTGTTTTCTCTTTACAGCCCAGTGAGCGATGGAGGAGTGAAGGTGATTTACAGGTCAGCGTTAGCAACTGTTTTAATTAGCCTCTTTCCGTGTCTCCCTCCATCCTCCAGATGGACCCCGTGCAGAAAGCCGTTCTCCATCACACCCTCGGCCTCCCTCCCACTGCAAAGAGGAAGCATGTCTCCTGCAGCGTCTGCCAGCTGAGGTTCAACTCACAGGTGAGCAAGTTTTCTTCTGAAGAGGAGAACTGATAAATGATATAAATAAGTAAACTGGAAATACCTCCAAACATTAAAACCTCAAAGGAGTTCTGTTTATAGCCATGTTGTCCTTCACAGTGTTGTGATGTTGAACATGCTTGTGTTTTTGATGAACAGTGAACTGAATGTATCTGTTCGCAGCTCATAAACGTAAACTTGAGCATCGCAAGCATCACAGTTAACGACACTGTGTTTTACAGTGACTGACTGCACCAAACATACCAGTGTTACTTCCCCTGTTATATAGTCCTATCACCACATACATCATCATGACTGCTTTACGTTTTTGTCTGTATTCGGACTGGATTAGTTTAATGTGGAGACGTGGGGTAAAGTAATTATTACCAGGGATTTTAGTCCCGTCCAGACGCGGCATGTCAGTAATCATTACGGATAATGTCACTAAAAATTACCTTCTGTAAAACGGTCCGGAGAAAATACCTCGGGTAATATTAATCCCGTGCGAAAAAAATTTAAATATTTCATCACGTCCTGTTTACAACCATTTAGCAACTAGTTTTCCGCGTTTTTTTCAGTGATGCAGGCGCTAGAAGAAGCATTCGGTGTTGTCGGCAGTCGTGATAGTGGACATTCTTCTATGATCGTATAACCTTACGTGGAGACCAATCAGAATGGTCGAGAAGAAAGCACTTTTCAGAGCCATGAGACTTCTGGTTGTGTTAGATAGGCTTAATATAAATCCATATTGCTAATTGTTGTGTACACACAATCCTGATCATGAGCAATATTTCATATCGGGCTAATAAACGTAGCACATACAGGAAGCAACGTGGACGCACCTGCCAACAGGGAGGAGGCAAACTGAGTTACCACTCCCACCTCTGGTAGAATTACGGAGATTTCTTGTCGCGTACATATCGGATATTTATATTACAGACATCCTGTGGTAAACTGACATTAGTCCACATCCCTATGTAAAACTAATCCCGCCCGAATTGTACTTATGTCAATTGCAATTGTCCCATTTGCCTTCTGAATCAATAAAAAGATTGTGGTTGCTACTGATGGTAACTTTTTATTTAAAAAATATTGGGCTTGAGCAGGATGTCTCTGACCAGTCACTTGAAACCTCGAGAGTTGGTTCCAAATTACCAGGTACTATCCACAACTACTGCTGATGGAAAACCAAAAAAGAGTGATTAAACTCGAGTAGAGCCTCATCGTACCATGTAGTGGTTTAGTGATCATTTGCAGGGTTTGGTGGGTCGTCTACTACCAGAGGTCTACTCGTTACTGACCTGTCGTTCGGTGTGGTGTCTGGTGTATTTAGTCAGTCGTGCAGCCTTTATGTGTTTTTTTGTAGGTTTTCAGCTCTTCTTCAATCACAGTATTGAAACTAATTTGTTCTTAAACATTATACCAAACCAGCAATTTTAAAACATTTGTTACAGAACAACCAGCACTGAAATGCTGTATGTTAAGCTTTTGTGCGGAATATGAGTAAAAATAAAAGTTATGGAGTTTTATGATGAGATACAACAAACTTTTTTCTTCTCTGGCAACAGATTTGTTCTTTAGCTGACAGAGGACATTAGAAAAGGTGAGTCAGTGGATGATTTAACTCCAGCAAAGAGCTGAAATACCATCCGTGTATTCAGTCTTCTGTAGGTGTTGGTGTTGAGAGTGAATCAGACAAAAGGTTGAGAGAAAATCACACATTGTTAGCTGCTATTTTGCCATTACAGCGAGGCTTTGATTTGTCAGATGGGCCAACAGATGTGAGAAAAAAAATGAGAACGTCTGTGAGTTTATATCACAGTACAGCAGGTGATGGGAAAGCAGCAGTGAGTTTGAGGGGTTTGTTAGCTTTGTAAAGTTGGATCCATCATAGAGACATCCATTACACCATCTCTGAAGTCTGAACAACAGCTTATACAACACATTCAGTGCTCTGACCTCTTTAACCTCAGCGTCTATATAAATCATGGGCTAAATGTTCCTTTGGTGTGATTGTGTGTGAGTTTCCATCCCATATCAAGAGTCATTAAAAGTCGGAGAAAAGGAGATGGCTTTGTTGGAGGTGTAGTTTTGCTTGACTTAATGGGAATGTAGGTTTTTTTGAATTGCTATTGTGCAACTGCGATGTTTGACTTGGAAAGGATGGATACAAAGGTGGTTGTTTTTCTTCTTTAACAGAGCCATTCCTCATCGTTAGCCTCTCACTCGCCCCCTCTTTTCCTTTAAACACTATTCAGGAAGTTGGCTACATAACTGCAAAGAGACTTTATAACAAAAGATAATGCATTTTAAGCTGTACTGGTGGTAGTATGCGTCCAATCCCTACACTGGAGTTGTCATCTCTTACCTGAATACCTCCACCTCATTTGGACAATTACAACAATAAGACACTATAAAATATATATTTAAAAAAAAAAAAACAGAACAAAAACAGAAACATGTCTCCTACAGTGATTATGGGGTGAAGGAAACGGTTGTATTCAGTAGTCACACTCACTTTTCCCATTGGAATAAATAGACTCAGGACTGCCGCCAGTCTCCTAAAAGGGCGGGGCAGTGGCAAAACCCATGTGACACAGATACAAGGAATGAATCTAAAGCCCCTTTTACACTGCCAAATTTTCCGCGAATGTTGGGCCGTTTGCCGGCAAGCTGCAAGCGTTTAGACACACAGAGCCAGATTGGCGACTTGATCCAAGGTGCCCAATTTTCCGCCTTGTAGGGTAGACATATTGGTGGAACCCTTTTAGTTTAAACAGACTGTGGCAGCCTTCCGCAACGGGAACAGGAAACAGCTGATAGCAGGAATTAGCGAGCAGCTAGTAGTAAGAGGGAAACGCAAACCTGACAGACACTGTAAAGATGAGCAAGTGGGGAGACAAGGAATTGTGCGCCCTCCTTGCCCTCGCAAACAAAGAGGCCATTAACTGTCAGATGACGGGGACGGTGAAGGACGGGCCGACTTATGAGAGAATTACCGAAGGACTGGCCAGCTGCGGCTTCCCTCCCACGTCACTGTTTACGTCACACGCTGAGCTACGTTTTGTTACCTGCTCACGCCCCCCATTGCCCCGAAAAAGGCGCATTCTGTATAAACAAAAGTAGGCAGGCGGCATTTTGCTGCACTCCCCGATTTTGTTTTTATACTGCCAATGCTGAAAAAAGACTGATTGGGCTTTCCTGCAAATTTGCACAATTCCTATCTGAAAAGGGCTATAAAGTGGACCATCTCGGTTTATCAACAGTCTCTCTGATGTAGGTGTCAAAAAGAATGTGAGAAAAATAAATAATAACTACTACCTCAGTCTATAAAATATGGCAACCTTTTATTAACTATATAGAGAATCTCCCACCCAATATGATTGAAGGACTGACTTCATGTTCTCTCTGTTTTCACCACACCAGTATCATAATAGACCATGCGATTAAGGATAAGACTACCCTATCTCTCGGCTACCCCCAATTTTTTCTTCAACATTTCTGCAGTGTAGTGATTCCTTTTCTTAGTTACATTTTTATTTGCATTATGTGCCGATTTATTTTATTGTCTGTTCATCTATTTTTGAAGTATTCATAATGTCAACTGTGTGTTTTGTGTATTTTGAAAAAAATAAAAGAAAATATTAAAAAAAAGAATATGGGAAAATGGGACCAAGATAAGTTCTGGGCTGGACATTTTGCAGTCGAAAAGTTAACTTGTTAGTGCTCGCTCATGGACAACTATGTAACAGTAACTTTGCTGAATATCTTTTCCAATTCTGTACCATAATTTATAGTAACCTATCAGCTTACATACACTAACACCATTACATCTGCAATAATTTAATATCAACAGATCATTTGGCCATGGACCTGAAACTGGTGTTAGTCGGGTCCCTGCCATCACTTCCTGAGTTTCTCAAAATGTTCTGGGTAGATTCAAGTGGTTCCACCCAACAGCGGTTGCACTGATGTGTTAAATGACCAGCTGCAGCATTCACAACCAAACAAAACATCTTACAATGTCAATGAAACACATCAGCGACCTGCCTGTAGAAACCCATTCACACTGAAATAATGCACCGTTAGCCTAACGATGATACTACAGAATGATTGTGTCAAGTACTCTGGTTGTTTTGTCTTGAGCTGAACAGTTTTGTGTGTGAAAGGGTGCCGTTAGGGTGAAAGGCTCTTTGCATCTAACCCAGGATCATGATAGTTTATCACTGGATCTCTTGTTGTTATCGTTGGTTTCAATGCGATGCATCATATGAGCAAAACAGATTACATGAAGGAGATCCTATTACCAACTCTGTGAGTGCCCCACAAAGTATTTCTACAGTTATTAGCTCGTATGTGCACTCTACAATACAGTAATGAAATGCACTGCATTAATACGAGCCTGCTAAATCTAACCGATGGACCGGCAGATGGGTTTCGATTTCTCTCGCTCCTAATTTCCATACCATTTCGAAAGTAATCAAAATATTTGAAAGGAAAATCATTGCCGCCGCCGCTGCATGTTGTTAAATCAGTAGCATCCCTAAATAGCAATGTCATCGCTCTTTCATTAAAAGAGTAATCAATCTATTCCTTACACCGAAAGTGTTGGTGATTACTCAGGATGAGGTTATTATGTTTTACACAGGGAAATCTATCTCAGTCTATATTTACTGTCCATCAGCTGCTCATTTTAACACTTCATTAGAGAGATAAGCTCTGTGTTTACACGTCAGTCAGCAGGTAGTGCAGGTAGTGCCGTGTTGCCCGCTCATGTTGTTTAGCTGTACTCTATGTGCCTTCTTCATCACAATGTGTGTTTTTAACCACTGTGTAGCCTATATTGTATTACTTTCATTGTTCTGGGATGCCTCATAACAATAAGCAAAGGGAGTGCTGATGGAACCAGGTTTCAGCTAACTCAGCTGCAGTTGTTTGAATGTTGATTAATCTACATCATCTCTTTTTAAATCACAAATTAAATTGAGCCAGGAGGTCTCGAATACCCTGAAGGTGTTTCTTTCTTTGTGCTTTTAAACCACAGCTACAGTAGGAGAGTATCTTCATTTGCTATCATCAAGTGAAACTACTACTACTACAGTAACACTCTGTTCTTGATGTTCCCCAGTTCTTCGGGCTACAACATTTGTTTCTTCCTCTTTTTTTAAATTTTAATTTAACATTCCAACTTAGGGGTGCGGCAGTTTCTCTTCACTGTTAAGCACGGGACACTCACTCTCTCTCGTGTATCACTCATACCGGTCCCCAAAAAACAAGGGCAGGTAGGAACCAATTAGTTTATAACCAAGGTAACACACTAGGCGTTTCTCTATCTGCGTTCTTGCCTGTACTTGTGTTCTTGCAGACTTGTGAAACATCATCATCTGCAGCATAATTCTGTTCCAATTCAAAGTCTGCATCTAGCCGAGTACAGTCCAAATGCCCGGATGTGAACTTGCTCTGGCCGTTCCATTGGGGATGCATCGGGAGGTGACTTTTGACAGCCAGGTATCCCAGAATGCATTTCTCCCGAGTCAAACTTGCCAAGTCCGAACTCCCAAGTGCGCAAGTCCAAACTTGGCGTACATGGTATTGAGAAACGCCTACTGACTCCGCTCAAACACCGCACATGACAATAAAGATGAAATATACAAAGTGCTATAAAAGACAATGAAATAATAATTTACCAGTAACTCAATAATGCTGAATCTATTGCTACCTACACATGAATAATGTGGGCGGCACAGTGGTGCAGTGGTTAGCATTGTGAGTTTGCATGCTCTCTCCGTGTCAGCATGGGTTTTCTCAGGCGACGACAACGGTTTCTCTAAAAACAAAAAAGTCTGTTCTTTGTGTTTTAAAAAACTTCTGAGATTATATGATGACGTTATTGAATGACTGTAATGCGCATGTGCGAAAAGTCTCCGTTTTCAGAGGAACTGCAAGTTTACATGACAACGGAGACGCTGCCGTTTTCAAAACGTTGCGTTTTCAGGCGCCCAAAACGCAGCTGTCGTGTAAACGATCAGCCAAAACGCAACTAAAGTTTACCGTTTTCAGTTGAAATCGTTGTGGTATAAACGGGACCTGAGTGTGAATGGTTGTCTGTCTCTATGTGTCAGCCCTGTGATAGTCTGGTGACCTGCCCAGGGTGAACCCTGCCTCTCGCCCAATGTCAGCTGGGATAGGCTTGTGTTTTTTTTTTTAATTCATGTCTTTTTTGTCAGTTTTGTATCACTTTTTAGTCATTTTCTCTCTCCTTGTGTTTGTTTTCTGTCTTTTTGTGTCACTTTGTGGTCATTTTGAGCCTTTTCCTGGTCCGTATGTGTTAATCTGAGTGACATTTTGCAAGTGAAAGCTGGGGAGCCCCTGACACTTTGGGCCCTGTGCTCATGTGTAGGTGGTAATAAAGTAACATAAACAGTAAAATCAGTAAAACAACTACAATAATGAAACAGGAAGAAGGGGGAGGCTAATGTATCACAGATTTAAACTGTTTTTAAACAGGTGAGTTCAAAGTGTGGTCTTGACAGAGAGGAGTGCAGGAGAATGTCTGAGATGTTGGGGGATTAAGTCCATGAGGGAGGAGGCTGTGATTGAAACTGCAGGGTGGACTGATGCAGCGCAGGAAGCCTGTGGTGTTCTGCTAAATACTGATCCAAGCTGCTCGGTTGGAGAGCAGTGAGTCTGTTAGTAAACCAGTTAATGGCCTGACATCACAAAGAAAAAAGAGCTTCTTTGTTCTAAGATGTTTCTGCTTTACTCGATGCCGTCATGTTTATTAGCCGAGATCATAAACTGGGATCAAGTCTGTAATTTGTTGACCGCGAGTGAGTCATCAGATGTTGTCTGTTGCACTGTGTGAGCAGGGAACACTTTAATACCTGTTTACATTTTTAAACTGTTTACAACGCTTCCTTTATCTCTTTACCTAAAGTCATGTTTTTGTAAATTCAACTTGTTTATATTGCAGACATGCAGTTTTTACAAGCCCATAATCTAAACATGAACACAAATGAACACATCACTTCACATGTGAAGGAGAACGTCTGTGTCTAACGGCCTGTTTCGCTGCAGCCGGCAGCAGCCAAACAGGCCGTTTTAAACCAAGCACTCAGCCAGTGTCCTCCGAGGGCCAGCACACCGCTGCATGACAAAGGGAGAGATGTAATCAGAACAAACCAGCAGCAGCTGTTTCAGTCAGCTGACTACTAACCACACCCACCTCCACAGTAACCAGTTTGGGCATTTGTTCACTGTCAATTTGAATCTACTGTAAGTGCTTGTTTTTGTCACTGACTGGCTCAAATTATTATTATAAGTGCCCGACAACATATTGAAATGATCCCTACAGAGACAGACCATTTTGCTACAAAGTAAGATCATTTTCTTTAACCAGAAACAGCCCAAAAATCACTTTCAGCAACCCAACCAGACTCCATTGAAATAAACAGTGATTTTAGCGGGTATAGAGCCGGCACATCTTCCCATCTAACTGAGTGAAATAAGGGATTATTTAATCTAAACCAGAGCTGGTGATTGTTGAGGCAATGAAAAGATAAAGCAAGACTGTTTTTGTGAGTTGACTTTTGTTTCTACTGACTTTGAATGAAATGTGTTTTACAATGGCAAAATTACCATTTATTTGAATGGAGTCTGGTGGGTTTGGTGATAGTGATTTTGGGCTGTCTCTGGTTAAACAAAAAGGATCTTACTCTGTATGGTCCTTGCCATAATGTTTTCAGACACTGAAAATAACAACCTGAGTCTGCCAATGTCAAACACAAATTCTTATAGTGGACGTACACTGAGGTTGCACAATTGCCCCTAAGCATTACATTGCAGCCTGTTTCACTATGCTCGACTGTGGTGCTCTCGCTCAATACTGGACCAATTTTAAAAACTAATATCTCCATTAGTCACTTAGACACAAAAACACAAAAAAAATTGGGTCCAGGTTGAAAAATACTGATGTCACCCTTTAAGTCTGATTTCCACTGCAAGATTTTTTCCAGATCAGGAAGCATTTTAGGAACTTAGGAACATAACCGACCTCGACACACCTCGAACCAGAGTTGAACCTGCTCCGGTGGTCATACTGTCTGATGGTTCAGGAACGATCAGGGCTCACTAATGAAACACAAATCAGATGCTTCAAACAGGAAGGTGGAGTGAAAGCCAGCTGTCACAGAAAGAGGGGAGACACAATATCATATAAATAGGAGACAACACCACAATGTATTCACGGGAAGCGACAGAAAAAGTTGTGAAAGAGCTAAAAAGAATGAAAAATGAGAGCTTAGGGGAGAAGTTCAAACGGCTCCAATCATGGCGTGATTTGGGTGTGAATGTTGTATCGTCGCTTCCAGAAAGTAAGAGGAATGATCAGACGCAGCCCCTTCCCCATAAGATAAAGGGAAATTGAGTGTGTGAGTGAGATGAAACAAAACTTAATTTAAACCTTTATCTAACCAGGAAAGGGCCTCTTTGAAACTAGATGAAACAAGATATCAACAGAGGGATAATTTAAAAGCAACAAAATAACAGCAGCGCATCAAGATAAGGGGATATAAAACAGATTAAAATGCTTTAAAATAAATCTGCACAATAAATGGATCACAAAACAGATAACCGTGATTATCACACTGTTTTTGCAGTTATGTACTAAAGCAGAAATAAACACACACGATAACTCTGTCTTGTTTTCTTGTGAGTGAAAATTGCATCTCAAACAGTGTTTGGTTCTGTTTGTGGTCCAGGGGAACAAATTTATCAATGTTTTATCACCTTGATGGCTTTTCGAATATTTTGAGAATTGGTCAGTGCAGGGTCTCACAGACTCGGCTCTGAAACAGGTAAATAAAATGGATCAGACTGAACTAGAAATGTCAGTTCTGGTTAATTTTGCTTTTTATTGCTGAACACCCATTAAATGGCAACTAATTTTTAAGAAAAAAAGAGATACAAGAGGCACTTTGTTTTTAGTCCAGCTCTCCACTGACTCAGTGAGTTTTACCACCACATTTCACAGTGCTATCCATTTGCAGGTGGCGAATTTTTAATGTTTGTGATATAAATGTCGTACTTTTTTTTCATTTTCTGTTGGCTCTGCTGACACGCAGCCAGGTCGCTGTGTAACATGCGGAAATATAGTGCCCACAGCCCACCCTCTGGTCTCCACTGGTCAGTCTTGGCAGCTCTGCACTGTACACCACCTGGGTTGGGTGGGAGCTAGCTAACAACGCCACTGGGATTACTACGGTGCTGTTACAGATTAGATTTACAAACTAGATTTGTAAAAAATACTCACAGCAAGCACCTGATTAACAGGCATCCCGGCCCAGAACATACTGACCTCAAATATACTGTATTGGGTTTCGAAAATCTGGGTTTTAAGAGGGAGAAAACAAGGTTGTGTTGACTCCATTTCCTTGAGGTTGACGTACAGAGAACAAAATATATGGTCACAGATATTAGAAAGAAAAAATAATAATACTCCCCTCCCTCAAGATTATTGTGAATTAATTAAAAGGGTTTGAACTTGGCGTTGAAATCGATGACTGCATACGATTTAAGGAACGCACAGGGATTAAGTCTGTCCTTTCTAAGGAAACTAAATCACTTCAGAGCAGACCGCCCCATCCTCCAGATGTCCTACAAATCTGTTTTGCAGTGTTCTGTCCTTTGGCCTGGTCTGTACTTTTGGAAACATGGATGTTCAAAATCACGCCAGATTTCAGTGGATGATAAGGACAGCGAGAGTCATCGGGACTGATCAGGTGTCTGCAACACAGCTGTACAATGACCTTATTCTGCAAAACACTGATCAGATCCTCAGTGATGCTATAAGTCCTTTTAACTGAATTCTAATGGAGAAGAAGGTCAGACAGCAGAATTCTGTAACATGTATTTTGGATTGTATAAACTATAACATATAGTTCATATTACCAGTATTGCACAAGATGGGTTTGTGTGTGATAGTGCACGTATAGTTGACCTTTTGATCGTATTGAATTTACTTTAATTTGAATTTAGTTTATCTTACCTGAAGTAAAGTTACTTAGTAGGATAAGATACTGTGCATTTCTAACATACTATAAAACTTTTAGAATTTTCAAATGTTGTGTGAAACAATGATTATGACTTTCATCAAATATCCAATAAGGTCAGTATGTGGCAAAAAGAGGAGTTACCACATGACTAAGAAGACAGTAATAAGACCTCAGGATCAGAAAAATATTCAAGAAAAATAACTGGTGAATGAGCAAGGACGTGTGAAGGGAATTTTAATTTTAAGCGTTAAGGACCCAATTTCCTGCATTCTGGTGAATTTTTAGGAACTAATTTGTGTCTTTTCTGCATCAGTTTAAGGTAGAAATGTCTTTAATTTTGTCAAAATAAAAGTCTTCTGCTACCCCGCGTTCCATCAATTTGCAAAATGTCCACAGGTTTCACAAGGCCTGATGTTTGCAGATGTTGATTAGACAGATCATTTTAGTCTTAATGACATCTTTTCTGAGCTTTGACTCGCTGTAAATTTTACACTTAAAAAAAAAAAGATCAAATTTAAAATGAATAAAGCCTCCTCTGTTGCATTTGTTTGGATATGAAAAGACCCAACTTCTACTCCACTAAAATTCACAGGGAATAAATTATACTTTCACTCCAATATTTATCTGAAAGCTGTAGTAAAATGAGCTGCTATTTTTAAAAAAGGAAATATTAGAAAGATTATATGCAGTGAGCTCAGTATGTGGCAAAAAGAGGGGCTGCCACATGAATAAGCAGATTTTAATAAGGCCACAAGATAAGAAAATATTTAAGATAGTCACCTGGTGAAAGCACAGGAGAGGTTGGGAGACATTTTGAGCATAAAGCACTCAATTTTCTGCCTTTTCTGCATCAGTTTAAGGTAGAAATGTCTTTATTTTGTCAAAATAAAAGTCCTCTGCTACTTTCACTTTTTTATTGTGGGGGACAAATGTAAATGTCCTAAATATTGAGGGGGACTTTTCCCCTGCGTTCCCCCAAGTTGCATAATGTTCACAACTCTTCATATGTGATGAGAATGAAAGCGAGAATGTGCAAAAGCAACTTTTGAGTTTCTAATTCAGCATTTGTGACGTCTAGTGTTTGGATGATTTGGTTAAAAAGAGGCATAATTTGTCATGTTCCACAGAGCTGGGTTTACAGTTGTTTCCCTCTGTGCCATCACACTGAGTAACGACAGTGTGTGTGAGACAGTTGGTGCTGCTAATGGAGAATCACCGGGACAACAACTTTTTGTTTTACCCCCTCAGGTCTGTCTCTATTGTGTTTTGCTTCCAACAAGGTGATCCCCACCCACTGAACACGCCCCCGGCACAGAGGCAGAAGTTCCCACCAGTATTTAAGCAGCAGCAGCCGGCAACAGACACATTTACATTTGGCTTCTGTCTTGCTGGTGGGGCAGAACAATGGCAGTCAACAAGGTCATCAAAATACTTCTCTTCACCTTCAACTTTTTGTTTTTCGTGGGTGGAATCATGATCCTCACCTTTTCCACACACATCAGGAGCCACAAAGCTGACTACCAGATCACTGATGACCTTCTTCCAGCCGTGCACCTGCTGATATTTATCGGCGCCGTGACTCTGGTTTTTGGCTTCCTGGGCTGCTGTGGAGCGATCCGAGAGAACCGCTGCCTGCTGGCCCTGTTCTTCCTGGGCCTGCTCTGCTTGTTTCTCATGCTGTTGGCCGTGGGAACATTGGGAGCCGTATCAAGAACCACAGCTGCCCAGGAGCTGGTGAGGAAACACATGAAGCAGCTGCTTCCGCTGAGCAAACAGCCGAAGGAAGTTCAGGAGTCGCTCCAAGCCATGGAAGTAAGCGGGTTCTGTTGTGGCCTCTTTGTTGGACATCTTGATTGGGGCAACTCATCTGTGGTGCCGGACTCATGTAACTGCACAGACACCTCCAGGAACTGCACAGATTTGGACCAGCGTGAGATTTACTCCACACCCTGTATGCCGTACATTATGACGTGGTTGGACAGAGTATCGGACTCACTCATGGGGACTGCGTTCATGTTTGGCAGCTTAATGTTTCTGGGCATGATTTTCTCCATGCTCCTGTTCTGTCAGATTGTGAAAAAGAAGAGCGTCATTTAGAAGGTGTGTCACAAGGCCTGGTGTTCACAGGTGCTGATTGGACAGATTATGCTATTACATCTTTTCTAGGCTCACTGTAAATTTTTTAAAATGTTACTACTTTTTTCTACCTGCTCTTGTGAATATGAACTGTATATTACACATTTTTGAAACTGAAAAATTAAAAATGAAAAAGCTTCATCTGTTGCAGTTTTGTGGATAGAAAAAAAAAGCAAACCAAAACTTCTGATCCACTTTTTACTCTATCATGTACCTGAAAGCTGTAGCAAAAGGATCTTTTTTTAAAGAAATATTAGAGTATAACAAGAATTACTATAAATTTGTGTTGCATAACTTTTTAATTAACATATGACCCTCGAGATTTATCCTGTGAGCCTTTGAAAGGGCCTCAATCCCTATGTTGGGAGCCACATAGATTTAGATCTCAATGGGGCTTTTGGGGACCCTGTCAGTATTTACAACATGTGCATTTGTTCCCACCCAATTAGGACTTTTATTTTGACTAAATTAGACATGTTTGTGCACAAAAAATCATCAGAATGCAGTAAATGTTAGATGTTTCCTTTTTCCACCAAACACTTGGAACCAAAGTAACTGTTCAGACATGGTACCTAGACCCTCGGTTCATTAAGCATTTCCATAACAAACAGTATCCTTTCATGTGGGCGGGGTTGTCGTCACTCATTGCTCCATCAACAACCTGCTGTATCTCCTCCTTTATCATGTTGTTTATCAGTAGTCAGCAGTGAGAGTCTCTCTCAATGGGACATTAAAAAATAACAAGTTCATGCATTGGCCTACTCAGGCAAGCTCAGTGGTTTAGTGCTGCCGGAGAGTGAGGACTATGACATAATCCAGCCAAAATAAATATATATTTTTAAACACTTAAAGATCCGCTCATAACTGAAAAAGTATGTCATCCAAGAGAGACAATAAAACAGAGTAATAGGTGCAGATTTCAAGATGGAAGCTGAGGACATGTGCAGGTGCAAAGACTTTTTGACCAAATTAAAGACATTTCTATCATAAATTGATGCAGAAAAAGGAACAAATTGGTGCTCAAAATTTATCAGAAAAAATGGTGATGCATCAGAATTTAAGTACATTTTGCTGATAATACATCTGCACTTTTACCTGTAATATTATTTTTCAACACTGTTGATTTAATGGCATGACTATGCTGGGGAGATGTCGCATTACTTTATTTATCAAACATTTACTCTTAGAACAGAAATTCTCCGTCCTGAAACAACCCCAGCAACAACAATGTATCATGAATCATTAGGTTTGGATGTTTCTTTTTGAGGAAAAATATAAATATATCCCAGCAACAACCAGGTGCTGACTTCAGCCTGGTGCCAGAGGGGAAAAAAAAACATTTTAAAAAATGTGTTTATTTCTGTTTGGTTCAGACATCAGTCACACCACATTTGAGTCACACAATGAATCAGACTGAGGCGCGGCTGTGTCCCATGATACCTGATCTCGCTCCCCCACAGACGCCGGGGCTCCCACAGCGGGTGTGATGGGTTAAAACAATGAGCGCTGGTTCTTTGTTGTGACTCTGGATCGTTTACTGGGGTCTTCAGTGCTTCACAGGAATGTTGGTGGGTGGGTGAGCTTTTGCATGTGTGCAGCGGTGATGCTGTGGTAACAATGAGGAGCACCTCCAGGTTGAACTCGCCAAATTTGCATCACTATAGGCGTTGATTTACATTCTCTGTTGCCCTCATAGACTTGTAGACACTGTCCTTCCATCCTCACTGGCTGCACGCTTTGGCATACAGGCCCACTCTGTGAATCTAGGCCATAAAGATTTACGACTGGCTAAAAGTGGTGCATAAACTGAGTATCACAAATAAAACTAGGAGCAGACTTCAGCTCCATAAATTAAAAAAAAAGGAATAAAATACACAAATGAAAAAAACAGAGTAAACTATTCCATAAATAAAAATGATTTAAGCTGATTTAGCCTCCATTACATCAATGTTGGGCTTTGGAGATACGTTTATTTGAACATTAAATTGATAAGCACTTTGTTGGATGCCTTCGGAGGGAAGTGAAAACACACTCAGTCGCACCATTTCTAAACTTTCTCCTGTGCTGAGCTTTGTGTTCTGTGTCGCCAGAAACAGTCTGTTGTGTTTATGGAAGAAATCGGTCATCGCCTGATTTAAATTGCATTGAGTTAATTGAATTATGACGCCAAAACAACATGTTCCAAAAAACCCCTGTCTCAATACCTAAAATTTCCCCTCCAGTCAACAAAACAATGAACACTTTGATGTTTTAATTATATTTTCAAACATGATTTTTCAGGGAATTAACCCCCCCAAACATAATTTCCTGATTTCTGGACAAAGCTTTCATTCATTTGAACAGAACAAGTTTATCTTGTTTTGTGCCACACACGCCACCTTCCCTGCCTACTCAGACCCTCGGATAATTGCAGTGAGTCAAACCACAGACTACACAGTATTTAAAGTGGCTCTAACTGAACATGTTGTTTAATAGACCTTATTTACATAGTGGTTACTTTGAACATGGAGTGGGAGATGAAATTATCCGTTCTCTGGTACAAAAGGAACAATGTTTGATGGACACTGCACACTTGGAGGTTATGAAACTATAAACTACAGTGTTGAAATGATTTGACAAATACTGTGCTTCTGTGATGTAACCTCAAACATTTGAAGGTTCACTCCTCATGTGCTAACACTGGCTTTATTTGTTGAAGCTAACAGGAGATGATTTTATGAGAACACTGGTAGGCCTGTTCACCACATAAATTACACTGAGGTTTTTCACTATTTCCTTGTGTAAGACATGTTAATTTATTGATTCCTATCTCATGACAGTGCTGTCTTAAAGCTGCATTCACTGCTGTAGTCCCACCCCACTACGTGTTATCACCACAGATACTAGGCCCCAAGATGGCGCCCGTTCAGTGCAATGGTAGTGCTTCCCTGGCGCATACCAAAAAAGTTTTTAGCTTGTGGGTTTATTTCCACAGTATGCAGCCCACTGAATATATGTTTCTCTCACTGGCCCCACCCTGGAGTTCCTGCTCAGCTCATAAACTTAATGACATCACAGATTTTTAAATCACTTTTCTCATCTTGAGAAATATTTTACAACATAAAACCTACATGGATCAAAAATTCATAAAAGAAAGGGGCATATTTGACCTCACTTGCAGTTCAAGGTGTCCTGTCAGCAGTTTTGCAGACGTCTCATTTATAATGGGGATGTTTTCACTGCAATACCAAGTGAGTGGCCACCGGGAAAAAATTGGAGTGCATTTCTGGGGACCTGGAGTCTCATTTATAAACACTGCGTATACACAAAACGAGATCCGAAAGAGGCGTACGCCACTTCCCACGCACAAGGTGTGATCTATAAGATTTGATGGGAGAATCTTTGACATTTGACATAACATTTGGGAGACAGAAATTGGCATTGCAGATGGTGAGGTGGAAGCCCTATTGTAGAAATTGTCAAATATTTTTTGGCGCATACCATTTTTGGCTTTTTGTTCTGTACGTACATTTTTAGTATGGATCCCTTGATGATCCATAATCCATAAACGAGACCCTGGTTATCACCTTGTAAAATTGTTACTGGTTAGAAAATAGTTGCCTCTTTTTCTTTTTTTACAGATGCAGAGCAACATTCGCATTCATGTAGTCATATTTCTGGTCTCATATTCACTCTCCTTTTGGACACTGGGAAACATCCGACTCTTTAGCCGCTAAATGCTAAATGTTAAAATGCTAAAATGCTCATCGCTAACTGTTTTCACCAAAAACATGTAGCCTAAGAATGAAACTGATGAGAACAGTGAGAATAAACTTGAATATTTTGACTGATATTTATCACTCTATTGTTTTAAAAACTGGGCCCAGTGTGTGACCCTGAGCCATGAACCCACTGGTTGTTCTGGTTGTTACTGGTTTGTGAACATTAATTGTTGTTACTGTATTTTGTGTGACTGTAGTTGAAGCATTCTTTGGCACAAGAATTTCCTTTGGGATAAATGAGAAACTTTATTTTACTGTCATGATTTTGGGGACGATTCAAACATTAAACTGATATGTTAAGATCAAGAGCACTATAGAGTAAGTTACATGTCCACAAAAGTCCATGTAGACACATATTCAAGTGGGACATTGTTTATATGTGTTTATCAGTATAAAATAAAGGCCTGGTGAGAGAAGTAAACAACACATTTTTTTAAACTCAAAGCCTTCAAAAACCTGGCTATTTCTCTCTAACTTTAAATATTTATAACAGAAGAAAAAACACCCATAGTTAAATTTAGGGGTGAAAAAACATGCTTGATATTGATAAAAAAACAGTGAGCCGTGCACAGTTCAAACCAGTTAGACTAGCATATAGAAAAACAGCAACTGCAGAAATTTCTCATTTAAATGCCCAAAACTGTTCCTTGTTTGGCAGGAAAATTTGTATTCAGGAAGGGCCCCATCGCTCATAGTCAGAAGCCAATTTAACAAATATGTTTTCAGGGCCTTCAATGAAAGGACTAAGCATAATCTATATTTTATCCGACACTCACATTCAGGTTTACTTACAGCGCCAAAATGGGTTCATGGCTGCATGTCTGTTGATGGATACAGTGTGATTTAAACTGTGACCTTTTGGTTTCCAGACAGCCTCTCTAAATCCTAGAATAACCCCTATGATTTGTTTGATGTCTTTCCCCCCTCACATAGCACCTGGAAAGAAAACAAATGATTTCCTTCCCAGCTTTAATCGTGCATGTGTCAGGCCTGGAATTCAGGCAATTCTTCCACTTCATTGCTCAAATGAAAGATGAATTATTGGCGTAAGTCCCATTAAACACCCATCCATATCACCCGAAAAAATAAGTTATGTCTTTGGTCTCTGGAGAGTGATGAATGTGGGTCAAAATGAAGAGTTTCATGCCAGAACAAGATGTGCACTCAGTTTGAAAAAGTGACGCCTCATCCAAAAATGGTTTGTTGAATGAAGGGAAAACGTTTAAGGCACCTCAGCAATTTCACAACCTTTGCCAACAGGATGATTGAACTATGGCAATTTTATTCACCCTCATATAATGATACCTCTTTACCTGTCTCGTCCTATTAAACTGTCACATACGCTTGTAGGTTCACAGCCAATATTGTCAGAAAATTAGACCAATTTAAGTTAGTGGGTAAGATGGGGTAAGATGCCTCTGGGGTAAGACACCACCCCACCCCCACCCTTGATTCCTCTCTGAAATGATGGATGGCACTAAATCGACTTTCAACATGTATTAAATGGCTATGCTCTAGTGAATTGTGACAGTTCATCTCGACTGCTGCATATTTGAAATTTATTCCACAAGAGCCATTCTAGGGTAAATTGATATAATTTTTTGTCACTTGATAATTGTGATGTATGTATTTACATTACGTAAAACTTTCAGATATGATGCTGGGGGATTTGGGGGGAGAGGTATTCAATTGGTTCTGAGAATAAAAAGGAGATTTTTCTGTTTTGCAGTAAAAATGTAAAGTTGGACCCTTAGAGCAAGAAACCCCCTCAGGTAGTAATATATTGTAGTTTCAACAGTTTGCCAGCGTCATTAGCTAGCTAGAAAGCATTGCTAGGAATCTAGAAGGTTACAAGGCTTCCAGATCAGGGGTCGACAACCTTTACTATCAAAACAGCTTTATGATTAAGGTAACACAGCCTTTTTAGTCTAAATCAGGGGTGTCAAACTCATTTTAGTTCATGGGCCACATGCAGCCCAATCTGATCTCAGATGGGCTGGACCAGTGAAACCAGTGCACAATAACCTTCAAGTACCATCAGCTGCAATAATTTCCATTTTTTTTGTGTAAGGAGTTACAAGTACAATCTGTAGACATTCATCCTGAGATGTCTTCAGAAAAATAAGTGCAATTTCAACAGCGTCTCAGTTATTCCACATTCAGTCAGTCTGCTTCTCACTGTCATTACATATGCATTTATCCATATATTTCCTGATACAGATTCTTTTGAACTGAAGCTGCTGCTTGACAATATCTTGCACAATATTCATTATCTTTAAACACGGTCACAGTGAGTATTCATTGGTATATTAGAGAACTGCATCCTGGTCAGGGTGGAAAAGCCTCTGAAGCAGAATTTTACATGAAGTAAGAATTGTTTAAATTGCTCCGAAACCTGGCACCTGTTAAGCCCCTTTTAAATAGGAATTGTGCAAATTTGCAGGAAAGCCCAATCAGTCTTTTTTCAGCATTGGGAGTATAAAAACAAAATCAGGGAGTGCAGCAAAATGCCGCCTGCCTGCTTTTATTTATACAGAATGCGCCTTTTTCAGGGCAATGTTGGGCGTGAGCAAGTAACAAAACATGTAGCTCAGCGTGTGACGTAAACAGTGACGTGGGAGGGAAGCCGCAGCTGGTCAGTCCTTCGGCAGTTCTCTCATAAGTCGGCCCGTCCTTCACCGTTCCCGTAATTTGATGGTTAATGGCCTCTTTCTTTGCGAGGACAAGGAGGGCGCACAATTCTTTGTCTCCCCAGTTGCTCATCTTTATAGTGTCTGTCAGGTTTGCGTTTCCCTCTTGCTACAGCTGCTCGCTAATTCTCGCTATCAGCTGTTTCCTGTTTATCCACCGCCAGTGGGTTGCACGTGCGGCGTCATCAACAGCTCCTCCCGTGGCAGAAGGGTGCCTTGTTCTTTTTAAACCAAAAAGGTTCCACCAATATGTCTACCCCTACACGATGGAAAATTAGGCACCTCGGAACAACTCACCAATCCGGCTCTGCGTGTCTAAACGCTCGCAGCTTGCTGGCAAAACGGCCCAACATTTGCTGAAAAGTTCTGGCCCATGGGCCATATGTTTGACACCCCTGGTCTAAATTATCAACATTACTTAATGAGCGTTTATTAACATGTAACCACAAAGTAGCACTATTCTCTATTTTCCTCTAAGACCTTTCCTTTGTTGGACTCTTTTGCTGGCCAAGCTCGGTAAACTCAAGACGAGCCAACACTGTTGAGGTTTTGACAGTATTTTAAGAAAAGTGCCCAGGGTGTAGACGTGTAACGCACGTTTTAGTTGACAAAATGTAAAAAGGTTTTTTGGATTCGGTGTACGGGCTACACATTAGAATGTAAGAATTTCTTTAGGCCCACAGCAATGATAATGTGTCAAACCCACAGGGAGCCACAGGAAATGGGCTAAAGGGTTTCATGTGGCGTCAGAGAATCAGAATCAGACTCACAAGAACTCATTCGCAGACGGAAATTGTGATCACAGTCGCTCTGATGTTAAGCGAAGAGTATAAAGTATGAAGTATGTGAAAAATCTAAAAATAAAATATGTGTAATATGCTACAATGTTAACACTAGTGTGCAAAATATTTAACAATATAAAATATGTATAATGTGCTGAGTATGTCGAGTGTGTAAAAATAACAAAAGTATATGCATTATGCTGCATTACAATGTAAAAAAAACTGGTAAGTTAGAAATATAGAAATATGTGTACAACATGAGTTACAGACAGACAACATAGAACAAAAATACAAAATCAAAAATATGCAAAAAGATACTACTTCAAAGAAACACAAAGGAAAGTATGTTAATTTATGCTTTAAGTGAACCAGTAAACCAAGAAAAACAAGGCCAACTTCAAACAAAACAAAAGACCAGCTAAAATACACCCTGACACTGGCATATAGATAATTGCATACAGAAATCCTGCAACAGTGCTTGGAAACGGACGAGAGGAAGCAGTTAAATCCTTCTGAGGAAGATTCATATATGACGCTTGGTGCTTAAAGGCTGACACACTCTGTATATGCCCATAGACAACAAGGACATAATCTGTGAATGGAGAGTAGCCATTTTACATTTTGGCTTAATGTTCACACATAAATATACTTTACTTAAGTATTTATATACTATGCTATTTTACTCTTCCACTCCACCACATTTATAAAACACTGTGACAGGGGACTGCGTAATAAGCACTTTAACTCTTTAAATACATTTTACTGATACTTAAATTCAGAGCTTTTACTTGTAATTGAGTATTTTTACACTGTTTGATTTCTACATTTACTTAAGTACAGAATTTGAGTACTTCCTCCACCACCGGCTAAAACAACAGACACTAATTGCTGAAGAGGAACAAAAGGGAACAGGAACAATGCTTTGCTTATTTTGTAATGCAGAGAAGACTACCTTGAATGGTCCCTTTGTCCCAGCAGTCTTTAGTGAATATCCCCACTGTGGCCCATAAATAAAGATGCTTACAAATGTCTTCTGGGGATGCGTGGTTGGCGCACTTATTTATTCCAAGAGGCAATTGCATCTCTCCTGATACCTTGCTTCCTGCCACAGGCAAAGTATGCAGGGACGTGTGCAGAGGTAAACAAGGACAGCTCAAAGTCTTTGCATATGTCCCACTTCTGTGTGCCTGGGTGAATATTTTGTGAAGGTGAATCTTAGTGGCGCTACGTGTTCAGACTTTAGAGCAAACAGACGCTCATAAATAATACATCATGGGTCACACAAATTTCTTAATCACTGACATCCAGGTGTTATTTTTTATTAATAAAGAAATTAGCTCCATATTCACACCGAACGGTCATTTCATTATCACCCCTTTATAGTTTGAATAGCCAGACAAATCTGAAATCTCAACAGCTATTCAGGTGCTGCAACTGAGGAGAAATGACTGATATAACAAAAAATATATCTATATATATAAAATGCAGCTCATTGCTCGAGAACAATTATTTCAACTTACAAAATGTGTCTTTTGGGTAAAATGGAAAAAACACTCTTGAAGTTATTCCCTCAATACATCCAAAAAAGCACTTACATTACTTAGAAAACCAATTACCTGGATTTATTAATCATTTTGTAATAGCAGATTTTATTTTTCAAATGTTAACACTCTCTGCTGGCGTGCAAGACATATCAACTGTCTGCTGCTAATTATGTTTAGTCTGCTTCATTGACTCTGACTGTGTTCCTCTAGTTTTTATATTCCATTTCATCCTGGCTCCATGTGTAGCTGCTTTCCCAGCGTTAAATCGAGCCTGTTATTTGTTCTCCTCACAGAGCCAGGCCTTGGCCCACTACAAGGGGACCAAACATGCCAAGAAGCTAAAAGCCCTGGATGCTCCGAAGAGTAAGCTCAAAGGCTCAGTGGTCACCAAGGAGACCGCCAACCAGGAGATCGCCAAGGGCATCAACACGTCGCAGGTCCCCAACGGCACCGACAGGAAAGGTTTGTGTTTTCCGGCTTGCTGCACATTCCCCAACACATGTTCTTTGTTGTTTTCTTTTTGTAGCTGCTGCCCTTCTGCTGAGAATGAATGCTGGACCCCAAAAAACGCGCCTTTTTGGCATTTTACATTTGCTGCACACAACATGCAATCACTTTAGGAGCTGGATGGACTCACAGCTGATTATATCAACCCGTGTTAGCTGCTCTGCCAGTGGCTGGCTACCGACTCAGTCAGTGTTCATACATTGAATTTCAGACGAATGAGGCAGGGCCACAGTATGCTTCAAACATAATGCTTGTCGGATCATTTTGAGGCTGTGATCTGACGTACAGCAGCACTGTGTGAAAAAACGTGGCTCCTATTCATGTGAATGGGGCCGCCCAGTTGACGGCATGCAGGGCTGCTTTCAGTCTGAATGCCTTTTAAGAGTTGTAAACCCCTCTAAGACAGCAGAATTGAGGGGATTTAACTTTTTTATATGAAGAGGTAAAAACGTCAGCAACACTGGTAGTATAAAGATCAGTTTTATTGTGTGACCAATGTATGAGCTTATGGCTACAGAAGTGTAATGCATTCAGTCCTTTTATCCTCATTCAGTGGTTCGTATGATTTCCTCAGAATTAGCTCCCCAGGAACTACATTACGCACTTAACATAAAGATGCATAATTAATGTGGAGTTATGGAAGTTAGGTTTAGGCAAGTAAAGTTACTGTGGTTGAGTTTAGGAAAACAAACTTGGTGACCGCATTAAAATGACTCAAAGTTCACTCTGAACATTGGTCTCTTGGGGAAAAATCATTATTTTGTGACCCATCTAGCACCCATACCAACCTGGTCTCACGCCGAAGTCGCCAAAACCCAGCACTTGGGCAGTGATTTGTGGCATCAGACACCAACGGAAAAAGCTGTCCTTTAACGTCAGCGTCAATGCAATGGGACAAGAACGAAAGTTAAGTCCGATTTAGGCAGGCAGGAGGGGTGGTGATGGGTCCACCAAACATTGACTGTGTTGTACCGACGTAGTGCGTTTATTAGTGCGATGTAAACGGTAAATTTCCTGTGAAAATGTAAGAGTATTTTGAAAAGGGACAATGCATGTAACAGGTAGAACTTGACACAAGGTCCCATGATGTGAACAACTAACACACCCAGGGTAGAGATTAGAGTGAGAATGTGTTGCCCAAACCTGCGTCTTTAAGGGACCGCTCGCGACTGATATACTCCTATCAGCTCATTGCTCACATGATCGCAGCCTTCCAAAATACGTCGCATACAAATTTTGGTGCTTTATTTTTTGTAGAAAAACGTGTGAACACTTGAGAAAAGTAATACTACTCTTTTTTCCTGAATTAACAAGATTGTTAGGGATGCACCAATTTTGAAATTCTGGGCCGATAGTGATATTTTCATGTTGCTGAAACACAGGAATCCACACACTACTAAAATCCTTCATTACACTTCCTTTGAATGGTGACAACTCAATATAACATAATATAACATTTCACATGAAAAAGATCAATTTTACAGCATGTAATATATCATAATTCCCCTGTGATATCTATTTTATATGAATGTAAAAACATCGACATCAACATCGTCATACAACTGTATGTATTAAACTTCTCTCTAAAAACTAAATTTTACAGGATTACATTGAACACATCATGAGGATGTTATGAGCTGTTAGTTGCAGCAAGTTACTGCTAACTGCTAACAGCTAATGTCAGCTAGCTCTCTTCCTGCCGATTTTAACAAGGACTCCTTGTTCACAATGTAGTTTTATCAGGGACACAACAGGTTGCGTCCTCTGTCGCGACAGTCTACTGCATCCTTTGCCCCAAACTTGGCCGTGGAAGATCTCTGTTTGTCACAGATCCATTTCCTGTTCTCCCCAGGACACCGGCTCCTGCTAAGCATCTCATCATGCAGCAGTGAGATCACAGAGCCCACCTGCTTAACAGTCACAGTAGTCTTCTTGTACTTGCTCATTTATTTAAGTCTGGAGCCCTGATTTTTCAAAACTAATGTGACACAACAGAAAAACTTCAGCCACTGCCATTGGTACATACAATGCATTATAATAGTTGATAAAGGCAGCCAGCGGAAATCACTGGTTTTACAATCAAGTTCTTTAAACTTCAGTGTAGCTGCAGTTTTGAGTGTAACAGGTGTTTAATTCTCTCCTCAGCCCTCTTTTTCTGTATTCTTTTTTTCACTCTTCTCTTTATAAATTCGAGTGCAACATCATGAATGCCTCTGAGGAGAGAACGTCTGAAAGGGTGTGCCATTATCACTGTATGTGCAATTCACTGTGCTGACACTGCAAAGACACGTAAAAGCCGCAGAGTTCTTGGAGAGAGATCAGGGACGGCAGGCCTTTCATCCTGCCTTTGAGTTTGGCCATTCAGAGCAGGAACTCTTTCAGATGTAGTTGTTGTACAAACTAGTTTGTTTGAAGCCGTCTGAATTCTTCAGTTTGCAGGCATTTTGCAAAAAACGTTGCAACCATGTACTCTGCCTCCTATATTGGATTTGTACTTTGCGTTTGCCTATTATCCCATTTTTAATTACATTTATGCCGGTGCACATTGTTGTGTGCCGACTGTGTGTAACTTAATATTCATCACGTTGCAGCCAGGTGGCTGTTTAAATCCGGTTATCTCGGCCAGGTGTCTGCCGAAAAACATTCTTATTCTCTGTGGAACTTCTGCTTTAAAGCATGTTGAAAAAGTAAACAAACACGGGCTGCAACTTGCAGCATCTGACAGCAACCAGATGCAGATTATTTCAAATTATTTTATCTGCTGTGTTTCATATTGGTCCTGTTGAGGATAACGTCTCTGGCAGCTGAGAGTGCTGCTGAGGAGCCCTGCTCTCTCCTTCTCCTGCACTGTAATATTCCTTAAGCCGCCTGTTATTATGTCATGAAATTGGCCCAATGAAAGTCTTCCCCTTTAACTGTAACAATAGAAGTTTTTTAGAGAAATTGGAAACACATTGAGCAGCCGCACTCTGGGATTAATTTCACCATTGCCCATGCCTTCTTCCAATGTTCCACAAGTATTTAAATTAGGAACACATTTCTGGAGCTCATCGTGTACCATGACCTATTTGTCAAGTCTGACCTATTCATGCTCGCCGCTTAAAGGTTGCTTGAGGTGAAAACACAGCCATTAAATGGTTGAGATGCCCGACCAGGTATTCATATCATGTCTCAGAGGGAATGTGAGGATGATTTCGGCTCATAAATGCTACACACTGTTAATAATGTTCATCTGACGAGTTCAAAAGTAGGTGAGAAAACACTATTAACAAGTACTTAGTTCTACATGTTTAACCTCACAGAGGTCACACACTCGTCTTTACGTTATTTTAAGAGCTTTACACCTGGCAGCATTCTGCCTCGCATCCCACAGAGTTTGTAAGCTGCTATACAAATATCAAACTGTTAAGTGGAGCAATTTGCACTTAAGCATCCGCTGAGCTAATCCATGCTGCTGTTTGTCGACATTTAGCGAAGAGAGCTTTCAGGTGACGTCAAGCAACAGTGGGTTTATGTCCAGACTAAAATGGCTGGGCCCCTGAAAAGCTCCCCCATATTTACTTTACTCAGCACATACATGTGAACTGAGAGACTTTCTCAGTGACGTGGGTTACTAGGAACTATCATGCTCTTTCTCCCAGGTGGTGGTGCCTCATGGCTCCTTCACTAATGCTCACTAATTCTAGGATAGTAATTTTAGCTGTAACATTAGCTTCCTGGCTATTGTTCGCTTCTTCAGCCTAGCTGGGAGCAGCTTTCTGAGCTGACTGAAAAAAGTTGGCCATTACATTATTATTTGAGCTTAAAGCCCTTTCCAGCTCGCTCTTTTTCCCTTCCTTTCTGCTCTGGCATCACAATTTATGTGCAGGTCCTGGCATAGCAAGAAAACTCACTCCAACATTAGTAATATCTACCTTCACAGCGGTTGCGTACAGGCTCAGACTGGCCATCGGGCAATTCTGGCAAATGCCAGATGTGGGCTTCAAGGCCACCAACAGCAACGCTGAGAGAAAATTGTAGGGGGAAAATAAGACTCAGAGAAAGAAGAACGACCTGCCGGCTCTGGCCCACTTGATGTTGGAACAGCTCATCTGATTAGGGGTTACACAGTCCCAAAAGTGTCAGTAGCCAACTATACATTCAGGCAGGTGCAGTGGTACCAGCTGTCGTCACCTCGCCCACCCCTTTAAGTGTTTCTTGTCCTATCATATAATGTCAGAGGTCAAGCAGGAAATAAATGAAATCAAGCAGGTAACAACAGGGCTGCAGCAAGTAAAATTTATTTATATGGTGCTTTTTGCAGACGTTGATCACAAAGTGCTTCACAAGGGCAATACAGGAAGAAAGAAGTCATAGAGATGTGACTACGTGAGCTGCTTAGTGGAATGTGCACAACCAGCAAAAGTATTTGCACACACACAAGAAAAAAGAAGAAATCACACTACACAACGACAATACACAAAATTTAAGACAGTAAAGCCCTGGTGCAGACAAGTTACCCAAACACCTGTCTGAACAGGTGTGTCTTTTAGCTGGCTGTTAAAAGAAACCACAGAGTCAGCAGATCGAAAATTTAGGCGCTACGACTGCTAAAATCTCAATCACCACGTGTCTTAAGGCGAGTGCAAGGGACAGACAACAAACTTAGCGTATTTGATCGAAGAGAGCAAGCTGAAGAATACGGATGTAGTAGTTCAGTGACATAAGAAGGAGCCTGTGACGATGGAAAATCACCAGGGCTGAATTTTGTTCACAGTCCCATCGTGGTTGCACACCAAGAAAAAGACTCAGGAGAGGAGGTTTTTATTTTAACATATTTTACTAAAGCAACAATAAATACTGTGCTATGTTTATTTTTGTTGCTTTAGCAAGAAATGGTGATTGCTTATATTTAGGATGAGCATGATTATACCTTCCTCCGCTCCCTCCCTTATGGGCAACCCTAGTTATAAAATCTTAGATGCATTTCTGTAAATGTACAACTTGGCCCTTTCGAAGGGGTCACATTTTGTGCAGTTTTTGTTCAAACATTTTATTCACTGTTTCCTCCTTACTCATCTTTTTACAAATGCAGAAAGGACATGAACTGCGGGGTGTTTGTGCTGCGGGAACCTTGAGCATGTACATCTCGATAATTAACCAGCCAGATTTTCGGTGAAAGAAGCTTCAATGATAGAAGATAACTGATGTTGCAGAACTCACTTGCAAAACACTGACTACATTTTCTCTTCTCCTTTATTTTATTTTTAAATGTCAGCTGTCACATCTGAATTGCACATCAAATAATTATCATATTTACTAGGAGCTAATAGCAGAAAATAAATATTTAGTCAACATATATAACCATAAAATTTTCATCATCGTTATCATGAAATGTTATTTTGCACTTCTTCTTTTCAGTTCTTCCACTCTGTTTTCATTTCACAACACAATTTTCCATATTGACTGTTTATTTTACAATCTCCTCGTCATCACAGAGTCTTTCTCAGTCAATCAAGACAAACAGGGCAGAGCCAGCTGTGTTTATGCTGTCGGCTTCAGAATTTTCATGGTGAGAATATACAGAAAATTAGCATTGATTCGAGAAGGGAAAATTTGTTGTTTTTCTTAAGATTGCACACAAATGCAAATGTGCAAATGATTTACTAAAGTAACTCAATAGTAACTTGGGCTGCCCCCGACTAAGAATTTTCCTAGTCGATCAATAGTTGTCATTTAGGTCCATTAGTCGACTAGTCACCTGCATGTTTACGATATTAATTTAATGATTAAATGATATATTTTGGTGGTTTGAGTTGAAGGTGTGAGAGAGAATAGGTAATTTTTAGTAAAATGAGTCTTTGGTTTCAATATTTGACTAAAACATTATATTATGCTGATGGAGCTTAATATAATATGATAGAAATAAGACACGCTTTACACGTCTTAAAGCTACTTATTTAGTTTTAGTGTTTGCATCCATATGGAGTGAACACTGGCATTTGAAGCCTTATTTTGTTTCCAATATGCTTTGTAACCAGAGTACTATACAGATGGGATCCAGACACAGACCTCCGCCCACTCTACCTGCACTGAGATACCTATCTGTAATGGACTCCACACAGCCCTGACATCAAACATACACTTACAAAACACACAAAATTGTAAACACATTATACACGCGCTGAGACCTCAAGAGACAACAAGCCTTCATAACCACACAGACAAATGGCTATTAATCATTTCAGTGCCCTTAAAAAAAAACAGCGGCACATTTCGGCACCATCTCACTATCATATCTACAGTGCGCGGGGGTGGCGGTTTGTCACAAGTGGCACTAGGTAATGAATATTAATGTGCTCAGATGTCAGAAGAATTAATTGTCGAGGTGGGTAAATGCTGCATTATCTGTAAGGCTGGAGTATTTGACGGTATATCAGTGGCAGCGAACTCGCTCTAATGAAAAGCAGAGTTCAGGGAAGAGTAATGGCTGTAGTGAGAGGAGGCAGAAACAACAGGGAGGGAGAGCTCTATTTGCCTTTGCAGATTGGGCTTTCAATGGGTTTGTTTTGCTCTAACATTACCAGCAAAATAACATATTGGGTTTGAGATAATTTTATTCCACAGCACAACATATCCATGCCGCGAACAATGTAAGGTGATTGCTTAATTTTGTATCAGAAATAGACCTGATTGTGTCATTCAAGGAGCTGCAGTGAGATTGTTTTGTTGGGGCAGCTGTGATTTTGTAGGTGCTCACTGTAAAATAATTTAATCAGGTTTCGCTGCCGCCTTTAAAATGTGAGTGAGGTGAACTTATTATTTAAAAGTTGGCTCATGAGCATGAGTTTTGGAAATGTGGAACCACCTCAGTTAAGTTCAGATAACGTACAATATTATGTTTATGCATTTCGCAGGAGGCAACTGATGATTTTTGGGGACATAATTAATGACGTTTTTCGAGGTCAAAACATATCATGTTCTTTCTACAAGCACTTCGGATATGGCTGCTTTTAAGACATGATTATTTAAATGTTCATACTTGGAAGTTGATAGTTGATCCTAGGAAAAAAAATATCCACAATTTACAGATGTCTCATTTACTGTAAGTCTTTTCGGGCCCAGTGGCATCACGTGACAGATCTGGAGGGTGTAATTCATTGATTTGGCCACTATGTTAAATTGGCAGTGCCCAGCGCCATTCCTGGGGGTTTGGCCTTGAGCCTCTTCTCCACAGCAGAGATTAGGGACGGCCTACAGAGGTCTGGTAAAGTCTTTTTAAATCCACATCAAAAGATTTTTTTAAATGTTAAAACTTGTAGTCCTTAGAGCCAATTAATGCCGACTGAAATTTTGCAGTAGTGTCCTTTGAGATGACAGAGTTTAATGTGTAAAATCAATTTTCTGAGTTGCGTAAACTCAGCAATACGTTCATCAACTCACCTCAAGTCAAAAGACTTTAAGTCACAAGGTTTCATGTTTATTTTATATTGAGGTTCTGAAATGGTCTAAAAATGAGAACTAGACATTTTCAATTGAATGAACCTGAAATGCATAAAACTTTAAATTTAGCTAAAGCTTAGTTGATTGCACTAATTTGCTGAGTAATGTTCTGGGGTATAAGCATCACATTTTCTAGGTTTTAGTAATTTATCTCAGGAAAGTCTCCGTAGCAACAGATGCAAGCGGAAAACAAACCGCCAGCCAACTTTAAATTCATTGTGGAATGAAAACTGTTCATTTGGATTTCACAAGTCCATCTGCCGAGCGCAGTTTAAGATGATGTGTAAAAACATAAGTGCATCGTCCTGGAATAATGAGTCTGCGTGAAAGCCTGTAATCACAGGGTAGGTTTCATAAAATTTACCGAGCACGTGTGTTCCTCAACTCATGAGGTGTCCTGAGATGGATGGACAGCTGGACACAGTGAGACGGTATAGATTAGCCGGGTGACTCAGCGGCCGCCTGTCAAGTTTGTCTGTGTGTGTGTGTGTGTGTGTGTGTGTGTGTGTGTGTGTGTGTGTGTGTGTGTGTGTGTGTGTGTGTGTGTGTGTGTGTGTGTGTGTTTGTGTGTCCTTCCACCAAGCGCCAGAGAGAGTAGAGATAGAGCGAGAAAGGCAAAGAGGGAGAGAGAGAAATGCCCACAGCACAGCCCGCCATCTCTCAGTTCCAGTCCAGTGCCTGAGGAAATGTACCCTGATATTAGCTATTAAAGAGCAGATTGTCAGGGGAGCCATGCCAGCACTGACAGCAGCTGTACAACGGAGCAGGCTGCAGGGAGGCAGGAGGCTAGCTAAGGCTTTTTCCCTCCACAGCCTTCTTCCTCAGGTCCCCACCGGCTGCCGGCGCCCTCCGCCACCCTCCCCACCCCACTCAAAAACTGCCTTTGTGTCTAAGTCTCCGTTCATACGCACTGGGTTGGAAAAAGCGCTTACAGACAGACGTCAGAGACAGCAGCAAACCTGATGAGTGTGTGATTAGATTGGCTCCATACCTGTGCGGTGCTGCAAATGTTCTCATTTGTGGGGATTTTGGAAGGCAATGTGTAACCGCAGAAACTTCCCAACAGAAATTAGGTGCGGATCATTTGCTTTCAGATGAAATTGGAAAGAGATAAATCAGTGTGAATTCAATTCAGTGACTCCTGCCACTGTTAAATATCTGAGATAATGTTTCTTTTTTTTCCCCCTCAACAAAAAAGATGATTGCAAGCGCCGATGCACACTTATTTGTGAATGCAAATTTTTCACCTTATCAATCTTTTATTCTAGGAATATTCAACCGTGACTCTTTTCTCATTTACTCGCTTTGAATACTGACAAGGAAGGAGGAGGAAAAAAATCACAGACGTCGAATGAAATTTGACAGAACTCAAGAGCCATGAGGGATTTCTGTCCTTTAAGTTGTGACAGCATATAATAAGGCCCAATCATTTTAATTAAAGAGCTTAATCCAGCTTCATTGAGAAAGGTAATCAGATCTCGGGGGAGTCCTGTGATTGCCTGAAAGTCTAAGTAGAGTGGAAGGATTTCAGAGCAGCATTTCTTGTCTATCGCCAAAGCAAATCTCAGGGGGGGCGTCCGGAGAGGCTGAGGTACAAATGGAGGAAAGAAAAGAGGCGGTGTCCTGTCTCCAAGGGTCGCAGCACCTGTCCTGCTCTACCTTTCTCTTGATTCTCTCTATCTTTGTTACCTTCACCACTCCCACCCTCTCAATTTCTCTCCCTTTAATTGTGTCCCTTACTCGATTACTCTCCTTTAATGTTATCTCTTTCCTCTCACCCTCTCACGCCCCTCACCTACCTCCCCCTTTTTCTTCCTCCTTCACACACTTGATTTTCCAGCGTTGTTTTGCCAAAGTTTGCTTACTTTTCCAGTTTATCTTTTTCCAACTCTATCTTACTCCGTCTCCAAAATCTACCCTCTTCCATTCTGCTTTCCTATCCTTTCTTTTACCTGGCCTCTCTGTCTCTTTCTCTCTCCTCCGAGTTTGCTGTCGGGCCCCGCTCGGCCATACCAACTTTAGATTGATCACAGTCATTACCTCCATTAATGAGAGGGGATTGAGTTCTTAACTGGGCCTCGCAGAGCCAGTTAGGTCACACTGACTGGGGATATGGATTACTGGAGGCTTCCCAGAGTGCACAGCGTCCTAGACCAGCCAAAGTACACTTTAATCACCTGCCCTTCCAACAGCAAATGGCTCTTTAATGACACTGTGGTTGATGGGTTCACCCCAACACAAGGGCAAAGACGAGCATGTCTTAACATGGGATGGCCTCACCAGCCCGGCTTAGTAATAAGTCGGCAGATAAAGACAGAACCTTCCTCGTTCTTGTTGATTAATACTAATTTTCCTCACTCTATCATACAGAGATTAAACAGCTATGAGCTTCGACTTCTGTCGTCCTTACTGTAGCGAGAATGAAAGGATTAATCTGCCATGTTGGGAAATATGCTCGCACATGAGGGCACTTTTAGACGAGGCGCTCTGTATCAGTTTCATCTCTGTACGTTCATTACAGGGAGGTTACTGATATGTTTAGCCTAGCTTAGCAACAAAGAAAATGGCCGTCTCTGCTGGGTCAAAAGTGCCTTCTAGCAACTCTATTTACAAATCATTCATGTTTGACATTTTTGGGAACTACAATTATTTTCGTTATTGCTGAGAGTTGAAGATACAGTTGGTTACTTTAATTACAGTCAAACAACTCACGTTTTAAATGTTTATTTCCACAATAGAACACAGATAGAGTTTGGCGTCTAGACCGCGGCCTCATTGCTCCCCATAGATAGATTGGATATTGGGGAGCGATGATTAAATATAGCTCATGGAAAACAATAACCAATCAGAGGCAAGGAGTCTTTAATGCAACTGTCAAATTAGGCAGCATTGATTTCTCACTTGAGATGCTTACAGAAACTTATTTTAATGCACTGTTTAGCTGTAAAATTAGCTATTTGCTATGCTTTTCCAACATGGCGTCCAATTGAGTCACATAGTCCTTTACACGGCGATGGTGTGACGAATGAACGACATGAAAATGCAAAACTTTATTGCAAATATTTCACATCAAAACTATTCATACCAGCAGCAATACGAACTTGCGACAGTCCGCCCATGGGTGTATTACCCAAGGGCTCAGGGGGCCACTAAGTCATCAAAGCTTAGTCATCATGCCCCAAAATCCTGGAAAAAGAAAAATGGAAGGAATAGCCTAAACCAGTCCAGATTTCTCCTTCGTCATTAGTTCAAGGTCCAACAACACATCTCAAATTCACCCATTCACACACACACAGTCACACACTGGTGACCAAGGCTACCTTACATGGTGCCACCTGCTACCCTGTAACCATTCACATGTACTCACACACCGATGGAACAGCCGTCAAGAGCAATTTGGTGTTCAGTATGTTGCCCAAGGATGCTTCAACATGCAGACTGGAGGAGTTGGACATCGAACCGCCTATCTTTTGATTAATGGACAACCCACTGTGCCTCTGAGTCACAGCTGTTTGGGGTTTGGGCTCCTTTGCCAGAGAATTTTGAGCATCAAACACCAATTGCACCAATATGTGCCTTTTTTCTGCATCAGTTTGTGGTGGGAATGTCTTTAATTCTGTCAAAACAGTCCTCTGCTACTTTTATCTGTCTACTGGGGGAACAAATGCACATGTTTTAAATACTGAGGGGGACATATCCCCTGAATCCCCCTCAAAATCCACACTCATGGTTGCCAGCTTTTGATCAACACCTACTTTATTCTTTGATGTGCTGTTGACTGGTTTTAGCAAACTCCCACTAAACAAGCTGAGCAGACTCCATCCAGTTGTGAGACTGTGAGATGCAGTTAAAAGAAACTCAGTAAAAAGCTAGTAAGTGGACCTTGAGATACGATTATGATAAGATGTGAAACTACCGTTTACAGGGTGAAAAATGAATGTTTCATGCTCAATATTAAAAGTGTTGGAAGGCGTCTTTTTCCTCCTTTGGAGGCTATTTCCCCCTCCTTCCATGCTCTTTGCAAAGTTTGGCTAAACAAATCATGAAGCCATCTCTCTACTGAATTCATAAAAATGAAATAGATATCGATCTACACACTCCACATTTCAGAGAAAACAAATTGCCGAAATGTTAGAGTATTCCTTGATAATAGCCCCCCGAACAATTTACTCTCCCCAACTGGTGTTTGCTTTTCAAAACGCTGGGTCAATGTAGAGTCGGTCTTTGCCAGACAAACATTCGCTTGGTGGGAAAATGATGCAGTTTATACTTTCCAGCTGTTGATAGATGAAAGAGGAAAATGAGTACAAAGAGAAACAAAAGCAATCTTCAGCAGTCAGTAGAAATAATACCAGAGCAAAGACAAAAAATAATCGTCACCAATGACCAGGGAATCTGATTACCACTTCAAGTCTGCTCTGATGGTGCTTTTATTTTAGCTCGCTCACGTCGAGAACAGCTGCCAAATCTCAATGACGACTCACAGGCAAAAACGAACGGCTCAAATGAACACCAACCCTTTACTTGCACTTTTCTGGAACCACACTCGGCCGGTGACCGCGCCATTGAAAAGCTGCCCAGAGAAGCAGGTGTGATGGCAGCTTTTTGCTCGCTGGTGAGCACGATGAGATCGAGTGAGTTAATCGCTGTGATTTCAGGTTGTTTTGATGCCTGGCACACCGGAGCCGACTGGGAGGAGGCGGTTGCTAATTGCAGGGAGCAAAGAGGTCGCTGCCGCTCTGCTCGTGGCATAAACATTATTCATCAGGAGTGACAAGGTCAGCCACATCATAAATAGTTCACAGATTAATTATTGTTCTTGTGGTAATGACTTAGGCTCGATGGGACGTGGTAATGTAAAGTTATACTTAGGTCGACGATGGCTTTTAAACCATTAGTGATTGATCAAAGTCGATGGTCAACATACCTGAAAAGGTGTTTTGCTTTCAGCTGAAGTTCAAATGTAAGCGTGCTCATGTCTTTTTTGTATTCAGATCACTCTCATCTTGTTAAATCTAAGCATGGCGGTTTTTATATTATGTGGATTGGAAGAACTTGGCAGATTTTCTGGCTCTTGCCTGTAGCGTATTGAGCCTCAGCTCAAATTAAACAGAACATAAATTACACACAACTAATAACCGAAGTCACTGGTCCCCTTTTCAGAGTCCAGAGACCTTAAATAAATGTTCCAGTCATGGTATTGAGTGAAACGGCCTGGAATAATGGCCATTTAATGCCAGATGTTCTTCTTTAGATCAGACAGTGTTTAGGCATACCGGTGGAAGGAGTGTTTTACTTCAGTAATAGTGCTAATACCACACTGTAAGAAAAACACTACAAGCAAAAGTTCTCTCTTATGTAAAAGAATGTAAGTATTATCAGCAAACTTAAAGGAGCAGTGTGTAAGATTTAGGGGGATTTTGTGGCATCAAGCAGTGAGGATTACAAATCGCAACCAGCTGAAGCTTCTCCTGGTTAGAATTCCTTCAGTGTCTCTTGTTCAGGAGGTTTTTTATCGTGAGCTGAATTATCCGCAGAGGTCTCCTCCTCTCCAAAACAAATGCACCCAGTGTTTTAAACTGATAAAAGCACTGAATAAAGCAGTTTCACGTTAAAACAAATCAGCGTTTCTCCGGCGCTGTTTGGCATGCTGGAGACAGCCTGCTGTCCCAGCACCTGCTAATGTGCGCTCACCTCTTTTTCTTTGACGACTTAAGATTCAGACGTTCAGGAGACTTTTACCTTGAGCCGAGTTATCTGCAGGGGTCTCCTCCTCTCCAAAACAAACAGGCCAGGTTATATACACTGGTGAGAACATTGAATAAAGCAGCTACAGTGGCTCACACAAAAACACAAATGTCCCTATCTAGAGCCAGTGTTTAGTTTATCCACTCTGGGCCACTGTAGAAACATATGTAGACATAAATGGCTCATTCTAAGGTAATGAAAGCACAATTATTCTTATTATTATTCTTAATTCATCATATTCCATTTCTGCCAGTTTATCACCTTAAATCGTGCACACTGGATCTTTAAGGTATAAGCATTATAGAGAGGGCTCAGCTCCAGAGTGTTGGTTACTGTTTTTTGGGGGCGGAGAGAAAGCAGCTTTCTTTTCTTAGTTTCCTTAAAAGACACTCTATTTCGGCTTTAACACCCCCCTTCACACTCAAAAAGAAAATGGACTGAACCCATACGCACTCCAGCCCGACTCTGGGGGTTTTCCAAGCTCTGCATCATCATTGAAGCCTCTGAATCAGAAAAACAACTGTTAACACTTGTTTCTCGGACTGGAAAATGTGGACAAAGCATCCATAATATGCAGTAAACAACACACCAGGCAGATACACTCAATTTATTGTATTATAGTCCATTTCTGTCTGCATATGCCCATAAATACACACTGGACCTTTGAAGATACTGAAGTTACTGCTGCATTAATGTGTATGTTGCATTTTACTGCTGTAAATGTTTAGGTTTGTGCTCATTTTATCCTGCTGGGTACTTTAATCTACAGCAGTGCATCATATTCTGCAAGATCATCATGTGTTTGTAGTGTTGCCGTCCTGTGAGAACCGCAGATCTCTAAAAAGTCAGTTTTTCATGGTGTCAGAAAAACAGCCCTGTTCTCAGCTTTGCATTTTCCAGCTGATTCAAGAGGGATTTTTTAGGAGTTAATTTAGCTTAAGAGGTAGCGGGAGAATTTTCTCAGTGCATTAAGGATCCATCAGTTTATCACAAACATTCAGCAACACATCTGGAGATACATGGTTTTCTCTGGACAGAGAGGTATTAAAAAGGCTAATCTGAAAAGTAACTAAAGCTGTCAGACATATTTGTCTCTGAGATGTAATAGAGTACATCAGGCAGCATAAATTGAAATACTCAAGTGAAGTTCAAGTGCCTTGAATTTGTACTAAAGTGCAGCACCTGAGTAAATGTACTTACATTCCACCGCTGCTGAAAACACATACAGACACACAGATAGAGGTCACACAGTTGCTGCACCACATTGCACCACCGATGCTCACCCTCTGCTGGCCAACAGTAATCTATGGACGCCCTTGCTTGAGGTCATCTGGTCATGTGATGGACAGACCCTGTCTAAACAGCATAAAAGGACTGCGGTGGCAGCAGCACTGACAGAGTGAAAAGAGAAACATCACAGCTGCTGGATGTAGTTTTATTGACCGCACCATATAATCCAGTTTGTAATTTATTGGACCGGTGCTGTGAGCAGAAATGCAGACATTGTACTGGACTGGTCGTGGTGACGAGGGGGCTGAGTTTGTGGTGAAGCTCTCAGTTTAACTGTTGATCCATGTCTAACCCTCAGCTGTGGTCATGAACTTTGGGTAATAAAGAACATTGTGGTTACAAGCAGCCAAAGTGGATGAGTCGCTGCGATGGCACATTCAGACCAAACGCAAAAGAACAAATAGTTTGTGGGAGGTGTTGAATTAAGAGCCGCATTATTTTGACAACCTGGTATCTCCATTTGCTTTTGCTCCATTTTTCCATTCAGTAAAATTGACAAGACACTTGTTGTGGAGGTCAGAGTATTTAGTTGACATTTTGCTGCACAACCTGGTGTTAAAATCAGTGCAGTGCGTGCTGATATGGCCCGAGAGAGCGCAGCATCTCTCTCTGTTGGAAATAATGGCCTTGCTCTGCACAATGTTGAACTTGCACTGCTGCTGTGAAAGCCGTGTTAGGGATAATTTGAGGAGCTCGCTCGTTCTGAAAGGAGCTCGGAGCAGAAGTGTTGCTCCCTCACACTGAAAGGGGTCAGTTGAGATGGTTCAGATGGTTGATGTCCAAGTGGGAGGTGACCCCAGGGATGACCACTGGAGTAATTATAGATCCCATCTGGCCTGGCAATGCCTCAGGATCTCCCAGGAGAAGCTGGAGGATGTAGCAGGGAGAAGGACGTACGGGCTGTTTTGCTTAGCTGGCTGTCACTGCAGCCCGCACCTGGTAAAGCTGCAGAAAATGGCTGTATGGAGTATCTTAAAGGGATAGTGCACCCAAAAATGAAAATTCAGCCATTATCTACTCACCCATATGCCGAGGGAGGCTCAGGTGAAGTTTTAAAGTCCTCACAACACTTGCAGAGATCCAAGAGGAGAGCGGGTAGCAGCACAACTCCATCTAATGGCGGCTGACGGCGCCCCAGATTCAAACGTCCAAAAACACATAATTGAAAGCACAAAATATCTCCATACTGCTCGTCCGTAGTGATGCAAGCGCACACACGTGAGCAGTAAGAGCTACAGGCTACAATGAGGCTAAAAACAGAGTTCAAATGACGTTTTTCCAAACAACTTTTTGCTGCTGCTACCCCCTCTCCTCTTGGATCTCCTCAAGTGTTGTGATGACTCTAAAACTTCACCTGAGCCTCCCTCGGCATATGGGTGAGTAGATAATGGCTGAATTTTCATTTTTGGGTGCATTATCCCTTTAAAGGAGACCTAAGATGCTTTCCCTTATTTGCTGTCATATGTATATATACATACATTATACACAATACAGTGATGGCTGTCAATATTAAACATGATCAGATTTTCAAATAATGAGGTTCAGTCAGGAACACTCATCATAGTTTTAACCATTTATTACAATAATGCAGTCATGTGTGGCACTGATGGTGCTCCTTGAGGTGCTCCCTGGATTAAACAGCATGCTAAGCCAATACAGGGAGCGCAATGCAAAAAAAAACAAAAAAAACCCGGGTATACAAGAGTGAGCCAAAGCAAGACATTAAATACCATTTTGACCTTAGAGCAATGTTGCGACTCTGAATCAGAAAGATGGAGGCTGAGGTGGTGGAGGTAAAGCTTTGCCAGCAGCAGTGGCAGCAGTGTGTGGCAGCACTGATGTAGCAGGGATCAGTGAGTAGGAAGCCATATTTAAATGAAACACTTTGTGTGGGAATGGGCTGTGATTGGTGTGTGACTGATGAGAAACAATGATCCAGTCAGCTGGCTGTCACCTGGAGCGTATGACTTCTGTGTCCTGTATAAACTAATAGGTTTCATTAAATGTAGGTGAAACCCGGTGAGCAAAGACCTCGGGCTTTAGATGGTTGTGAACACTTTGTTTCCGATATTTTTTTCTACTTTGGTGGCAAGATGACGCCAAATCATGACAGATTTAGCTGACATGTCTGCATGAGTCTACAAGTAAACGTCAGGGAAACATGGAAACTTTTCCTTGGTTTCAGATTATATTCTTGCTAAAACTTGTCTGGTTGTGTGTAGACACATTTATTAGTGATTTTTAACAGGAGAAAGGGCTGCTATACACAGTGACTCCTCAGCTGCAGGAACATTGCTACGTGTGGCTACATGCTAATGTCAGGGAAACATGTAATCTTGATTGCTAATTGTGCCACTGTCTCCCTAATCTGGAATCATATTCCTGCTGGAACTTGTCAGGTTGAGTTTAGAGGCTTATATTGGCAATTTTTTCCCTGATAGTAAGTGCTGCTTTTTTCGGTTACAGTCACTCCCCAGCTGCAAGTACACTGCTACATGTAGCTACATGATAACATCGGGGAAACATACGATCTTGGTCGCTGATATTGTTAATTTCTCCCTGATTTTGTATCATATTCCTGCTGGAACATGTCAGGTTGTGTTTATAAGTTTTTACTGGTGATTTTTTGCAATAGAAAGTGTTGCTATTCTCCGTTACAGTCATTCCCTGGCTGCAGCGATGGTGCAGACGCCAAGATGCAGAAGACCATGTATGTACAAAGAGAACTGAATATAGCGTTGGAGGCAGGACTCAGTTCATTTCTATGGAAGTTACTCAGTGGCAAATTAAACAAAAAAAAAGCTTGATTTCTGTGGCATGAAATGACCTGGATCTTATCATATTGTGGGGTCAATTAAACAAGCACACTTAACTTCTGGTTAAGCACTCCACTAACTTAAATGGGGATGAGAATAGTTAATGGTTCGGCCCTTCTAGACTTTAGAAATTTTATCTGACTGCATGATAGTGAAACGATTCATTTCACAGGGGTTGTGACACTCACAAAAAAATTATCCAGTGGTTTATAGACATCTCTTTTACAATGCAAGTCTATGGAGAATGGCATCACATGACAGACCCGGACACTGTAATTCTACTTTTGGCCACTATGTAAAATTGACTTTAAAGCTTGGCGCTGTTCCTGAGGGCTTTGTGGAAGACCTGAAAACTAATCAGAGCAGACTGGCCTTTTTTGGGAAAGGAAAGTGTAAGAAAGTGTAACAACTGCTGAACCAGATGAGAGTGGATTCAAACGCACTCTGGAGACAGTTTGGATAAAATAACACACTCTTCACTGGTAAATAAAGGCAGGTTCAGTACACACAAGGACAATCAGTGGAGGCAAATTCAAAAACCAAGAAAAGGACACTGGGAAACAAAAGTCTGGAACACTAGACACACAGGGAGCTAAGATGAACTGGCCCTGAGAGGAAACAAAACACACACTAAATACTGTGGTGAGGGGAAGGATAACAAGACACAGGTGAGGTCAATCAGGGCGGGACAGACAATCAGACACAGGTGAGGTCATCAAAAACGAGGGAAAACACACAGGGGCAGGAAGTGAAGCGATCTGAAACAAGAGGCGATGTGAGTTTCAAAGTAAAACAGGAAACAACATGAATGAATGAAATAAAAGAAAAACATAACCCAAGAAAGTTCAGCTGTGACTGAGCTGTTTAGACAGAGGGTGGATACAGGTGTTCTTGCACGGACAGGATGAGGAAAATAAACATGTTCTAGTAGAAACCTATCAGGTATATTAGGTCCCCTTTAACAAAGCAGGAGATGTGAGAATAAAAACACTGAGCTTCGTGGTTCAAAGTCTGTGCAGTTGCGAGAGTCGTTGGGTGGTGTCTGTTTTGGCTGTTGGTTGTATTTTTGTTGCTGATTGAGAGCAGGCAGGGTTGCTGCACAAATACAGTCAACACCCAAAAATCAGAGTGTGGAGCCCGACCAACACACCGACAGACTGCTTTAGGAAAGCTCACAGCTCAAAATCTGCAGTTACATTTACTGTTACTGTCCTCTTTCTTTGATAAACTGATTATTCAGGTGGAGAATATATACTCTACCTGTGAACGCCAGCTGACACTACATTAGCAGATATTCATTTTACTCTCAAATACTATCATCACTGTCATCTAAGCTCTACTTTGTTGCTCACTAACCCTGCCAAAGCAGGCATTTGTTATCATATGTTTTATGATTTTGTTCCGTTTTGTAGATCAAACCCTCTCATTGCTTTTCCCTTCATTTCAATGATCATGTACTTTTTTTTTTTCTTTGTGCATTTATTTTCCACCTGCTCCTGTTCATTACTTTAAAGATCTGCATTCAGAGAAGGCGGCGAGTTTCATGAAAGTGCAGCAAATTTCACAGTTGGAGCCAGTCGACTGTAAGAGGAGAGTATTACAACAAGTAGAAATGTGCCTCAAACCCATTTCAAAGGTTAATGGATTGGATGCCCACAAATACTGAAATACAAAACGAGAAAACGCACAATGCATACATTTACATACATTTAGAGCATTTAGCTGAAGCTTTTATCCAGAGTGTCAGTGCAATAAGCTGCAATCCTTGGATGTAATTCAATATATCAGCTTGAATAAATAGACAGCGTTCACCAGGAGCTCTCTTTGATTCCTCTTATGTAAAGGAGGTCTGTACTTCTTTCACCACAGGTCATAGCAGAAACACGCCGACCGCTCCAAACTTCTGATGTATTTCTTTTAACCTTTGGCAGATGGTGATGATATAACTTGGACCACGTTTGCGGCACCAACCGGCGACACCTCCGCTGGGATAAATAAGAACCATATATAATGGCTCACAAAAATAGCATGACATAATTCACTATTGATCTGCTCTCCTGGCTGGCTGATCTTCATTTCGTGACGCTGGAGTGCGGAGAACTCAGAGGCACTGGCATCGATCAGGCGTTGCTCCCAAGGCAAAATTAAATTTTCGTATGTGTGGCATCAAGTCCTCTGTATTCCATACGCTGACATGTGGTGCTGTTTTATGAGTCACGCAGCAGCTATTTGTGCGACATGTTAATGTGATCTCACTCGCTGACGGTGGATTAAAGGTCTGATTATTGTGCACAGTTGTCTCTCTCAATAACATAGGTTGTGTTTGTTTGGCATGAAGGCACACATACTGTGACACATAATCAATTATCCCCTCAATAACTCATCACTCTTCTTGTGAGTTTGGAATATCTTTATTTTTTATCATCATAACTATAAACAAGTCCATACCCATTGGTAGCTTTGTCACCTTCTACCTATGCCAATCCTCAATGCCTATGTGCAGTTTCACATAGATTGACCACGTCAGTGAGTAGAAAAACGTGGTGCCGTGATTTTGTACAGCAGACCATACCATGATTTAGTCATACCAAAAATTAGAAAAAAACAAAACATTGGTCCACAGGAGGAGCCACAGCGATCGGTCGCATTTTAGCCATTTTTAAGCATTTTTCTGTTGTTATAGCGCCACACAGTTGCCAATTAGAGTTAAATTTCTCCAGTCACCTTGAGGCGTCCTGTTCTACATATCTACCAAGTTTAGTAAAAATCCATATGGCGGTTAGGCCTAGATAAGAAATGAGCTCTCTAGCGCCCCCATTTTGTTTGATGGGGTCAATAATGGAGGGGTCCCCTCAGATTATGTGTGGTCATATGCCTACAAAGTTGCGTGGTGATGGGTGAAACCCTTGAGATGTTATACACCTTTATGTGATGAGCCACGCCCTCCGCAATATTCATTGCCTTATAGAAGCTCAGTTTTAGTAAGTTTTCCAACTTTTCGCTCAAACTTCCCAGGAAGAGATCCATTTGAAGTGTTTTTAAAAAAATTAAAAAATCTATATAAGCGGAAGTTATGTGTTCTTGAGGCAAATGTGTTCCTCATGAGGAGAGGCATCTCTGTGCAAAGTTTCATGTCTCTACGACATACGGGGCATGAGATATGCCCATTCAAAGTTTGCAATTTCAATCGGTTGCTATAGCGCCCCCCTTTGGCCAACTGATGTAATATTGCTTCATTGTCATCCTCCCATGAGCCTCTACCACTGTGCCAAATTTCACATGGATTGACCAAGTCAGTGAGGAGAAAAACGTGGAACACACACACACACACACACACACAGAGTTTTCGCCATTATATAGTAAGATCAGGGTGTCTTATCTTAAAACAAGTCTGATCCCAGTTTGGATTGGACTGCTGCTTGTTTTGCTTTTGTTGGTGTTGCCCAAATGTTCCTGCCTATCTAGAAATAAAATGAGTGATTTGCTTTTGCTGCATAAATCTGTGTATGCAGTGGTCTACCCCATGTCATCATTCATCACTTATGTAATCCTTACTTTTCACATATAAAGGTGCTCCCACGCCTGCTCTGTTTGGTTCAGATCAATCGATCAATCAATTGACTGATTTGTTCACATCAGTCAATATCAATATGCAAAACAAAATAAATCAGGTCACAATATTCGCTGAGGCTTAAAATACCCTCGTAGCTGCAAACAGATACACACACATGTTGAATTTTGTCTTCATAAATCTGACATTGTGAAATGTTTACGGCCATGGAGGTTATAATCACTTACATGCATCAGTTGAAATTGCAGAATTTCAACACTGCATGCCATTACTGTGAAAAATGGCAGCAGCATGTATTTTATTATGAGTCTTTTAACTCTGGATATAGCAGATGTAGTTACATTTCATCATACGGGTCTAATTTCTGGTGGTTGGGATCATTAGCGCTCACACCAGACATACTAAGCCTGCCTGGGGCCACTTTCACAAAATGACAGGGAGCCAGGGGCCAGTTCATAAACCAAATATTAATAATATGTATCAGAAGGACACTAACTTATCTGTGTCTAAAATTATTCATTTACACATTTACTGACTTGGCACATGAATTGACACGAGGCCTGTATCAGATGTTTTACTATCACCAAGAGGCAAATCCAGTCGCAGAGGCCCGGCACAGGTCAGCTGTACGCAGGGGCGTTTCCAGGATTTGAGGACAATAAACAAGCTTCATTTTAATGCTTTTTACGCACTCTGGCATCTAATTCACATTCAAAGTTTTTTTTTTAATTTTACATTTACATTACAGAAAAAATCCCAGTGTGAGTCACTTTATTTTATTTTTTTGAAATATGGTCAGCTGGCCACCCTGCACTCTGTCACGGGCCAGATATATCCTGTGCACCATAAGTTGAGTATCACTGGCTTACACTCTGAAGTGGTTCAGCGTTTCTGTATTCAGTCGTGTTTTATAACTCGGCAGCATATTTTCTAAATGCCGCCCAGGTGTTTTCAAACTGGTGAAGATGTTCTTTTCATTTGCTTTTTGTTTGTATCGCTCAGATCTGTGTTCTGGTCTTTTTCACACTGTCAAACTCTTTGAACCCGGATTTGGCAGCGTCTTAAACTTGAACTCGCCAACATGTGCAAATCAACAGAATATCAGACTTTATTTTAATCCCACTCACAACACACACCGTCACTCATATTTAACTATGGTAATAATCTTGCATGTTTGTATGTTTTGTCTTCTGTGTCCACATCAAAGTCTGACAAATCATGTTGAGCCACCTGTTGGTTGAACATTACATGAATAAAACATCTTTGCCCCTAAATTATGAATGGAGCCGTGCGATTCAAAACAAATCATCTATTTCCTCTCTGCAGATGGCGTTCCTGGAGCAGTGCCCCTACCGCTCTCCCCTGTGCTCAGACCGGCACTACCCTTGGCATCCCTGACGACCCTCACGCCGCCAACTCCGGCACCTGCGGCCTCACCGATAGTCCCGAGCACCACGGCGGCCACAGCCTCAGAGACTACCTCAGCTGCTGGAGGAGACTCAACTCTCAACTCACCCTCAGAACCAGACGCGGAGCCTGAGGCCGAACCCGAGGCGGAGATGGACGCGGAAACTGAGGAGGAGAAAGCTCGGCGTCTTCTGTACTGCTCGCTGTGCAAAGTGGCGGTCAACTCGGCGTCGCAGCTCGAGGCTCACAACAGTGGTGAGAGATGTGTGCTGGCAGTAATGAGTGATGAGGTGTCTGTGCGGAAGACAAAAGAGTTTTTCTCATCAAACACAGAGACTTTAGCAGGATTATTCCTTTCCATGTGGTGCGATTTCCATCTGAAACACCCACCAGCGTCAGTGATAAAATAACGTTGCTGTGCTTTTTGTGAAAAGGTTGTTATGTGCTGGATTTCCACACAATCACCCAGCATCACTGCTGAAGTGCTCTTTGTCACTGTTACTGAGGTATATTGGCTGTCTTCAGCAATAATTGTCAGTCCTACAAAAAGCACATTTTCACATTTTTGGGGAGGTTTGGCAGCAGTTTCCATAGAAACCTTGTATCCAACTTTGATCAGGTATTGTGCGACAGCCTCGCTTTAGAAAATACAGGAGATTTTAGTCTGAATCAGCGTGTCAAACTAATTTCTAAAACCCCATTCGCACACAGAGTGGGGGGAATGACAGCACTCTGAGTCATCTTCAGCCGCTGCTTCATGCACAGGAATGTCCCACTGCTTTTGCATTTTTTTATAATTAACATTTGGTCTGAACAAGAGACCAAGTCAAACAATCTATCAACAGGGGCATGGCGGACGCAAACACACTGACGCCTTCTCCACAGTGAAGCACAGCGGTCCGCTCTGGATTACACGAGTGACCTCAAACTTATTGATCAAGCTTGTTCAACAGAGAGACTGTGACCCTCTCATAACCAGCCAGCTGAGCCATTGTTGTAAGACATTCTTGATGAGTGGGTGGACACCCTCCATCTTCCTCCAGCAGTGTCAGCAGTATGCTTTGACCGGATGAAGGAAAAGTCTTTGGGTTCAGTTGCTGAGTCCAAGAAAGAAAGTTTTGCAGAGAATATATAGAGAATAACCTGCTGGCTGTGACTCCACCAATCTTACAGTTCTGGACATGTCAAAAGTAAATATAGGATAGAGCCGTCCCTATTCTGAGAGGGGACGAGGGGGCCAACTTTGTCAAAAAACAGACAAACAAAAAAACTAATTCAGAAGGTGGCGAATCCCCAGAATAGTGTTTTTATTTCAGAGTTCTGAGGAGACGCTAGCTCACTGCACAACAGGCTGGGAAAATAACTTTTCTTGTCATTATTATTTTTAGTGCTGCAGCTGCTGTATCGCCCTGTTCCTCAACCCAATCACCAGAATAAATGTTGGCATTCTACGTTTCTGCAAACCGCAGATATGCTACATTAATATAAAACATTTCTTTTCATTGCAGTTTTCAATTGTATGTCATGAGGAGGCAGTGGTTAGTGTGCGGTTCGGTGTAGGCACAAAAAACACCTGGTTAAGGTTTGGATAAGACGATGTTTTGGCTTTGAGGTTCAGTGTGTAGGAAGAAGAAGGTATACTTAATTAATCCCTGAAGGGAAATTCAGGTTTTTCACTCTGTTGTCATATACACACAGGCCTGAAATACACACACATGCACAAACAGGACCTGTACATGCATTAAATGGAGAGCGAGGGGGGGCTGCCCATGGACAGGTGCCCCGAGCAGTTGGTCGTTCAGCAGTGCCCAGAAGGTTCACTGGCACCTTTCCAGCTACCAGTCCATGCTCCATATTGGGTCTGGACAGAGGCTTGAACTGGCGACCCTCCGGTTCAGCATTGACTGAGCTACTGTCGCCCCCACTGCCAGCTTTAGTGACATCTAGTGGCTGAGGCTGCAGATTGCAACCAACTGAAACTTCTTCTTTGTGCCAAGTGTGTAGGAAAACTACGGCAACCACTGCGACATCGCAAATGACCCTATCTGGAGTCAGTGTTTCATTTGTCTGTTCATAGCCACTGTAGAAACAACATGGTCAGCTCTATGGAAGAGTCTCCGCAGATAAAAACTTTCACAACTGTTGACAACACCGAATGCTTCTTCTAGCGCCTCCATCATCGAAAAAAAAAACGCGGAAAACTAGTTGCTAAATGGTTGTAAACAGGACGTGACGAAATATTTACATGCATTTTTACAGATGATCACGTTCACACTGGATTAATATTACCCGAGGTATTTTCTTTTGATCGTTTTACAGAAAGTAAAAGTCACTGTAATTTTTACTGACATTATCCGTAATGATTATAGACATGGCGTGTTCGACCAGGACTAAAATCCCTGGTAATAATTACTTTACCCCACGTCTCCACGTTAAACTAATCCCGTGTGAATAGGGCACTTTATTATATATAAGAAAACACATTAATTATATTATATTCCATTTCTGCCAACATATCCCACACACTGGGTCTTTAAAATACCTAGTTTGGTTGTCACAAACACAGCTGGAAATGTCCCGATGTCTTGTTAAAAATACTCACTTTTGTGGTTTGCTGGTTTCGAACAATCATCTACTGCTGTCTGCTGCTCGACAGCTGTCTCACCTAGGTTTAATGCCATCCACCATCTTCTCCTGAACCAGCTCAATTTACACGCAATCTGAACTGCGTCGCTTCGCAAATGTTGATATGTACAAATAACATACAAATGTAACACACCCGTGGTTTGCAGAAAGGTACAACTGCAGCTTCTGTTGTGTTCTGTGTTCCTGTAAGCATCATTTATCATCTTAAACTAGAGTTCCTGAAGAAATTGTGTGTGAGTGTCGTTCTGAGAACACATGTTGACACTAGCTGTATCGAGCTGGACACAAAAATAGTGTTTACACATCAAAGCGCAGCCACTTAAAGGCCGGGGTTGAACCTTAATGTAAACAGTGCCCTGCAGTGACATCCAAGAGACAGAAATATGTGTGAACCGTGACATTTTGCTCGGCTGACTTTAACACGTTTTTCTACTTTTGATCAGGGACGTTTTAGGCTAATTTACAAGTCGACCTTTTCACACTGACCCTCATATTTCCTACACCAGAAAATCGATAGCAGACGTGAACGTCCTTCAGGCGGCATTCTGTGGGGTGAAGTTAATGTACTGACTGCGCTGCTTCCTGTTTGAACCTGCAGGTACGAAGCACAAGACGATGCTCGAGGCCAGGACCGGCGTGGGCTCCATCAAGTCCTTCCCCCGGCCGGGAGTCAAAAGCAAACTGGCTACAACCACCAAGTCGTCAACGGGCCTGCAGAACAAAACGTTTTACTGTGAGACGTGTGATGTGCATGTGAACTCAGAGACTCAGCTAAAACAGGTGAGAGGCACACTTTGAAAACTCTCACACAACCTCTTCCCAACTTATGTTTAACTTAAGTTTTTTAAAATAATTCAGGGAAAATAAAGAGCTGGTGAAGGAAAGACAGATACAGATTGGAGATTCATTGTGGTGCAGCACAAAAGAAATATTTCACCACGTTTCATCATTATTTATCACTTTGTCTTTGACAAAATAATCCACATTTTATGAAATAGGCTTATTCGCAGCATTGCTATGGAGTCAGATGAGAAGATTGATGCCACTCTCATTTTTGTCATCTTTAAATTCACTGCCACTGTCCAACACATGAAAAGTTAAAACTATTCTTTAAATGCACATATTCAGAATGAAACTGAATTTATTGGCAGATTTAAATCAGAAATCCTTAAGATTTGATTGAGTCACTCAGACATGGGCATGACTCAGCAAGTATCAACTAACAGGCCTTTTTCACAGTAAATATTTTGATCTGTCATACTAGGAAAACGGTGGTTCCTTTCAGTTTTAGTGTCCCAGTAAGCAGTGATACAAGGAACCTGAAACCAAGGTGCAAAATAAACACTGGCATATATCTGCCTGCCATTCACTTCCATTCAATAGATGAATAAAAAATTTGCTTCCAGTCGCAAAGCAAACTCAAATCTTTGCATTGTGTTGAGTTCAACTTTGGCGAACTTTGAAGTCGCAACAGGAAAGAAGTGTGTGTGGAGGAGACATTGACTGTTGCTGTGTTCAACAAGCCGATATTATAGACATCCCAACTCGTCAAATATCGCAGCTCTGTCAGTGGACTTTCACGTCTAAGTATGACACACCAAGTAACCTCCTGCGTCAGTTGTTGACGTTCCGGGATGGCGAGTCTATTTACACTTCTTACGTGCATTGTGTCTTATATGTATAAAAATACACTTCCATTTTCACAGGAAATGAGCAAGCAATCTTTTTCAAAATACACCTAAGGCCTTTGCACACTGAGTCCGTTTTTGCAGATGCATTTTTTGAAAATGAATGAACATGAAAATTTGCAATATGATGAAATGAAAAGACACATTTCCTCCTTTGCCTCTCTCCACTGGAGTTACTGAGTGTTATCACTCCCTCTCCGCAGCTGCATGAAAGGGTGGAGCTGTGTCCACATCCTCCTCCTCTTCATCATCATCATCTACCTGAATATTATTATCTGACCTGTTGAAAGGTGTCTTGTTGCAGCTTTGTCCCGCCGGCACATTTTCTTCACTGATTCCTGGTCAAACGTCTCAAGGCTCTGACGGATGCGAAAAATGCTGTAAATCGAACCTCTTCTGAAAATTTTAATACGAAAGGAAGTTTCGGACTCAGTGTGCAAACGTGACTGACACAACTTGAAGTCGTATGTCTTTTTAGACGTGTGACAATTTTGGACGAAAAAAACGGACTCAGTGTGCAAAAGCCAAGCAAAGCAAAAGATTCTTTTTAAAAAGTAACCATGATTCAGCTTAAAACTCATATGGAGGGAAACAACATGCTCCCACATGAAGATCCAGGGTTCGTTGGGTTTGGCCGGCAGTAAGACAGGAAACAGGCATGATACGTAAAATAAATTAGCAATCTAGCTAGCATGTGCCTCACATCAGGCCCCGCCCACATTCAGCACGAATAGCTCAGCAGGGGACGGTCTCCCGTGTGACTGAGCCCTAATGGAATTCAGTCATCATTCATTGTATTGTTTACACATGTGTGAGTAAAAGAACAAATGTATTTACACCCTGAGGTTCAGGGTGAGTCATCAATGACATTGTAATGACTTACTGGAAGATAAGAGAGAAATTTTCATAGAGAACCCAATATTATCTCCTTGAAACATATCTGGCATACAAACAAGATGAGAACTTGCAATTTTATGTTTTTATTTCACTCTTTCTTCGGCTCATTTATTCCATTTTGGTGCACTTTGGTTAACAGCACGTTGAGGCTGTGGAGTAACAAAGCACTTTACTGGGTGCATGTGTCTAAATGTTACAAGTATTTAGCTGTTCATCTGTGAACACCCACTTATTTAGACTCATTTACTTCAGAGTCAGATTTCACTTTTTGTTGGATTTAAAATTAAAATTTCTGGATACAAAGATGTGCTGCCACTAGTAATGATCCCTCCCTTTATCCTGCTGCTCTGCTGTCACAGCAAAGCTCTCCCCGCCTGAAATCTCTTGCGAAAACTTCTAAGAAATCTGGTTAAGCGTACACTTTACATGGCCAAGAAATTAGACTTCTCCAGCAGAAATAAAGCTAACGGAGTCCCTCCTAATCCCTCTTCTCAAATAAGGAAATCAGGTTACTTTAGGAAGCTGACAATAATCTTATCGCCTTGTGATATTTTCCTCCGTGTGGCTTGGCTGAAACTCTTCCCAGGAATGTGTGTCTTGGTTGTTGCTTTGGGGCACTCCACAAATCTTCTTTTCTTGTAGCTGCTGATCATTCTGTCACGGGGGGAATTTCATATATAATACTTGAAAACCACTCGGTTTTGTCTGAGCTAACCTTGAGATTTCTCACTGAAAATAGACAGGCTTTGTATGAATTTTTCATGCAGGGGCTTTTACTGAGTACTTCTAAAACAGCAGCGATTCTCAGTGAAAAGAATCCAGCGTGACAAATTTCAGTTACAGCTTGAAACCAGAGAAAAAGTGTGATTGTTAAATCCACTGCAAGGACTTTAGTCGTAGCCAGAAATCTGCCTTTTGTTGTCAACGTGTACTCACACTGAATTATTTATTGGCTTGAGGTTACAGAGGATTTCTGTGTGTGTCATTCCAGATTCTTGTACTTCACTTGTTTATTCAGATCCACGGGTCGGCTCTGGGCTTTCAACACCAGAGGAGCTTTAATATTACTCCTCAACGTCCTCTCTCCACACGGCATACTGTATTAAACATGGGAATCTAATGTGTCGTTTGGTAAATGCTCTCTGCACTGTACTTTGCAGTGCCATAACTGCAGTGATTTTCACCATGGGTGGCTCCAGTGGCAATGAAACCCTTAAAGCTGTAATACTTTCCGCCTTGAGACAGGAGGTGTATTTTTAGTCCCTGCCCCCTCCTCCTCTGTTGGTCAGGTTCCCACCTCAACGCATGATAAGCTATCTACCCTGAAATGGCATCCAGCCCAGGGCTGAGGTATCAGGCATCTATAAAGCACCACAGCAAACCTGCAATAAAAAGATAATGACAATTTTCACAGTTTTTCTATTACATGGAATGTACAGAGAGAGACGCAGGACGTAAACCAGCAGTATCTCAGCAGGTGGCCATAAAACTGCTCAAACCTTCCCCTCGATCAGGAAAGTTATCCTACAAGCTATCTATGAAATCTGGTTTGGATATTCATGATCCCGAGAATGGTTCGACCTTTCTTCTCGCCCTACATGCACACAAGAATTATCAAAATGATCTGATTGCCAAAAGACTTTCTGAGAACATTCAAACTCTCCAGCTGATGGACCGTTTTGATATAAATGACACGTTTTTCCTCTAGCGCCATCCTCAGAACAGGACAGACTGTGTTGTTGAAGGAATATATTTTTAGAGATGGACAGTAACTCAATTAAACACATTTAAAATCTGTATTTAATTTGTGCTTTGCTGGACGGAAAAAAATGAAGATGTAATTTGTAACAAAATATTTCAAGAGCTTTTGAAAATACACTATTGATAGATCATCTTATTTTCAAATAAGAGCACTGTCTCTAACACTGAGCTTAAATAGAAACTGCCCCACATTTCACAGGTGTGCACAGGTGTGAGGGAATTAATCAGCTGTGGGTGTGTTTCTCAATAATTGACAACAGCCTGTGCACCATATGTGCCATATCACACAAACGAAAGAATAACACAGGAAAACTCAAGCTCTCCACACAACAGAGGCTATTAACAACACATCAGCCTTGCCGCTCATGTTCAAATTGATTTCTTGAGCGTTTTCAGTGTCCTGGAAACTAAACAATGACAAGGGAAAATTGCAGTAGTAATCATTCATTTCTTTTGGGACATCCAAATAACATATCAAAAGTACACCATTATATACTTGGTGGATCGAGGTAAACTCAGTGCTGGAAATTTGGGGCCACTATGTCACAGCATCACACAACACAAAGAAGTGCATATCCTGCTCCTGAATGTGCTATTTTCATATAATTTATGTTTAAACATTATTTTTTTAGGGTGTTCGTTCACATATAACCATCAGATATGACCTGTCATGAATGTATATGTGCAGTTAGAGGGTACCCGTACCTCAAAATGACCTTTTTTTGAATCCGAGCAAAGTCAGAAAAATTAGATTATAAAGTCATATGAAGTCATATAAAGTCATTCAGTTTTCTGCACATACAAAATTGTTTGTCCATGAAAACCATGATGCATATCAGCACTCAGACTGAGACCTTTAATGAGACCAGACTCGAAACACACCTTGGCTTTTTCATTTTTTGGTTTAACTGTTGGTGCCACTGAGGGTCAACGTCAGTGACTAAGCTGCCACTTGGGGAGGGTTATTATGTTGAAATATCATCTAGAGATTATAGTATTTTCAAAATACCAAACTAGGATTTGCCACTTTGGGTGGTACTGGTTAGAGAAAATTCTGACCTGGACCATGAACACGATAACCACCAATATCCCATGATGTTTTCAACCATAACAAACAGAAGTTTCCACTATTGCACCGTATATTGCTTTTTTTTTTTTTATTTAGATAAACTAGTCCATACCCATTGAGTACAGCATACTATATACCATGACTTAGTCATACCAAAAATTAGAAAAAAACAACAACATTGGTCCACAGGGGGAGCCACAGCGATCGGTCGCATTTTAGCCATTTTTAAGCATTTTTCTGTTGTTATAGCGCCACCCAGTTGCGAATTAGAGTTACATTTTACCTTGAGGCATCCTGTTCTACATATCTACCAAGTTTAGTAAAAATCAAAATGGCGGTTAGGCCTAGATAAGAAATGAGCACTCTAGCGCCCCCATTTTGTTTGATGGGGTCAATAATGGAGGGGTCCCCTCAGATTATGTGTGGTCATATGCCTACAAAGTTGCGTGGTGATGGGTGAAACCCTTGAGATGTTATACACCTTTATGTGATGAGCCACGCCCTCCGCAATATTCATTGCCCTATAGAAGCTCAGTTTTAGTAAGTTTTCCAATTTTTGCCAAGAGGGAACTTTAGATATTGGTCCCTAGATTATGTTCACACAGTTTCATGCAGATCGCTCAAACTTCCTAGGAAGAGATCGATTTGAAGTGTTTTTCAAAAAATTCAAAATGGTGGAAAATCTATATAACCGGAAGTTATGGGTTCTTGAGGCAAATGTGTTCCTCATGAGGAGAGACATCTCTGTGCAAAGTTTCATGTCTCTACCACATACGAGGCATGAGATATGCCCATTCAAAGTTTGACATTTCAATGGGTTGCTATAGCGCCCCCCTTTGGCCAATTGATGTAATATTGCTTCATTGGCATCCTCCCATGACCCTCTACCACTGTGCCAAATTTCACATGGATTGACCAAGTCAGTGAGGAGAAAAATGTGGAACAGACACACACACAGAGTTTTCATCATTATACAGTAAGACTGTTTTAAGTGAATGAAAAAAATAGGATGATGAAAATAAGAGTAAAGATAAGAGAGTAGTTGAATAGGAAAGAATACTCTGTATCTCCATGTCAAACCAACCCTTCAGCTCCCCTGCACTACAGTCCCCTGCATCACTCTCAAACTTACAACGAATTGTAGGAGCAGTGTGGCACAAAATGTGAGTGGAAAATCTGGCTGAGGAATTGGTTGTTGGGTAGCAGTACATCGAATACAGATATAATACACCAGAACATCATCTTAAAATGTTTTATTGAAAAGATTGACCCCAAAAACTTAGTAAAAGATACCAGATATGTTGGACATGTGTACATAGACCCTCCAATATTAACATCATTCGACCCAGACGATGTCACTGTAAGATGTTGAAACTTTGCTTTTGACCTTAATAAAAGGATGTTCCACTAAATCCATGAAGGTGTACGTTTAATATATGATGCAGGAGGGTTTTAGGACCAATAAGGACTATGAAACATTACTAATGCATATTCTGCTTCTCTGCTTCAGCATGTAAATTACATTCATGGTGGAACATGTGATGAGTAGTAACAAATATACTTATTTTAACCAAACCATGATCTTTTCCTAAACCCACACAAGTGGTTTTGGTGCCTAAAGAAAATGAAACCTTGTGACATTTTAACACTGTTGGATATGCACCTGCTGGCCCTCTGATAAGAGCAGTTAGCCCCAGATAACAACTACTAACAGTCATGTAATGGGCTGATGATATCTGAACTGTGACTCAGGACCTGCCTGCGTCATCTGAAACTTGTTTTCTGTCTCCGTTTCAGCACATCAGCAGCCGGCGTCATAAAGACCGAGCAGCAGGTAAACCAGCCAAACCTAAATACAGCCCCTACAGCAAACCGCAGAAAGGCCAGACCAAGCAGCCGGTGAGTCACTGCACGCCTCAGTCATCTTATCAGCGACAGAAGTCCTGGTGTCAACACAACAGTCACAGTGACTCAGCTCTAATGGCCTCTTAGGAGACAGACGTAGCAACCCATGAGAAACAGTTATTGTTTGATATCTGTTCATTGTCACTCTCCCGTTCCAGCCGCTCTCTGCACTTTGCAGTCACATAAAAAGCATAGGCCTGTGCCCAACCTCAGTATGTACCGCTCTGTCTTGCTCTGTTTGCATGGGAGAGAGCACTGCATGTAGATATCTGGCAGTTTAATGTTTCTTTGTTAATAACAAAAAATCCCTCACACCTCCGCTTAAGTGTCTGTTCTGTGATAAGCCACGTTTAATCCGCTTTACGCCACCTTATTCAATAAAATGTCAACTTTCATGACCAGATCACCTGTTACCTGGCTGTTATTCAAGATCCCTGGCAGGGAACAGCGGGATTTAATTTGAAAACTTGATATATTATTGACAAAAACGGCGTGTATCAAGGCTCCTCCGAGGCAGCACGCTGCAGGCGGACTGCAGTCCTTGGTCCAATACTATTTATAAGTAATTGTAAACGTCGGTTTTAACTTATTCGGAGAAGCTCAGCGTGTGGTCTGCCGCATCAAGGCAGAATTAGTGTCAGGCAAGAGAGAAGTGAACTTCAAACACTTTTCCTGGAGGTGATTGTTTAACTTTCTGGTTCTCGCTGTCCTGTGTGGCCTTCTCGCACTCCGGGAGTTAAAACAAATGTTAAAAATTGTTTTTTCGAGTGCCACGTGACGCAGGTTTGGTAGGATGCATGAAGGAGCCATGTGGCTTCAATGTGGGAGAGATAGAGGAGAGCCCGACTTTCCATTTTGCAGACGCTCTCAGAAGACGGCATTAATCACACCCACTGTTTGCCGAGACGAAGCGCGGGGGTTACCAGTGTGGGGGAAATGACTTTTTCTGAAACCCATCATTGACTGAGTTAACGGAGAGGAGCTTCTTTGATGAGCGGAGAGTAAAGAATGCTTCCCATAGGGTTACGATGCCTGAGTCAGTGATTGATAACCCATGACAACGGCTGCCATCCTGGTGCTGTGAGACCGTAGATTTTCCATTACTGATACAGAAGATTAAGCCAGATAACTTTGGTGACCTTTTCACCCGATTAGGCTGTTTTTGGAGGTTGGGCGCTTTTTTCTGTTTGTCCTTTCTTATTCTCTCTCAATAAAAACGACAGAACTCGATGCCCTTTGAGCAAGTCTTCTCTTTCAATGTGCATAAAAGGACTTTAACACAAACTCTTCTGTCAGCAGAACATTTGTGAGATATAAAAGAAGTCTGGATTCACCAGATTTTCCAAAATGCCTCATGCCCAAATTGCATGTATATAAGTTAAGCCATTAAACAATTACATTCAATCTAAAGGGCTTTGCTGTCTATGGCTGTTTCCTGTTTAAGCTCTGGCGTCTCACAGATCACCTGCAACACTTTCAGCAATTAGCAGCTGATTTCTGGCACCTGTTTGATCCCCTGGCCCCGACTCTCACTGTGCCTGCAGGCTTCACTACAGCAGCAGTGTCCTCAGCCACCGAGCGTTCTGTTTATTCCTGTTTCATGTAATAAATCTCATGTTTGTGACACCAGCATGTTGCCTCTGCTGATCCTGAATTGTAACAGTTGGGGAAATCAACAAAATGGATAAGCTGCGCTGATTAAGAGCAGATTGTAGGCCATCCCAGAGTCTGATGTGATGTCTCCAGATTGTATTTTTAGTCTGATGAACAGTCCAAAATCAAATCATCCCATTTGAGAAGCTTAAATGATTACTCACGTATTAAAATTGTTGTTGTTTAACTTTCTGTTGATCTTTGGCAAATCACTACGCACTAAAACTTTAGCCCAGTCACCAGAAGAAAATGTTGCCACCGTAATGTGTCTGATTTCATATGTTACATTTGCACGTTTCATACACGCCATATCAACTTTTAAAGTGACATAAAAAACTAGCTGAATTTGTCATCAGGAGGTGCAGGGGCCCAGAGGAAAGGAAAATTCAAAATAAGATCTCCTCTTTGTCCAGCCTATTTCTCCTAGAAATGTGTATTTGTCTGAAATAATCAGTTTTTGAGACAACAGTAAGATACAAAAGAAATCTTGACTGGCTGATAAATTAGGCTGCACATTTAAGAAATTTGTCTGTCTGTTTTCCCCTCTAACTGGGTATTTGAAGAACAATACGATCTCTATTGGTTTTGGTATTTGTAGTGCTGAAAGGATTTCTAGCCCAGGGAAAAGCATGATTATGCTTTGTGGCAGAATTTGCCAGAATGTTGATTTAGATCTTTTTCAGGATGTGTTCACATTATTTTGTCCACACTGTGCACATGTAAACTGTACTGACTGTGTCTTGTCTTCCTACAGCTAAAGCTGTCCCTGGGTAAGGAGCGCCAGTGTCCACCTCTGACCACGCAGATCATACCTGCTCACCTGGCGGCAGTGGCAGCAGCCGCCGCCATCGGCAACACATTCACACACCGCACAAACCACGCCACTACCCACGCCCCGACCCCCACCCTCTTCCAGACACAGACCCTCACCGCTGCACTGCTCCGCCCGGCCCCCGGGCCTGTCAGGACCTCCCACCCACAAGTCCTATTTGCCCCTTACTGACCTGTTTGACCCGGGCGGGTCTGCGCCGCCTGTCAAGGACCAAACCGTGTGCTCCACCCTGACCAGGCCAAGGAGTCGTGACAGCATCTGGACTCCTTCTATGCATCCAGGAACACCTTCTCACCTCTCCTCATATGGATTATCCCACATTTAAAGCTGAACCAGACTGCAGCGCAGCATTGGGCGCTTTCTAATACTGGATTTATTTCTCTAATCCCACTGAAAACCCGGGCCACAGCATAACTGCTTTCTGTGCCATCCTGCAGCCCATGGCTCATTCTCAGACCCCAGACCTGGACCTACATTGTACCGCAATAATGTATAAGACTAACCCCGTGAACTATGCAGTGTCATTATTTCATGATGCAAGGCACAGTTTGAGCTAAAATACGGTAGGGATATGCTTTTTGTAAAGATACAGCGCGGCACTAAGATCATTGCTTTAGCGGAGGATTACTGTCGCTCATAATTTAAAAGGCTGTGACTGATCATAAGAGCGAGACAAGGCCCTCCTCTGTTCCTGTATGCACTTTAAGCCCCTCCTCTGTTGATGTCTACATTAGATGGCTAGGCTGTGTTAGATTGTTAGAGTACGTGTCGTGACGTGTGTTTTTGTATCTGTCCTCGCATATCTGTGTGTGTGCAAGTGTGTACTTCTGCATGTGTGCTTGTCCATGTGTGTATGAGTGTGTGTGCAGTGCGTGTGTGTTTGTTTGTGTGTGTGAGAAAGAGAGAGCTTCCCATCCACCATAAGCCATTCTAGTTGATATCCAGCACACATTGTCACTGACCGTGTCTCGGGCCAGAGGGACCACAAAGGCTTGTGTATATTAACTGTCAGTGTGTAAAAGGTGAACAATTTCAAATAAAAAGAGTCCTAATTTGTTAATGCTGGTGATCGTGTGTAGTTCAGCACATGCACGACTTCACATTAATCTGGGTGGAGAAATATAAGTGGAGTGTACTGTATGGAAATACCACAATATACTGCATAAAGATATTTGTCTCTTATCAACTGCAGGATGTTCACTTTCCTAGCAATGTGTCATAATCAAGTGGCATCCGAGGTTGAAAACTGAAGCTAATGCGGAAGTGCCAAGAGCTGCCATTCATTGAACATGGCTAAATAGTGACAATTTCAAACACAAGTACACAAATCAGCTTCACTATAACTCGCAGCATTCACAGACAAACACTTGTCTTTATCTGGACACATTTTCCCCACAAATACAACATGCTAATGTTTTTAGCACAAGCCTATGGCATTTTACATTATATAAATTAGCCTAGTGGCTAGCAGACTTTTCCTCTACATTACAAAATTTGGCTCCATTACAACTCACAAGGTTCACTGACAAAATGACTGTCTTATACTAAACACGTTTTCCAAACAAATACAACATGCTAACATTATTAGCACAAGCTATGGCATTTTACATTTTATAAATTAGCCTAGCAAATAACAGACATTAACTCATATGAAGCCAGAATAAATCACACACAAGACTTAAAATGCCATTTTGTGGAGGCTTTATTGTCTTCACAATTTATTGTTTCTCATCTGTGACATTAAAGTAAATTAAAGCTTCGTTTCCACTGAGGGAAATGGTTTCAGCTGACAGAAACAGACAGGGAGTTTGCATCGCTGCGATGTGTAGTGACATTTCCGGGGAGGTGCCTGGGCAGAGCCTACGCCATAGGTACAGCGCAGATTTGACACATAAGTATAAATCCCGTTTTAAGTGACAGGCTGTCTGCAAGGTGTTGCTGCAGTCTGTGAGTCAGATCCGCCCCTCTCAAGGTCACCTCTGGCTCCAAAAAGCCAAGATGGTGACAGCCAAAATGCCAAGGCTTCAAAACAGCAGTCCACAAACCAATGAGTGACCCCACAGTAGGTATGTCTGGTATTGTCTACTATATATACTGAGGGATGTTCACTCTCCTTGTTTGTAGTGCTGTGTGTGTGTGTTTTTAACACAGAGGCTAATCTACAGTAATACTGATGTAAATGTTCCTGCTTGCCTCTATTAAATTATTTACAACACCATATTGTATTTAACTAGAGTGAGCAGGCAGAGCAGACGTGTCCACAAGTGATGTGACATATTATATCTGTTATTTTACATATTTTCATTAAAAAATGTCATAAGTCATTTCCTTAATTAGCTGGGCACTGTAGTTTTTAGGAAACATCATCCAAACAGGTGTAAATAGATCTGTGAGTCCCCCAGCACAGACGCACAGATTCAGCACTGCGCCTATATGCGAAGAAGATTTCAGCCTGTTCTCATCGTCAAATACTATACTAAATACTGCTACTAATAGTGAGGATTAGAATATATGCAGTTCAAATAACCTGGTCACTCATTACTAAAAGTGTGTGTCATGTAAAATTAAAGTAATGATCAAAGTTGTCACAGTGAAATTTAAGGTGTGCTGATGGATTCACGTCGTCAACTCATGCACAGTGACATAACAAGTTAACATTCCACCTTAGAAGTTGCCGGCAGTCGGCCCAGTTGAAGCCACATGCTTTTGTTCATCCTGGCATTGGTAGCGGCGTCCAGGAACGTCAACAGCAGACGCAGGATGATTCGTAGTATGAAATAGGTAGACGTGAAAGTCCACTGACAAAGCGACGCGAAGTGACGAATTTGGATGAGAACATGTTGAAGATATTTATTCTTTGGCTACAAACGATACTTGTTAGCGAGAGAAATGTGTTGTTTGTTTTGGTCTTTTCGTGGGATCCGTTGACAGTAACATAACTTTAGAATATTAGCAGCCGTATCCTTCAATGATCCCGGTGTGTGGAATTTGTTTTCGGCACGGCTGAACATTCCACAGTGTTAGCAACATCGCTCAGAGACTGACATCAATCTTGTTTGTATTTTCTGAACAATAAGCCAAGTTTTCTCCCTCTTTTGGACAAGACTTCTTCATCTTTGTTCTGTAAATCGGTCGTAAACATTGTGCACCACACTGGCTCAGGACGAACAGAACAAAGCACATCTTCTCCTGGCCGACATAACCATGATGGATACATTTGTCTGCAGCCATTAATCTGTTCCTACTGAAATAAATCTGACAGAGACGCAATTTGTTGTGGTAACTACATTTAGAGGTTTTAATAAAAGGTGTACACGTGGCAGACAAACAACAGCCCGTACTTTACCTTTTAGATTTAAAAAAAAAAGTCACTGACATTGATGCACGCACACCCCATAAATACATCCATGACGTCTGACATCTTAAAGCCCAGATGGCTTTCTTCCATCCAGGAAATAACATCACTGACAAGCACAGGTCTGAGCGCCTTAACTCTGACATTTTGGAGGGACCCCAATCCACCACAACACCATAACTCATACGGTACATATTAAACTCAGTTGTTCAGTCTGTGAACTTTTCCATGAACCCTAAAGCTTATTCATCCATCCCTCGTTTGTAGCACATCTACCCCCAAACTCCCCGACGCATGAAAGCTGGACGTCCAGCCAGATGGAGGGAGCTTCTTTCCACCGTAGCCTCTGCTCGCCCTCCAAAACCAATACAGAATCTCTGGCCACCATCTCTCTTCCATTTAATCTCACTGGAGCGCTGATCACAAACATCTGTAAGTGGGATGCGGAGCCTCTCCTCTATCTGCTGTTCAGGAGAGCTATCAGCAGAAAAACACTGCCTGACTCCTTTGCCGTCAGCGGGGAAAATGCTGTGAACAGCTGGATGTCCAACCAAGCGCGCGCTGGAATGTAGATTACGACTGAGTGTGACTCAGAGAGGAGAAAATCTCAGCCTTTGGCTCCAGTTGATGACCTGACTGATAGTGAAATCAAGTGAACCTCAACTGAAGCGTGTTACAGGACAATGAACACAATAATGATGAAAAAACACTGACATAGAGTGTTTCCCAGCCGTTCTGGAAATTCAATAACCAACGATCAGTAAATAGAAAATGTACCTGGAAACAAAACAACATAATATACTGTATAAAAATACTATCTAGTGCTGACCCTGGCACATTTGGTGTCCTGGGAGAGCTACATTTTACAGGGTTACATTGAAGACATCATGAGAACATTATAATTTACCTTCAGCCAATACTCATGTTTACTGTATAGAGCTTGAACACAGCTGTAGTGGTTAGCACTGTTGCCTCACAGCAAGAGGGATCCTGGTTTGAACCCAGGCTGGTGGTGCAGCCCCTCTGTGTGGAGTTTGCATGTTCTCCCCATGTCAGCGTGGGTTTCCTCCAGGTACTCCGGCTTCCTCCCACAGTCCAAAGACATGCAGGTTAATTGGTGACTCTAAATTGCCTGTAGGTGTGAATGTGAGTGTGAATGGTTGTCTGTCTGAAACAGCTGATAGCAGGAATTAGCGAGCAGCTAGTAGCAAGAGAGAAACACAAACCTGACAGACACTGTAACTGGGGGAGACAAGGAATTGCGCGCCCTTGTCCTTGCAAACAAAGAGGCCATTAACTGTCAGATGACGGGGACGGTGAAGAACAGGCCGACTTATGAGAGAATCGCTGAAGAACTGACCACGTCACTGTTTGCGTCACACGCTGAGCTACACGTTTTGTTACCTGCTCACGCCCCCCATTGCCCCGAAAAAGGCACATTCTGTATAAACAAAAGTAGGCAGGTGGCATTTTGCCGCACTCCCCGATTTTGTTTTTATACTGCCAATGCTGAAAAAAGACTGATTGGTCTTTCCTGCAAATTTGCACAGGTCCTATCTAAAAAGGGCTTATGTGTCAGCCCTGCAATAGTCTGGTGACCTGTCCAGGGTGTACCCCGCCTCTCGCCCAATGTCAGCTGGATAGGCTCCAGCCCCCACAACCCTCAAGAGGATGAGTGGTTACAGAAACTGAATGAGAGCTTGAACACTTCACAATGTAAATCAATGCAATCTCCATGAGCTGCTAATAGGTAACGATAACTGGCTCTCCTGCTGATTTCTTTCTCTCCAGCGTACATACACTCCTTTCAGCAGTGGAGTGAGAGTTGAGAGAGCCCCAGAGAGCTATTGTCTTTTTGACATGATAACAATAACGCGTGTTTTGGGGTTCACGTGCCATCGGAAAACTCCCCCAGACAAAAAGGCCTCTCTATTATTAAGTAGGCTTTGCTATGTTGTTGTGACCTTATGTGATATTTCAAAAGTAGTAATAGTAGTAGTAATTATATTAAAAAAGAGTAAAAGATAAGCATTTTGATTTTATTTTCTTCCCCTTTTGTGGCGCCCCCTATGGATGAGGGCGCCCTTAGCATTCGTCTATACTGCCTGTGACCCTGTTTATCCATATCCATGGTCATCAGGCTGTGGAAGTGATTCCAGCAACAGCAACGATATTCTAAACAAATACAGACAATATTTTTGCATCTATTTATTTATATTGAAAGTCATTCAAAGTCATCGTAAATACTACATAGTAAAACAAAGGAAGAATATTTAAAAAAGAAGAAACGCTTGTGATGCACAAATTTTAGATGGAGAGGTTATAAATCGATATAAACTCTACTGCTTGAATTGGAAATAGAGGGACATGACTACGTGAAAAATACAAGGGTTGGATGAATCTGCAGGCAGCAGGTATCATCAGAACATTGAAACGCATGTTGGATTTAATCCTTAGAAACTGCAAAAAGTGATTTTTTTTCCCACAACTTTGCCAGTGTGGACATGATCTCTGTTACAAATAACCTCATCCTCCAGACCTCCTTACGTTACTGATGTTACTAACATTATGGATGCAGAGATGATCTTGCTTGCAGCTAACATGAGCTAACTTTAGCTACTGCCAACTAGATCAGGCCTCGGCAACCTTTACTATCATAAGAGCCATTTTTGACCAGGGATAATAAGAAAAGAACGACTGGAAATGTTCACATCTGCGTCATCAAATAACATAGTATTTTTCTTTTCTGAGTTTAAGGACACACACAATGACATCAAAAAGAAAATGCACTAATAAGAACATGTTATTATGACTCATGATGGTCTGAATACATTGGCAGGGATTAAATGCTTGGGCAGAAATTCTTAATAATGCTTAGTTGGAGTCTAAAAATATTGATAGTAAAATCACTTCATAAAATGGCCAACACATGACAGAATCTAAACTCTGCTCATGTTTCTAAAGCCCACAAATTATAGGTCTGTTGTCGTGCTCACTGATGGCCGTTCTCCCAGTTGTAAAAACAACAGCGTCTATCATAGTTTTGTTTGTTGGATTAAAAAATGGGAACGTCCTGTGTTCGTGTGCCAAAAGCCTGAAAAATGCCACAGAAATGTTTATGAGCATAGCTGAGGTTGATACAGCTGCACGGGCTGCGGTAAGTCGACTACGAGGAATTGACGATTCTTGATTTGTAATATTTCTTCAATGAAGTTTAAAAAGAAAAATGTTCCAAGCAATCGCTGCTGCAGCATCCATGTGGACTGAAAACAAAATCTGATTAGAGAGAAAAAGTCAACTCGTTGCAGACAGCACACATCTAACATGAACATGTCAGTCTGAAGGATGGTGTGAAATTAAACAGCAATTCGGTCTGTTTATCAGGCTAAAATTATAGGCTGCAGAAATTTCAGATAAACATAATTCTCACTTTTTAAATGGCAGCGAATGAGTGAGGCAGAAATGGTGATAAGAAAACAGTAGACGTGTGGAAAAAACCCTCTCTATTAAAACATATTTATACACATATTTATAGTTTAAGAGCCTGGGAAAACTGAAGGGGCGCGAAAGTTTTGTTTTTTTTATTCATTTCATCTGTTTTTAATGGGCAAAACCTGCATGCCATTATCATCAGACCTGATGGAGCTATAGGCAAAACACAAACTCATTATGATCCTAAAATATAAAAAGGATTCCTTGCCAGAGAGTCTGTTGTCACGGATGTCGAGTCATAATTACGTGGCATTTTTAGCTCCGGTGATCAAAAAAGTGCCGTCCTAGATACAGCTGACATTTCCTCACACACACTGATGCACAAAGAGAACAATGGAACAATGGCATAAAAGCATCACATTGTTGTCTTATTATCTGACTGAGTTACAACAAGCACTGCTCAACCTGTAAAATAATAACAGTCTAATAACAACACAAAGTCTGACAAGTTATTTATGACCGTTATCGGAGTTACAAGCCCCGCACTGAAGTTACGAGCCCACAGTAACATTAAAGAGCGTGTAGACATCTGTTTTTCTAATACTGGACAACACATACTTTTTTAAATTTCCAGTGGGATATTTACACATTAAAAAGTGAGTGACTTGTTAAACAGAATTACAGCAATAGCTTAAAATAAAGCATTAAAGGAGCAGTGTGTAAGATTTAGAGGCATCGAGCAGTCAGGATTGCAGATTGAGACCAGCTAAATTTGTTCTGAATTTTACAATTTATTCAGTGTTTATTGTTCGAGAGGTTTTATCCTCACCAAAACAAATAAGCCCAGTGATTAAGGGTGCGTTCAGACCAGAGTTGTCATGCTTTGGTCCGAATCAGAGACTGTTTTGTTCCAAAGATGCATAATTACCTAGAGTTGGTTCGTGTTCTCACGGCAGCATTTACAAGCGGACCAGATCAAATGCCTTGTGTGAGAAAGCTGCTCTTGATTGGTCAGAATTTCCATGTGTGTTTGTCCAACGCTGCTCATCACAACTATGTTGGCCGTCGTGATAATGCAAATGGCCCTGTTTAAAGCCAGTGTATGTTTGTCCATTCTGGGCTACCGTAGAAACATGGCGGTGCAACATGGTGGACTAGGTGGATGAGGATCTGCTCCCTATTTACATCTAAGTGGCTCAACCTAAGGTTACAAAAACACAACTATTCTTATTTTTAGGTGATTATAAACTAAAGAAAACATATCATATTCCATTTCTGCCAGTATATCCACTTAAATCCTACACTGGACTTTTAAGTGAGACAGTTATATCTTGCTACAGATTCACCTCCCTGTGGTCTTTATTTCTGTAACCCTGTAAATTCATCTCACTGTATTTTCACTGTACACAGAGGTGATTTATATGCAGGCTACCTGCTTGTGCTGGCCAAATTCCAGTCCGATTCATCATTTCTTGCTCCTCTGTCACTGCAACAAGAAAGAAGTTCATTGCTTTTCATTAGTTATATCGAGTTGTATTTCATTTTTCATTTACAGACCGTCCAGAAGAGAAACCCCTCAAGGCCACAGAACTCAGGCGGGATGTTGTAACTGATACTCGACATGAGCTGCACTGACAATGCCCTCGGGTCTCCCGGCAGGGCTGTGCAGATCTAGGCAGCCCGTTTCCAAGTCCGTGTAAAAGCTTTGATTTGACATCATGATAAATGCTTCAATTAACATTCCAGTCCATTAACGCTTTGACATTTTTACTTTATCCGGACGTTTACAAAAAGCATCGCTCGAGGGCAGCGATCTTTTTGAAACACGGTCCCGCTTGTGATTTTGACTGAACACCTGCTTTTAAAGCGTCCCGGTTTTAGTGTCCTGTGTGTTTTTTACAGAGTGCTTTTAGGCTCCAGTAACATAAGATAAAGATTTAACGAGAGAGGAGGTTTGCAGAGGAGTCACTGAAAGGTTTGCTCTCCGGTTGCTCTCTGAACACCTTGGCAATTTTTTCAAGTGACTCACTGAAGCTCAAAATAGGTTTAGAGCAAAAGGTTGAAGACTTACTTAAAGGGCACACACACATGCACATAAAGCATTCACACACACACACACACACACACACACACACACACACACACACACACAGGATTAATGTACTTTATATTAAGTAGCAGTGTCTGTGCAGTGCAGCTGTAGATTTGTGGTGAATATCCATTTTGAAACGAACATGAACACTGAGTCAGACGATAAGTGAGAAGGTCACTAATACTGGGCTACTGTTTTCAAATGTTTAAAGGGATCTATGATGCTCCTCCTTATTTTCTGTCATATATAAAATGTTGTATTGAAGGTAAACGTATTGTAGAAGTGAGCGAAAACCTCAGAATTCAGACCATTTTCCCACCCAGTCAGAATGCCTCACCAAAAAGCAGGAGCTCCTAAAAGTAAAGCCAGGGTAGCTGTGTATCTGATCTGCAGGGTTAGCTTCAGCTCCTCTGCAGTCATGTTGGTTTGTGATGGGAGGTCTGGGGAAGGGGCAGGAATACCAACAGGTCCACCCAGCTCGACTCCACCTGTGGCGGCAGGCTCACCAAACAGACCAGTTTTATTCAGCTTAGTACACAGGAGCTCTTAAACACCTCCTCCACGCCACGTCTGACATGACAAATGTCTGACAAAAAAAAAGTTGGGAAACAAAAGGTGTGATGGACGAAGCTGCTGATGGTGAGGAGTGAGGCAGACAAGTTTCTCCCTTGCAGTAATTTTCTCAATCAATCTTACTTTTCTGTAATCACTCATTGGTATTTTTAGTTTGCCCCTAGAATAACATAGGCTATAACGTTATTTATGGCAACACAGCACGTTATCTTCCTTGTGCTACTATGTCAGTCGTCACTGACTCCGGTTGAGTTTTAAAACTCCGGGTTGCGTTTGACTGTCTTGGCTGTAACGTTACATCTATCTAACGTTACCTTGCCAACGCCTACGTCTGTCATAGACGTGATGAGGACGTAATGGAGGAGGGGGGCGTAGGCCTTTGGAGGGAGGTGGAGTTGTGGATAAATTTTTTTCAGTGCTGTGTGAAATGCAAGAAAGGTAAGAGTTGCTTTAACTTGTGTCGAAGTCTGGCCAAGTTTCCCCCTGACGCTGCCAAGCACTGTCACACACTAATGGCTCCTACCTGTGTGTGAAGCCGACGTGAAAGGACGACTTTTTTCGTTGGTGTCTGACACAGAAGTCACAACCCAAGCGCCTGTATTCCATGACTTTGGAATTACACCGAGTTGCGGATACGAGCCGGGCGCCCAGCACCTGCTTGTGTGTCCTTACCTACTTTCTCTGATAACTTCATGTATCCTCACCTTATTTCTGATCAAGATGTTCAGGAGGTTTTTATTGTGAGCTGAAAGATCCACAGAGGTCTCATCCTCTCCAAAACAAACAGACTCAGTGATTTACACTGGTAAAAACACTCAATAAAGCAGTTTCACGTTCGTAAACTATTTTGTTTCCCGATGCTTTCAAACTTGCCCCCTATATCTAAAATTCTACGGTAACAGAAACGCAACAATTCTTATTTTCAGGTGATTATACACTTAACTTAGCGTACTTACTTTATTATATTCCATTTGTGCCAGTTTATCCCCCTAAATCCTGCACACTGGAACTTCGAGGTATAAGCATTATGGAGAGGGCTCAGCTCCAGAGTGTTAGTTACAGTTTTTCCAGGGTGCAGAGAAAGAAGCTTTCTTTTCCTAGTTTCCTTAAAAGACACTGTTTCAGCTTTAACACCCCCCTTCACAATCTAAAACAAAAAAAAAAAAAAAAAACACTAAACCCATGCACAGTCCACCCCACTCTTCCAAACTCTGTCATTGTAGAAGCCTCAAAATCAGAAAAACAAAACTGTTAACACTTGTTTCTAGGACTGGAAAATGTGGGCAAAGCATCTATAATATACAGCAAACAACACACGAGGCAGATGGTGCCTTGAACTGTGGTTGTATTCACCATCTTTACAAGAAGAGTCCATACGAATTAAAGAGTGAATGTTGTTTTCTCAGCTATTTAAGTGGAAATTTTGCAAAAGTTGAGTTGGGACATACTTTATGTTCTGTCCAAAACTGTCACAGCCAATCAAAGTTACTCTTATGATTTCCATGTAAAGGCAGAAGACACAAAACCCTTTTTTATTGTCAGTCACCTAGCAACAGTCTTCTCACGACTACAGCCACTCAAATGCTAAGCACACTATGAACTTCCCTCTTCAAAAATACAACCTGAAGGGCTCCATTTGGAAGCAGAAAAAGTCAACAAAGCAGCTTTTTTTTTTTTGGCAGACAGAATCATTTCAGCAAAATGTCCCAGTAAAGGAAAACACATGTCTTTAACGTATGAGCGACAGAGCCTTTTAATGGACGTACTAACTATGACTCTTGTCAATCAGAAGTCAGGTGATGTAAATATGTATAATATAAATATGGAGCCAAAACGTTACAGCTCTTTGAAGAGAGTCCGATCTGATGGCTCCATTTGGATCAAATTCAAACTTAGACATCCCACCAATATAATTGCTTCTTGCATGCGTAGGTTTAGCAGCATGCAACTACTCAGATTGCCAGACATTATGTCAGTGACGTGCTTGTAAACAGTACACAAGGTGACGTCATATCGCTCTGCTTTCTCAGTGAACTTACAACTTTGAATTTATTGTCCCTCTGAAGTGTTTTGTGTAAATAAAGTTGCCTCGAATGCAATTCATGCAGCATTTAATATTAGAAAACTTTTTTTAATAGCACAATAAAAACAATTGTAAAAACAAAACTTAATGCAAAACAGATTTCAGTGGCAGTGCTGGGACACGTCGCACGGGAAGGAGGCCCCGAGGTAGACCCGGTACGTGCTGGAGGGATTACATATCTCATCTGGCCTGGGATCGCCTCAGGGCTGGACATCTGGTGCTTTGCTTGGCCTGCTGCCCCTGCGACCTGGCTTCGGATAAGCAGTTGAAAATGGATGGATGGATTTCAGTACAAATCAAACAGATAAACAATTTCACATTAGAAAATTTTCGAGGATAACAAATTTTCAAAATAATTATACTTATCTGAGCATAACGATAAAAAGAATGTCTCTCACCAGGTACGACTCGGTTTCTTTCGTTGGTACCAAAGAACCGAAAAGCGAACGTTATGTCGTTAGAAATTTAAAGGGATAGTTCAGATTTTTTGAAGTGGGGTTGTAGGGCATAGTTACACATAGACATATACAGTAGATGTAAGTCAGCACACCCCCAGTTTAGAGAAGATTAGCAATCTAATCTAATGCCGTGGACGGGTCAGCAACAAAATGCATTTCAGCCGCCTAAAGAAAGTCACACCTAAAAAACGTACAATTATTAAGTGTACACTGAATTTAGAATGTTTCCACTGCTTTACCAGACAGTGATTTCCAACTGGAAAATGAAGCTGTTATGTAGATCTCCTCACAGCCAGACTCCATTAAGAAAAACTGTGATTTAACATTGCTGGACACAGCACTGCCTCAATCAGTTATTTAGTCTGTGTGACTGTGACAAGTGAATGGATGAGGAACTTAAGCTGTTAACGGCTTCCTCGTTGGAACAGGCTGTCTGCAGCAAGGTAAAGCGGTGAACATGCCAACCCGGTCTCACTCCAAAGTTGTCGAATTTCGCACTTGGGCAGTGACTTCTGGCATCAGACACCGACGAAAAAAGCTGTCCTTTAACGTCGGCATAATAAATGGCCAGTTCAAAAAATCCAAACTATCCCTTAAACCTGGGAGACCACTGTTTGTTTCCTGTTTCCCACCAAAAGTCAGCACTGGTCTCTTTTAACTATGACCACAATTGTCCCGTAACCATAACCACGTGTCTATAACCATGAGGACAAACATCCCCTTACCTTAACAAATAAGCAACTTTAATGAAACCTACCTGAGTATCACCTAACTTGAACCGAGTTGTGTTTGTGCCTGGATCTACAAACCCTCAGCATAGCGTTGTCATATCATAAAACAGATTTATTTTTCCCACAACACTCATATTTGTTGTTCTGGAGGGCAGTCACAAACAACATATTTTGTCTTTTAATTTGGAGGGCCTGTTTTTGTTGTCAGCTTGCAATGAGACACATATTGCCTGGAACAGAGCTTTGGATACTCTCATCTGTGGTCCCTGGGCTGTCAGTGTTTCATCCCAGCATTCTGGGGAAACATAAAACAGAAACACATTAAAACATTCATGTTACTAATAGGGCTAAGTATTGATAAAATAAGGCTGTTTCCCAGTGAACATTTCAAATTAGGGTTCCATGTGTGTGGTGAGCTTCTTCTGATCATCGTCAGCCACAAATACGTACTCTGTGAAGGTGGAGTAAGTGGACTTGTAAGTGATGATTTGCCTTTAATTTGAACTGAATTGACACTCCACGTCTCCCTGTACCCAAACTTTTTTTGTGTTTTGTGTAACTAGACCAAAAAACAGATGATTTGTACCTCGGTGTGATTGAGTTTAATAACACACAGCCTGTGAAGTGTCTCACTGTCAGATGCCGGCTTGCATCTGGCTCTTGAAAACTCTGGGACTGTGCTAAGAACAGGGGTACATGAACAGTATGAGAGCAATCCAAAACATTTCAAGGACTTGTCTGACAGCTGTGTTATCACAGTGCTCATGAATATAGACAGCATTGCCTTCTCCTGTTATTGTGACTCACACTAAGCAGCTGACACAGAAAATCATTCTCGCAGTTTAACCGTTCATCTCCCTCTGATTCTGTTTGTAGTCCGCTAACTACACTAAAGCCATTGTTTTGCAAGTCACAAGTCTTGGCTATAAAGTCGAGAGTCAAGCCACGAAACAAGACAGTTGAAGAAGTAGTTCAACATTTTGGGAAATACACTTGTCGGCTTCCTGGTGGAGATTCACATGGAAGAATGATGCTGCTCTGTCCACTGAAATTCCTCTCGGCTATGGATTAAACCCCTAAAAACGTATCTCAGCTCATCAAAATTACATAATTACATGCAATTCTACACCTTTGCCTCATTTAGTATCGGAATATGAATATGCAACCGTCAAGTATACGTCCACCAGCCACTCGCCTGCAGCTGGAGAATACACGCTCACCCTCGACTCTGCTCATCCCTCTCTATAACGTTAGAAGCGTATTGGTAATAGATTAGCCTTGACCATGAGCCTTCAGCTCGACATTACCAAACAGATAATAAATAATGTGTTGGGTAGTTCCAGCTTTAAGAAGTGAAAGTGAAAGTTAAATCGAAAATACAGACACACATCTACACCTGCTTCCCCTCTGATACCCCTCATTTCAGTGTAATGTTATGCCGATGATATGGTAATCTCAGTGGTGTGATGTAACAAAGTAATTCTCCGTTAGTAATTTTTTGGGACTATCTACTGTAATTGAGTTTTTATATTTCAGTCAACTTTCACTTTTACTCACCTACTTACATGTCACTACATGCTCACTGGCCACTTTATTAGGTACACCTGCTCAACTGCTTGTTGACACAAACAGCTAGTCATGGCGTGGTTGTTGGTGCAGGACGGGCTGGTCTATCAGAAACTGCTGATCTACTGGGATGTTCACACACGACCATCTCTAGGGTTTACAGAGGATGGTCCTAAAAAGAGCAAATATCCAGTGAGCCAAAATGCCTTGTTGATGCCAGAGGTCAGAGGAGAATGGCCGGACTGGTTCAAGATGATAGAAAGGCAACAGGAATTCAAATAAGCACTGGTTCCAACCAAGGTCTGCAGAAGACCATCTCTGAAGCAACAACACCTTGTCCAACCTTGAAGCAGATGGGCTACAGCAGCAGAAGACCACACCAGGTGCCACTGCTGTCAGCTAACAACAGGAAACTGAGGCTACAGTTCACACAGGCTCACCAAAACTGGACAATAGAAGATTGGAAAAACGTTGCCTGGTCTGATGAGTCTGGATTTCTGCTGCCACATTCAGATGGTAGGGTCAGAGTTTGGCGTCATGGATCCATCCTGCCTTGTATCAAGGCTTCAGGCTGCTGCTGGTGGTGTAATGGTGTGGGGGAGATTTTCTTAGTACCAACTGAGCCTGGTTTAAACACCACAGCCTACCTGAGTATTGTTGCTGACCGTGTCCATCCCTTTATGACCACAGTGTACCATCTTCTGATGGCTACTTCCAGCAGGATAACGCACCATGTCACAAAGCTCACATCATCTCAAACATGACAATGGGTTCATTGTACTCCAATGGCCTCCACAGTCACCAGATCTCATGGATGGATGTGCAGCGAACAAATCTGCAGCAGCTGTGTGATGCTATCATTTCAATATGGACCAATGAAATTCAATTCTTTTTCTTTTTGATTTTGCCTTCTCCAGCTTTAATACATAAACAATTGAAGCCAAGCTTTTTTCATTGGTTTTAGTCCTTGAAAACTTTCAGCCAGCGCTGTCATGAGAACAGATAAATGGTGTTTACTATATCAAAGGTAAGTCAGATGATTAATAGTGAAATATTTATCACCTCAGTCCATGTACAGTATCCAATACTGCCGAGGTTGTTTGGCGACCTCTCATTAGCATGCGCCACAGACTGACCTGACCTCGCCGGTTATCTCCTCGCCCCATATGACGGGCACATCAATTATTGAGCCATTAATTATTGGCTCAAACAGATGTCAGTCAAGTGAGACGGACACTTTGACCCTGATGAATAACACAGAGCTATAAACACACACTGAGAGTGTCTGACCGTCCGGCCATGAGCACTCGTGTGTGAACACGTTTGAGAGGTGCTATAAATTTCAAGGACGGCGGACTGGTGTCAGGAGAGCTTCCACGACAATGACTGGCTCATATTTCAGCCGTGTGATGGTGTAAATACTTACACTGCTCCATTTCACTTCAAGGAAGCACATAAGCATCCCGGTAAGAGACATTAACACATTTAATTTAAGCCATATGGAGGGAAAGTATCTGTAAAAGAGTTGGAGATACTGGATGAAAGATTTGGTGGTGCTATGCAAGGTGGTGGTGGCTGGAAGATCACAATCTCTTAATGTAACCTTCCTGGAGCCCTTCAGAGTGAAAGCTCAGCTCAGAGAGTGATTTTATCTCCTGCTCAGGCTTATTGAGCTTATTTCAGTCAGTTCACTTGGTAGAGAGCTGCACTAAAGCTCTCAGAGTTCAGCCTTTTATTCCCTCCGGGGCCTCTGACGCTGACTGCGTATGTTCATTTATCATACTTGGATTAAAGTGTGTTACGTAAAGTGGATATGCTAAATTAATGGATGCTACATTTACTGTTCAACAACTGCAGGTGAAACTGTGCTGGAGGATCAGTCTGGTAATATTCTCTATTTTCTTAGTGTCAGAAATAGACCAAAAGCACTGTTTGTGTATCTAAAGCCTGATAAATCTTATTCCTCTGTGCCAAAAACTATTAAAACACATTAATAAGCCACAGAGATAAACTTAATCCCAGATATAATGTCCTGCTGCCAGGATACTCACACTGGAGCACAAAGTGTGTATCAGTCCACAGCTAAAAATATTCCTAACAAACACACAAGTCACATATTTCAGTGAAGTTTGCTAAAAACTAACTTTCAGTGACTAATGTGATTTTTTTCTCTTTTTTCACATTTGACCGAAAACTATATAAAAATGAAATATGAAGTATTTAACTTCCAAACGATTTTTTTCTCATCATATTATCTGTGAGAATTCTCAGTCATCCAGGTCAGGGTATATCCAGAAGGCTCATTTTGTCACCAGTGTGGAGACGCTGCTGAAATATAATTGGAAAGCTGAAACATCCCATGGAACAGATGAAAGAGGATGAATAGAATTAATTCTGGCTGGTTTTTAATATCCACTTCAAATCAATGACTGACTGTCAAACCACTGACCGGATACCATGATATCTGCAATTACAGGTGGAGAAAAACTCTGATCAAACACAAACTTAGTCACATTCAGCAAGTGGCAAGATTCTCCACAAGGGGGAGCTGTTGAGTCAGATCACCTGAGAGGTAGGACACCACAAGAAAATGTCGGCGTTGTACGTTTCCCCAAACTATGGATAAGTTAGATTGTACGTTTCATCGACTCATCATGACGTAGTGACGTAGTAGTAGTATATGAGCTGACTTCTTCACCAGTGTGGAAGTGATGGTGGACGGCGTGCTGAGACGCCTGCCAAGCTGCAGACCACTGTTCAAGACCAACAAACATTGCTGTACTGTGAAATGTGCTTGAGACATCACTGAGTTTCCAGCTGGGATTGTGCCCCAGAGTTCTTCACAGGTCCATTTCTTAAATCCGCACCAAACCCATAAAGCTCAGTACCCGAACTGAGCTGTCACCCACCATTATGTCTAAGTCAAAGACGTTAACAAAAGTCCTGCGACTCAACCCGCACCCACGATTAAACACACACAGGCTGCAGTCACTCACATTATGCTTGGTTCTCCGTTCTTTAATTCCAAATCCAGCAGAGGAACAGTCTCTTTCACTGGCTGCACTCAATGCTGGGACGGCGAAAACATTCCCTGCAATCACTGTTAGCTTAGGAAACATTTTCGCATGCTCCTTCCACCACCATAAAACCTCAAAAGGATCGTCACTGGGTGTCTTGAACTCATTGTAGGCTACCACCTCGTCCTCAGGCTGCAAAGCTTCACTGCTGGAGTCTCTCCATGTCGATGATAAGTGTGACGACAGGGTCAAATGTTTGACTTGTGTCACTAGCCATGTTTCCATCAGCCTGTTTAGATGTGTATCTAGAAGTATCGCATCGGAAAATTATGATGGAAACGGCAAAATTCGCACAAACTAAAATACGCTCACTTTGGCCGGATTTTGGTTGATTTGAAAAAATGTTGATTCGCAAAACGGGGGATGGAAACAGTTATGTTCGAATTAAGTCTGGCGTAGCGCACCTCTCTCCATGGTGGTATCCACGCTCCGGGTCGGGAAGGCGGTAATGCATTTACAAGCTGGTTGCCAACCGCCAGAAAAAGAAGAAGAATGTGAGACTTGTTTCCGGTTCTGCGGAAAACTCACGCAAGTTTGTAGTTTTCACCAAAGTCCGTACATTTAATGGAAACACACAGGATTCGTATTTCTTTTAATGCACATTTCCCAATGATTTGAATTGGATGGAAATATAGCTACTGACTCCCAAAATTTAAAGAACTGACCTGTGGCTAAGCCCCGCCCCCAATCACAGTGCGTATAGCCATTCCCATACGTTCTCTGCCTGGACGTCCATGAAATGCATTACATTAAGTCAGTTTTGTTCGGTTTTATGAGCTTTTTCGGAGATTTGAAGTTTAAAAATGGTCAAACGGTGAACATGGGGTACATGCAACTCTGACACAAGGTATCCTGAGAGGCTGGGCGACCAGGTGCATTTTTTACACTTTCCTAAACCACATCTCAACCGATAAAGTGTCTCCTAATGTTAGCTAAAGTTAGCCTAACGTTAGCTCCTAGCTCCGACCTGATGCAGGACTCTGCTGTGCCCCCAGAACTGGGTTTTTTTTTCTAATGATAACCAAGTGGGTTTTGTTCCTAAACATAACCACATGTCAACCACAGAGTTATTGAAATGTAAATAATTTAAAGTTTCAACGTATCAGCTGCTCAGTAACGTACACATTCAACACATTTGTGGGTTGCAGAAATGTACAAATCTAAACACCTATTAACTGCAAAAAATATGTTGGGCACCATGAGATAAGAAAATGTGTTCATGTAGTCACCAGAGCTAAATATTTGTACAAGAATAATGAATATGATTTTTAACACACCTACAGTTACAGTTATTTAATTGTAATTTCATTTTGTTTCACTTTATTTTATTTTATTTTATTTTTTGTTTTATTTTGTTATTTTTCTCTATTTTATTCTGTTTTATTCTATTTTATTTTATTTTTAATTTCATTTTATTTGCCTCTGCATCCCTTATTTAACACCATCCTCCCACCCCATTACTTTCCTTGTAGGCCTCATAGGGAAAATAGTAAGAGGAATTAAAAATAAAATGCAAGTACTACAAAGGCCAAAAATCACATCAATGGAAAATAGAAAATAAATACAACAAAAATATGAAAATATATATATATGTATTAATATATGTGTTTAAAAAGAAAAGAGCTGTACAGTGTTTGAAAGGAAAATGATGTACTGTGCAAAAGGCATGGGAGTAAATTTTGGGGGGACACAAATCCCCATCAACATTTAGAACATGTGCAATCTTACCCCTCCCCCAATAAAAAATGAAAGAAGCAGAGGACCTTTATTTCGACAGCATAAATCGATGCAAAAAAGGTGCATAAAAATGACCAGAATGGAAAATTATGTGTTTAAAATTTCACAGTATAAAGCATAAAGAATATCCAGTTCAAATGATGTGCGTTAATGTAACACACTGGGTCAGATGTGGAGATTTTAATGGAGTGTGTAGTGTCCATGGGGCAGGATGAGAGTTGGTGTGGGGCAATGCTGCTCTTGTAATATCACATATCAAAGGATAATATTTTAAAGTACAATATAGAGGCCTTTTTTAAAATGTTATTTTTATATGCACACATAACACCATCTGACCTGTTTGCTGTCAAGGTGTGAGCCGCCGCAGAGAGCCGGGTGGATTAGACAAGCATCATCCACATAGTGATAAACCACAGGAGCTTATGAGGCAGCGCTGCTGAGGTTTGTCGCTGTGGTAACCGCTCGCTCTGCCCCTTCCTCCGCCTGCAGGCCGCGTACGTGGATGAAATATCTCAAAAGTTTGCAGAAGTGATCCCCCCGGTCATCACCGGAACACTGCACATCATAACATCACGAGGAACATAACGGAAATGTTTTTCAGCTGGGCCGAGTTATCACTGTAATGAGGCTGTCACCGTGGCGACGTCCCAGGGTTACCGGTGACAGCCAGGACAGGTGACGCATGCCGCCAGCTATGGAGATCACAGCGGGCAACAGCCGTGACTTTCAGGAGGTCTAACCTTGTGTTTTGCCTCGACATATCAAATGCAGGCAGCCAAACAGCACTCTGATGGTATCTGTCTGCTGGTGGAGACGGTTAAGGTGAATTGTTGTCTCCCTTAAATTAAAGATAATTTAAAACATTTTCACACTTATCTATAATGATAGCTTACAATGAAAATATTGACTCAGACTCTTTTTCCAAACAAAAAGTCCTCAGGAAGTCATGCATTTCATATGTCTGGCAGTGCCAGCAGCTTTGTGTTTGGGATAAGTGATATGTGATAAGTGCAGTGTAAACACACCACAGCAGCGATCACTTAGAACCAAGGTTCTTGCAAAACTAGATGGAATCATGTCATTTTATTGCCTGTGCAAACATGGTCAGTGACTCATTTGATGACTAATTTCCCCGGGACGTGGAACCAAGTGGACTCGCTTCTCTCCATGTTTTCCTTTTTCCTGTCAGTGCACACTAGCGTGGCTTCATTACAGCAGCACACGCACGCAAAGACTCGTGCTTGTGCATTCAGGTCATCAGTAGTGCAAATGATCCCTACATCATTTTGTTTCAGTTTGAACTACACTGTGACAGATACGTGAGTCTCTTGTGGGTCTCTGTTAACTTTCCATTGCTGCATTATCCTTTTTTGCAATTCCCTCAGCTCACGATTTGACACGTCATGTAGCCGCTGTTGAAACTGATGTGCTGTGAAAAGTGGATATCAATCCAGCAGGTCAACATTTTAAGTGCAAATGCATCATTTTTGTAAGAGGGTGAATGAGGGATGTCATTTTGGAGGCTATTTTTGCAAACAGACTTTTTTTTTTTTTCCTGGAGATGGGTCGAGCTGGTGGGAATACTTCAGAGGTACAGTGCACTGCTGCCCTCACATGGCAACCAGAGGGAAATGCAGTTGTACTGAACCTCAAGTTCCTATAAAGGCAGCATGCATGGTTCAGTTGAGCAGCTGAAAATATATTTTCTTCATACGGTGATTTAAAGATCTCACGGGGAGAATGTCACAAGAAATAAAATTAATTTATCAAGTCAGAACATGCAGCAAGAAAGTCACCTGACCAGTGTCTTAAATGACAACCTGCCTAGAAGTACACTCACCGGCCACTTTATTAGGTACACCTGTTCAACTGCTCGTTAACGCAAAAAGCTAACCATCAGGCAGTGACTCAATGCATTTAGTCATGTAGACATGGTGAAGACGACCTGCTGAAGAGATTCTCATCATGGATGTGCAGTCGACAAATCTGCAGCTACTGTGTGATGCTATCATGTCAATATGGACCAAAACCTCTGAGGAATGTTTCCAGCACCTTGTTGAATCTATGCCACAGAGAATTAAGGCAGCTCTGAAGGCAAAAGGAGTCCAACCTGGTACTAGTTAGGTGTATCTAAAAAAGTAGCCATTAAGTGTATTTTGAGTTAGGCCAAAAGAATCTTCGTCCGTCTCAGTTAATTGATTGACCCAGGTGAGCAGGAAAAGCACAGGTGCTTCTGATGACCGTAACGAGACAGTGAGACAGAGGACACAAAAGCAGGACCGTGAAACTGAAGCAGCTGAATACAATTGTGGGCTTTTTGTATTCTTTGTATTTGCATGGCTGCATGTTAGACTGAATTTTTAATCAACTTAATTCAGAGTTTTTCTTTCGGCACGTTACACAAGTTTGCAGCCGACTGACTTCTGAAGAGTTTCTGCCCCTCAGCATTTGTTGACTGCAAAACAGTCGAGTGTAAATTGGAGCTGATCCATCGACAATAAAAAGAGATCTGGTCTGAGGTGTTTATCTGAACAGGTTTTACAGATGTGATGATTAATCAGTAGAATTCTGTCTTCAGAAAATGTCTTGCTTTTTTTTTTTTTTTACCCTGGATTTCCATTTTTGCTGGAAATGCCAAAATGCTTCAGGTCCACTTGAGACAAAGTGAGACCAGATAGTCAGTGTTTGGCACTTTCGAAACACAATGTTGACACCCTATAATATACTGTTGAAGAGAAGGTTTATATACAAAGTGAGTATTATTTTCAGTGTCTTTCAAAAAGCGTATTTTCCACTTCCACCTCCGGAGCGTTGCCAGAGAGTGTGAAGGGCCAGATTTGGAGAAACAATCAACATCAATTCCAGCTGTGACAGACGGCACTGAGGACTAATACGATCAGTCTCGACCGCTGAGAGAATTCAGTGTGACTTATGAGATCAAAACTTTCTACACTTTAAATGTAAAAAACTCTGACACAAGTTGTTTGCAGGCCAAAATGTCAAAACACTCTCAAACATTTTGTCCCCACTTTATTCTCTGCTTTGGCTGCAGACTGTCGCTTCATGCACAGTTCAGAAATTGATTTTGTTGCCAGGGAAACTGTTGAAAGGTCGGCAAACGGCTAATTCAGATCAAAAGACTTTGATATCTTCAGACAAACAGAGGTGGACTCCACCGTTACTGCTTTACATCCAGAGCTGTGGGCTGCAGCATCTGGTCATTCAAAGACACATCTATCCATCAGTTTCAAGATTCAGCGACGGGCCTTCTCACACCTGAAAGTCTGAACCAAGGCTTACGTTGTGTACACATGGTCCGGTTAGTTTTTGTTTCACATTGCGATTATGCGAGCTCACCAAAGAACTACATGACTGAATGAGAGTTTTTCTCCCACTGACTCTTTATACAGTCGTATGTTAACTACCATTTGACAATTTTACTGTTCATTTCTCACACCTGTCTGCTCTGTACGCAGCCCGCGTCACTCTCTGTCACTGAACCACACACACTACGCACTGAGTCGCTACACTACTCAGATCACTTAATGATAGCCTGCCAAAACCTCCTGTAATTGGTCCAGAAGTCTGAACTATCAAAAAAAGTTTTCAGACCAGAAACTATAGTTTACTTTGATCCAGGCCAGATCAGATTACATACACACTAGTATTTCACTATTATCCTTATTGATACTTTATTCTACTTAACTTAGACCTGTTGTCTTTGTTCTTGGACACTTTTTGTGCCACCTAGTGATAGTAAGAGCACAATACACTAATCCATGTAAAAACAAGATGGCAGCCATCTCTGCCAAATCAGTTTAAATCGTAAATGGACCTGCATTTGTATAACGCTTTTCTAGTCATCCGACCACTCGAAGTGCTTTTTACACTCACGTTCACACACACGTGGCTGAGACTACCATACATTGCGCCACCTGCTACTCACTTCTTAACTCACTCACACACTGAAGCATCATCAGTAGCAATTTGGGGTTCAGTATCTTGCTCAAGGTTACTTCGACATGCAGACTGGAGGAGCAGAGGATTGAACCACTGATCTTCCGATTGGTGGACGACCCGCTCTACCTCTGAGCCACAGCCACAGTTTACAGCTGATCCCGACACAGAAGGTCCAAACACTGATCACATTTTATGGTTGAAACTTGTTAATTATGATATGGCAACATAATTGATAAATTTTAGCAACAGTAACGAGCTAAGACGCTGTTAATTAGGAAGCACTCGTTTGAAGACATTAGGACTTTGTGATCGTCTTATTTGAGGACATTGGGGCTTAATTATTTTAAACAATGTTTAGGTTTTTATACTTATCGGGTCCTAAAGATCCCAAATAGCTAGGAGAAAACAAAAATGCATACTAAACAAAAGTTCAGGTCTCAGGAGGAGAGTCTTAATATGACAATATCACGAACTCGTTATAACCCGTTAGGATACTCTAAATGGGTTCTTGGTATGAATTAAGTCCGATTTAGACGAGTGTGTTACGCTGCTATCTTTCAGGTTTGGGAGCATTCTTTGGACATTTGTATCGTGTGTTCAGAATATGCATCTCAAATGGAATTTTTACCATGGTTTTTAACATTGTCTGTTGGTTTGGCAATCTTAGGCTGAAAGACAAGAACAAGTTGGGAAAAGCGGTCAAAGTTGTGCTAAGATCGCTGGTATTATTGAAGAGAGGGTCAAGAGAGGAAGAGAGGAAGACGGTCTATTGTCTCAGACTCCCAACATCCGCTCCATAATAAATTTCAGATGCTTCCATCAGGGCGCAGGTTTTGCCTCCCTAAATGCAGCACTAAGCATTACAGACCGTCCTCTGTCCCGTCTGCTATCACTTATCTTAACCAGCAGTGACCACTAATGTCCATGATTTACCCCTGACAGTGTGTGATGCTGGATACTATGTGTTATGTATTTGACTGTCTGTTTTGTTGTACTCATGACGACTGTCTGTGTCTCAAATCTGTTTATGATCAGCTCTGTGCATTGTCATGGATGCACCGTGCACAAACCAACTCAGCAACAGTTTGCCAGGCTGGTGTAGAGATGCGTGCCCAAAACAAACCCCCGCATTTCTGGTCAGAACAAGAAACATACCAACTTTCCTAATAGCCTAGTGCTGCCATTTGGCGCTGAGCAGGTCGAGTCCAGTCATCAAAGCTTTCTCTGCAAAGACAGCTGCCTGTTGCAACTGCAAACAGGTTCATGAGAGCAGTGTGAGTGACCCAAGCCCCGGACACTTTAAGAGCTGTCGTAAATGAAAAATAAAATACATCTTACTGTATGGTAGAGCAGCTCTTCAAACCCTCCAGATACTTTCTGTCCCACTTTAAAGGGCTCTTTCAAAGGGAGAGGACCATCAGCTTCACAATGACAGTTCAGCCATAGTGGGGAAGGCCTTTGCTACTGTCTGCCATAGGTTGAACCCCATTCTTTCACTAAGTAGATTTAAATTTCCAGGGTTTGTTTGAGTGGTTGCACAGAGCCCGTCTGCCTTATTGACAGTGGGAAAGATCAGAGGTTAGAATCTCCCACTGGAAAGACTGTAATCGAAAACTGTGGTCGGTTTGAATGTTTCATCAAAGGCCTGTGATTTAACTCGCTGCACAAAGTAGACGGGCAGCTCTTCCAGCAGAGCAGCGTGCGACATAGTGACTCATCGGGTCCAACGTTTGTTTCAAGCTTTTCTGGCAACACGCAGTGCCGCTGTGATGAAAGCAAAACGCCGTCTGACTTGTGCAGAAGGTTTCCTTGTGCATCTCTGTGGTTGTCAACATGAACAAAGGGCACACTGTGGGAGAGCAGAATACCACATAACTTCTGAAATGTCTGTAAATGCCATTAAACGCATTTATCGGAAAATAGTCACCACTCCATACAATCAGCTGAACTCTTTTTTTTTTGTGATGCAGTAAGTTCCAATGGTGACGTGCAAAGGTGAAGAAATATTAGCATTTCCAAGCATTAAAGGGTCAGTTCACCAAATTATTATTTAGGCAGATAGTCATGGTTTAGAAGTTCAGAGTTAATTTGTGTCCCCTGAGTGTCTGTTTTATGGATTTTGATCATATCATAACCTTCATCAGCAGATGGAGTTCGGCCAGTTGTTGTAGAATTGAGTTTCATCTTTTCAGACTGACTGAGAACTTTCCATCTGCTGATGAAGATGTGATATGATCGGAGGCTCCGGGAATTTTGATTTCATTTTTCCAGGTCACGGTTTAAGTTGCTACAATTGGAGGTGAATGAAGTTTTCCTCATGGTGCTCACAGACTGGAACAAAGTAAAAACATCTCTTTTTAGAAACAGTGTCCCTTTAAGGCCTTTACACACAACAGGGGTGTGAAGAATAAAAAACAGGAAACTGCGAAATACTTGCCTGCAAAGTTTACCAGCGAAAAAAATCATACCAGCAGCTATGTGAATTTGCAACTGTTAGAGCACTTGTGATGCAAACAGATTTGCCGACAACTACCAGGATCGTAAAGCAGCGTCGATCAGTCTTCCCTAAGACACTGAGCCAACGGTCAGCCATGAGTCAACGCTGGACCATCGGTAGACCTCTGGTTGATTCCTTTATTTGCAGTGCCAAAGCTACGACGGATCAACCTCATTCCCAAAAATCTATGCTGCTTTTTCCCCAATGAAATGTTTGCATTCTGTATGAAAGTACTCATGACAAAAGCAACAGTTTGATGAAAGCTATTCAACGCCCCCGGTGTGTGAAGGCCTTTACTCAAGATGACCGAGGACCTCAATGTGACCAGTTTTCGGAGACCAGCTTCTTAGCTCCGACTGGTCATACTGGTCTCTGCTGAGCACAGGGACCAGAGTCCGTGTAAGAACTTTTGACAGCATCGTTGTGTTGTGCAGATTATTCAGAGGAACAATTGTCTTGTTTGTAGAGAGAGATGTTCCTGTTGAATTCTTTAGAAAACATTTCCAATGCTTTAAAAACAAATTTCTCCACCATGTTGGCGTGATGGCAAAAATCTCAAAATCTTGGCAAACCTCCAGAAAAGATACCACCAGGGATAAGTTTAAACATGTTTTGTAATTTTGGTGAACTGACCCTTTAATACACAGCACTGTCTGCTCATGAGGGACACAATCAAGGCTACCGTGAGTTTAATCGGTTATTGATCCCTGTGCCGTATCTCCTCACGTCTCCTCTTTCTGTTCACTGACTGTTGCCTGCGGGGTTGTGTGGGCGTCGCTGGGTGAAGGCTGTTAATGAGGTTGTAAGGACTTTTTTATTTTACAGGAGCAGGAGGTCATTTCTGCACAGAGATTTGAGTCTTGGCCAAACATGTGATAAGACTGGTTGAGAGTTCAGAGGACTGGTCTACTTTGAGGATGTGGAGTGTGTGAAGTGTCAGCGTGGAACACAGCCAAGAGCTGAGGGAGGAGGCAGATGGTGGAAACACTCGAGAAACACGGGACATGGAACTGAAACAGAACTCGACTCAGAGAGTAGCGTGGTGGTCAGGAGTAGAGCCGCAGCGAACGGTTATTTTCATTATCGATCAACCGACAACTGCTTGGAGCCTATTACATGTGACATTGGGCGAGAGGCGGGGTACACCCTGGACAGAGCTGACATAGTTTCCAAAAAAAAATTCATCCACGAGTGGTGTGATAAAAAATATGATATTCACACGAAACCGCAAACCCCGCTACCAAGTGATGTAATACACATGCCAAAGCAGTAGGTGGTGATGTAACTTCCAACGGAAAGGCCATTTTAACCAATCAGAAGTCAAAGTCAATACCGGAATAGGGAGGTGCGGAAAATAAAAACAACCCGATCCACAAAAGTAGTGTAGTTGGGGTAGCTAGCAACAAACAGTGGAGACAGGTAATAAAATACTGGGGTTATCCAATCTACACGCAACCGCTGGCACCAGAATTTTCCAAAGACTTCAGCCTGGACTCCGGTTTCAAAAAGTGCGGTTGTGTGTGGCCAAACAACCACATCGCACAGAATAATACATGGTTTCAGAAGTACACGGGTTCATGTGGACTAGGCCTAAACAATCTAGGCTGATAGATGGCGCTACAGGTAAGAGGGAAAATGTATTTTGGATTTGGGGATGAACTGTCCCTTTGACATGCTACACTAAGGTTGCAAACTTGGTAAAATGACCAGCTAAACTTTAGCATTTAGCTGAGAGCATGTACTGTGCCCGATACATCCTCATAGAACAGCAACCATGGCTGTAGACTCTTGGTATTGCTTGATAAATAATTTTGTGAAATTAAGCTGTTAATTGTCTCTAGTAAGAAATCCTCCCAATCGTCCTGAGGGCTGTGAGAACCTTAATGCTCAACTCTGCACAGATTTTGCAGCGACAGTTGTTTCATAATCAAAGAAAAATATCTAGGATGTGGTCAAACTACTCAAGGGGTCAGACTTTGAATGAAAAACATGGATCAACTTCACTCCCATGTGATGCCACCGACATATTCAGAGCAAGAAGGCGTACAAGAGACCTCTTTATTGAATTTATTAAGTTGTATTCAGACACTCAAAACTGATCAGCCCATCACTAGTAATGCTGTTTTACATCATTAAAATTCATTGAGCTGTAAGAGAGACCACCAGTAAGGTTAATTATGCTACCTGCTTACAGCCGGAGGTTAGCAAGTCCAATACAGTCTGTCATATAAAATCGAAGGGCAGTCATTAATTAAAACATGATCAACACTGTGCAATGCAATAAAAGTTCCTTTCAAACATGACCATGGACCATTTCTGAGAAAAGTAACAAGACACCAGAAAGGGATTCTGTTAATAACACTACATATACCTAAAAAGACCACCACTGCTTAACATTTGACCAGTTTGTGACAAAGGTCTAGGATGAAAATTTAAAAAAAAAGAAAAAAAAAAAAAGCAGACCTATATTGAACTGTACAATTGTTCGGAATCTCTAGATAATTTCCTGGTGAGCTCACGAGCCCTGCAAGCTGTGCTAAAGGAGGAAGAAGACAACATTGCAACATTGCACCCTATAACAACATTAGAGTATATTTTTTTTCCACAGACTTGTGACAATGGGTGGTAGTCCAATTTTCTGTTTGTGTGCTGTCTGAACTCTAGTCTAAAAAACTATCCCCCCCGTTTGATTGAGATCACCCAAATTGATGCAGGTTGATTACTGGCCTGGACAGAAACAGAGCGGATCAACATAGACGAGTAGAACTAGTCGTATGTTCAAGTCTTTGCAACTCACAAAGCAGGATGTTCAAGGTTCCTGTTGATTGTTGTTTCTTTTCCACGTGAAGCCGTATCAGTGTCCGAATTTTACTTTCCTTGATGGACTTGATGAAGAATTTTTTAAACATCAAAGCTGAAATTGAAAAATCTTGTCATACCGGCCTCATGTTGACCTGACGATGTTCCTCATGTTCCACCTCAATGTTGTCTGCACCATGACTTTGTTCAGTATGATGTACGGCGATATGACAAGCTCGTATTGCTCTACAGATGGTCACGCATTATCGGAAGCCAGATGTGTATCAAGGTGGTTTTTCTTTACAATTGTGTATTTTCCAGCTATTTCAAAAACTGGACAGTACCAAATTTATTTTCCGCACTTTCCATCCTTGGATGAAGACCACTTCTTGTGTAACAGATGTGAGGAGGGAGGGAGGGAGGGAGTCTTGGTTTGCGCAACAGTCCTTTCCTGGCACCGTCTCAACGCATCGATGCCTCACAACAGACGGTCCGAGAAGCCAGGCGTCTCAAGATGGGAACAATTTGGTTTTCTTCTGATTGTGAGCATAACTTAACCCGCACACAAAGAGCACTACAGGCAACACCATTCGCATCCAGTCAACCCTGTGAAGTGACAAATGAGGCTACACCTTCTCATCAGCAGATCACACTTGGAAATTCACACACGACACAATCACACGTTCACAGGTTTCTCGCTCGCTCTTCTTTCTTAATTGGGGTTAGTCTTCCAACTGAATAAGAGATAAAAATGTGTGTTTTTTTTAGGCGTTGTAGTGATACATGCATCCATTATACTGATATACACTTCTTAAAAAAAGTTAAAAAAAAAAAAGAAAAAAAAAAAAAGAACATCAACAAAAAAAAAAAAAGGTATTAGAAATGCAGCTATACAGAGTCTTTTAGCTATTCCAGGGAGGTGAGGTTGACGGTCAGGTCTGACGTCAGGAAGCCAAGGAGCCCGATGTCCAGATGTTCAGTTGGGAGGGAGGAGGGGGGGAGGGAAAGGAGGGGGTGGCGGGGTGTGTGTGTGTGGGAAGGATGAGCAGGAAGAGCTGGGTTAGTTACTGCAGCAGGGACGGCTGGTGGGCTGAGCCGTCTCCGTCAGGTCCACTCCCCGGTTCCGCCCGCTGCTGGCTCCGGCCGCCTGAGGCTCGTTCTTGGGTAGCTTCTTTGCTGCAATGACAGAGCAACAACATCAGCGATGACGTCAACACAGATAATCAGATGACCTTAGCTACAGCATGATGACACCAAATTAATTCTGAGAAGAATACTGCAGCCACACAATGACCGTTTGTGTACGGATTAGTCACCATGACTGTACTGACATCAATGGTAATGTTTTAGTGGAAATGAATGTGTTTGAGAAGTGTCTGCGCTTATTTTGACTTGATCAGCAGACTTAACTACAAGCCAACTGGCTGTAGAAACAGATGACTGGCGATTTGATCAATGGAGTTGCAGGTGACACCATCAGCTGGGTTGAGTCGAGCTCAGATCGTCTAGTTCACACTGCTGCAACTTTTCTCTGTGACGTTCAAAACCATTTCATCTCGTCACAAGTCACAAGTCTGAACTGGGCTTTAGAGTTTATAAATGACTGCTTTGATATAGTTTTGTTTGTCTTGTATATGCCTCCATGGTGAGCGTAGAATCCATAAAAAAAAAAACATTCTTCATGAACAGACAGCAAAATTATCTTCACAAATTCAACATAACACATGGTGAGTGACTGATATAGAAATGGTCATTTTGTGGGTGAACTATTCCTTTAAGACAGGGTGTCTAAACATTTAAGAACAGGGCCAGATTAGAGAATGTGAAAACACCTGGGGGCCAGCTGTTTCTTTATCATACGGGTTAAAAAAAAAAAATCCCAGACAACTGAGACGAGACATCTTTAAGTGGAAAAAGTAATAATCTCTCCAAGGCTCCTGAAAGCGGCGGCCCCCACTGTCAACTTTATGCTTCTTTGCTACAGCCATGTCTGCTACCTAACATGTCTGCTGCTTGCTTGTTTACTGTCTACATACAGTCACGCTAAAAAAAGTGCGAAGTGATCTTGATTATCCAATATTGTGCTGTGGGCCATACTTAGTATATTCTGAACAACAAGCAGCAGGTGGTTTAAAATCATTCTGCAGGCCGAGACTGGCCCCTGAGATGGACTTTGGACGCGCACCTTTTGACAGTAGCTTCACACTAAATCCTTTTTGTTAGTAAATTACACGTATTAATTTTTCCTGATCCCAATCCGAGGAAATTAAGTACTATTTTTGTCCTCTACATCCCCACGAAGTCTGTGAAACCTCTATGACGTTCTCTGGGACACCACACCCTGGATTCAACCGTTATCAGTGTGGATAGTACGAAGATGTAATTTGCAAAGACAGGTCCAGACTGTCACTCTCCGTGGCCTCTGCTGCACCTGCTCAAGTCTCTTTAAGCTCAGCTGGCAGTTCGGTTGCAGTCGGGCAGGGGGTCTGCCTATTGATGTATTTTTAGGCTGATGTTGATATCAATATTAGAGTTTAAAAAGTCTGATTAACAAGAGGCCAGTATTTCATTAACAAACATGACATCAGCAAGTATTTGATACAGAACCCTTTAAAGCCCTGCCACCCACACAGGTGTTTCATTTAAAACAAAACTGTCTATTAGTAATGCTGCCTTAAATACCTCAGTCTACATAATGCATTGTGACCTCCCAGGCCTTGCCAAGAAATCTGTGTGACTGGTTTATAGAAGGAAACAGTGTGTCCTTTGAATGCAAATGGAGCTGAAGGTTTCAGATGCTGCACCCCAGTTCAGGGGCCACAGTCTTCAAAGGCCACAGTGTCCTCTAGACAAGCTGAGGGTCCAGCTAAGCCTGTCTCTCTTCCACAAATGAGTTGGCCTGAAGGGCAAGGTCTGACATTAGTGCACCATTACTTCAACAACAACCATCAGGAGGTTTCCATAAAGAGCGGTAAGGACCACAACACTTGAGTGAACATTATGGGCTGTGACACTTAATTTCATCAGAGTAACTGTTAAACAATGTATCAGCTCAACAGTTAATACTGTGTACAAGGATGTCCGATGCTTCTATCATCCTACAATACAGCTGCACACTCAAAGTACTCGAAAAATCAATCACATGTATTTGCTTGACAACTGAATAGCTCTGTAAAGAAGACAAAAAAATCCCTGCACCCAAGCTGTTCCTTATTGCGTTCCTTTTTTTCCTTAAACAAAACAACAAATCCTCTCTGTAACCTCTTTGGCCTTGCTGTGTCTCGAGGGAATTTCTGTCCCTTTAGGAGAATATTCTCCAGTGTTTGCTGGTTCAGTGAAACCTTCGCCTCAGTGTGTATGTTTTTGTTATCTGTACATCTTTTGCACAGACTACATTAATAAATGACTCTTATTGCAGACGTGTTACGATACACCAGTATTGACGGTTAAAAAAGTAAAATAAAATATTGATATCATGTTAATAATAGACATGATAATATACATGACACAGTAACTAGCTGACTGGTTGCTTTTTAAAGATGAATTTTGACTTACAGCTTGATTATTACTAGTTTATTGAATTTTTGTGACAATATTGTTACTGTACAGTCTTTTGGCCATGATCATGTTGTGAAAAAATAATCTGATGTTGGAGCCAGACTCATCGTACTGGCTTTCTGCTTGCAGGGCGGCGGCAAATGTGTGGTAAATGTGGTTGTTGTTGGTTCCTCTCTCGTCCGAGCAGGGCAGTGAAACACCATGGGCCGTAGATAAAAGCAAAACACAAGACACTCACACTAAGCTGATGTGAAACGAGTGCTCATAACTAAGGTAAATAACAGAAGAAACAGTCGTCTGTGGTGTGTGGTGTTTTGCTGCGGGCAGGGCTCAGCGCCTGCTCTTTACACACACACACAGGAGCTCAGGTGAGTGGACTGACAGACAGAGCACAGAGTTGGTGACAGCTGCACTTGTTGCGTTCATGCGCACAAAAGCTTTACCAGTAAAAATACCTGTGTAACAGGTTAGCCCTGATATCGATCTTTGAGATCAGATCTGGGCATCTGTAACCCCCAATTGTTGGAATTAAAGTTCTCCTCCAGACACATTTCAAGTATGTAAAAACTTTCTCTTTCTTGTCTCTTTCTCCCTCACTGAGAAACTGTGGATCTGGCCTCTGCCCCAGTCATCACCGCTGCTTGCTCTGGGTTTCATCAGTGACTTTAAACCCCTCAATAAAAGTCTGTGATACTTCCCAACATTATGGGTTAATGAGAAGAGCCTGAATGCACCACTGTCTGTCCACAGCTGGTCAGGAGTGTAGTGTATCAGGGCTCTAACAGTAGGGAGGGTGGGAAACAGATTTGTTTCATATGATAACTGTTAAAATCTTCATATAGTTAAAATTAGGGAGTATTAAATATACACTTACCAATGGCCATGAATATCTCATTGACGTTCATAGAGGTCTTTGCTGATGTTTCCATAAAAAGCAAGCTGTTATCATCTGCGTATGACTGTGCATCCTGTGAAAGAGAAACCAACATCAGGAAATCATTAATACAAATGACCTCACAGTTTGCAATGTGGGGGAAGCACAGTAGCTTTGTCCCAAGCAACGGACAGGATTAGAGTTTGTGTTATCCTGACAACATGTTTTATTAATCATAATCAGTCTATGAGTGTTTAACAGCTTCAACAGACATTTTCTGGCTCTGCTTACATAATTAGTTAATTTATTTAAAGAACACAAACCTGGAAGTCCAGTGCTCTCTTGTTTGCGAGATCAGCCTTGTTCCCAGCCAGAGCTATTACAATATTTGGACTGGCTTGTCTCTGAAGCTCTTTAACCCAGTTCTTCGCCCGTACAAATGACTCCTGGCAAACAAAACAGGGAGGGGTGGGGGGTGACTCAGTTAGTGAAAAATAACAATAAGACCCATGTGACAGACAGACAAGGACAGCAGGAGCCATTTCTCTGATGTCTGGCTATGCCTTTGTTCATCTTTGCATCAAGGCCCCTTATAGAGACACATTAAAAAGATGTTTTTGATGAAATATGACATAAAATCAGCAAAGTAAAAGCAGCATATTGTACAGTATAGGAGGTGAGGTTATGCTATATTGCCATGCAGACGTTATGCAGTGCACACAAGACAGAAAAAAAACACAGCAGCACAAGTTTGGTCTTTGAATTGCGAAGAAAAAGGGACTTTTTGTTCGAGGCCTTGTCTTTAAACGGTGTCTACTTTAACAATAACTCTTTCAGCAAGTTGAGCAGAAGTGTCAGAAGGTATTTCACAACTTTCTGTCCTTTACTTTTATTAGAAAAGTTAAGCTGAACGAAATTGGTGCTGGCTTTGTCACAATGGAATAGTCGTAGCTGACAGTAAAGGTGACATTCAGTTCTCCTCATCCTATTTTTGTGATTCTTTCAAGTACTTTTTACAAGCAGAATATAACTAAGTCAGCTGCTGCCTAAGTGGCTGTTTTCAGACGCAATCAACATTTCTAAAATTAAGACAGTTGAAAATGAACACTTGCTGTTCAATATATAGACTATGTGGAGATTGAGCATAGATGTAAAAGAGGCCTGGATACAGCGTTTAGGCGGGACCCCGTTCAATCTTATGAAAGTTGCTCAGTGACACATGAAGCAAGAAACACTGTATGAAATGACCTGGGTCTTCTGATGTGTGCCCACAGAGCAAGCGCACTGGAGATTTATGACTGACGAGCACAGCCGTGAGCATGACTTCCAGTTTAGAGCTCCGCTAATTTGAATAGAGACTTTCGATAGATCTAATTCTGATAGTGAAACCAGTCATTTCGTAGGGGTTGTGAAAAAAATTCATCTGCTGATTTACAGCCGACTCTTTCCCAAGTCTATGGGACAAAGTCGTTTTGGGCCCCATGGCATCACATGATGGACCTGGATGGTGTGGTGTCCAGTTTTGGCCGGGCTTTGAAGCCACTAAAATTGGCTTCAAAGCCCGGCAATGTTCTTAGGGGCTTGGGTTAAAGTCCCACGCCAGTCAGTGTTACTTCCTGTATTTTGGTTAACGTACTTCCTAGTGTAGCTACGATTTGACGTCAGTATCATTAGTAACGACAGCATGGTGATTAGCAAGGATAGCAATAGCACATAAGTTATAAGGGGGAGGATTTTTTCTTCATTTTGATCACCTGAAAACGAGGACCCTGATAAGATGAGGGTCATCAGACCATACACAGTGGAAATGGGCATTACCACAAAATTTGGTTTCACCCCAATACCAAGTAATACAGGGCCAGAATTCCCAATATTGATTCGATACTTTTTATTATTTGAAGTGGCCTCTGTACTTTTAGGTAGGGGAAAGAAGTGTGTCATGATTTATAAAATAAATAATCAGTGTGCTACAGTAAGAGTTGCAACCAATTACAGTTTGAAAATGTAACATGAACCAATTCTAAAGATCCGATTTGACTAAAATATTCTTTTCACCCCTGTATACCTGGATATTACATGCCTGAGCCTCACTGAAAAGACTCTGTCAGTCAACTCTATCTCTGTGTCAGGAGTCTGTTTGATGCTCCTTTCTTTTCTCCCTTCTCTCCCTTTGCAGCTCCAACTTCTTTTTCTCTTGGTTTTTTCCACTTTCATTAAGCCATCACTGCTATTATGTGCTGTATATAAACTAGTCAGGTGCAGACCTGCTGCGCGCGTGTGACGCATATGTTGTTTGAGTGCAGGCAACACAAAGGCAGTGGAGAAGTAAACAGTGCATGCACTAGATGTGTTGACGACAATGGAACGTTGTTTGCACAGACAGTTTTACTCTTGAAATACAAACAGGTAGGATGTAGGAGGGAGGGAGTCATCCCTTTTTTGGTATCAAGCCTGTTGACTCCAGGATTGATCTTCAAAATGAAATCATAGTATCTATATAGTGTCAATATTTTGGTATCGATCTGTAATATACACTTGAGCCAGTGGCTGCTTGTTAACCTGCAGAGCCAGCGCCTCCACCTCAGCTGGAGATGTGCAATGCTCGCACACATCTCATCAGCTGGCAGATCGCAGAGCATCTGAGCGGCTGGTTCTCTATGTTCAATGAGATCTCATAGCTTTTTTGGACATATAAGAATACATAAACAACTGTTACATGCTCCAATCATATCACCACAAGCATAACAGCCGTCATGAAAGTACCTTTTGCTATTTCAGTTTGAAGTGACTATCGTTGGTCGGCTCAGTGGGTGCGCTTTATGCTACTGGGTTAGCTCGCTGAACGAGAGTGTCACTGAGCAGCGGCTCGCAACTCCTTGGCACAGTGGGTGTGTGCTAATGAACGAGTTAACTCAGTCATGGCCCAGTGTTGTGCTCATGACAGTAACTACCTAGCTCACATCAATGTTGATCAGTTTTGCCTCTCAGACGCAAAGAAGCACAGAACACCTGCGCACGCTTGGAGGATGACGAGAACGGCAGCTTATAAAAAAGTCATACGTCATCTTCCCGTTTTAGCAGCTAGCTTCTTCTTTTGTGTTTAACTTTGAGCACAGAAATATTTGTCAAAAAACATTTGGCGAGGCTAATCAACATTGTCAGTCAAGTGCAAAGTATCATAAAATGTCAAAATACACTGGAGTGGGGCTTCTAAGTCCAATATGTTTTCTTTGTTATCAAAAATCTATCTGCACATTTTTTATATCTGTTCATATTTTTGCATGTTGTCACAGACTGTCTGCAAAGCTCTGTGTTGTTTCGTGATGACCATTTATTTGTCAGTACACCAAATTCTTTTTGTTTTGGCTTGAGCGCTACTATAAAAATGTCTGTTAGAAGTCCTCCCTTGATCTCTTCTTCACTCACATCAATATTGTTCCAGCCATGGTGAGTGAAAGCAGCACTGATAACAGCAACCACATGACAGAAAGCCTGGCACCTGACTCACCTCATTTGTTATATCATACACCACAATGGCTGCCTGGGCACCTCTGTAGTACATGGGCGCCAGACTGTGGTAGCGCTCCTGACCAGCTGTGTCCCAGATTTCAAACTTGACTGTTGTGTCGTCCAAACATACCGTCTGAGTCAGGAAGGCAGCTGCAGGGGCACAAAGCACAGGAACCGGTGACAAATGGGCATGGAGCTACCGAGCTACACAAAACGTGTTTCTGTGAAGGTAATAATTTAAGAGCAACGCTGGAGGCACACACTGGAGGATTATCTGGTTGACTTGGTCCACATTTGGAAAACGGGGCCTGAGTGATATCAGACATGTTTTATACTGATAATCCACAATCTGGATGGGTGCTGAGGCGTCAAGTAGGGTGGGATTCACTCTAACACTTTTTGCTTTAATTCACTCTGGATAGATTAACTGACAGCAAAATGCCTTGTTCACTTTCAGTCAGTTACTCACATTCACACCTGGAAACTGCACCACACAACTTTGCTTTTGTCTTTCTGGGGATCGAACCTGCGACCTCTGGGTCACAAACCTGGAAGTTGATTAAACCAAACTAGAGGTTGATGGATAGGCCGATATGATAATGACAATGACAGTCTGGAGCAGGGGAAAGCTGAAGCTGTACTCACTAATCAAGCTCCTTTTTGGTTAATTAATCACAACCCTCCCCTTTTAAACTTCAGTCTGTGATGTGTGTGCGTGACTGGTGGAGGCTGGGCAGCCACCAGCCATTATCAGAGCCCAGTTCTGCAGCTATTGACAGTTTGTAAAATGTCCCATAGACGCCATTGGTTGACCTCTTGACCACATGATATCCAGCAGGCAGTATGTTTGCTAAAGGGAAATAAGTGCAAGATTATGTTGGTGACTACTGACTGTTACAATCTCACGAAAGCTGCTGGTCATATCAGGAACTGGATACCAATATCCAGGACTTCCATTTAACTGACCTCTCCTAAGTCCTGCCACTTTTCGTTCTGTGCCTCAAAAACAGTTGAGCAACCTCAGCCAACGTTCCCCTGTCCTGTTACACTTAGCAAGATTTGCTACGTGATAGGTTCCTCTATACTGAAGATACCTTATAGGCGTGACTTGGGCACCTGTAAAAGCGACACTCGACACATTACGTTGGTGTCACAGTCTTCAGACATATCACAATGTATAGTCACATCTGAAGTTAGCTAATACTAGCAAAAAAGCTAGCTAACATAACTATAGCTAAATCAAGACAAGTTAGCCTAATGTCTGATCACCGACATCTGCCAGATTTGCTTCCTCCTTATTTCTGAGGTAATGTTAAAGAGATTTGGAAAAAGACAGAAAGGTTAGTTGCTGGCATTTTTTTAAATGACATGAATTATTAAGGCAAATGTTCTTTTGTAAATATTATCTTCACAAGGCTACATGGCGCCCTGAGGGAACTTTTGGTGCTATTTTTTTGGATGTTCACAACATCTAGCATCCTATCCTGAACATCTCCTTCAATCACATGAAACTCTGAAGCTATTTAATAAATCTGTCTACCTTGCGAAAGTAATTAAGGGGCAGTACTTTGGACTGGTCAATTATTCCTACAATTCTCTGTTTCTATTGGCCTTTTTCACTCTCACAATTCTCCATCACCTCTTTATTTCCCCTGTTTCTCAACTGAATCCCATATTACTTGCCACATGCTCTTTTTTGGAGTGTTAAAAAACTTTCCTACCTATTTCCTCTGCTATTAGTAACATTTCCTACTCCCTCACACCTCAAATGATTTTATTGTTTGATTTTATAACCTTTTTACTGACCAGGAACAATGACTCTTGTCACAGCTATTTGTTTGTAGACAATCTAGATATGCAAAGCTCATTTCCATGTGTGACTCACTGCAAGTCTCCCTATGACAAGAGGGTAAATAAAGGTGTGCCAGTAATATAAAGCTTTGCATACAGTTTAACAGGCCTGTTCATAAAAAAATGCGACGACATGGCCTTCATGAAAATACATACCTCCGATTGTGCTCTCTTGGAATTCGTGAAACTGTCCCTTGACGAAACGAAGTACGAGACTTGACTTCCCCACGGCTGACTCTCCTAAAAGCACGAGTTTGAACTGGCAGATCTTGTTGCCTGCGTTCGGCCCATTGGGTCGCGTAGCTCCACTTCTACTTGCCATGTCACACTGCCCGGTCTCTTCCTCTGGATGCTGACGTGCTGTGAGAAACTGCAGAAAATACCTGAGCAGGAGAGGAAAGAGAGCAAAGTGTCACTGTCATGTAAACAGTCTAAATGATCAAAAAACAAATGTAAGGAGAGAGTTGAAGTTGAACTTTAGAGGTGTCTATATAACAAGCAAAGCACTATGTGATAATTTTGTTAAGGTATTTAGCTGTAGCTTTTGGTGGCATACAGCAATTGGTGCGTAGTTATTTTAGGGTTTAATGTTAAATAAGACAAGTATTTTACCATGGATGAATCAGTCTAAAACATTATGGCCATGTAACAGAACATAAAAACTGCACAAGCAAAATCTATTTCAACAGTTAGGTTTTATGTAAAAACCTTTCACGTTCACTACAAAGTTGAAAAGTCTTGTCCAAGTGTGCAGCTCATTACAGACCTACACCACTAATACAAAATGCTGATATGAGCAACCCCTTATTGTAAGCCTGTAAGACCATTCCTGTAATAACCCAGAAATATATTATACTATACTTTTATGTAACAGTTTCCATCAAAAACAGGACTGCCTGTACTATAGGATTACATGCTTTGAAATTAACAAAAAAAGCGATCTGCTGGAAACTATTTAGTGTGTGCACAGATTTCTTTTTACAATGGGGGAATGTCTAGGAATTTCAATGTCGATATATCTTTTAACACAAGCAGTCCAAACGCAGAGACCAAGATGTAAGTGATGATACAATAACCATGGAGGGAAATTTACTGTAGCTCACTTCACATTGAGTCAACAAGAGTTTCACATTACCAGCCGCACTTTGTTTCCTCTCCAAACAATAGCTGGTTGCTTGCCATAACTAGCTGAGCAAATACGTGTAACAGGTATGACAAAAACATGGTGGGGTTTGGCTGATACTGCAGAGGGGCCGCCTGACACTCACCCCAAGATTCAGGCATCTGAACTTGTGCTTTCAAGTCCCTCACCTGTGTCAAGTCAACTGCAACATCTTAATGTCAAGAAGTTGACCAACTGGTGTGACTGTAACAACAAACCTCAGGCAACTCCTGCTTGTAGCTGTAAGTTATGTGAGGCAGAGTGTCACAAAGGGGATTAGTATCACACGGGTCTGGGCACATATGCGGGGAAATGAGTCAGGGTTGAGTTACAAACTGCTTTCTATCTGTGTAGATTTAAGGTGAATAACAACATTATACACCAGACAACAGCTGACTCTCAGTGTAACGTAGACATTTCTCATTACCACACACCTGGAAAACACCGAGCATAAGTCCAAAAATACTTACTGTCAACTTCGTCGAAATCGCGTTACGACACAGTTAACCACAAATAACCTGTTATGTTGTTGTTGACTGGCTCGAATTAGCAGAGTAACGACTGCTAGCGTTAGCAGCATAGCTACCTGGTAACTTCAAAATGTCTATCCCAAAACCAAACTCTGCCTTCAAGGAGCGTTAGCCTGCTCATTGTTGGTTCAAATCCTAATACACACCACGCTCACACACACCACATCTATCATTTAACTCTACATGACGTCTGAGAATGCCAAAACACAGATGATGCAGTTTTGGGTGTGTACAGCTAATGACAGCTAGCTAACCATAGCTGCATGACGTTAATTTCGTGAGCTGCCTCGTCAACCACTTGGCGAAATAGAGTCGCAGATGTTTGTTATATTAACGTAGGTTAACACTGGCAGTCTAAACACGCCGACTGATCCGCATTCACCAGCCGCACAGCGTTAAGTTACTCTGCTAACTAGCTCGGCCCGTCCAGTGTCGGCTAGCTAACGTTAGCTAGCCACATAATAGACACAGGGCTGTACGCGAACGTTGTTTAGCTGTGGCCGCATCGGGAGGAGCCCTTAGCTAGCGAGCTAACGCTAATATTAGCTACTCACCTACCAGAAAGAGGAAGCTAGTTAATGTGGATGGCGTCTCCGGGACAGTCTTTGTGGCACTTCAGTGTCTGTTCACAGTGTCTCGATGAGCCAGCCAGCGACCGTAACGTTAGGTTTCATAAAGCTCCGCGATGTCCCTCTCCCACTTCTTTCAACTTCCCTTTTCGCATTGTACGAAGGATGATGACAGATCGTATGACTGGAATTGACAATCCGCCTACGTACTGATGCGACGGACCAATCACATGTTAGGATTTATTCCCAATTTACTGCTATGTGCCTTTCCAAAAAACTACAAGACACAGCAAGTGAAAGTATTAAGAGTTTCTGCAGGACACTGGGCCGATATAATGAATTAATACTCCTGGGATGAAAAAAGCAGCATGTCCAGTACGTACATGACGAATATTAGGGACTGTACTTAACTTGTCAGGGGAAGGGTGTCACTTCCTTTTTTTACCCTCTTGGAAGCTACAGATATTATTCCTGAGCCTCCCTAATTGAAAATGTATGATCCTCCCTCCACCATATATAATATTTTTATAGTGCCAAAGTCACGTGAAGCTCATGGGACCTTAGATCGGAAAAAATATGAACGGCAGTGAACGAGGAGAGAAATATTATCTTTTGGTCCCGTTTGAGTTGTGACATGAAATCCAAAAATGTCGTTAATGAATTTAAAACATAAACTTTAAGGTGAAGAAAGTCATACTTTGTGGTAAAACTGTTGCGATATAAGCTTTTGAAAAAACGTAATTAGAAAAACTACACAGGAGGCGGTCGCGTATGTGACGTCATAGCTTTCGCTCGCTTCCTGCAGCTTGGAGCGACTGTAACCTGGCACGAAACACACAGACATCTTCAATCATAAATCGATTAATCATAACACAGTGTAATTTCATTTTCAAGCTGCAGGAAGCGAGCGAAAGCTATGACGTCACATACGCGACCTCCTCCTGTGTACTCTTGAGTCTTTCTTATTAAAAAGCTTATATCTCAACAGTTTTACCACAAAGTATGACTTTCTTGACCTTAAAATTGATGTTTTAAATTCATTAACAACATATTTAGATTTCATGCCACAACTCAAACGGGAACAAAAGATAATATTACTCCGATCTAAGGTCCCATGAGCTCTACCAGAAGGGGCGTGACTTAGGCACTTATATGCACACCAAATGTAGGCTGCAGCAGTTATATGTGCAACAAAATCAATGTATATTTGTTACATTCAGTATTATAATTACACAAAGTTTGTTTGAGCTGTTAATATCTGACAGGCTCAGGGGTCGCACACATGCCGTGCTTTTTGCACCCTCACATTCATTATTTTCAATGCAGGCACGCTCAAACGCACAGGTGCAACAGCTGCGCTCTGAGATAAACCCAGTTCAACTTTTGGGACGCATCAGTGCACATGTGATGAGGAACAACTAATATCAGTCTGTAGTAAATATTGAAAAGTTGATCTTGTTAGTGCAGGGCTGCCCAGAGTTTTACATCTGTCCCACACATGTATAAAAAGCACCTGGAAGCACCATATCATTGCCTATTTACCTGAAATCCTGAGTGCACAGCTAATCTTCTAAGTGTGCAGGCCTTTAAAGCTCTGGTAGCCCTGCTTAACTTCTCCATATTTATCACAGACTGATATTTACAGAAGAAGGGAAAGACGTCTGTGAGTTATGATTGCTTGGTTCTTGCCACATGGCAGGTGGTGCACGCTGGGGAACACGCTTGCTGCACATCCATAATAAAAACAATTAATTCAAAGGCACCACATCTTGCGGCATGTGTCCTACATGATGTGTTGAGGGACCACTAGAATTGTTTTTACAGTTTGTGGCCATGATTCAAATAAACACCTCCTCCCTCCTCATAAATAACGAACAGTCCCTTAGTCGTATTTGTGATTAACATCATTTATAATTTAACATATCTGGCTCACACAAGTGTATTTTCATGTTATATCCTCATTAGTTCACACTATTTATATTTACAAAATATTTTCAAATAGTTTAACAGTATCTCTAATTTAACTGTCTGGCGTTGCTAGGCAACGGAACTCACAACAGGTGCGTCTGACTGAAGATGCTCGTGTAGCATTAGCGTTAGCATAGCTACAAAGTTGTGTAAAACTTTCGCAGGTAGAAAAGACGAACGTTACAGACACATTTTAAAGACTCAACGCAACTCGGTTGTCTCTGTTGCTGCTCCACGTGATATGAAGATGGATATAATTGACGGAAACACTTCGCACAAAGTGAAATATGCGGATACATGTCCAAACATACCGATGGTAAGTCAACTTTAAGATGCTAGCTAGCTAACGTTGCGTTAGCTTAATGCCACTATACTGAGTCTAGCTGTGGAGCGTTTTAATAGACTTTTGTCTTTTTATTACTTTTTATTTTATTTTTTGAACTCCAGGCCGGTAAATGTATACCTGTGGGAGACAGGGCTAAATCCTGCCTGCAAGAAGCTGCAAGGGTAAGTTCAGCTTTAAAAGTGTGTGTTCGCATTATGGCAGTGAAATCTATTTAGCTGTTGTGCTGCATCTTCATCTCTGGAGTGTATATCTATATAATATCAGTTTTATCTCTAGGTACTTTGGTATGACTGTAACTTTAAGTGGCAGACAGCTTTGTACATTTTAAAAGGTGCATATGCATTTTTACTTTATTTCTTAAGACATTTTTTATTTGCAAATTCAAGGTCACACATTAAAACATACAAATGTACACTGCCGTCTTCAACACCCCCCACTCCCCTCATTAAAATTCAGCTCACACAGTCTACTTGCACTTCATGGTGAAAAGATAAGATAAATAATAGAGGCAAAAATAATAATAAATAAGGCTGCAGCGAGGTTTCTGACTTCACAAGGCAGAGCGAAGTCACTTCAGCATGTTTAATGTGTCTCAACATGGAGTGAGACCACTCACACACTTGTTTCATCATTACAGTGAATGCAGCATTTCAGTAGTTGATTGTGCCCCTTGCCTCTGTATCAAGTCAAGACAACATCTTCACTATAAAATCCAGATCTTGACCCAGTGGGTTATAAATGTTAAGAAGTGTCACTGGTTTATTTTCCTCATGTCCTGTTACAAACACATATTTGCCTTCTTTATCTTTCTGATTTTTTTTTTCAACCCTTAAATGGGATACGCTTTTGAATAAGAACAGCCATCCCTGTACAATAACATGATGCAAATACCTGACGTTCCTTCTTAATAACATGTGTCTCTTGTAATAATATTACTCCCCCAATTTTTGTCAAGCTTGTAAATATTTCTTTAATTAAATTACATCAAGACCATTAGTATTCTATGAAACTCTTGTTATCTCACTCATTTCATACATGTCTTCTAATGTCTTCTGTTTGTGTGTTTTGTTACACTCATTATTCATGACAGTGTCCAGTATTTTTTGTTGTCTACATCTCCACACCAAAGGACAGGAAAAAAAGAAAGGGAAAGTGATGAATAAAATACTCCTTACCAAACCATCATTCTCCGTGATGGCCTCGTTGGGTTTCCATGCAGCTTCTCTTGCATGGTTTCCAGGTTCCTGTCCCTTGAACTGAGCCTCTCACTTCAGCTTTTAAATGTGTTTAGCGGCCAGTATTCGTCTCCAAATTGCAAAATTTCCCTCCTATTTTTACTTTTATCTTGAAACTCCTCATTTTTGCAGTACAATAAAGAAAGAAAAACAAACAGTCATTGCACACTGTCCCTTAACATCGTCACTTTCCAGCCCCTGACCCCGCCTGTGGTAAGGAAATTCCGCAACAGCACCCAACCAGAACCGGGATCTATCAGAGTGCACCAAGGGAAGGCAAATGATCCAGATGTTGCAAGCACACTCGTTCATGGCATCAGCACCAAATCTTCCCTCAGTGTGAGTACCACACACAAGCACACACACCTTAATCTGGGTTAAAGGGGCAATAAGGAGAGTTTTTACTGCTCCAAATTTCATAGGTTGATTTATTTCTAGATCACTGCTAAATAAATCATTCATTACTCTGACTAGTCGTGAGATTCATGGCTTTCAAAACTAACATGTTACCTAAATTTAGGAGCAACTATTTATATTTTATAGATATTTAAGATGCTCCTGACTATGATAAAATGTCATTGTTATGGCGTGTAAGGCAAATGGATCAATTCAGGGGAAAATCAGTGTCAGTTTGACTGTATTGTGTTCAGTATTTGTTTCACCGTGTAGCACATGCTAATATAAAACACTGTGTTTATGGCACAAGCTTACTTTGCATACAGTTTTAGGCATACAAAATTTGATGACACACCCAGAATATGACTTTAACTTCTCTAATTTTTTTCTGTGATTCCAACAGGGCAGAAGCTTGCTAAATCCTCCGCAAAAGACCTTGTTCCAGCATAAGTTACAGGAGCTCAGTGAAGCAGTGTATGCCTCCAGTAAAAAAGCACCAGTAGGCAGGTCACACGATCAGCGTGTTGGACTTCCCATCTGCACTAATGACAAAACTACGTATGGTGTGAAAACAGTTAGAGGTATGTGTATCCTTAAATAAAATCATGACTGACGCAATTTGATTTAAAAAAAAAAAAAAAAAAAAAAGACAAAGATGCTGTAACATGAACATGCAAATATTTATCTACTCTCATCAAAAAAGTCAAACTTGTCCTCAGATTTTTAAAAAATATTATGTTTTAGGTTTCTAAATAATTATATTTAGAGTAGAAATGTTGAGCCTACTCTCTTTTTTCCAGGGCTGGATGTGCGTGAGATTATTAACCCCTCAAAAACAGCAGAGGAGATGGAGAAGGAAGCTCAGGAGGGACACGAGGCTTACATTCGTAGCCACAACGCCTATTTTGTTGGTAAGTAGAATGAACTACCAATAATCTATTTGTTGAATTTTGTTGATAATTTTGTAACGTGATGTCTGCCTTTTACAATAAAATCACCTCACTCTACCACAGGTGAGCGGATTGACAGAAAGTACGACTGGAGTCACTACAGTAAAGACAGCAGGTTTGGCATCCTCACACCTCATTTCAATGACGGACGCAATCTCAGCAAATCTCTCCACTGGCTGGGGGAGACACAGAAGTAAGTACTGAAATAAGTGGGCATAAATATTTTGTTGTTAATTTCCATAACACATTGTATTAATTCAGTGTATACCTTAACTTTAAGGCGAATAAATTGTACCTGACCCTGTGCTCATATCATTGTGCCACAGGTTTTACAATCCAAAGGCTGTTTGGAAGAGATCTGGGAACAGGGAAAAGCTGGCGCAACAATTTGGCGTAATGAACAATGTGTAAGCTTCACATTTCTTCAGACCAATTCTGTGACCGCTGATTTTATTTTGTTAATTAATGTTCAACTCTCCATAAACTCATCTTTTTAGGAGGAAAAATACCTTGAATGTTCCACCAGATCACACCTTTGGAGTTGCCTTGCCACTGGACGAATTTGGTAGAGTTTATGTGAAAGAAATTCATTCCTGGGTTGCTCATTGGAACATCAGTAGATATATTGTGTCCTGAAAAAACACATACTGGACCAGTTTTGGGGTTTAAGTTGTCAAATGACATTTCGCCTGTTTCCTGCACAGGTGTTGGTGATATAATCCACTCCACTGAGCCAGGCCAGTACGTGAGAGGCCGAGACCAGCAGCGCAGCCTGGTCAATGCAGTGAGACACCATCTCAAGAAGATCAATTTCCACAACTTCCCCTCCTGCTGCAGGCATTCAAACATTATGACAAGGTTTGACTTGTATGACTAAAGGCTGGGCGACACTTTGACACCACGTCACTTTCATCTACTGACTGTTCAACACATCACATTTAAACTAACCTGAAAAAATACAGTGACACTTTATTCAGTGATCAAGGGAATCAGAGCACAGACATGTCATACAGACACAATGCTACTATAATTCTCCTGTCTCAGTCTCACACACTCAAGCCTCAAGGTTGTCGAGCCTTTTCATGTATATCTGTTCATGTAAATCACCAGGCAGGCAAGGGAGTGATTGACAAAGAGGACCTGCAGGCGGTGTGCCGTCAGTTCCAGCTGGATGTGAGCAGGCCGGTGCTGGATGACCTGATGGACTACTGTGACACAGACAAGGACGGACTGATTGACTTCCTGGAGTTTGCAAACTTCCTCAACTGGAAGGACAAGATGCCAGTCAGCAGTCGAGAGCAGGGCATTTTGACAAATGGTCAGTTAATGCACTGTAATGTATCCTATTATTTATTAAGATGTAGATCTGGGCAATATATCAATATTTTATTGATGTCTTTTTTTGTCTGTTGGTTGATCAGAGGTTATTTGTGGAGGCTTATTTTCTGTTTGCCCCCTGCAGAGCGTCACACCAGCTCTGCTCCAGCCAACATCGGGCGGAAGCCTCCCTCAGAATCAGAGCAGCTTCCTGCCTCTCAGGCCTTAATAAAGCCTGAGGACTTGGAGCCCATTAAGCCAGGCAGCTCACTGAAGACCCTCAGGACCCTGAGGCGACCCAGGGCAGCCCCAGACCACTTCATGACCTCCTCCACCCTCATCGGGTCTGTCAGTGATTCGTCCACGTTGAGTAAGTCAGAAATGATACCGCGATCATGTTGAATCAGGGAGACAGCAGACTGGATATCATTTGAGTGGACGACAGCAGGACGGTAGAATTGGGTGAGGCCAGCAGAGAATACTGACAGTGGTAACAGTAGATGGCATTGCTGTTCAAAGTTTAAATATTTTAACAGTAAAAGGGGATGTCAGTGATGAAATAACAAAGAACTGCAGTATGCAGACGTTCTCCCACACATATCTTCCTAATGACACAAGCATGACACATTTGAAATCACATTGTGGAAGACATAAAATACTGTAATGAACTTATTACAACCATTAATTCTTGTAGATGGTTAAGTCTTACTGCCTCATATTATCAAATTACCTTACATGAGTCATTATCGTATTAACTTAAACCTGCTTAAATGTCCTCTGGAGCATCTGACTGGCCCATTTGGGGACGTTTGATACGTTTTAGTTTTTATATGCACTCATTTATTTATATTTCACAGACTCCCATGTCCTAACAATTCTTACTTATCATGTGGTCTCTCTTACGTACTGCAGACAGCCGCACCTATGGGATCCCAACTGTGCGCTCCGACCTTCCAGCTCCGCGCTTAAAGAGAGTCAGTGATACTAACAACTACGGTGATACGTCCACGGCTGCAGATCTTCTGCATCCATCAGTTCATGCTGTCTGGGGTGTTCACGAGGAACATTTCTTTTGTCCTCGCACCAAGAAGGAGGTAGGCACTACGCACAATGTCAGCGCCATAGTAAGGTTTGCTGTGAGTGAATACAGTAAAGAGGGTTGACCTACAAGAGGGGTAACCATGGCAACTGCTATCCAGAGTTTGGACGGTCATTAAAAAAATAGAAATGTTACAGAATTGCTTTTTGTGGGCCTGAAAAAGCCAAAAGGTCTTGGAAAAGTGAGACCCTAAAAAAGAGGGTGGATCACAGGGAGCACCACCAGTTGGTCCAGGAGCTTCTCCTCCATGATGGATGTTTCCAGGCATATTTTAAGATTACTCAGGGACAGTTTGACAACCTGCTTTTTTGCAAAAACGCTAGGCACCTAGAGCACAGAAATGTGAGGCGCATAGCAACACAAAAACTGCAAGCAAAAAGCCTCATTCTCATTAAAAACAATTACAAAAAGCCGCCTCCAGCTCCTAAAACTCGATCCGAGGCCTTAAAGATGGGTTTAAAAACAGATTGGTCATTAGATGTGCCCCACTGCTGCATGGTGGCCCCAGTGCAGTTAGATGAAAATGAAATAAAAGGGAGAAGACATAAATCTCACACCTTGTCCTTATTTTAGATGAAAATGTTCAGGTACTGACACTCTCATCCTCCTCTCCACAGATTGCAGAGATCTTCAGGAATGTGGGTGTGAATATTTCTGAGGAGACGTTCGAGGAGGCCTGGAAGCTGGCGTCCATGAAGCATCCAGCCGGGGAGGTTTGTGTCGAGGTTTTCCGTGACGTACTCAAGGAAATAAAAGCAATGTGATACTGAAGGGTTTTTTACCGGCACAGTGCTTCCTCATCACAATCAATATTGCTGTCTAAACAATACCTCTGCTGTTCAGCAGAAGCTTTGTAGCTCCAAAATGTTTTAGTTTGATTGGAGTGCATTTTTGATGGAATGATGGATTTCTGCACTCCAAAATCACTGAAAAGTTTTTCAAGCCATGAAGGAGTAAACATTAATCTGAAGTGCACAGCAGTTGTGCTGTAACTAAGTTTTCACATGACAACCATAATGTGAAAATCTGTTTTTCACAATAACATTGTCAGTAACCTCAACTCTTTTTTAAAGAGCAACAAAAAAGGCATTCTAATGCAAATTACAATCTTGTTTCATTTTGTTTGCCTTTGCAAGTAGGACACTTATTTTTATACATCTAGTAATATAACAATAACTTTTTGTCAGTACGTTGTTTATATAATCTCAGCTACTGAAGATCTGAATTAACAGTTTCAACTTGCTTTCTTTGAAGTTGTGCATTTTCGCATTAATATGAGAACTCCCAAGAAACAGTGGGTTAAATTTAAATCTTTATGTCAGTAGAGTCTGTTTGAAGAAGAAAGTAATGCCTGGGAATTCACTCCAATGCCACAAAAATTTCATTTAGACGACATTTTGATCCTGTGCTGTGAAGTGACCTTACTAAATTCATCATCATCTACACGTTATTTATTTGTGCTGTCACATTCCCTACTATTATTAATTAATTCAGCTGTCCTGACCTTTTATTTTACATTGCTGCTTTATAATAATAAAAAAAATGATAATAAATAAATGATAATAATAATACGATACTCGTTTAAAAAAATAATACTTTATACTTCTTTTGACACTACGGCAAAACAAAAAAAGTAATTGGCACACAAAACGTGATTTTTTTTTTTTTTTTTTTTAACGACCTGCACATAGTGCTGGTATAGAAAATATCACTGGAAACCTATCTCTAGTCACATGGTTGATTCATTGCTCTGGAGAATGCCATAACAGCCACAGGTTGAGGAGCAGTTGATTTTCCTCCCTGTTGTTTCATATGTGCAATTTTGGGTTGAAAATCTGGTTGTAGTCCTTTTAATATATTCTGCACATCTGATACTATTGAATGTATAATTAACAGTTTGTTTTGCTTTGAACACTTGGTATCAAAAAAAGTATTGACTCTTTCAACAGCCTCACAGTAAATGCGGAGAATGAACCCCCTTTATAATGACTAACATCAGATGAATGTGTTGCATCATATAAGCAGAGTTTTGACCTATTTTTTGGATTATGTTTTTTTTGGAGTGTTGCTAATATTTGATGAATTTGCTGGAAGCCAGTTTGCAGTTCCTGGCAGAGCACCTCAGCAAAAGAGGGTCACATGAAAATACATCCTGTACCTGACACACACATTTAATTATATAGACTTAATTCTTCATAAGCATTGAGTTGCTCTCATGTGATGACATGCTTGAGAACCAGACTGCTCCATCAAGTGTACCGCCACCAGTGAGGCCAGCAGCAAACAGCTTGTTTGATGCAGTATTATTGTGTATACTGTTTAGAGCAACCATGAATGCATCATGGAGCACAAGCAAACTTTCACCTGTCAGGTGTATGGGTGGGTTTTCATCTTAAATATAAACCAACCTCTTCTGATGCCAACGAGCTTCATATTCTCCTCCACAGCAGGGGGCACATCAGCATGCATATAAAAACACATATTGGTGGAACAAAGCCAAATGCTTTTAACATTATCATTAATATTTACTGTGACTGATTCAAGTGTAAGTCTGCTCTTGTTTTGAAATCACAGATTGTGTTAAATTAGTCTTGGTCTTGACTTGTATTGACTTAAGCTGTCTTTGTTCCGGTCTGAATATTAAGACCAGTTTCCTGTTAAAACAAATTTAAAAACTGCAAACACACAGAGGAGAATCTCCCACACACAAAACAGAATATCATACAATAAAAACACAAATTAGTAAAAAAGACTTAAGTTGAGATAAAAATTCTAAATAAAAGTCAAGCTACAACTATGGTTATTTTTGAGTTTTGGTTTTATCTTCCCTGCACAACAAACAATACACAGTAAGACATTTGTGTTGCAGTCCAGCCAAAGAGTCTCCATACACATAACACAGTAATAATAACACCATGAATTCAGAGATAAATATGTCAGCAAACAAAAGAAATGTTTTCCATATTACATGTCTGTTTATAGAGAATCAATTCTCCTGTTAAAATGAAAAATATGATTTCATGCACAGAAGCGGCTCATTTTTCATGTCAACATTTCATCTTTCTTTTGTTGAAAGCAACATGTCATCTTTTGTTTGTACACCTAAGCTGCTGTGAAACAGTGTTAAATCTTTAATTGATTGCTTTGGACTTAAAAATAACAGCCGGTGTGACTGTTTCTGCGCCGGTGACAGACCTGAGTAAACACTGAGAGGTGCGTTCTCACAACCTATCATTTATTCTGTCAGAGTATTAGATTTGATTTCCAAGCATGTTTATCTTGTAATTCTATTAATCAACCTTGAAATGGGAAGTCTGACAGAGATAGCACAATTAATTTATGGCGTCTTGGAGCTGATACACATGCAGACATACAAGCAGACACACAGACTTTCAAGGAGGTATGAGGGATTGTTTGCAATCTGTTTCGCTAACCAGATTAATGAAACAGGTTGGCACGCAGCCTCGACTGATGCACATGTCTGGAGATTACAGAACAGTAAAATAACTAATAAAAAAATCATTAGCTTTTTGTACATTCACCACTTGTTTTTGTTTTCTTGTTAATTTCCATTAAACTGAGTGATGCACAGGCGTGGTAAATTGTTTAATGTGCTCTCACCATATCCATGAGCATATTGACATGTGCTAAGCTAACCGCACTCATTTAATCTCATTACGACTCTGCGAGATGCTCCACTGGAACCAAAAAACCCCCACGCAAACTTCCACAGACCACATATTACTATGCAGGAAAATTAGAATAATCCTCAGCGTATTTCATTATGCATGAATTAGCGGCCGCTAATGACAGAATCCTCTCTGTTTGTCAGATATGTTGTCAACATTAATAATATTGCAGCGAGCTTAAACAGAATGGGATGACACGCAGCATTCACGAGCCTGTCAGACGTGATGTTTTTGACAAGTGACATGTTTCTGGCAGCGACCGTGGGCTCAGACACAGGCTGCGTTTGAGTTATAGTAAATGGGTGGGGAATCTTCTGCCAGGATTTGTCTGTCTTGCTTGCAGCGATGCAATACAACTATTTTCACTTAGTGTAAGACTCTTGTTGTGATCTCTCGTCGATCCATGAAGTCCTCGCTTGAACAGTAAACTGCATCGCCAACAACCATGTACCAGAACATACGCCCCCTCCTGATTTCTATGGAAAATGGATTATCTTGTTGCCCGTTGCTTCTTATGACAAGAACCTAATACATTAACACTAATATATTTGGTCCCTTCTAAGTTTTATGTTTCACATGTGGAAAATAAAGTTCAAGAATACAAGGACTTCACCTTTAATGCTAATGCAGAGTCAGCTGTTGCATTAGCCAGACTTACATTATTCTAACTAATATGGTTGACTTTCTTAAAGGTATAATATGCAGGAATTGTCGGTTGCTGTTTGTAAACAATATTGCCAGCAAATAGTAAAAGTTAGAGTTCACTATATTTGCATTTTTAGTTGTTTTTTTTTTGGTGCTGTGTCCTCAGTTTTTGTAGCTTTCTCTTGCGTGTGTGCAGTTTACGGTGCCACAACTGGTCGCTACCGGTTTTTGAAGTCCTGACCTCACCAGCGCACTGTGCCCAGGAACATCTTGAACACAGCAAAATAAGTAGAAGAAAAAGAAAACCCAGGCAAAGGCAGATAACTAAAACTACTGCAGATAAATACACCACCACGCACTACTAGTGGTTGATAAGTGATGATTGAGAGGGATTACTTTTTTTATAAGGGCCCGTACACGTCACGTCTTTAACCACCTGGAAAACTCGAGGTTGGGTGCTGGGCGCTACTTTTGTGCCTGCTCTGTGCCAACATTCATGAAGGCAGGTTGTGTCTGAGGTTGCCAAGCGACCATACCCAGCACTGTGTCATAGCCTGCTTGCCAGAAATGCTGATTGCGGAGCTGATCTTCTTCCAGGTGTTGTTTATGTAAGTGTGTATTAGGCCAAAAATATTGTCTGTGGGACAGATGTAAAGCTCTGGCAGCTCTGCACTAAATTGATCAACTTCTTCTCCATCTTTATCACAGGCTGATATTTACGAAGAAGGGACAGATATGTCTGCTGTGATTGGTTGTTCCTTGACTCATGATATGTGGTACGCACTGCTGCTTTTCAAAAGTTACACTTAGTTTATCTTCAGGTGCAGACTGCAGCCAAAAACAGGCGCGCAGCGTGAGCATTACGTGATGGCATACACCACATCTGAGGGTGCAAAAACGTGGCATGTGCGCAGTCCCATAGTCTATAAAGTTTTTTTTAAATAAGGAAAATCCTGCATGGTATCTCTTTAAATACACATCAAAAAGAAATTCTGCATTTGTGCCATGGTGCACAAAGGTGCATGTTGCCACATGCAGAGTAAAACTGTTCTGACTCTGAACATGATTCAACACTTGGTACAGTATTTTGACATGTTGTGGAGAGGGTGTTATTTTTTTCCAAGTCCAGGGAGGGTTAGGAGGGCCGAGCTTTTTTTTTTTTAATGTGAAATAAAAGGTTCACATATACAAAGCTAAATCATTAGCTTTGTATATATATTTTTTTGATAGCTGATGGGTTTCAAGATTACATTTCAACCAGTGCATTCCATCTCTTGCAGATTTTTTTTAACCTGCCGTTCAAACATGATTGCCGAATGCTACTCGGACTACAAACTGACTACAAACCAGAAGATTTTGTATAAACACAGTCTTTTATAGAGATTAGCCCCCCTTATCACCCCAGTAGTTTTTGCACAGTCCCTTAGTTTATCCCAGGTTCCCTGTGTGAATGAAAGGGTCATGGGTACACTTTGGTGCTCTGATCAAAGCAATTTATTGATACAGCATATTGGTTTAACATATGAACAGAGTTCATTCTTGACCTGTGTAGCAGTGGTTTGACAAAGCAAAAAAAGTCCATCAGCTTTTTTCTAGTACTTTCAGATACTTACTCAGTTGTCATGGAGATGACGCGGTGACCATATACCAGCATCTGTTGTCATGGGACCAAAGTTTCAGACTTACTGTAGGTCACATGATGACAACTGAGCAAACTCCATTTGCGGAGGAAGACGATGCAATGTGGTTGAAAAGCACAGAAAAAAGCTGGGACATGAACCTGGAGTGAGGAATTTTTTTTTTTTTTTTTTTTTGCAACACACCCAGCTATTTTTAGAAAAAGACACTGTTTTGGAAAATACCTGGAGGGGGGCTTTAAAAGCATCTGAGGGTCTGAGGTAGTAGGCCGTAATGACATGGGTTAATTTATAAAGTTCAGAGGTCTTCAGGTGTCTGCGCAGCATCAGTAGTATGGCTCTGGGTCCCGTTTCATGCGTTCCTCATAGACAGCCCTTCAATCTTCTGCTCGCAGGTGTCTGTAGTCTTTTATGAATAAGTGAATCCAACCAATCACTTCCCTGTTGTGTCTTGATGACCGACAAGACAAGTCAAATCACTCGGCCTGTTTCCAATGCCAGTGCCAAACAGTCGTGACCGTCCAGTCGGGAGAGGCTCCTCTCGTCAGCTCTCGGTGGAATCTGGAAGTGAAGGGGGGGGGGGGGCATATTTAACAAGAGCTACGATAGTTTACTCTCTAAACATGAACAGCTCCCAGACTGGTGTAAATCATGCACACCCTGTGTCTCCTCTACTCAAAATTCAGAAGAGCATCCTAAATTGTCCTTAGCAGTACAAGTGTATTCAAAGTGCTGAAGGAAACTGACTAACACTCAGCTCAACTCAAACTAACTACTACTTCTTGTTTCACCTTGAAAACAACGAGGTGAGGCTTCTAAAAATGGCCTCCTTATCCTGCCAAACTGTCTGTTTACTAGCCTTTGGGATAACATTTGAAGTGTAACAGGCTTTCTCAGAGGGGATTTCAAGACCTGAAACAATAGGAAAGAGAATCTGGCTAACTAGATAGGTGGGCATTAGGTAGAATAGCCACACCATGCAGTCCAGCATCTAAACGGATTACTGATTGGAAATGGAAAGAGGCTTTGACTGACATGCAGTGGGAGTGGAATTATTTCCCCTTCCTGTTACAGCGGAGAATCATATCAGTAGTTCTTTGGACCCAAATCAGAACAACTGAAGTGATGCAGAATTTTAAATCTCTGACAAGCACTCAAACGTCCTGTTTTAGAACGGAATTCATAATATTGCGGCTTCGTGGCTGTTCACGTCATAAAACGGGTGACAGTTATTTTCCAGGACATTTACATAAAGAGCCACAGTTATGTTTGCACAATATTTGTCACCTGGTGCACGAGACGGACCAGTAGCACTGCTGAAAACAGAGCTTAATAGATATCAAGGACGAAGACGTTTGTTTCCTCTCTCACAGGTTGAGAGAGCCTCTTTTCCAAAATCAGTGATCAGGCATGGAGATATTCAAGACATTATGATGGAACTTTTGTCTGCTCACATGCTGTATGTGAAGCGTTTTGTTGGAATTCCATCCAATTGGCGTGATGAATGAATGAATGAAAATATAAATAGGAAAACAGCTGGTCTAATTATTATTGTGCTTGTGTAAGATTTTCTTAAGGACGTCTTCTGCCCCAGTTGAGACTTACAGATGTACTACAGTGAATATAGCATCAAGAGACTTTTATTTACTATTCTTGCAATCAGTTCACCCCCAAATTAAAAAAAAAAAAAGTATTTTTTCTCTTACCCGTGGAACTATTAATCAGTCTAGGTTATTTTGAGGTGAGTCACCAAGAGTTGGAGATGTCTGCCTTCTCTAGAATATAATGGAACTAGCTGGCACTCGGCTTGTGGTGCTGAAAGTGCCAAAAAAATACACTTGAAAAACTCAACAACAATTTCTCTTTCATGACGCAGTTTCTCAAAGGAACCCTATTTCACATGGGAACTATTTTCTGTCTACCGTACTACACCCAACAACCGTATCACTGTGCAGATGTATACTAGCTCACCTGGCACCATTGAGATACCTGAGTTCAGCTGCGGAGGACGCTATCAATTTTCACATCTTGTGCTGTCATGAGCACGAGCCTCCTGTCTATGAGTAAATGCATGCTTCCATCTGTGCAGTGAGATGAAAGAGACATTGCTGTTGAGTTTTTCAGAAGTGTTCCTTTTGTGCTTTGAGCACCATTTCGAGAAGGGAGACATCTCTACAGTTGATGTCTCAAACACTTTCTGCACCTCTCACTTAAACAATCTGGACCTGTGAATAGCACTACAGGTAAGAGGAAAAATATGTATTTTGGATTGGATTGGTGAACTGTCCCTTTAATATCTCTTACTTTAAGTGTATTAGTGGCAGTCCTCCAGTGAAATAAATATGTCTCTTTCACCGTTTTCCCCAGTGAGGCATTAAACATTAGATGAACTCTCATCCACCCACACGACACTTTGGAACATTCTCCGAAATTATCCTTTCCACATATATTAAAAGGAGAAAAAAAAAAAAAAAAAAAAGTACCTCGCCACCATCAGCTTTGTGGCTCTGTTACCCACCCAACAAAAACAGACATGCCATATGTTGGAAGGCCTGCAGGTAACTTTGAGCTTTTGCCAACATATAATTAAGTCTCTAAGTAAATATTTGTACCTTTTAATTGTGAAGCAAACAGAGATTCTGGCACCTAACATCTGAGCAAATTAATGATCAAAAATTAGCTTTGAGCAAAAAGAGTCCGCGCACATTGCATGAGATATATTTGAACATGTCAAAGCTGAATGAGGGAAGATTTGATTGTAATCCATACTTTTGGATGTATGGTATGTCTCTGCAAATGACAACCCGAGTTCTTACTCATAGACTGCTGTCACTATTTTCTTCTCTGGGCTGCCATCTTCACTCGAGGCCACTTTGAAGATCTTGGTGCCCTCAGGGTCATCAGGGCCTTCATATGTTGACAGGAACCAAAACCTCATGGCGATGAAGCAGTACTTTCTACCTACAAGTGAAGAGAAAGAAACCACAGACCATGTAATGGACGAGTACTAAAAGCTTCACTTTGAAGCTGCATACAATCACATCTGGGAGCTGGCAGGTTTACATGTACATCCTCTATAGGTGATCTCTTTCTGAGCCGCAGTTAGAGGTTAAGTGCCTTGCTAAAGGACACAAATTCTAAAACCCCTTTTGAGTAATGTGTTTTTGCAGAGCATTATGATGTCACAGCGAAATTGACCTTTGATCTTCTGAATCTAAAATATCATCAACACGTTATCCTATTCATCGTTGAGTCAAAGTGGGCGTTTTCCAAGAAATTACCTCAAAGCCTTCCTGAGATATCACGTTTATGAAAATGGGACAGATTTAAAACCTGAAAACAAAACACCTCCAGCCATGGCTGTTGCTAGCGCAGAAGAATAACAAAACAAATCTAACGTAAAATATTAAATTGATCTCTTCTCTCTTTCGCTCTGTTTCACATAAAACGCATAACTTCCGGTGTGCCAGCGCAGTGAAGTTGCCAGTCGCCTGAAACTAAAACTCCGCTATACTGAGAAATACTGTCAATTTATATGTAAAAGTCCGGCACTGAAAATGAGTCCGCAAAGTGTCCACAGTTATATGATCTTTGACTAACCGCATCTAGTTCAAAAAGTTTACTCTGACTTGGCAGCAGAGCAGTTTAACTGGTTTGCTCAGGTTGTGAAAGGCATCATCTGACCACAGTAAGGACCCTGATAGACCACTCAGTGTTCTCAGCCACACAAAACTCACCGTAAGTATCAAAAGACGACGGACACATCTTCCGGCAGCATGAATATGATGTCGTCCATTGTGACAGCTAGATGTTGTCTCTGAGCATCAGTGAGAGACTTGCACTTCGTCTTCACATAATCTATCATCTGAAATGGCAAAAGAGATCATCGAAAACAAAATACTGATTAGGCTGATTAATCATTATCACCACAAATTGACTATTTGTAAGCACGAAACCCTGTGCGATGACTTTGGCCCTGCATTTATGGAGGGTTTATTACATTATACTGTACTCTGCTGTGCTGATGTTCAATTTTAAAATGACTAATTTATCAGTACACATGTATGTTTTCATGGCAGGAGTAAAACATTTGGATATATCTTAGTTTGTGAGTGCATGATCTGTTACCTCATTGGACACAATCCCCACTAGCTTGTGGTAACTGCCACTGGACATCATGTTGGACACGTGGACCAAAGCCTGGGATGGATGAGGGACAACAAGGTGATTCATTTTTAGTTTGTGAGCTGGACATGTTAACTGTAACTTATGTCTTTGTCTTAAACTGCTAATAGTTGGAAAAACTATTTAGTAAGCGTCTCACATTCAGACATGGGTCCTTGTAGTAGTTTGTTCTGGAGCTTTTAATCATATCCATCAGCAGTTTGCCTAGTCGTCATGTCACTGATGTTCGAATTTCCATTTAGCATTTAAGGACTTGAGCCTCAGCTTTGAGCCACAGAGCGTTCAGCAGTAATGGAAATTTGACGACGAGGATATCTCCATCTGCTGATGAAGATCATGCCACATGACCGAAAGCCCAAGAACAGCTACTAAACAGACCTTGAGGTGAGACTGCTTTCTCTACAGGAATTATCTGTACTTTACATATCAGAGTGGGGGTTATGACTGTCCCCATGATGCTCCTTCCACCATAAATAACCATATTCCACAGTTTCTAGCTGTGATGAATGATGTGATAGTGGAGATTTTTTTTAAAAGTAAACATGCCTTTCAAACACACTTGCAGATTTGGAGTTCTGAAGGTACCATAAAACTTCAGTTAATAGCCCATATTCTGACTTTATAACAGCTTCAGAGGAAGGTTCCCACTTGTTTTTCGTCATGCCTGTAAATCTGAATGTGACACAAGTTTAAACATTTATGTTTGAATGTGCGATGTAAACAGCTACCTAATGTTAGCGCAAGTGGGTAGTCAACAATCTGGTTTTATGCATCAAAAGAGCTCCTGTAAACATAAACTGCTTGGCAACCAGACCAGGCGTCTAATCGAGACAGGCCTTTATTTGTCAAAGTGTATAGCAACACCGGGCTTGTAAAAGGGACCGGGCGTTTAATTGAAGTTTTACAGTATTTAAAAAGTGCAAAAATACAACCCTTTAAAAAGTGAAATGTCCCTCCCCTAAGATGGATCAAAAACAACTCCATCCCCAGTGTTTAAAAAACTATTTTGCACCACCCCCTCCCCTCATAAGTAACAAACAGTCCCTTATGTAGTTTGATATTGATGGAGTTAAATATAGTTAAGGGGCATTTGACAGCTTTGCAGTTGCTGTTGAGATACATTAATTTATCAGTTTTATGGTGTTTTCATCTCTTTATGTTACAAGCTTAATATAAATTCTTCCTCATCTATCCCATGTTTGACCTCTATATGAACCCTGCAGTAGCCATGTCAAGACATCACTCGTGTGTCATTCAACCTGCAGTATCACAGAGACGCTTTCAAACCATTTGCCACATAAACTTAAGAATAAACTTAAAGACAGAGCCCACGGTAGTCTCCTGATTTGGAGATGTGAGGCCTTCCATCAGCCACACATGGACTACAGGTCCCCAGCTGTTGATCCCTGATGCAGCAGGGTTAGTGCAGGACCTGTTGGTGCTTCTGTCAGTAGTTACCTGCTTCACTCCTCTCTCAAACTCCGCTGAGCTCATGTCTATCTCAAAGTACAGATTGATGAGATAGATGATGACTTTGCACCGGATCCATGTGATCGGGTCCGGGACGCCGACTACAGAAACGCCGGGCTGACCACCGGAGCTCCCCGGTGGCCCGTCGGCTCCAGGCTGAGAGCTGAACAGTCTGTGTTTCTGACCGACGAACACGAACCTCCGCCGGCACAGTCCTCGGCTCTGTGCTGCTGGAGCTCCGGGCACCCCGGTAAAAGGACGCACACTCGTCCCCGCCAATTGCTGGAGAGCAGCCGGCTGCTTGCTGCAGGTCGTGCCCCTCCTCCAGGCGCAGACCCCGGGTGAAACTGCTGCGAGGCCGCCGAGCTCCCGGCATGCAGCGAGGCTGCTGATCCGCTGCATCACAGCGAGGAGGGCGCAGCGTTACCGGCGGCGTTTGGACCACGGTCCATGAGCTGAAGCAGCCTCCATTGTCACTGTTGCCTTTGGTAACCTTATGCAACTCACCCCATGCTGTACCCATAATCCTTATCGTGGACACGACGTAAACACACATGACTGCTGCCTTCAGGTACTGTTGGAAATCTAGAAACAATCACATGGAGCACTTTATGGTGGGGTTTCTTTGTCACTTCTCACAGGTGTTTATGTGTTTGCCTTTTTTCTGCTCATTATTTATCATTATTAAATAGCAAATAAACAAAATAATCATGCAGTAGTAGACGGACATAAACAACAGGTTACTAAAGGAAGCATGAAAACTGAAAACAATAATGATTTGATGTAATAAATTATTAATCTCCCCATCAGAATAAAGCTGTACAATAATTAATTCTCCTAGACCTGTTCTTATATATTAAATGAATTAACCAATAATATTTGTCTTACAGCGAGATATAAAATAATTACAAACATATTTAGAAAATAAAAATTCTTATATAGATACCTTATTCAAAAAAATAATCTCTATGCAGTTATCGTTATTAATATCTGTATCAAGTTTTTTTTTATTGATAAATCATACTCTTTGTATTAAACAGATGTCTCTGGCTCATTGTCACGCCTGCAAACCAGAATTTCTTCAGAAGAACAACAAGAGTTGAATTTGAAAACCAGAAGGACAAGTTTTATTTGTACATTTGGCATTTGACAGTAGGCCTAAACAAAACTAGATTATGTGATACACAGTATGTGGAGGCTGTCAGTGTTGACAAGTTAACTCATATACTGCAAAGCCAGAACAAGTACAGTAGGCCAAACCACATATTCTCCTGAGACCCTGTATCCTTACACAGTATGATCAAATTTTGCGTTTACTTGACCTTACACTTCATTCTACTGAACTACACTTTAGTGCAGTCTAGTTGCAGTAAGAGCACAATACACTAATCCATGTAAAAACAAGATAGCTGACATCTCTGTCAAGTCAGTTTACAGCTGATCCAGACACAAAAGTGGACAAGGTCCAAAACCTGATCACATTTCATGTTTCAAGCAGCTAGGAGAAATTAAAACGCAGACTAAAGAAAAGTTCAGGTCTCAGGTCATTAATTCCCATGCGTTTGCATTTTAATCACTAACAGGCTTCATGGGTTGTGTCCCATTAATTCTTCTGCAGTATAGATCTAAAATGAAATCAAACAAAAGCTTTTAAAGCACATTATCTGACTGATTAAGTGTTTCTGTCTTTATGATTGAGCACGATTGAACTTACAGGGAGCACTTGAAGGCAGCAAAGTGACTTTACTGACAGAATCCAGTAGAGGGAGATAAATATCCATATATGTGCCTCGTGTAGTGTGTGTGTGTGTGTGTGTGTGTGTGTGTGTGTGTGTGTGTGAGAGAGAGAGAAGTATGAGGAAACTAGAAAACAAACAAACTTTGAGTGTGTCTGTGCGTGCATCTATTATTAACACAATAAAGGAGAACATCTAAAAAGCCAGTGAAAGTACCTACACACGCACACACACACACACACAGACACACAGAACCAGTTGTTCCTACGGGCCAGCAGTTTCCGCCTAGTCTTTGTTTTCTGCGCAGGTGCCCAAAATGATTGTGCGAAAATGTGAAATTTGATCAGCAGACCAAAACATCATTAAGTCCCGCTGTTCTCGGTGATTACAGGTCAGCGCCGTTTCCCCGTCGCTCCTCTTTTCCTCCGCAGCGCGCGCTCGCACGCACGCGGCAGACACCTGCGCGCGGCCCCGCCCACCTGAAGTTCTCCCAACTAATTTTATTTATCAATAATTAGCAGCGCAGCACTTGGTTATTTGAAATTGCGCTCAGACACGGAAACCTTTCCGGGATGTATCATAGTAATTATGTGTGTCAGTTGAGAATGCTTTTTACATCTGCGAGTCGAATGGAGCAGAATATTAACGACTTCCACACTGGATGAGATTAATTGTTGGAGAATCTGCAGATAAACACACAAGTGAAGAAGAGCTAGAGTCCAGGCTGCTGTTTAATACACCATAATCAAGACGTTTAACCAGGACAGAGAGAGGAGGAGGAACGAAGAAAGATGGAGTAAGACAAAGAAACTTCCAAATGTGAGATACTTGGACACATCTTAATTACCTATGTGAATAATTAACGTGTGACATGTCTCATGAAATCAAGTTGTCACACACACACACACACACACCAGACACGTGCATTTATGTAGATTTTTGCAACCCAGAGAAACTAGTCCACAAGATCAAGTTTGAACCTGCAGTCAAACTTCAATACGTCGACCACAAACACCAGTTAAACCAGCTTAGAACCAGCCTGCAAGGTCAGTTACTACCAGTAGGGCTGCAGCTACAGGCCACTGAGGTCACGTCCTCTCTTTTTGGAAATTTGTTCATTTACCAAACCCTACGAGGAGTTCACACGTTCTCTAGACTTTTAAGGAGTTATTCCTTTGTGTTAATATCTTTGAATATGACTGTATTTGGGCAAAACACTGATATAAAATTAAGGGATTTTAGTTTTTAACCCCAAATTATATTCCTTGCAGGCTGGAAAATTCATTAAAGCAGCAGATAAAAGTAACAGAAGATATAATTTGACACTTAATTAAATAAATGACGTGACAAAAACCTTCACATTTACAATTTTTTGGAAGGTGGCATTGGGAGGAAATTGGATTCATGACTCGGCGGCCTTGACTTTCTTACCGGTGTTATAGCGCTTACACTACAGGCTGTGGAGGTTTACCTACTGCTGGGACACTCCTGCTGAGAGTGTCTTATTCATGGACGCGCTTCGGTGTCACAGAGATGGTGTGTGTGTGTGTGAGCTGTAACGTCGCAGTCTTCATTGAGCTCTTTCCTCTGTTGTGCCACTGAAAGGCACTGTTGTCCACAGCTGAGCTCCTGGGCAACACGATGAAGACGTCGCGTTGCTCAAACCTCCAGAGTGTTTAAAGGCAGGTCACTGGCGGAGCGGAGTTCAAATATGAAGCCGTTTATTGATAATGATGAAATCTGAAAATTGGACTTGGATGTTCAGTATATACTGGCATCTGTGTCATGTGGGGAAATAAGATGAAACTTCTCACATGTTTAAATGTTGCAGGGTGCAAAGACAATTAACAGGATGTAAAAGCAGAGACATGTTTCAGCTCTACAGAATGTATTTAAAATGACTCCCTATTTAATACAGAGTGCAAAACATTGATTGTGTCCTTATTCTGAGTGAGAAATGTGTTCACTGAATTACAGTTGTGTGACATTACACCTGTAAGTGATGACAAAAGTGTCCCGAAACCTCAATTTACGACTCACTATAAAGTACACTATTGAGTGTCTGTTATGTAGTGAACGAGGGATTGATTTTGGACGCAACCCAAATGTCTTGTTTCTCTTTTTCATATTCTCCTCCAATTTTTGTTTTTTTATGTAAATTATTGCGAGGGTTTGCTCTGAAAATATAATCCTGAAAGAGAATGAGTAACCTGTGTCACGGGGTCAAAAGCAAACAGTCATTTCATAATTTTAAGCGTCAGAAGCCACAAAAGGTTTGGAAACGTAACGACGTCCTGATAACATACGTGATATAAAAGTGATGTATTTCATGTCTTTATCCACACCTTGTTTGTTCTGATCCCAACTTTCCATCTTTTCAAAATGTTCCACAGTGAAGCGATAATGGCCTCAAAAGAGCAGATTTTAGTTTTTGTTTTAGTCTTTCTTCATTATCAGCTTTATAAAATAACTTGCTCAACTTTCCGCTGGAAAGGATGGCATGTTAAATCTGAAAATATGTTGTTTTTGTAAATTTGAATTTAATCTGGGCTACAGGTATTGGATTTTTGTGTCTGCTGGCAGGGAGCCACACACAATAGCAGGCACAGGTGTTGACCAAAAAAAAAAAAAAAAAAAAAAAAAGGATAGAGAGTGAGAGAAGAGAGAAAAGGGAAAAGGCAAAAAGTGATTTGAATTATCATTGTAGAATTCATTTGGCATCTCTGCCACGGGAAGAGCTTTAAATAGAGCCACAAAGTTTTATGTAAAATTGATGCATGGATATTTCCAAAATTTATGTTTTTCCATTTCTTTTCTGTTTTTTTTTTCTTCCTGCCGAAGCTTTCACTAACTCTCCATTTCAAAATGCAAACGCTTGTTGATCGAGAGTACAGATATCTTTGACTTGAGCGTGGGGTAATGAGAGAAATTAGCACAAATGCTCTAAGTAATAGTTCCTGATTTTTTTCACTCACAAATTATTTTTCAACTTGTTTTTGGATCTATGCATAAATTAAAAAATCTGCTGAAATTTATTATTCATCTGAGATGTGATTAATATGCAAAATTATGCAAATTAAGATGCAATTAGGCTCCAATTCTCTAGTGGAATTTTCCATTATAATTTAATACAAAGTAACAGAGTAATTGGTGTCACGTGTAATTACGGTTACTCAAGTGCACTTTCAGGCATGCAAATGATTCGCTATATGTTGGTTATCCTATGCAAATGTACCATGTGGTGTTTTAACAAGTTGAGGAAAACACAATGGGTGCGTGGTTACCCAGTGGGGTTGGAACAAGGTAAAGACACCGGGGTGTATTTTTTTAAATGAGAGGAGTTGGAAAACTTTCAGCGCTCAGATTATCACCAGTTAACACTTCCAGTCAGTCTTTCTGAATTTTTGTGGAGAGGCACAGACTTTCATCCGTCACCAATCAATTAATGAGAGAAAACTGTTTTGGATGTGACTCGGGACTTGAGGGGAAGGAGGCGGCTTCCAACACGAAACTGTTGCTTCAGTTGACACAATTCACAGGGAGTATGAGAGCACCTCCACCTCCGCCCCTCCTCGATTCACTCGGAGCTTTCTGTGTCTTCATTACACCCGTGCCCCGTTTGATCAATGACACTGCAAATGTCACAAGCAATCACAAAACATTATGCGCGCGGGACAATTACGCCTCAGCCCGGCGTGACAAACTTTGCATTCTGCGGCCGGGCGGAGAGAAGAAAAGCGATTATGTAATTGATATCTATTTAGATAGAATGAAAGTCCTGTAAACGCTCGGAGGGAAAAATGTCTCACAGAGCAATTCCTTCTTGGGAGGCAAATTGATTTTAAATTGTTACATGGCTGGTTACATGTCCTGACATCTTGCTTTGCTCTCCGACACACACACACTGAAACACACACATTCCCTGGCATTAAAAACATACACAGAGATACACTCACTTGTACACACATACTCATGCAGACACACACCCTCTGCTATCTGTCTTGTTCATGATCAACGCTCTGAACAAAGACATCCTCCCTCCCTCCCTCCTCGTGCACCCCCCTCACCCATCTTCTCTCTCTCTCTCCGCCTCCACTCTGTGTGCCTGCCTGCTTGCACAACTCTCTCAAAGAACATAATCCCTCAACAAAATGGAAACACAAAGGAAACTTGAGCTCAATCCTATAAACGCGCGGACACAGCAGACAATGCCTCCTCCCACCCGTTTCCCCCCTATCCCCGTCCCCCTGCCTCCCCAACAGCCATAAATGCCCCGTGGCACAGATCAGGCTTTATCAACCCTCCCTTCCTCCTCCTCCTCCTCCTACATCCATCCATCCCTCCTTCCCTCCCCGATTAGTACCCCACCACCACCACCTCTACCCCGCCCGTCTCGCTCCTGCCGCCAGCGTCTCCCATACCTCCACACGGACCGTTCTCATGCAGCAGGAGGGTGGAAGGCCGTTTGATGATTTGGCGCCTGTTTGCGGACATTTTTTGTCAGTTGTTACGTGCCTTTGATTTGAGATGTGTTGTGAGCAGATATGTGCGCAGAGGTGACGAACAGGTAGATGTTAATGAGAGAGAATCAAGTAAAGCAGCAGTTTGACTACCTGCAAGTCGATCCCGTGAAGATGCTCACCTTGATTTTGCATTTTCTTTGGTGTTAAAAGCCCTCTGGTTGCTTGTCGGTGCAGCCACTGTGTCCAGCACTTCTTTTTCTTTAGATGTTTTTTTGCTGATGACATTCAATTGTCTATAGATGACGCACAGCCGCGATGATAACCAACAAGTCCTCCTAACCAAACGACAAAGTACGTTGTTTGTCCATGCCACAGATGTAAAAAGAGAACTGGATACACCTTTGGCGGCAGAAGTCTGTTCATTCATATGAAGGTTGCTGCTGCCTATAAAATTACCCCCATGATCTGCACTGCTTTCACAATGTGTGGCCCACAGAGCAGATGCAATAGAGACTTCCCTCAGACAAGCTTGCCACTTTCAGTTTAGCACTCTGTTAACTTGAATGGGGATATGATTCAACTGTGCTGCTCTTCTAGACTTTCCAAATGCTCTTAGATTGTGTAAATCAAATCTGATAGCGAAACGAGTCATTCTGCAGAGGTTGTGACGATTACAAAATGTACCAACTGATTCACAGATTTCTCTTTCACAATGTAAGTCTATGGGAAAAAGTGTTTTGGGGCCCCACGGCATCACATGGCAGACAAAATTCCACTGGTTGGCCACCAAAAAATTGGCCTCAAAGCTTGGCACACTTCGTGGGGGCCTGGTCCATGTCCTCTAGACTGACACATAGAAGTGTTTCCTGATGACACTATCAGCAAGGCATCTTTCAAGGCATCTTTGTTGTCAGTTTGCAATATTTAACACATGGTTAAGGTTTGGAAGCAACGTGGCCATGCTTAACAGTCAGAAGTTTTGTTGACCCATTCATCCACCCCGAGGTTCTCTCTACACAGACTTTGTAGCACCAGAACATCACCTTCCTTTGATAAATCATAATTGCTGCAACCACTAAAGGGCTTTGAAACCAACCCAATCACCAGAAAAAAAAAGTTTGTATTGTACATTTCTGCAAACTTTGGCTTCTTTACACTATTTTTTTTGCGGATACGCAACACTGTGGCAAAGACCAGGCTAGGTTTAGGCACCAAAAACAAAAAACATCCACATTTGGTGGCACAAAAGTTGCTGGAGAAGTAGAGACAGGTTGGTGAAATACACTCAAAGTCGGTGGCTTAAACACTGCTGGGAAACACCTCAATGTGTACGTAAAATAAACACCCAGTGTCAGTAAAAAACATGCCAATCTGTGCCAAACACTGCAGTGGGAAGATTGCAAACGGTCGCCAAAAAAATATTGGTTTTATTGTTTGTTGTCCTCGAACAGTGGTCTGCAGGTTGGTAGCCATCCATTGATGTGCAACTTATGAAATGTACCAGTGTTACATATCTGTGGTTTGCAGAAACAAACATTTTCTTCTGACGACGTGTCTGTTAAAGCATGTCATTTTTGGGAACTTGCTGACACAACTTACATCATTGTTCTCGTTGGGAGGACAGTCTCATGATAACCCACTTGTTTTTTTTAAATCCCAAACAGTTTACTGTTAACACAACACATCACTTCCTGTGACAGTTTACCCAGTAAAGACATGGGTGACGTGTTAAGTGAACGTAACCTAAAATCTGTCATGAGCTTGCTTGAAAGTTTGCCTGCCATTGTCCCACAATGGACAGCGAAGAAGAGCAACAAGACAAACTAGTCTGCATGAGGATGTGTGTTTGTTACTTTAAAATCAAACATGCTTCAGTTTAATCAGACTTCACATCACTACACAGTCAGTGTGTGCCCAAAATATGAAATTACATGATGCATACAGGAAAGATACTGAAGAAACTGAAGATGGCTTGTGGCTTTGGTAATGTAGGTCAGTGTCAGTTTCCACCTTTGACTTAACTGTTTTGCTCCCGTTTCTTATTAGAGCTCATCCAAACCAGCACCTGAGCACCAGCTGACGCCCAGTGTTCTCCCCCCCTGAGAGTGATTCCTGCCTGTAGCCGCAGCAGCGCCGGAGAGGGAGCCCCCTGGAGGTGGAAGTGAGGTGGGTGAGGTATGATCTTCTCTAATCTGGTTGTCGACGGGAGGAGGGGATGTTGGGGAGTTGTTTGGCACCGGTACCGGGACTCTCTGTGACTGTGTGGTCTTCGGAGAACCACTTACCGCCCCCGTGCTCTCCTCCAGTTCCAGGCTCGGGAAGGTGAGGCAGGGCCCCCCCCCCCCCCCCCCCCTCACCCCCCAGCCTGCTGATTAAATCAACCCTACGCAGGGCAAAGCGCGATAACAGAGGCAAAGTAGGCCGCCTTCACTCGCTGTCACAGGAAGAGGAAGTGCCCTTGTGTACCTTCACCTGTGCCTGGCGCCTCGCTGGTGCTGCGCTACAACCCGTTGCACAGCTGGAGACGAGACAGCGAGCGTGTTAGATCAGAGAGCAGCAAGGCTCACGTGTTGCGTTTCCTGCTACTGCGACTGTGTCGAGTGACCGTCTGAGGCCTCAGAACAAAAGAGACACAGAGAAGACGGCTCATTTCTGTCTCAACTGAAATTACTAACCACTGTTTGAAAGTATCAGGATGATTCTGTGTTCATTACACTGAAATAACACTTACAGTAGTGAGTCTAAAACTGTAATTTACATCCTGCCTCACTGAAAATATTCCCTCCTCAAAAGAACAAAGTAACATTCACACACCGTGAATGTGTGGATAACTTCATTTTGATTAAGAAAGAAAAAAGTCAGGTAAGTTGTTCTCACATGCGGCTCAATAATTAAATCAATTTGGAAATTTAGCAACTGAAGTAGTGGAAAGAAAAACAGGTTTGGATTATTATATACATTTCCCTACGTTTAACATGCCAATGAGCAAATCCCACAAACATCAGAGATCTGGGATGGCGAGTCCTTCTCTATAAATTCTATAAATGTCTGGTCTCTTTTCATGGATTACTGTCATTTGCCATCCGCTATTGTGAGCGCCTGCCAGACTGGCTTGCCATTTCTGGGCCTGTGTTTCCAACCTTGATATATTTGCCAAATGAATATTTGAAGCTGTAATTAAATTTATCCCACCTCTACACCTTCTGTAAGACGGCCACCTTGCACATTTCTCACATGCCATATTTCAGCTATTTTTTGTGTGAAAAAAAAAAAAAAAAAACGCAGCTTGTTGCCATTTTTTAATGATTTGGAATGAGGATATTTTTACTGGAATAAATCTGATTTCAGGACATTCATAATGGTCCTGCTTCCGTATTCAGACATAAATACGGATCGTGTGGCGAGAGGAGCCTTCAGAGCTGTCACCAGCTTCATAAACAAACTTCATAAAATGTCTGTAAATATGATTAAAAAAATTAGGGGATGAAATTATTGCAGAATTTAATGCATTAAGCAAAGATCAGGCGCAGCTCCTGACAAACAAGTTACTATTTCCAGACAGCCACGAGAGAAGGCTTGAAATCAGCATAAATGTGTCCACATGCAGGAACTCAACTCTTCTCATTAACATATTAACATGTCTGCGGCGGATGTTTTTTTTTTTCCTCACATCTTTTAAAGGTAAATCCAAAAAGTGGATTGCTTATTTGTGTGGAGGAGGAAAGGTGATGTTTTATTGAAGAGGATGCTTACACTATTGTTCACCCTGAGACACGAGGCCTTGATGCACGCATGAAACAAACAAAGCATTTGATTAATTCATGATAAGGAACACTGCACTCTCAACTCTGTATTTTTTGGTGTCAGGGGCACTTTTCTAAAATCCAAAGCGCATTTTGAAGCTAATTTACAAAATGTAATGCGATTATTTATGTCTAAAACTGCGTCACTTCAGACTATATACCCAAAGGATTTAGATTAGAGATAACTATAAAATGATATATATTGTTTTCATTGCATATTTGACTTGTTTCAGTCAGTGAATGTCTTGAGTTTGGAGTGAAACTCTCTGCACACTCACAGTTGTCTTGTCCATCCTCTTTTCCCCATCAGAGGATCTAATGACTGACGTGTCCCATCGTCGCCCTCCCTCTGAATCCTGTTAGTTACACTTTAAAGGAGCCCACTCCACATAATTAAAATCTCCAAGCCTCCCAATAATTACCACTGGTTCCCCTGCACTTTTGAATTGCACTTGTGGTGACATAATTCATTAGTGTTTGTCCAAAGAAATGATTTAGAGTCTTTAAAGTGCTCCTCCATGCAGAATAGCTATTAAAGCAGCCATATGCACATATGCTTGGAGCGTTAAACGGTTTGTTGAAGTCAGCCGGGGTACAAGTGATGATAAACATAAATTATGACTAATACACTGCACCAGTGGCTTTTTCGAAAATAAAAAATTACTGACACAGGGAAACCACTTTGGATTCGCCGGCGCAGCGCCGCGGCCCCCCCTCATCTGTGTGTGCTGAAGCGAGGATGTAGGAAGCACAACACAAATGGCTCGGGCATCACCTTGAATATTCAGATGGGTAAGCTAATCGTTTATGCCTGGATACACCATTGTGATTACCTGGCTCCTTTGGCATCACTTCTGAGCTCTCTCAAGGCGATGCAGAGTGCCTTTTGTTTTCATTTAGTTCCATTAAAAAGTTTAGGCCACACAATGAGACTCTATCGCTGAAGTTCACGCCATGAATTTAGACCAATAAATGTTGTTTCTCTTCCTTTAACAACCTGTGATTACTGCGCAAAGTGCAAACCAGTCTCCGGTTTTTGTGACAAACACCCTAAATGAGGGATGTGTCTCAAATGACAAAAGGGAAAGATGATTTTACCACCTAGCAGCTGGTGCAAATGAGCAAAATTTCAGTGACTTTTACACCATCGCTGTCACTTTATGCATGTTACTATGTGTGGCTCCTTGATTTCTGTCCTGCAAAAGCACACAAAAACATAAATATCTTATTAAAAATCTGATTATCTTCATTTCCACTTTTCAATTATTTTTTTTTAATGACTAAAAAACAGACCATTAACAGCAGTCAATACAGACTCTAATGTTGATAAGGACTGAGATAATCACTCGATTAATCACAAAAAGTGGATCAACAGAACATTTATCTGCAGTTAATTTGCTAATCGAATACTTGTTTGTCAGTTTTCAAGCATAAATATGAATTATTCTTGCTTCTCAAATGCAAGAATGGTGCTGCTTTTCTTTGTCATATGTGATAGTTAACTGATTATTTGGGGGTTTTGGAGCATTGGTCAAACAAAACAAGCGATCTGAAGACATCCTCAAAGGCTCCAGGAAAACACATTTTAGACACAACAATTAATCGATTAATCGAGACACTGTTAGTTGTTAAAGGAGCCTTTCTTTTGCTTGTTTTTTCCTCCTTCTGTTGCTGTACTTGTTCAGCAAACTGCTGCTGAATTTGGTTTTCATTAATATTAATGTTGACCCGTCTTGCTGCTCCAGCACACACACCTACACTGTGAAAAGCCTCCAGTTCATGGTGAACAGGGCCTGATGTATTACCATACACCCTACATTCATCACTTTGTTTCCCCTTTTGTGTTTCTCCTTTTTTAAGGGAACTGCAGGAATTATTAGCGGCTTAGCACCGAGAGGCCCCTAAGTAGCTCTCGGGGTGTAAGCCTCTCTCCCAAGTCAAGGCCAACAGCACTCTGAGCCCCCGGCCCCTTTCAGTGATAATGTACATGTCAGCAGGGACATGCAATGATCCCTCACTTCTCCATGCTAAATGATCATTTTCTTTCTTACACTCTGTCTTTCATTCAAGTAAATCCACTCCCCTAAAAAAAACTCCCAGAAAATATTAACATGCTGTCGAACAATAGTCCTCCGAAAGCATGAATCAGCAGATGATTCCCAATTCCATGCACACAACAGGGGATTGTATTGAGGCTACGTGTGTGTGTGTGTGTGTGTGTTAGGGTGGGTGGAGGGGAGCCTCTGTTAGCACCGACGTTCCCATCCAACAAAATTCCAAACCCCCGGCATCAGTACAGAGCTTATGATCTGTGGGAAAGCCGAGGCGAGTTGCGGAGCGGCGGAGCACCTCGCCCGAGTCTCCAGACGGCCTGATTTGGGAACGCCGTGAAATCCGTGGCACCTCTCCTGGCTTCCTGGCTGAACGGCTGCCATATCTTGTGATGGACTGAGGCAGGAGAGAGCGAAGCAGCCAGGGATGAATACGGCTTAATCTTTACCCAGGCCACATGTGTGTGCATGATAACATGGTTGCTTTCTTCCTGTGCAGGGTTATTCTCCGCCAGCTGCCAGGTTAGCTGCCTCGCACAGCCGTGTTTCGCTGCGATATTTGCCCGCTGTAAAAAGAACTATTGCACCTAAGGTGGGGGCTAATGCATGTTTTTGGAATTGGCGGTAATTCCTGACACATTTCGAGAGACAGATAGGGTGTCTTATAGCAAATGACAATATATGTAAAGACACCTAGCCCCCCCACCCTTTTAGTTCCTAATATTTTATTTGTGAGGAGCCTCCTTACGCTGGGGATAGAGGTTATTTTTATAATTAAATGGCGGCGTTGTGATCAAAAGCAGCTAGACATGCAGTAAAATACCTAAACACACATTTAAAGTCGGGTCGTAGGTCTGCAGACATAAGGAAGAGGCTATTTTTGAGACATAACATCACAGGAAGTTCCTACAGACAACAAATATGTATCTAAATGTGTCTGCGCTAAATGGTCACTAATATTCAGATTTTTATTTTGTTAAATTTAAAGGCAACAAAGACAACATTAATGAACACTAGCGCAGCTTTATCCTCCATTCTTTACCATTCAGTGTCTGAATTTATGTATGTGTGTGTGTGTGTTTGTGTGTGTGTGTGCTACATGCAGGTGTTCTTTACGCCATACATTTTCCCATCATCTACATAGGCTTTAATGCAATCACTCCAGCAGCTTGGTGTAAATTTCCCTCCTTTCTCTCCTTCTCGCATCAACTTTCTCCCCCTCCGCTCATCTGCCCGGCTACACAAAGCCCATTTATTATGATTGCATTACCATAAATGATTTTATAACATCTGCTTGTCAATAATTATCGTACAAATTCCCGTGCCCTCTGACCCGTGCTCTGAATGAACCCCAGGTGTAAGGCACTGTCGGGCTAATGAGTAGCGCCACGCTAGCACATTGTCCCCACGTCAGTGCACACAGCCACCCAGCCACTTCAATTAGAGGCTGGCACACGCCTTAATATTAGCCGAAAATTGAGGAATCATGCGCTAATTGAAAACATTGCATTCAAGAAGAGAGAGGCTGTAGGCAAACGATGGGGATATTTGATCTAATGTTCAGGAGGATGCACAAATGGTTGTTTCTCCTCTGCAAGGAGAATATAGAGCGTGTGCGCTAAATGTTACCACACCAGCGGCAATAATGTGGACGACAGCAGGTGGAACAAATTTACTATTTCTTAAGGAGACGTGTTACGACTCTCAGGGGTACAAGTATACCTGAGCAAAAATTAAAGGTCACTAATTCCAAATTAAGGCGTATTACGGAGGGAAACGCAACAAAAATGTCCCTACATCTGCTCACAGCTACACTGAAGTGTGGTACAAACTTTAAAGTGCTGATATAATGCTTATAAATGATGGGGAGGATAAAATGAAGTGTCAAACTTGAAATAATGTCTTGACAGTTGCACGTTTTTACACGATAAATGACTGGTGTTTACTATATTTCAAAGTGTGCTTTACATTATATAGATTGTACTTTTCAAAAATGACAAGAGAGAACAAACTGTCAGGTCTGAGATAATGATGCTTGTTATACATATTTAAAAAGATAAGTAATAAAAATACAAGAGATTTATTCAATCATAGGTGCAGATCTTTGCGGGGACGCAGCAGACACTGAAATAGCAGCAAAATTAATGACATTTGATGCAGAAAAGGTACAAATTGGTGTATAAAAATTCCCCAGAGTATTAGAAATTAAGCATTTTATGCTCAAAATTTTGTGGCGGATCCCCTCCAGACCCCCAATTCCACATATGTACCCCCTCGATGTTGAACTAAAAACTACGCCCTAGCATTTAAATACATTTTTAAAAATGACCAATTTAACAAAATTTGTTATTTGATGCATCTTTAAGGTTCTTAGCATAAAATGTAAAAGTAATAATTACAAATCAAATAATTCATTGTGTAAAAAAGAACAACAGTATTAAATACAATATACCACTTCCTGAAGTACGATACAAACTCCTGTATCTGTCAGACTCACACCAAACACATCATCCTCAAATATAACGATAGCAACTATCTAATAACAAAATTAAAACAAACACACAGTACAATCACTTTAATGCCACGCGCTCACATTACAAACCATTATTCAAGTGCTCAAAGACGCTGAAGTGCATCAATCTATTTTACAAGTCTGTTTCTCCCTGAACAGCAGTCGAGTTGCTCTATAGCAGACACAACTGCAGTGTCAGATGCAGTCCTAATTGAAAAGTTAATTAACTTTTTGAAGTCATCAGCTGTCATTCCCGCAAATCAGACTCCAGCCCGGCCCCATGAGACCAACTTTATATCAGTCTTAATGGCTGGGGACCCACTGCCTGGCTACATGGGAACATTTGGTCATTGAAAGTACCATTTATAGAGTATTGTTTAATTAAAGTCAAATTAAGAGAACTGTATGCAGAATTTAATTTCTGGTATGAATTATTGTCGAAAACAGAGTGCAACTCAGATAATCAAACTTTTCATTATCCTCTCCTCCCTCCTGAGGTGCCTCCGCTGGTTCTTTGTTGACAACTCCCAAAGCATAAATGAGAGGAAGCTACCCACAATGCATTGCATATCTGCACGTTTACTCTCATACATCAACTTCCTTCTGTCGGACTTTTTTGTGTTTAACAAACAAAAGCTTCTGCTTGGAGTCACGTCTGGAGCAGATAACTGTCTGAAAAGTGTTTCTATCAGTGTGATATTTGAAATTCCACAGACACTTTGAGGACTGCAGTGAAAAAATAAATGTTATGTCAGAGACAGTTTGTCCACCAGTGATATCTGATTATAGAATATATGAAAAAAGATTTTGTGCATTTTTTGGAACGTGCCTGGTTTTGTAAAAGTGTGGACATTTTTTAAAGCAAGAGCGTTCTTGTAAAGTGCGAAAAGTGAGGACGTTTTTGAGAACAGGCAACAGAGCATTTTTAAAAAGTGAGGACATTTTCAAGAACTGAGAATGTTTTTGAAAAGAGAAGACACACTTGAGAACTGACGACACGTTTGAAACTGAGAGCATCTTTGGAAAGTGAGGACATTTTCAAGAACTGATGATGTTTTCAAGACACTTTGAAAGCGAAAGCTTTTTTGGGAAATAAGGACATTTTCGAAAAGTGACAACATTTTCGAAAAGTGAAGACATTTCGGGAAAGCCAAGATGTTTTAGAAAAATTAGTACATTTTTGAGAAGTGAGGACGTTTTGAGAGCTTGAGCATTTTGGAAAGTGAGGACATTTTCAACAAGTGAGGACATTTTTCTGGTGAAGACATTTTTGTAGGCTGGATCATTTTTTAAAAGTGAGGACATTTTGGGAAAATGAGGACATTTTTTTAAACAGACAGTGCAGCCTTTCTTTCTCCTTTCCCCTCAAACTGCCTGTTTCATGCTGACTTCTTATTTCAGGCCAGCCTTGTCAAATTCAGCAGGGCATGAGTTAAAAACCAGCCATCATTCTACCGTTTCATTTTAGAGCTTCTGTGGAGACAGATCCTCCCGTGTTGTTTCTGGGGGTCAGCGCAGGTTTAATTGATTTTCCTTCTCCCTCCGTCTCTTATTAAGGCCACAGCGCCACTCCATGGGAACTGCTAATTGGCCCTCCCCTGTGGCCACTTGGAGAAGCAGGCAGACGTGGCCCGGTAGACACTTCTGCCGGTCCACAGGGACGACGGCGGATAAGAGATTCACGCCGACTCCGCGGCTCTGTGGATCTGCTTCTTCAGGGACGACAGTCTGATGTCTCCCTCCTTCACCATCTGGACACCAGATTTACTGACAAACCGATTGAGACCTGAGAGACTCAACGTGATTTTTAGCAGATAACACCTCTGTATTTTCAGACTGGTGTGTGTGTGTGTATGTGCGTGTGTTTCATTGTACTTCTATTTTTTTGAGGACCAAGTTGAGACTTCGGGAGTGATTTTTGGAAACTGAAGATAATCTTGGAAAGTGAGAACATATTTAGAAAGTGAATACAAGACTTTTTGAAAAGTGAGAATGTTTTTGAAATGTTGAGAAAATTTTGAAAAGTGCACGTCTTTTTTTTTTTTTTAAGTTAGGACCTTTTTCAAAAGTCTGGAAATATTAAAATATGGAAAGTGAAGACATTTTTTAATACAAGACTTTTGAAAAGTGAGAATGTTTTTGAAATGTTGAGAAAATATTGAAAATGTGCACGTCTTTTTTTTTTTTTTTTTAAAGTTAGGACCTTTTCCAAAAGTCTGGAAATATTAAAATAAGGAGGACATTTTTGGAAAGTAAGGGCATTTCTGAAAGTGAGGATATTTTTGAAAAGTAAAGACATTATTGGAAAAATTAATGTCATTTTTTTTAAAGTTAGGACCTTTTTGAAAAGTTGGGAATATTCAATCGAGCAGGACGTCTTAGGAAAGTGAGAATTTTTTTTAAAAGTTACAGACATTATCGAAAGGTTAAGACATTTTTGAAAAGTGGATGTAACTTTTTAAAAAGTTACGACTTTTTTTAAAAAAGTTGGGAATATCCAAACGAGGACGAAAAGCGACACTTTCTTGGAAAATTGAGGACCTTTTTAAAAGTGAGGAAAATTTTGGAAAGTGAGAAAATTATCAGAAAGTGAGGATGTTTTGGGCAGTTTAATACATTTTTGAAAGGTTGTGAAATATTCAAAAAAGTGAGGACATTTTTAGAGGGCACGGTTGTTGTTTTTTGTTTAAGTGAGAACATTTTTTCTTAGAAAAGTACAAACATTTTTGCAAGATCAACACATTTTCTGAAAATCAGGTCATTTCAGTGCAGAACTAAAAAAAAGTGAGCACAAAGTTCAATCAGGTTAAAGTTTGGGGCTAGAGAAAGCATTATGTCAGTGAACGTCCTTGCAAGTCAAGAAGTACAATCGTGAGTGTGTATGTGAAAGAGAACAACAGAGACACAGAGACGTAGCGAGAAAGTGTGGGAGTATATGGGATGATTTAAAGGTCGTGTGTGTTGTGGGCATGGCGTGTGCCTGTTTGTGCGTGCATGTAGGTGTGTGACAGTGGGTTTCATTAAGTGCCTTCACTGTATGTGTGTGTGTTTGCAAGAGAGTTTAAGTTTGTGAATTTCAGTGCATATGAATGTTCTTCATTCAGAGTAGGAATTGTGACTACGGGGTGTTTGTGTGTGTACCTGTCAGGTTAGTGCATGTTTGTGTGCACACGTGGCAGATACAAACCCCCCAAAACTCAAGTGTCTGCAAGTGTATTTGACACTTGTGTGTGCTTGCCTGACCAAGTGTGATAGGACATTAGCGTGTGTGTGTATGTGTGTGTTTGTGTAACTGACCTTGATGTGTGTTCCTCAGAAGTGAGGATGAGCAGATAGGCAGCAGACTCTCACCTCAGTCGTTCTTATTTTCTCGCTTCCCTTCAACCACAAAGACACAGAACATGTTCCGTTTATTCCCTATCAAAATGTGCATCCTGTCTGCGCTCAATATAAAACCAGCCCGTTTCCTCGAATATGACATTTAAATCTCTTCAGGTAAACCTCCGTAAAGAGAGCTGGAAGGCAGTGAAGGATTTTGTTTTCTCGCCTCTGGTCAAACTGATTCTCATTTCACACTTTTTTTTTTTTTTTTTCAACCTGAGCAACGATGCAACAGTGAGAACAGAGAACAGTTTCAAAAGCACATGTTGAGATATTCTCACGGTGCTGAAAGGCTGAGAATGCATAATTTTACAGTTACTTGAATAATATCAAAACATTCACACCATTGTGACTCAACTTGTGCCCGCGGCCAAAACTTTGTCTTTCAGTCTCTTTGTTGTGGCACATGTTTTTAATGAAATGCCCCAAATTTACCTGAAGCACTTGTCACCACTTTTTCAGTTTCGTTTTTTGTACACCATCAAACGGAAATCAGCCGAGAATAAAGGTTTTCCACTGTCTGCTTTTACATCTTCGAAACATCTTTAATAATAAACAGAGCCTTACAGTTAATTGTGGTTTGAATATCAACCTGAACACCGTCAGAGCAAAAGGTTCCTCTGCAGAAATTGTCTCAAAAGATATTGAGCTAGGAAACATCCTGTGCAAAAAAAAAAAAAAAATCATATCAAAACTCACCAGTCATAATGGCTGTAAAACCACAGCAAAGTTACAACTGTGCAGGAAGAGTGGAATTGAAAATGAATCAGGCGTGAAGTTTCTCAGCGTGAGTACAGAGAAATCACAGTGGATTCCAGAGAGAGCCCGGGAGTCAGGATTAGCGTTTGAAGGCTAAATGGTGTTATCGGTTCTGATTAAGGAGCATGTACGTGGTACTCGCTCCACCTCTGAGACAGCCATGGATGTCAATAGGGCTAATTGGCTCATTAGACCAGGTATTTAACTGTGCTATAATCACTCTGTGTCATCACTTAAGCCCTGGTGGAGCACGAGGGGCTCTGGCGATTGAATACCCCCCTAACCTCTGAAATAATTTGAGATGTGAGAGGCTTGTCTGACAGGAAGAGCGCAGGGCGGCTCATGATATCTTCTGCTGTGTGGATTTTCACTTTTCCATTTTTTTGGGGGGGGGGGGATTTTATTTCTCCAGCAAACATATGAAAAAATAATCTACCTTGTGAAAGAGCTTCATTTTGTCAGACTTAGTTTGATGGTCTGGTTTTGGAATCAGCATGGACGCTGAACATGATATCCAGTCCACCTGGATCCAGTTCAGCCACATGACTTTTTCTTTTAGTGAAAGGTAAAAGTGTTTCAGTTAATCTCTAAAGCCACAAACAGAGCTAGGGGTTATTTAAACCTACAAAGACTAGATACCACACATACAACAATGGATTTCCCCCCCAAATTCCCCGAGTGTTTTAATCTTGACAGCCATGAGAGAGCACATTTTGAACAGCATAGTAATTACAATGGACAGGGCTGAACGACAGGTGCAGTGTGATTAGAGATCTGGCACAACAAGCCCCCAAATTTTGCGGGAACAAAGATTGTTGCATGTAACTTTGAGATGGACATCTGTAAAAAAAAAAAAAAAAAAAAAAAGACAGAAAGAAAGAAATGTCATTTACAATTCATATTTTGGTTTGCATGGAAAGGGAAGAAAGAAAAACAGGTAAAGAGAGGTGGACGACACGGACTGGAGTCTAGATAACTGACAGCGTGTAAAAACTTTGTGTGTTGTTGTTGCTATTTTCAATTCAATTTAATTTATTAAGCCCAATATTCACAATTTGTCTCAGAGGACTTTACAACACACAACATCCCTCTGTCTTATTTTCTGTTTTTGCTGACTGATTTCAGACTAGTTCACATTCTGCCTCACACACACATGATGTGTATGGTCCCAAGTCCAGTCCTAAAAATTATATTATTGTCAAGAGTAACTGAGTACATCTTCATTACCTCCATCAAGGAGTTCATGCTTTCAGTGTGGTTTGAGATTTTGTCTGTTTGTCTGCAACCACTGGCCTGATTTTTTATCACACTTTGTGGAAGGGTGTAAGACAAAGAAGAAGTGACAAAGCAACAGCTTGACCAGCTACATTATCGCCGAGTCGCCATTGAAGTGTTGCTCCAGCGCTTGTTAATCTAGATAGTCACAGGCTCGTGTGTGTCTGCTACTTGACACAAAGCACATGAACTGGACCTCATCTAAAGCAGTGGTTCCCAACGGGTCCAGATATCTCTTCCGTCATTAGCTCAAGGTCCACACAGTTCAGTGTATTCAGTGTCATACTTGTATTTGGCCATGTCATTGAGCTAGTTAGGTGTCTCTGTCATGTAGCTATACGTTAGTCACTCACTCTACAGTTTTTTTACAAACTTGACATGTTCGCGAGTCACTTGCGGCCATTCAGAATGGACTCAGGACCCACTTTTGAACCAGAACCCACCAATAGGGAAAGCACTGCTCTAAAGTTTGATTTTGAAAAAAAAACAAAGTCCATGTTATTGTCACATTTGCATCCCCATTTGCACCGCAATGCACATGAAACTAGCACAGTGTCAGCTAAATAACACTGTACCACAGCTAGAAACAAAAACATATGACTGGCAGACGCTTCGTGGCATCATTGACGTGGTGACAAAAGTTGAGACCAGCTCAATTTCTATTTGTATTGTGTCGCACTCATCTGCAGAAACAAGTGCCGGGCGTCACTTTGTAGCTTCGTGTCACTGACTTCCTTTGAAAATGACGAGGTGTGAACACAGCATAACAACAGCAGCAGTGTTGACAGAGCTACAAATGTCAATGGGGTTAGCTCATACTCACAGGGGCCACCTGGGGAGGAACCGGAGAGTATGTGTTCTACTTCCCGACCCACAGCGGCAGGCAGGATGGCGTTATCAGCGGGAACCGTCATATGAGCGCTGCCGGCATTTGGTCTTGCTGGAGGTCTGTGCTCTCCAAGTGCCCTTTTAGTTTATATTGTCCTCTAAACACATCACAGGTAATATATTTATTAAAATATTTTAGGAAAGCAGTAGCCAATGTGAAACACGGATGCTACTAAATGACATATTTTGGAATCTGATTCACAGATACTGAATTGGTTGGAAGGTGACAATCTTCTATCTCGCCTAGTTGACTACAGATTTGTGTAATTGTTAGGTGAGGTAAAAACACGACTGTTATTTCTATTAACTGAAGCAAATAAACAAATTACTTCCTATGTCTTCAAATTTGTTTGTAAGACATAAGGGGTGGCTGTGTCTCAGGGTCGTCCACTAATCGGTAGATTGTCTAAGTATCCTTGGGGAATACCCTGAACCCTAAACTGCATCCGAAGTGAGTATGTGTGAACACTTGCTGAGTAGCAGGTGGTTCCATGTACAGTAGCCTCGGCCACCAGTGTGTAAATGTGTGCGTACATGGTTGAATGTGTCATGTAGTGTTAAAGTGCTTTGAGAGGTTGTAACATTAGAAAAGCACTATACAATCACAGTCCATTTACATTATTAGATTGCTTGTTAACTGATAGCGCATCATTCTGCTGCGTGCATTGGTGTTCGCTCTCTGTGAGGGTCTGCTCAGGTCGACAGCACTTTGGATCAGGTCTAATCATCCTCGGCCTGTTTCGGGTTTGTGTCTCTGTTTAAGAAAAAAAATAATGAATGCACATCAGGTTCAGCAAGGTTTTTAACACAGGCCCATTTCAAATTAGGTCCGAAGTCACACTCCCAGCAGCATGCGAACAGCTAAATCACAAACTTGGACACGGTTAAAAGCCACTTGAGTTGGGGTGTCCCCTGGCCCAGTGGTTAACATGCGTAGCATATGACTGTAATGCCCCCAGTTGGATTCCAGGCATGACCTTTTGCTGCTCATCATATTCCTCTCTTTTCTCTTTTCCCATGTTTCCTGACTAGTATATCTACAAATTCCCTAATTTTGGTGCAGCCATTGAAGAAGTTCTGTCACCAAAACTGTAATTGTTCCAACAATTGTAGTGTGTGTCCACCCATTATTTCCAAACACCAAAGAAATAAGTAAGATTTTATCAGAAAAGTTTGGATGTAAAATAATAGAGGTTTCTTTCAAGGCTTTAACTATTCCTTGAAATCTGTAGGTTGCATGTATCAGAATTTGCGTCATCAAAGTCAAATGAAACCAGAACTGCAGCACATCTAAAATTATGCAGAAAAAAAAAAATCAGAAAAGTTAAGACCAAGCACATCTTCCCACTTTGTTTGTTTTTCCCGTTTGCACAGTTCCACACATCCGTTGGAAGCTCGTGCCATCACTGCCGTGGTCTTTGCTTAAAGGAGGGGGGGTTGCGGAGAGGTGGGGGTGGGGGGTTGGTGTCCTGAGGGCCTGTGGAATCTGGCATGGTGCTGACCACGCCGCCGTTTCCTCTGAAAGGAATGTCTGGTGTGGCATCAGTCACTGCTGGCATTCTGGAGATGGTCTGCCAGTCCCTCATCATTGTGCCACTGCTGCACAAACACACACACACACACACAGAAACATAAACGCGTCACACTCAGCTCCCACCCTGTGCATGGCAGTGATAGGCAGAGGACGAAGAGCGCACATCCTTATCGACGCCAATCCAGATGAACCTACAGACACGCTTCCCCAACACCCCAGACCCACTCGCTGCACAGTTGGCCACCATTAGCCTTCTTTTAGCTATGACAGTCCTAAGGCTAAGGGGAGGGGGTGCACCATTGCCAAGGTGCTCCCCTGATTTGCTACATTTCCCAGGGCTACGGGGCCTCTAGGCTTACTGGCCCATGGAGACATAAGCCCCGGCCTCCCTGGAGGCTCTCGGCCAACCCAGACGCTTGGCATGGGCCGAACCGCCCAATGGGAGCCATCCAAGAGCCGTGGATGGCTATGATATGTTTCCACCGAGGGCAATTTCAATCATGTGGAATTTCGATGAATGAAAGGAATGTGTTTCGCTGGGGGTGGACTGAGCGAGAGCAAGTCAGGCTGCTGCTTTCACACATTACCCCGTCTCATAGGAGATATAAGAGGGTATCTGTCATGGAAATGAGAGTGAATTTAGGGCTTAAACATTAGGATTTAGAAAAAATGACCCAATATAAAATCCATTAAAGGTTCATTCACCTAAATTACAATAAGAAAAAATTCTATGTGTAGTTAAAACTGCTGTATGTAACTCAGGAGAAAGATAGTTGATTGGTGATTGTTTCTCAGGTCGCCAAATACCAAAGATATGACCTGGTTGTCGCACCGAACCACCAAGCCAGAGCGTTAGTATTTGATGTCCTGGGAATGAGACTTAACAATGAACTATATTGCTCCAGAGTTACATGCAGCGCTTTTAAAGGAGCAGCAGTGAGGATTGCAGATTTTAACCAGCTGAAACTTTCCCAAATTAAATACGTTTAGTGTTGGAATTATCCACAGAGGTCTCTTTCTCACCAAAATAAATGGATCACGTGATTAAACCCAGTTAAAAAACACTTCATAAAGCTGTTTCATGTCAAAAACTGGGGCTTCTAACTATAGTGGCTGACTTGAAAACACCAGGAATAATTTACAAATTTTAAAAGTAGGCCAACGCTTGAAATAGGTAACATGTAGGTATTAATATGACTTAAGTGTAGAGTCTGTATTTAGGTGGATGATGGAGAAACTACTCTGAATATGTCACATAACACTTCAAAGTAAAACCAGACTGTTTCTGCCACCAAAGTAAAGAGTGGAAAAGTAGTTATGACTAATGAGGTCAATCTGACCATAATGTATTTTTAATCAAGGAAGACAATTAACAATGTGTGGATTATTTTTCTAGAAGAAAACAATTTCATTTTTATTTTCACTGCTCGTCACACAGGTGTCACCTGTTATTCTGAGCTGCAGGGACAGAATCAGAGTGTAAAATTGGCCACACTGTCAGATGTCACTCGGGGGGATAAATAAACTTTGCGCAAGTTAAAGCCTCTGGAAACCCAAATTCACAATAGCCTTTTAACTATGTAATTTAAGGTCTTATGTACATAATATTAAACATGTAAAAACAATTAGAAATCAGTTTCTATCCCCAATCGCGGAGGTGATGCTGCGGGAAACATTACAATTTTAGCCGGAGGGGAACATTATTCGAGGTGGGCAAATACTTCTACACAACGCCAGAGAGACGGCCGGTCGGCACCGGTCTCTCCCGCTTTGAGGGTCGGTGTGTGTCAGAGTAAAGACATATTTATCTATTAAGACTGGATGTGTTTGAATGAAAAAGGCTATCATCAGAAAAACGGAGCAGATTTATGTTTTCAATGAAAACGTATCTCAGTGAAGGAAGGCAAAGCGCTAGCCTCCCGTTGTCATTCATCTCAGCTAACATTGCATGTAAAAGTTATGCTAACTATTCTACGAAGTAACATTAATATGAATTACAAAACATTTTGAAACTTCAGTGACCACCTGAAAGGAATCATTTTCAGCTGGCAGGGCTTCTGCTCCGTCCTCTGAATCATCAGACGGCTCAAACATGTACGGCTCTGTTTCAAAACCAGAGTGAAAACAGAAAGCCTGGAACAATGAAATGATTTTACTCACCTATAAGAATATAAATTCTTTTTACCTGATACGCAGAAATTTTGTTCATGTTGGCCTTCTTTTTCTTCCAGTGATGTGATTGGTCAGTGTTTGGTTGTTGACAGGTTGCAAGTAAACCAATTTCATAGTACTGCAAACCCAGAGTTACGGCTTGTTTCCATTTACATGTGTGACTGGTGTCCGTAGATCCACAAATATACGGATGATGCGTCTAGTGTCCGACGCAAGGAAGTGCATTTCTTTATGGACGATAAAGACGTGGTAGAAACTACCTGTTCCCATAGAGGAGAGGCTAATTTTGTCAGTAGCTTGGAATATATACTTGGAACATTACCAGGACAAAAACAGGTCCTGCCAGGTACGTGGCATGTTTTGTGAAATATTTACTTAAAAAGACATTTGAACAGCTGAACAATTCATAACAACGATCTGACTGTATATAATGTATAACCGTATTTTAGCTGAATAACATTACCCAGTTTCACAACGTGTTAGAACTAGATAAACAAGTTATGTTTATTATACAAACTCACTTGACAGTGACACAGGCAACTGAATTGAAGAAAATAGCCTGTTAGCCAGTTAGCAGCCTGTTAGCTAAACTAGCACACTGTCATATGGTCTCTGAAATCTGCTGCAAAATTTCAATTCTTTTTTTTTTTGCTTGAGGCAAATTCCTACAATGTTCATGCAAGCTGACAACAGTATGATTACTATGGGGAAGATTTTTTTACATTAAAAAATATACACAATATTAATTTAACCTATATAGGGGAGAGTCTTGAAGGAGAACGGCAAACTGCAAAATGCAAAATGAGAGACATGCCACAGACTGAGACGGCGGACTACTTTTTGGTAGCCTTGGTGGTTTGTCTACTTGTACTTTAAAAATATTTGCATGAATATTTATACAGATTTAACTCCTGCTTTATCAGACTTTGAGAAACACATTTGAGATCCCTTCAAAATAGGTAGCAAGCTGTGTTACAATACAGAATTTTCCCTCAAATTCTTTAATGTGCGAGTCTGACGTCCACCTGTACTGTTCACATTGTCTGTCTGGAGAAATATCCGATAATGACGAGGACACAGCTCAATGCTGCTAAAACATAATCAACTACTACTAAAATTTATGTATTGTTACATTTGTTTTAAAAGAAAAACTAGATAATTAATAGTCAAATCCACAATGTAAGAGCTCACACAGCCAGCTGTGGTTTGAAAAGATGCTAGCAGCTCGTCTACCCCTGTTGATCACATGAGCCTCACCTTGCAAATTACTTCCCTAATAATACTGAGTGTTATCATTGGATTGAATCGTCCAGTATGAACACAACTGTAGAAATGCTGCACAAAATTATGATGGATTTTTGGTTCATGGATGCTGCATCAATGTTTCTGCTCTGTATATGTGTTATGAACCTTAAATGTTATCAATAATTTGGGTTTTACAATTCAGGACTGTCATAATGTGTAAAACACACCCCCAGTCAAAGGGTTAAAGGCACACTGATGAAGGATTACGGTAATTTTTAATGTAGACGGGTTGTTTTTTTAATTCGCTCTGACTGCTCTGCCTTGATGGTTTTGATTAATACGGCCAGGAAATGTTTGTGAGCAAGACATATACTGCGATTCATCTGCAAAATAATCCAATCATTACCAACTAATGACAGGGGGGGTGAAAAATGATGCGAGCCCGCAGCGGCTCCCCAACATGCATCAGGGCCCCACCGACGCAGAGCATTGGAGGCCCCACCTGTCACAGCGATGCAGTAATTGCATTGTGGGCTCTCTCCTCTCCTCGGCTCACGCTCCTCTCTTCCCCATCCACCGCCGTTCAGCTGCGAAGACAATGCTCGTCTTAATGAAGCCGTCTGACGAGGTGGCAATTACAGACTTCTGTCACTGTCACCGGGGGCAATCGGGGAGGAGGTGGAAGGGGGGGGCGGAGGATATCTCACCCCTGAGGGCTTCTCCACACCCGCTGTGTTACGCTGGATGGCAGGGTGGCTAAGCTGCTGTCAAAGGCAACTCGAGAGTGCGAGCTGGATTAGAGCTTTACTGTATGAGTGATTGTTAGAAATGAAGTGATGCATCGCAGCAGTGTGGAGATGTCTCCGGATTGACGGATGATCCAGTGACACTTCCATGCACACTTAAGAGTGAAGCAGTGCTTCCATGTGCAGTAAAAGAAATCACCAACTGGTTGATTTTTGGGTGAAACTTTTTGTAAAGGTATATTATGCAGGAATCATCGGTTACTGGAAGTAGAATCCAAACCCAGATTCACTTTTGTCTTGGAACGAGTTTTGTCTGGTGTTTGACTTGTTGTGTTTGCATTTTTATCAGCATTGTGTCTGCAATTTTCGTGGCTTCCTCTTGGATGCGTGCAGCTTTTAGGGTCTGGCACCTACCTTTTTAGAAAGTCCAGGCCTCACCTGCATGCTGTGCACAGAAACATCCCAAACACAGCAAGACAGGAAGATAATAAGACAATACAGGCAATGGGGAGGTTCTCTGCAGATAGATACACCGCCACACATTTCCACTGGGTCAAAGTGATGACTGAGAAGATTACTTTTGTATGAGTCAATACATAAACCAGCAGAGTTCTCTCATGGGTGTGTTAAACGGAAGGGAACATGTCAAAGTTGCACAGATTTCACACATGAAGATCAGTTTATTTAATTGTAACAAAAAGAAGGCAAAGACTTTAGAAGGAGAAGGCTGTTGTTGTTTAATCGCTCTTGTGAATCACATAATTTCATGAAGATGCAGTAAGAAATTGCTGTATCAGCTCAGTCGACACAAGAAAATATTGGCAGTGTTACATACGTTAAATACGCATGTTACATACATATCATATTGTAGTTTTTAAGGTGATGTAGGCTGCTGTGTCACCTTTAGACGAGACATTGTTTGAGACCAACAAACAACAAAACTAGGTGTGTTTTAGCAAGTCAGCTAAGACTTTTTAGGCCCAAAAAACATGTTTTTCATCGTTGTTTTTGCTGCCAGGATTGTGCTCAAAAGTCACATTTTTTAAGCCAGAACATGGTCTTTTTCTTTTCTCTGCGCCTAAACCTATCCACATGGTAACCACAGCACTGTAAATGTGTAAAGTTTCAATGTTTTTGCTACATAATAATGTGCCAATGTAACGTATCAGCAGAAACGTACAATGTCAACATCTATTCTGGCAGTTGGGTTGGCAGTATTCATTTAAATCCCAACACATTCTCATTCTGACCTTTGAGATTTTTGCCTCCAATACAGTGGAAATGAATGGACTATTTCTTTAATATAAAACCTCTGGAAAGAGATGTTGCTCTTAGATTTTTTGAATTCTTAATTATTTCCATGGTGTGCACACCACAAATAAAAGCCCATTCACCTGTGTTGTATTGGCCTGACAGCTGAAATCACACACAGATAATTTGTGTAAATTGGGTGAACTGACCCTTAAACTCAGTACTTGCTGTTGGTTCAGGGTCCGACATGGTTGGACTCACATGTAACACCGTGATGCATTGACTTACATTGTTGTTTTTGATCTGGTAATTGGTCCAGCGGTCACATTTTCAGCATTTGTTCCACCTTATCCAGTCACATTCAGTGGATGAATGCTGTAGCTCGCTTTGTTCACAGCTTCGGTAACAGAATTAAAACAGTTTTAACAGTGTGCATTAAACTGTGCTCTCAATTCGTGCACAGGTGCCGTCAGAGCTTAGCCACCAAACAGCGAATTAAACTCACCTGACCTGCTGTGTCTCCACTTGCACAGCAACAGACATTAAGAACACAATTAGGTTAGCCAAGCTTTGCTTAAACATGTATGCAGAATTAGAAATTCTTCTGGTTGCAGTGGTATCAAAAAGTCATGGTGGCTAAAAGGGAAATGTGCATAAGAGGCTTAAAGGCATTCCAATTCTTAATGGTGATGTGATGGATGCACCAGTACAAAATGGCAATGCAGGCCTGGATAAATGGTTCAGTACAGATATAGCCTTGTTAAAAGATAGACACAAGCAACCTCTATGTTCCATGTTAATGGGAACAACTGGAGAAAGAGTTTTACTGAATTCGTCACAACAGTTAACGAAAAATATGATGGAACTTTCTATTTAAAATGCTGTGATATGGAAATGTTGCTCTTAAGGTCAAGGTTGATTAAGCAACGTCAAATCACAATTCATGTGTTTATTTTTAATAATGTCTTGTGTGAAATTATTCATTTCAACAACAATTTTTCTGCAGTTACATCCATGCAGACTCTTCTAAACAGCATGTGTTTCCCATGTCCATGATTATGTGCTCAACATACATTATAAGGAATTAGTTTGCATAATTTAAACCTCTCTGCTAAACACGCTGCACACCTAACAGCAACATCTGTGTGCTTACAGTGACATTTCCCACACAGCAGTTTAACACTGCTGCGTCTTTAAAGTAACTCTTGCTTGGACAAAAAGTTGGATCAGCGTCGTAATATGCGTCAATGTTTTGACATCTCCAGTGAAGCTGAAACTTTAGCCTTGTTTGCAAAGTAGTTCAGTCCACACACACACACACACTGAAAAACACACATACACGCTCTACCTTTCAATCCGACACAGGTGTGCCCTGGTGCCTACAGATGTTGCCATGGTTACATCATGCCTACCTGCCCTATATAATTATGTGGGATACCATGACACGGTTCTTCAACGAAACAAAGTCGTGTAAATACATCCTCCATCCCTCCCTCTTGCATCGTTATTAGAAAAGGCATCACTGTCTCCTTTTAATCTGCTTTACGTTGCAAAGAAACAGCAGTAAACAACAGAGTAAGTGTGTGTATTTTTTGCCCATGGTTTGTCATATTAGTCATATAACCTGAGGAAAATATACTACTTGTCTTTCTTTGGTTTCTCTCTCCGCTTTTTAAAAAAAAGTTGCTACAAATATGCACATTTCCAGGTAAACTGTACATACCCTTAGTACATGTGCTGTAAGAGAAGTTGGCAGGTTGTTCAGTATCTTGGTCCCTGGTACTCGGGTTTGACCAATATGGATCTCTGAAGGCTGATACGTGTGGCTGATATTAATATCTTTGACTGTGACAACTTTACTGCCAAAATACTCCCAGACATCTGTGTTTACCTTCACAGATTTATTCTCATCAGGGTGCAAGCTGTCATTCCTAGCAAATGTCGATTTTGTCAACTGAAGTGACAAATGTCGCTAGCATATTTTAGCAACTGTAGCTGGGTGGCTAATTAAAGCTAACTCCAGGAGACTCCTGCTAATTTTCATGGTCCCAGGTAACCTGTTCTAAAGCAGGAGCCATGTGAAAAGATCTTAAGGCCATAAACATGATATCATGCGAAAGCTTGGCCAGGTTTGCTCTAGTTTAAATCTATCCAAACCAAATAAAGAGCAGGACTGGGCCACTCTGTTAGCGTGCTGTCCTGAGTGGCGCTCTTTGTTGTGCATCCTGTAACCTCAACACGGTGTTACGTAGCTTTGATACGCTCCTTGGCTTCAGTAACGTGAGGTTACTAATGCTGGTTGTACGAGCTGGGCATGCTCACTTTAGCATGCGGAAAAATTTCCATGAGTAGTTAGGCTATGTTTGCTAAGCTATGATCGGACAGTCACTGTTTGAGGGGAGGGGGGTAAAGGAATGGTCAATCAAGGTTGTCTCAAGGATGCAGGCTTATGAAAAGAATTAGATACAGCGTTGGAAGCGGGGCCCTGTTTGTTGCTTTGAAAGTTGCTCAGTGGCGCATGAAGCCAAAAACGTTTTAATTCATAGGTGTAAAATTACCAAGATCTTCCGTATTGCTGGACACACAGAGCAAGTGCTGGTTTAGCCCTGCGCAAACTTGAATAGGGATCAAATAATTTAATCATGCAGCTCTTCTAGACTGGATCAGATTTTGACAGTAAAATTTTGCTGGGGTTGAGACCAATGACTGTATATGAAGATGGACAGCGCGCCTCCATTTCCTCCTGTTGTACAAAAACGATGCCAAAATATCCTAGACGTGGCTGCTGCCATCTTGGGCTTGTGACTTCATTTGGAGCCAGTCTGCACCAGGCCCCCAGGAAAGCCACTCGGCATTGCAGCAAATTTTTCCCAGTGGCCACTCATGATATTGCAGCAAAAACATCTCCTGTGGCCCGAAAATTATTTTCCCCATAGACCACCATTATAACAGAGACATCTGTAAACTGTTAACAGGACACAGTCAAATATGAATCTTTCTGTTATGTATTTTTGAGCCATAGTAGTTTTATATTTTTATATATATATATATTTATATTCAATCATGACATCACACCAGTTTCTTATAGTATCAAATAACTAATTAAAACCAAATTTATCAGAAATACGGACACTTGAGGGGTCACCGAGTATGGTTATGACGCTCAGAAACATGTATCCACTGATTTACAAACGTCTTTTTCACACTGTAATTCTATGGGAAATTCTGTAATACATACAGCAAAGGTCTTGACCGAAGAGTTACTCTACAAGACACACAACCTAACAATTAAATGAATAAATAAAATTCAGAAAAGAAATGTTATAAAGATCCACTGCAGATTATAATGGCTGTAAGTACATGTCGTAATGGAAGAACCTGTTTAGTGGATAATAACAGGACACAGCTATTTTCGAAAGAGGAAAGTTTGAATTGATCATTTAAATCAACCAAACTTTGCGACATGTTGCCTTAACTTTTTAAATAAACTATTGGCGGCCTCATTAGTTTGAATTGGCATTGACCCAGTGACATATCAGAGCCATACTACTTGCAGTAGCTCATCAGAAGCCCTCAGTTCAGCCAGACAAAGACAGACCATTGTTTTAAATAGCACTGCCCTGAATGTCTGCTGTAGGTTGTCTGTGATTGAGTAATGAGTGCACAATCAAATTCAGGAAACGCAGAGGGCAGAGGAAGTTCAAACTTTAACTGAGTTTCTGAGATTCTGCATCTTTCTGTGACTTATTTCCCCAGCTAAGTACTTCTGAGTAGCAAGTTATATTTTTTTGACAGAAAGGGTTTACACTTGATGGTGAATTGAAATGACTCAGAGTTAAAATCCCCCTAAAATATTAGCACACGGAGTTACTTTAGTTTCTCTCTCATCTCTCTCTGTCTCTGTCAGTGATTCATCTTTTACAAGTTAAGTGAAAAATTTCCCTGCTGCTCTCCACCTGGTTACAACTGACAGCCGTAGCTAAATCCAACCCACACATCTCGCACTAAATTACCAGTAATCAATCTGTTATTTGTTATCACCTTTATCCTGATACTCCGTCATTTTCTCTTGACAGTCGGCACTAAACTGTGATTGACAAACTTCAGGAGTGGACCTGAGACGTCGCTGCCCGCACACATTACTCAGTTACTCTGCAGCTCGCCGAGGTGTACGTTAGTGTGTAATAGACGCTATTAATAAAGCCAAGCCATGCGTGACTCGACTTTCTCTCTGCAGCCGCCTCTCATGGCTGACTCCTTACCGGGGATTCAGTTGTGTGAGTTTGGATCAGTCTAATCACATTTGTTTAATTAAGCACAGCTAATAGACTCTCCAGGAGATAGGGTGTCTCACTGTGACGGCGGCGCTGCATTGAGATGCATGTCAAACACAGCGGCCTGGTATCGCTGCGGTTCCCATGGCTCTGTAGTGGTTGACATGCCCGACATCCAACCATGTTTGAAAGCCTTACACAAACAAGCTGGAGGTCAAGGGTTGAAGGTTAAAGATGGTAGAACTGATGGAGGTCAGTGTCTAACAAGACATTTCCTTTGTAGTAGTCGTGTTCAGCTGACTTTGTCGCACCTCAGACATGCTCTTCCCTCCCGACGCTGCCATGACAGAAAGAGTTGAGTGTCCTTTGCATGCAGGGAGCATCTCTCTTCAAGTAAATAATCTTTGTTTACATAAAAGAAATGTCTGCTTTAATGATTCAACATATTGCCACTTCATGAAACCCCTCAGCTTAGTGGTTCTTAACACCTGTTGTCTGGTTGCTCCTCTTCATACTTGAAATTTAATGTTTCATCAGAAGCAGTTTGTTTGAAATTAACTGCAAATTCACACCAGACGCATGACGTCAGCTGCACATAAACACCACTGAATCGTTCGTCCATTTAATCCACACTAACCTCTGGTACAGCGTCATTATCTTCACAACAGCTGTGGACAAACTAACATTAGAAATTCAGTGGACAAAAGCAATTTTCAAGTCGGCTTCACGAGAAACGTACAAGAGGAAAGCAGCCTTGTTTTTAGTTTTTGTCATATTTATTTTATTTTTTTCCTGCTTATCGTAGCTCCACATGCCCATAGTGACACCAGATAACTCGATAAATCAATACATAGTTAATGTGTTCAGAATATATAGACAGTGGGACATTTGGGTTATTTGAGTGGCTGCCTTTGGAGATTACTCTTCACTAAGTGCCCACCAGAAAAAAACTATGGTAATTTCGTAGTAGGTGCATTTCTATCCATGTCTTTCTATGTGCATTTTCAAATTGGCACATGAAACAATCAGAGTAGAAGCACCAAAAATTCATGGGAAAAAAAAACTTTCTAAGCTTGGGGGAGTCAAAAATTGGTGCATCAATAAACGGTAAATGTGACAATGGGAAAAGATGACTGACAGCCATGATGCTCTGTCACTGCATAGACCACTGCAAGCTTTCGTTGTCGTCTCTGAATGACACTTACCTATGCACACAGGGCCATTACCTGAACTCGCCCAACCTGAACGTTACCTGAACTCGCCCAACTAGAACAGTAATAGTAATACCAGTTGTTCAAAAGGTGTTTCGCTACTTGCCCAAGGACTCTGAAGCTCCATTACTCCGAATAAAATATCCCATTTGATCGAAAACCCACTTCTCCAACAGCCCATTACCCCAAAAACAACCCGTTGTCCGAAGTCCATTCTCTCCCTAAAATACACACTCCCTGCAGTTACTTTCACTTTCCCTGCGGCATTTGAGCCACTGACCCACGAGTGTTTGAACCATCTCTTTGCAGCGTTTGAGCCACCAAACACAAGTGTTTTTCACCAACCTGTCCCTGCGTCTCAGCAAATTTTGTGCCACCAAATGTGCCTGTTTTAAGCCATAACATGGTCTTGTTCTAACCATAGCCAGGTGTTTTTGTGCTAAGCCAAACCTCACATTAACCACAACATTGTTGACAAATATAACTTATCCGTGGTTTACAGACACGTACAATGTGAGCATTTTTCTCTGGCGATTGGCTTGTCTAACTGGAGGGAGTTTGTTTTCTCAGAAAAATGGGACTTCAGAGCAATGGGCCTTTGTTTCTGTGAGAACAACATTTTCAGATTAATGGAGCATTGGAAGTTTGGACCGTCGGGACAATGGGCAGTCCCCGTTCAAAACTCTGCTTCCATTGTCTGGTGTTTTTCTGTTATTACACATTCAGTGCTTCATTTGAGATTTGACTTGTGTTCTTTTGATTACGTCATCTTGTTGTGCCCTCTTCTGCAGTGGCACCTGACTGGAGAATTTGCGCCACCTAATGCTTATCTCGATGAGCCAGCTCCCAATATTCACATTACAGTAGTTGATAGAAAAGCACATAAACTCATTTTCTTTTGTCGCTTTTCTGAAAATGCCCAAGTCAGAATAAAATGGGGGGTGTGAGCAAGTAACATGTGGCTCAGCGTGTGATGTAGGAGGGAAGCTGCGGCTAGTCAGGCGGCAGTAGTCAGACGGCATTTCTCTCGTAAATCGACCCGTTCTTCATCTGATGGATAATGGCCTCTTTGTTTGCGAGGACAAGGAGGGCGCGCAATTCCTTGTCTCCCCAGTTGCTCATCTTTACAGTGTCTGTCAGGTTTGCGTTTCCATCTTGCTACTAGCTGCTTGCTAATTCCTGCTATTAGCTGTTTCCTGTTTATCCCCCGCCAGGGGTTCGCACGTGCGGCATCAACAACAGCTCCTCCCACAAGTCATCAACAGCTCCTCCATTTGCGGAAGGCCGCCTCGGTCTGTTTAAACTTAAAGGGTTCCGCCAATATGTCTACCCTACGAGGCGGAAAATTGGGCACCTCGGATCAACTCGCCAATCCGGCTCTGTGTGTCTAAACGCTCACAGCTGGCCGGCAAATCGGCCCAACATTCGCAGAAAATCTGGCAGTGTAAAAGGGGCTATAAAAGTGCCAAAAACTGCAGTTCCTTGAATGGCCACTTGAGGTTTTAAAAGCCAGTCAATCCCCATAGTCCCCTGCGCTGAAATGCCCTTTACAGCAGAAATAAACATGTTTACAGCCTGGTTAAAAAATATCCTCCTTACTGACAACTGTACGGGGGATACATTTTTTATAACTCATAATTAAGGGCAAATACAACCACCATGGATTACATTTGTCTCCAAAAATCCAAAGTGGCAACAACCAAAATGCTAAACTCAGGGGTGACTACATGGTTGAAGGACAACTTTGATGGATGAATAAATCATCAGACTTTATCACTGTAGAAGGGCGTGTGTTTCACGTTTCCTACGAAGTTGGTTTCTTTTAACCGTGACCATAATTGTTCCCCAACTATCCAAGCGGTGGCAATTTGTCATTTTATTTGGAGGACTTGTTCAGAGTAACATGACTGTAGTTAAGAGAAATCATTACATTAAGGGAAGAATTGCTGCCCGAGAATTAACCAAGCGAGAAAAATCAATTAAAGTTAAATATGAGGGGTGCTGTTGCGGCCCACTGTGGCAAAAGTTGATACATATCATCAAAATTAAAATTGTCTCACAGTTTACTTAATTTCCCTCCTGGGGATAAATAAAACCCACAAATATAATAAAGTCTTTACACCATGTGACACAAATTCACATGCAGGTTTCACCAAACCCTCAGCGAAATGATCCTTGTTGATCCACCTGACTGTAGGATTTGTGATCAGGTGAAGAATCTAAAGACACACGGTTTAATGAATGGTCTGATTAACAGGAAATTGTACGATGAGACGTGACAGCACGGCCCTCACAGTGTGATTGACAGGTGATCTCTGGTGAGTGTGTTTTAAAATACCTGAAGAGTGTAACCAGCAACTTTCCACTCACAGAGTCCTCCAACATCTGGGCAGCTGCCACCCGTGTTCAGCCGATGCTCTCCACATGCAGTAATGTACTAAGTGACATTAAGCTGCCACAGCTGATGGGAGAGTTCACACCAGACAGTAATTACACTTGTGGGCTGTTTTCTTTCGCCCAGCTGACTGACATCCCATTAACAGCTGGAGGCGTGTGCGCTTTGGAGGCGCCGCTGTGGGTCAGCTTTTATTGTTCTGATTGGCTCTCATCTCCACTGTCCTCCTTGGCAGCACGCAAATGAGGATTAATAGTGTTTCATTTGAGAGGTGGAGTACTTCTCTTTCAAAAACTCAAAGGGGTGCAGAGTAGAAAAGCGAGGAGGAAAAAGGCAGAGAAATCCACACTTCCATTTCAATTTCTGCTGAGGTGATCAGAGGGAAAAAAAAAAAAATCGGAAAATCCAGTGCTTACTCCGGATAAAGCCAGTAGACAAGTGTTAGTCTCCTCAGGAATCCTTGTTAATCTTTAAAAGGTGAGCAATTATGAAAGAGCTACTGAAGAAAGTTGCAAAGGCTAACCACAAAACCAGAGCAAAAAAAAGTGGCTGAGCATTCCAGATTTAGACGAGACGTCTGTCTTTTAGCTCTTGGGCATCTTTCTGAGACAAATTACTTTCAGTAGTCAATAGCCTGTAATTAAAATATACCCACTTGATGGAGAAGCAACAGTGTCTCTCTATTTAGTTATGGGTTGGAAAGATTAATTCTGGGGTGTATAACCCTTGTAATTTTCCAAGTGCTGTTTATTGTTTTCAGAGAAAAGGAAAAGTGTAGACGATTGAAATGTCTCAGCTCAAGGTCTGCTTTGATTTGTTTACACTTCACACACATTTGGTTCCCTTTTTTTGTGCGCTACACGTGCCCTCTTTATGCTTCAGCAGCATAGATGCACATTATCAATTTGCATTAAGGTTTTGGAACACGTCCACAGCTTCCACACGTCGCCGCCGCACTAATAATCTTCTCTGTGTTTGAATGCGGAGGTCAGGGTTCGCTGCTTTTCAATCTGGAGAATCCTAAATATTGGCCGGATGACAACATGTTAAAACTCAAAGTATGTAAAGTGTCTCATAGAGAAGGAGGTCATCATTAGCTGCCCTCCTCTCCTCTTCTCCCAGTCTACTCTCTCTCAGATGAGACTCAGCGGTCCCCCTTGTGGTCAAAGCGACAACTGCAGCACATGTGGGCTTTTCGGAGACAGCAACATGAATTGTTGGATAAAACACAGGCTGCATTGAAATCACCAGCTGTTGTCCGTAATGATGAAAACATCCCTAACTTAGCATGAATTTATAATTATGCAGAAAGCAAATTTGAATCTCTTTACTGGAACTTTTCAATTCTCATTCAATCTCCCAGGAGAGAGCTGGTGTGAATCATATGCAGAGATTTTGCGTGTGTGTGTGCGTATGTGTGTGAGGGTGTGTGATTTTTTTTCTCACTCTTTTTTTTTTTTTTTTTAAATGCAGATCTTAGATGCTTCATAATGAAACTTTTGTGGAGTCCCCAAACCACAACAAATGAACTTTTCTGAGAAGTATTTGTACGTATCAGCTTACGATAAGGGCACCAGTCCTGCTGGGTCCTCTCTGAGAAAAAAAACTCACTGTGGACAATCAGAAATATTTCGTGGATTTCTATCTCTTTTTTTTTTCAGACTTTTCTTTTCAACCTGTTCTTCTGCTCTCACTTTCTGTTTTCTTGTGTTGATTGCTGATTCTATTTTCAATGGGATGTGTAAATTAAGTGTAAATGTAAATGGATCAGTGTGTTATTTATGCTAAACCCGGTAAGAGAAACACACTCGCGTTCTAAGTAAACAGCTGCATTACCTGTGGGCTCCTGCACACCTGCTAGTGCAAAGCAGTTAGCCTGTGTGCAGATGCAAACTGTCAATCATTTTCACACACACACACACACACACATACACACAAACACATACACACATGCATGCACCCACACAAACAAATGCACAACATATGAGTATAAATGTGTGCAAGGGTGCACACAAGGGAAAAAAACATACATGACACAAATAAAAATGTGCAGTCAAACTACAATATGTAATGCACACACACACATTACAGGCTCATATGTGCAGGAGCTGCTCACACACACATGATAAAATCAAATAAGTGAAGGAGAAATGTTCATTCATGCATACGTTGTTTTTTTTTCTGATTTGAAAACCTTTTATAGGAGACATTAATGTGTAACATATTGAGGTGTGATGGCAGGGATCACTATGGAGTTTTCTTGCATGTTCTTCATTAAGACTATTTAATTTAATTTACCACTCTCTGCAACTTTAGATTTTTTTCCCTTCTAATTTCAGACTTTGGCAAGAAAAAAGTGCGACATATATTCTGTATTTTCACACAGCAGTCAATACAGTTACAGCTGAAAATCAATGGAAATACCACAAATGCATTTAGACACTGTGAGGGCGAAAATAAAAGCTTTTTTTCCTCCCGTTATCTGTCACTGTCCTCTGTGCCTCGGCTGATTCTGCTGCAGGCTGTGTTCTTAGAGATGTCCAAGAAAAGAGGAAAAAAATCAAATTATTCTGCTCTCCACGTAAAATTTAGCAAATTTGCATTCCTTAAGCGTAGATTTTTATTTTTATTTTATAGGCCCGCGGTAGGATTCTTAAATGTGATGGAGAGGCTGTGTGTGTGTTTGTGTGTGTGTGTGTGTGTGTGATGGCCGGAGTTAAACTAAGTTGCACCAGGAAAAAAAAGCAACAGCTTGCATTGATAAAAATAAAAGCGAGTCTGGTTCAATAATGATGCATTAAAATGTTCACTGCCGAAAAGTCAGAATAATAATTATTTCCCACTAAAAGCCTTGTTTAAATTGGAGAAATTAATGGAAAAAATAGCTGTCGGCAAACACAGCAAGGGAACAGACTGCAGTATTAGTCCCTCTCTCTCAACAAACATTGTTCAAACTTAATTATTCTTGAAAACTTTTTATAGTGTTTTTTGCGCACTTCAAACAAACCATCTCATTTTAATAAACAGCTATTTATGTCTGTTGGAGACTATAGACTATACCGGGGCTGTATGGTTTCATATTCCGCTCAGGTGTGCGGGGAGCAAAGCTGGCAGGTTGCCCTCCGCTGTTAAAACAACAGGCTCTGACTCTATACGGAACAAAACGCACGCCGCTGCGCGCAATCGACTATTTACCAGACTTTTTCCCCCCTTCTACTTCTTCTTCTTGACATGCAAACATGTGGCGTGTAAATATGAAAATGAATGAGTGTGAGAGCTCTCCTGGCACTGACTTCTCTCTCTCTCTCTTTCTTCCTCTCCCTCTCTCTCTGTCTCTTTCTCTCTCTCAGTGTCCCCGGAGAGCAGCGCGTCGGAGAGGAGCGGCTGTAAAAACCAAAGTGGGGCAATGAGACAAGCTGCGCCACAGCTGGCAAATCATCGATTTGAGCATCAGAAACGGGGAGGGGCGGTTCGTTTACCTGCCACCCTCTCAAAGCAGCCCTCCTCACATGCCGCTACTCTCCTCTCCTCTACTTCACCTCCGCTGCCCGCAGCGCACGGTTGCTCACATTTCTGCGCTCCATCCGCCGTGTGCGCTCCCCCAACTTCAGCCTCCGCCAGCGCGGTTTCTACAAGACGACCCCTCCCGCCCTCCCCCTCTTCATCCAGAGGACTTTTGACTTTTTTAAAAAGCAGTTTTTTCCTCCCATACAGCAGTTGCGTATTTTTGGATCTCTCGCCGTGGAGCAGTGACAAGAGCTTGCTCAACTTTTGATGGAAAACAAGAGGTCGGGCGACTGCTGACTTTAAAGGTACGGCCCCACTGTGCGCACCGCTTATCCTCATTGATCTGTCTCTGCTGTCATTCTTTCACCTGCATCTTTATGGTGTCTCTGCACATATTTTAAACCACATTCATTTTATTGCATGACTCGTAAAAATAAGGTGCATCTCCTCGGAACTAGAAGGATAAATGACTCGGTTCTAAATGAATTAAAAGCAATTTACGGGACCTATCTTCCAAATCACTTAAAACCCACACAGACCAACAGTGGCTGCTTGGGTTTAATATTTCATAAAGACGGAGAAAAAATACAGCATGTCATGTTTAATGGTAAATATAAATGCACGCGTTTAGAACTTTTTTTTGGCCATCTAATTTTAAATGTGCAGAAACAGGCCTGTGTCATTTCTGCACGAATAAGCAAAGCACTCGTGATATTCGCGGGGTTAAGTACATCCATCTCCTCTAATTCATTTAACAACTTATTCAGCGCGCAGCACAGGAGCAAGAAGTGATGCTGCCATCCATCGCTGCTCCTGACCTGGTGATTTTAGGAATCTTTTGTGGTAAATAAAGTTGCGTGGAGTTGTTATTCCTTCCTCCAATTATAGAACTTAAACTTTATTTTTTATTTGTATTTTATTCATCTTGTTTGTCAGGACTTGGTTTATAATTTACCTTCTTTTTTTTACTCACCATAATGAAGTGTGTGTTGTTACCAAAGCGCTGACATGTCTATTAGAAATGCTGAAGCTATTGCAGCCCAACTGCCCATCTACTTTTACTACTTTTTATTAGGCCATTAGAGCCACTTCATTTATTCTCTCCATATACTTACTATTTAATTACGTGTCAACTTGCTTCAACACTTTTATTGCTGTAGCATGAGGCACTTTGTGTAACTCTCGAAAACACACTGCACTACCTGAGCCCAACAAGGTGAAAAAAAAAACAACCTCAGAGGGAAACAAACAGTTAATGAATTTATTGCTTTCTTTCTGCATGACTTGGTGTGCGGCAGTCAGATAGATGTGATGATACAGAGATGGTGTAGTAATGCTGCTTGGTCTGCCTTGTGGCTTTTTGTCACAGTGCTGATAAAGTAATTTCAGGTACTACCAGACCTGGTGTTTGTGCCTGTGCGTGTGTGTGTGTGTGTGTGTGTGTGTGTGTGTGTTTGAGAGCAAGATACAGAGCAGTTATGAGAAGATGTGTTGCCATCTTAAAAGTGCGTGGGCACTGATGTTCTGTGGTTTACAGGTTTTTAAAGGTTTCACTCTCTGCTGCTCCTTTAGAAAATAGCTGACATTTCACACACCAGCATGGCCAGTGGCTTTCACTCACATTATTCATATGCAGATATCAGCACAAACACACTCACCCAACACAGACTAGAGTTTGTATTGTTGGTATGATCTGTCATAAAGATTGTATTTGTTCATGTAGCCACAATACACTGTGGGTATGATCATAAAGTGCAGGGAAATCCACAATAAGAAGTTTGCATTTAATCAGAAACTTGATCAGGTAAAGAAAGGGCAGCCATCCAGAAATAATCTTCAGCCTCCAGTGTCACCGCTTGTTTATTGTCTTGCTGTTGTTGTCGGGTTTGTTCGCTCACATGCGATCACTAGGTCAAGCGTGGCATCTCTGCATGGGAAAAAAAAACAGGTTATGGCACAACACCGGTGAGTTCTCTCCTTTTATCTCTGCAGATCTGTGGCAGTTCAAGGTGCTGCGGCTTATCTGGTCAGTGCCTTCGACAGCAATGACACACAGCCCTTTTCCTGTCTCAGGCTGCCATGTATCACTTCTTGTAAAAAGTCCTCAGACAAGACGAAAGCCTCAACGGCAGCCTGCGAACGTTGAATCAAAACTTCTCGGTTTTACTCCTCGCCTCCGAGTCTTCATTAGAATCACCTTTTTATCAGTTTGCGGTTGTTAAAAGTGGCACACACAGACATGCAGGCACAAAAAAAAAAAAAATCTCAATTACATACCCACAGCGGTGTGTCTGTCTGTTTGGCAAAAATGTCTCCACATAAACTTGTTTGGCAGGAATGATAAGAATCAGAGTGCGAGGATGGCGGCGGCGCTGCATACGACTGCCAGGTCACACACATCCAGCAGTAAAGCCTAAACATCTGTCGTAGCTTATTAGTGTGTAATTAATTCCTTTGAATGTGTTCTGTGGCGTTCGCAGCTCTTACAATAACCCCGCTGTGATTTACAATTAGGGAGAGATCTCGGAAAACACCTAAGCGTTTCCACCTTTTTACCTTTTCTTCTTCTAACTTACACGGTGTTACACTCAAATTTTTTTCCCCCTCAGCACTGAGTTTTGTTTTCATTACAACTAATCGAAACTAGTGCACGCTGCATTTACTGTACTGTAGTAGTGTAGGGGGCAGGAAATCAGCTTGTAATGTTCACAACCAGTAAGGGATCTCTTTGCCTTTTAAATCCGAGTGACACTTTTGCACCTTCTTTTACTGTCACGTCAGGTTGTCAGGTCGGTGGTGGCGACTTCTGTTTGTCACCAGCTAAACCTTGTACCCCTCTAGTGTCGACCAGATAAGTACAACACAGCGGCTGCATGTCGCCGAGCTCTCACTCAGTGTCAGGTTAACGGACGCTGAGGAGCAGGTTGTCAGATGAGAGCGAGAGATGACAAAGTTCGCCCTGTGACCCTGAGAGACCAATTAGTCTGCACGTTGGAGAGTTGTGATGTCTCTTGTTGTGTTTGCTGCACGGTCTGCTCTGAGATGATGCTAAGAATGCTTCATCACTTTGATTTAAAACAGAATTACGCTCTGAATCATCAGTTTTGCTGCTTACAGGGAAGTAATAGCGTCCAGGGAAAGTGTCGCCACGCTGTAAAAGACACGTCTGTATGTTTGTAACACCGTCTTTGTGTTGTTTCTTTGAATTCCCGCAGCAAAAAGATGCAGATTATTAAAACCCCCACACTGTTGGGTGTTTGCTGGGAGTTTAGAGCTGGGCTGTGCCTCACTTTGCTGAGACTGATATCTCGGCTAAAACCATTAATCGTCTTTCTTTACCACCTCGATAATTATCTCTGTAGCAAAATAACAGCTCAGCAAACAGTGAAATTATACCTGTGGTAGGGAGCAGAGTAAATACCTGTTTAGCTGCCAGCAAATGTATTTATTAGACTGTCGCCAGTAAATAAGAGGCCTGTCTCGTTTTTTAATGTGTGGCTCTTTGGGGATTCCACCCCTCCACACGCCACCCATCCCTCCTCTGTATGAAATAGCTCTGTTATGATTGCTAATAGAGGAGAAAGATAACAATGATTCCCAGCTTTTTTTTTTTTTTTTTTGGTGACATGTTGGGGCTAGTTTAGCAAAAGAAAAAGGTTGGTGTGTTAATAGGGACTGCTGCATTCCAAGGCTCCAAAAATGTAAGAAAGCCCCCCCTCCGACAGCTACAGACATACCACCCTGGATGAGTGCTTAGTGTGTGATTCGGGAGTTACAGCTCATTTTGTCATTATGTGGAAAGTTCTTTATAAAATTGAAAAAGAGGAGGGGGGAGCAGGGGGGTTATGTTGTCCCAGCATGTTTGACTGCATTTATTCTGGCATATGCTTTGCATACTGTTGATCCAGATTCCTTGGCTTAGTGATAAAAGCGTCACATTGTTTTTGGGTCCTGACAATCAGCCCCGTTCGTCGAATGGGTTGGCGTGTCCTCCCCGGGAGATAAAAAACCCAAAGTCCGTCATGTCGGTTTTGTCACGCTTTTACAAAATGACATCCCTCCTTATGTTAGATTTTTTTTGTTGTTGTTGTTCTCCTCGTTATTTAGCGTGCTTCATGCTACCATGGCAAATATAATTTAAGCAAGCATATACGTCTAAGTTTGCACGATTCAAATCACATTATTACAGGTCTCATCGTATGTTTGTGGTTTTTTTTCCTGAGAGGAAAAAAAACACTCATTGTCTTTTATTCCGATGCTTGTCTTTATCCAATCTGTGTAGGTTTTTCTGAATCCTTTGTTCGGAGAAAAAAAAAAGAGAGCGATTTAGAGGAAAGCGCATCCCGCTAAGATCAGGTTGTTAATACCCACCCACATACTCCAATGAAACAATTTCAACAGATACTGTATTCTGTGTCTGTGTCTCACACACACACACACACACACACACACACACACACACACACACACACACCCTTGCCTTATCAACTGTTTTGTTCGTCACAGGATGGATGATGCATCCTTTGACAAGGGATTAAATATGCAAAGAAAAATATGTAGATAAAGAGCCACATCCTTAAGTCTGCACCTCTTCTTCAATACTTCTGCCTAAGCCTCGATATTACGAGCCGCTCTCCCCACATGCTCACATCCCATCACTCCTTTCATCTCAGCGTAGTGCCACTTCTCGCACACTGAGGCGAGTAACACCATCCCGTCACCTGCCTTCATTTCTTTTAACACTCCCAAGAACTCCCCACAAGGCCGCGGTGCTGTGCCCTTCACCGCCTCTCCCCCCCAGCTCAGGAAAAACCCAGCAGGATGTGGCAACCTTTGTCATGTCTTCAGTCTGTCCTCTTAGTACCACAAATCCATCTTCAGTATCTCCTTCTCACACATACAAACACTCCTGTTTTTACAACTCTGTCAGTCGTTTATTTGTTGCGATCCACGAGGCAGAAATTAGAGTTTAATTATTCGGTCATGTGATGACCAGAGTCCAGCGAGCAGTGACAGAAAAGTCATTTATTTAAAACCGGCCCTGCCTCTGTTGCCCGTTGATTGTTCTGTGACTGATTGGTTTTGTAATTTGATAAAGAGAGCAAGAAAGGGAGGGGGTGATAAACAAGGTGGTGAAGGGTCCTCTTGGCGAAGCGTGCAGTTTTGAATCTTTAATATAGATTCCTTGGAGAAAGACTGACACAGGCCTGAAGTGACCTGGCTCGCTGTTAATTACAGTCGATGCTGAGCTGATGACACCGCAGCCGGCTGCAGGTTCACGGTTCAGGCTGAGGTCCGGACCCTGAGGGCCTTGTTCGACACAACGCCGGCACTCGCTCACCAGCTCCGAACGGATGTACATGTGTCTGTGTGGCGTGCATCTGCGTGGGAGTTGCATTGTGTACAGTGCACACCACATATCGTAAGGGTGGGTGTCAAGAGCGGAGAGTGACGATGTGAGAACAAGGGCGGCGGTTGTCTTTTATACATCAGTGAGGGGACAAAAAAACCATCCTGATGTTCACCTTCCACGACGGGCGGCGCAGAGACCCATCGAGGCCAACTGGCGGTAGGCCTTCCTGTCAGCAGACCTGAGGTGGAGACCACTCGCTCCGCTTCTATTTCTGTCTACTTCATGTGATTATAAAACAATTAAGCACTTAGGAGTCGACTCTCAGTTCATTACATCCCCCTTGTTCTTTCTTTCTCTCTTTTCTCCCTCCTCCCACACCGGAGCGCGGACATATGAGAAATGCAGAAATCACCTTATTTCACTAGTAATTGAAAGCCACACTGGCTGTATGAGAGGCTAATGGAAAACACGAAACTAATTTGATTTGGAGGATATGTTCATTATGGAATATTTAGTCTATCTGTGCTTACCTCGTAACAACTGATTAAGCAATTTTTCATGGTCCTCAGATGTCTTATGAGGGAACATTAATAAACCACCTCAACCCTGAACACTATATAGAAGCGAACCTACTGCAGGCTGTGTTTTTGTGCAACAGTTGTGCGGAGAGATCAGATGTTTAGGAGAAAAGTGTCACAAACAACTGCGTTTCTGAGAAGACGCAGTGATGACGCATTATGCTTCTAAGTAGCTGTCAGATATCAAATTTTTCCATATTGTTATTCTTTTGTAGAAAATATATTTTGTCTTAGAACCACGTGTGGTGGTTTAGTTTGGAGTCCGTGGTACATTTTTTAAGCTCATTTCACCACATAATGACCTACAAATGCCAACGGCACTGAAAAATTTCTTTGTTCCAAAACTCAAAACTTCCCTTTGTGTCAGTTCAGTCATGATGAAAAATGAAATTGGTAATTGTTAAAACCTAAAGCACTATCAGCGCTTTTGTTTAGACAACAGATTGATTTAATTTTTCATCACTTTTACTACTCTTTTAACCGCTGGTTGGTTGCACGGCATCTACTGTACACCACCCTTATTTTCCTTTTTTTTTCTCCACTGTACGTGTCATCTTCTGTCTCGCTGAGGTTCATCTGCGCACCCACACTGATGCAGGCGTGTTTTGACACGTTCCCAGACAGATTATTAAATCCTTTGCAGCCTCTAATAATACTATTATGTTTATGTGTGTGTTTTTTATTGTGGGAGACACTTGCAGAAAGAGCTCAAAGTCAGACCAGTGACAGCGCTTACCCCCATGCTGTTCGCTCAGACTGGATGCGCAGACTAATTTGTATTAGTGATCCAAATAATCGTATTAATGCCCATTAGAAGCATCACAAGTGGCGAGCATGAAGACATCACAACACCTACGTACTGTACGTGATGGCGCTGGCTTCGCCTGACACACTAAATAAAGACGCTTTTCGATGTTGAGCCAACAGAGATACATTTTCTTATTTCCCCCCTTTGTGTGTTGACTGCCGGTGTCCTTTTAAAGAAACAGGCATAATATTTAATTCCTCCTGAGACATAAACATGTGGTTTAAAAAGCAGCGGGCCAGATGTGATGGTTGTGATAAGTGTGTTATGGTGAAAACATGTAGTACCTGTGGTAATACACACAGAGGAGGTGAAATGGATCTGCGGTGTAATGCTATGACTCCTGACATTTAGATATGTTGCAATTTAGCATCCAGTCTGTCATGTTTCTCATGTCATTTTTCATGTTTTCTGTACAAACGTAGCCAACAAAATCTTGCCTGAACAATTACGTACTGTATCTCCCCGACACAAAGGCGCACAGGCTTGTAAAAACCCACCTTGAACAGAGCTAAATCTGCATTCAGCACGTGATTATAACAGCACACGGCTAGTATTTTTAAACAGGCTTTCTGTGTTTCAAAACCCATTTTTCCCCTCTTTTCTGTGTGATACAAAACGGTATATGTTAATTGATAATCAGCAGTGTTGATTCAGTGGTGCATTCAGTGCAAATCTGTGCCCTTCTGGATGTCAGAGGGTTTTCACAGCCACGTCGGTGCCAACCTAGCTGGCAGTGCCGGCACCTGTTGGCGGTGCCAAGGCCTGGCAGGGGTTATCGATGCTCTCTGATGGTGCCCGACAATCACAGTGGAAATGACTGCGGCTGCTTGCGTCATGCCAGATAGAAAAGAGCATTTGCCGACAATGGCTTGCTTTCACCGTCGCTCCTATTTTCCGAACGCTGCTAACTGCGGCCAAGGAAAAAAAAAAAAACAACAACAAAAAAATAGAGGAAAAAAAACACACACCAAAGAGAGAAACCGGAGCTGCAGTGAACATCATGTAAAACATGTCAACGTGGAAAACATGTCAACATGCAGAATGTTGTGCAGCGATGCCGTGCAGGTCTAGGTGATGCAAAGTGATTTGCTGAGGAGGTCTGGATGTATGTGTGTGTGTGTGTGTTGGGGAGAGGGCTGCAGCCTGTCTGTGCAATTCATGTTACGACATATCACAGTGACACCAATGAACCAGAACAGCAGGTACAATCTAAAATGCTGCACAAACAAAATATTACATGATATTCATTATTTCTAAATAAAACACGATAAAAAAAAAAGACGTGGCTGCAGGACGTCATCCTCTTTAATGCACCTGTTTTGTAGCAAAGAGCTTAAGATAGACAGTAACTTCAATATGATTCATTTGTGATTTTTTACTTTCATGTCTTCACTGACTTCGTGGAAATCTTCACATTTTTCAGCAGCTGAATAATATCTCATGTTGGAGTGAATCTCTGAAAATATAGTAATTACTCCACAGTTTGGGTCCTTTATTCAGACACATAGCAGAGCCATTTAACCACACTGCACACCGCAGCTGTGTTTAGTACACAGTGTTGGCAGCTCACTGAAACCCCGAGAATGGTTAAGATAAGAATTGATCACTGAATCTGTGCAGCAGGCTCTGCTCGTGGATTCAAACATGTCGGGGTCTTGTGCGAGCAGTTTCAACAACTCTTCTATTTCCTGTTAAAAAAACCACAGACGTGGGACCCTTTTAAAGTGCAGCCGCCCCCTCAAAACTTACACCTCGTGCTAACTAGGTGTCAATATTGCAAGACATTGTTCCATCTCAGGTCCGAAAGGTGAGTTTCACATTGTATTTTTCCGTTAAAAGCTTCTCCGCTGGCCTTCTGCTGTGAATTCCTAATGCAGCCTTTTTGGACACAAATGTATTTTGAAATGAGCAAACTTTTGACCTCACATGGGTGGGTGGAACAATGGTTTGGTCTCACAGTAAGGCGATGAGTTAGATGTGTACTGTTTCTACTGTGTAGGGATTCAACACACCATCACTTCTTCCGTGATTGGCTCGTTTGATGTGTACTAGTTTCAGCCTTCTGCTGGAGGACTCCAGTATGTTTTCCCCTAAAACTGAGCTGTAAACACCGTCCGTAAATCTGAATGATTTTCTTCACAGTTGTCCCGCAGTTTTTCCAACTGTCATCGTCACCTGACGGTGGTTACTGTCGAGCTAAGCCGAGAAGCTCACGTCTGTGCTGTTGCATTGTTTTGAAACAACAGCTTTGTGTGAGACGATGTACCGTCACTGTATTTATGCTCCCACACAGAGCGAGTTTATGAGCCCTGCAAAGATTTATTAGCAAGCACGTTGTGTTGTGTAGCATTTCACATGCGCCTGACCTCCACGGTCGGCTCACAACCTCTGGCTTTGTCGCCGAGATAGGTGTACGCACTTCCTGTTTTCTGTTGGTTTCCTGTTTTTGTTCTTACACAACCTGGACAGACATGCATTTTTCTTTGATGTGGATATTGGCCAGATGAGTCGGATCACATCGCCCCGCCTTGCTCCGTTGCAGAAAACAAAAGCTTGATGTTCAATCTGTAGCACAACAGTCATGAAATAATGAGAATTTATTTTGCGTTTCACCCCACATACTATTTATACATCAGCATATTTCAAGTGTGTGTAAAAAAGTACTTCCCCTGTGGTCTCACAATGAACTTTACCTCACATACTCACCTCTCTGGCTCGTCATAGAAGCTAAAGATGGAAATACATCTCCACCTCACACTAGCAGAAAGCATCAGTGCATTTACTGTCACCTGCGTGTGAGTGTGTGTGTGTCCACAAGATATTAGTCTGGCCTTTGCTCATAAAGTCAGAGTGAAACCGTTATTATTAGGCCACCTTAAGGTTAGGTACAAACGCCACATCAGGCCTTTATTGACAATATCAACAGAGATTACCTTGTCTGATATTTTTGCAGTTCGCTCCGGAGCAACAAAGCCCGCCAGCAGGGAAAGGTTCATGAAATAATTACAAAATAATGACAATAGCTCGCACATCAACTCGAGAAAAACCTTCCAGCTTGCTATTGTTTGCGGAGATTGTGTCGCTCTCCAGCCTCGCACGTTCCCCCTTTTCCTTTCTTACCTCGATTCAGTTCTTCCTCCACTTTGACAGTTCAGGGTTTTGTTGACAATATCAACAGAGATTAGCTTGTCTAATATTTTGGTGTAATCCAGTTTGACATAATACGGCATGACCGCTTATGGAGGTAAAGTTTGTGAGAAAATAGATGATAACAAAAGCTAAATGTTGAGATGGGAAACGTCTGCTGACAGGAACAGTACACATACATGTGCTGTTAAGACATCCCACTGAATTCACTTTTTTAGGTGATAAAATATTTTTTGCAAACTCTTAAGTGCTGGCAAACAGACCTAAACGATATGACAATAAAGGGGAAAATATACTTTATTTTTTCTTTGTTTTACGATTATATCAGAATATGTGTATTTTACCATATTTACAATGCAATAACAAAATATCAGTATGAGTAATCCTTCCAGTTTGACAGTGAATGCACCGCAGATGTAGCCTTTCTCCTTTTTAAGGCTGTCGTAAATATTTATTTGTGTGATTTATTGCCATGATTTGGTCTTTTAAGCATCCATTATACCAGAATATATGTATTTTACCGTATCTACAATGCAATAACTAAATATAAGTCTGGGTAATCCTCGCAGTTTGACAGTGAATGCACCGCAGATGTAGCCTTTCTACTTTTTAAGGCTGTCGTACATATTTATTTGTGTGAATTACTGACACGAGTTGGTCTTTTAAGTGTCCAAGTTGTAAATTAATACCTACTTAAACATGGAGATATTTAGTTTTTGTGCTGTAGGCCTCGTCTAGGAGTGATGTTATATATATTTGCCATTTTAATAACCTACTTTTTAGGCTTTTGCTTTGCGATTTCTGATATCAGTTCATAGTTTTTATGATAAGAAGGAAGTCTTGATGAAACTCTTAGTAGTTTAAAGATGTAAAACACTTTAGACGTGTTCTTATTGCACATGCACAATAAAAAAGCGATTTTTAAAAAGAGATTATTTAAGTTACAGCAGGTTTAGTGTTGGGAGGATACAGTAAGGTGCAGTCAGACTCGACTGGAGGTCAAATAGTTCATCTTACACTTTGCTATTTCCGACCACACCACTTGCATTGAAATATTACATGAAATAAAAACTATTTATTGGTTAAAAGTAAAAGGAAAAAAAATCAAGGTGTGTGTGTGTGTGTGTGTGTGTGTGTGTGTGTGTGTGAGTGTGTGTGCGTGCGCGCGCGTGAGCATCTGTGTGTTACCCGGTAATAAATGCAGGACCGCCTCACTCTAATCAAGCTGATTAAAAATTCCTGCGCGCACAGCCGGAAATCGCACCACCGTTCCTCCTCGCTGTGTGTGTGTGTGTGTGTGTGTGTGTGTGTGTGTGTGTGTGTGTGTGTGTGTGTGTGTGTATGTGCGTGTGTGTGCATGCATTGTTGTTTATGTGTGTCCACTTTCTCCACTTTTATCCGTCTCCGCCAGGACTTTTCGGCCTGAGATGCGCAGGAATCATGTGTTTTTTTTTCTGTCACCATTATTATAACAATAAAGGGGATTATTTCTCTCCACCCCACACACACTCACACACACACACACACACACTCACACACACACACATACATCCCCCTCCTATCTTCTATTTTTTTCCTACATTTTTTTTACCCCCTCTGCCACGCCATTTGAAATGAGGAGGAGAAAGGGAAAGCACAAGCAGCGGCAGCACCAGCAGCGAGGAGAGGAGAGGGGGGAGTGATGAGTCAATACAACTAATAATTTAATGGGGACAGAGAGGGAGAGACGGAGTGAGAGGGGGAGAGACAGAGAGGGAGATAGAAAGAAAGAGGAGCTCCGTCCGGACGCCAATCCCCAACCAACAGGACACCTCCTACTATTACTATCGCAGGAAGCTCTCTTATGCATCCACAGCAAGCCTTATTTATGCTCGGCATCGGAAAGTAAACGGCACTTTTTGACCCCCCTCTCTGCTTGTTTTATTTGGCGAACCTGTTCCGACTGTCCGCATATCGTCTCCACATCGCCTCCAACGCGATAGCAAGATCACACTGTCGGTTATTATTATTTTGCTCTGTCTCAGTCAGCCGGTGAAACCAGCCCAGCTCAGCCGACGTTCAGCTATTTTTGTGTAGGTTACCAGTCCCTCTCTGTGCGTGAACATACACAACGAGGGTTTATTAGGTCTCGGCGGCGGTTATTATCATTACAACTGTGTCCGAGGTGCTTTGCTTTGCACTGTTCGCCTGCTAACTGTACTGTTCGGCTGCCCGCCCGCCGACACATTTGGATGTTGTGGTGCGAACTAAAGCAGAAGTCGCCTTCACTTGTAACCGATGGACGCGGCTAACCGCTCACTTTGTGGCTAAATGTCGCCGGTTGTAACGGTTTCGGTTGCCGTTTCCTCCCTCCACTTGGACGGAATAAGCTAACGGACACCAAACGCGCACACACACACATATACACCACACACACACACGCACGCACCGCTTACCAATGTTCGCCTATCACGGTCCATCTCGACCTCGTCGTCTCTCGCGCAGACCCGGGTTGTTGTTTTTTCGCACCGCCTGCCAGTCCTCCGCCAAGAAGAGCCGGAGAAAGCGGCTTTTTACACACTAATTTTTTTTTTTTAATTTCTGTTGCTGTCATGCACACGTAAAGCCAGAGAGAGATAACAGCCCCCGGGAAGCAGGAGTTGTTTTGGGTGTCTTTTCTTTTTTCTTTTCTACCCTGGCCAAACTTGAAGAAGACGTGTTTTCCAGGCGGTGTTATATGCTCCTCAGTGCTCAAGTGCTGCGGTTCAGGTTGGTGTGGAAGATTTGTCACTTTGAACTTGTCCTCTCCTCCTTAACTCCCTCCTTTAAGGGGTAATGTGTCCATTTAAACTACTGCTCCTGTGTTTTTTTCCTGTGTGTGTGTGTGTGTGTGTAAGGTCATTTAAAAATCCTGACCTGGATCCGGACTGTATCCGGGTCTGGATTCCTTTGGCCCCTTATTTATGGGGAATTAGTTGCCTCATTGCATGTTATGAATGGGGGAGTTCATGATCTTTTGCGTGGGGGTGGATGATTTTGCCCTTTTCGCTCTTCGACAACAGCATTCCAGTTCATGTTCATCAACCTGCATGCATGATCACACTCAATTACTTTTGCGTTGCAGTTTAATACATGGACACGTTTTTTTATTCAGACTGATCACATGTTAAAGTTTGTGTGAATTGTCAGCCTCAATCAATAGCTTTGTCTCTGCACTAAAGCACCTGTGGTTGAAGCTCCTCCATCTCTCCTTCCTCTCTATATCGCCCTCGTCTTCAACTTTTGATGATTGTCCTCATGAGTCAGCAACTGTCTGTTTTCAAGTTTCCAGACGCTGCCTCTTCCCCCCATTCCGAAGTTGTAAACTTATTGCTTTCCATGAATATACCTCTGCGCTTGCAAAATCTAAAAATAAAGTTCACACCTGTAAAGTCATGTGTGTGTGTGTGTGTGTGTGTGTGTCTGTCACAGCAAAATGACGTTGCGGCCTTTCGCCTCCCTTCCCCTCCGAGCTGCGTCATGAATGTGAAGCCACACGAAGTGACTCAGAAACCGAATTACGTTAGTTTCCCCTCTCTGCGTGCGCCGCAGCAGAACCTTGTTCCTTGAACTGCACTGTACTCATTCAAGTGGAATCTCCCAGCAAATTAATGTGTTTGCACTAAAACCAGGGCTTGTTTGCCCCCTCTCGCATGGGAATCTCTAGTGGGACACCCATACATAATACATGTGTTGAAAAATGGGAACATTACAGCGGCACGAAAACGTCACCGTGGCCCGAGTCATCACAACTGAAGCGAATTGACAGTTATTGCCGTAATGGGTCTGTTCTCAGAGGTTTCAATTACTTAAAGAACATTTTTTTTTGCTCTATAAAAATGTCCCGTCTCATCTTCACGTCAGTGATATCAACACAAATGATTTTGTGTTCCTCGCTCCCCTCGTGTCACATTTCAGCTGCTTCTTTTATGCCATGCACATATCTCCGCTGACAGCTGAATCATTCTGTGTGTGCGTGTGTGTGTCTCCCCAGGTGATAGTGAGCAGAGGTGCTGAGAATGATGGACCATCTCAGCGAGGCGTGTTTGGGCAAGGAGAACTCTGACCTGGTCAACAGCATGGCAGAGACCAAGGCCCCGCCGGCCAAGCTGCCCCGTCTGGAGCAGAACGGCAGCCCCCTGGGCCGGGCCAGGCTGGGCAGCACCGGGGCCAAACTAGCCGGGGTCCCGTACAAACCCACCGGCCACCTGCTGAAGACCTGCCACAAAAGAGGTAGGACGGACAGAGTGTGTGCATGTGTGTGTGTGTGTGTGTGTGTGTGTGTGTGTGTGAGGGGGCTGGGCGAGCACTGAAACGATTAGTTGATTAATGGTTTAGTGGATCAAGAGAAAATTAATCCACGACAGTCTTGTTTGATTTAATATTTGTCATTCAGTCATTTGCTGCTTTCAGCGTCACTGAAACACATCATGTGACTGTAAATTTTTGTGTGTCGGATTGTTAATTGGACAAAAAGTCAGTTTTAAGATCCTAGAAAAACTGTGAGAGGCACCTCGCACTATTTCTGATCACGCTGAAACGATGAGCTGATGAATTGATCAGTTGATCGAAACATTTTTCAAGCAGACACCGAAACATTTTGCTTCTCAGGTGTGAAGAGTTGCTGCTCTCCTTTGTCTTACGTGACATAAAACTGAATAATTTGAGGTTTGAACTGTTTGAACAATTTGAACATATTGCGTCCAGCTTTGGGAAACTGTCCCGAACATGTTTCACTATTTTCTGACATTTTATAAACTACTAATCAATTAATCGAGAAAATAATCAGCAGATGAAAATAATATTAGTTGCACCTCTAATTTATGCCATCTCACAGACTAAACGATTGTTTATTTAATTGAATAATTGATAAATAATCAATAAAGGCACAGACTGTACAAACTAATTATGAAACTAATGTAGTTAAATTAACTTTCCATGTGCATGTGTGTGCGAGTAACAGAAGGATAAAGCGTGTAAATAGAGGTGCACTATTTAAATGCAGTTTAAAAAGCCCCCTTCCCACACACACCACCTTCCACCCACCACCACCCCCTGCATGCTCTCCAAAACTCTTAAACCTTTTTACAATGCGTCTTTAGTCATCTCAGTACACACACACACACACACACACACACACTGCACACACTCCCACTTATTTGCCCAGACAATAGCTAATAGAAGAGCACTGTGAGAATTATTCCTGTGCCGTGCTGCATAGCGCTGTGTCACCGCTTCCCTCTCCAACCGCAGCCCTCCTGCTCCGACATTTGTTTATTAAGGGAAAGTTTCAGTCCTTTAAGAGCCATTCTTGTTTAAAGGGAGCCTTTACTTTGAGATTATGACATAGCTTTTTAATATAACCAGTGTCGTCTCGTGAAAAACACGGCGGGCAAAGCTTTCCAAAATATGAACCTTTTTATGATTATGTTTTGTTGTTGTTGGGTTTTTTTTTTTTTGTTTTTTTTTTTTAGTGGGCTGGGAATGGGTTTAAAACCTGCAGGTTCGGAGTTGTAATAGCACTTGGCAGCTAAGGCTCGTCTGTTTGTTTGTTTGGCTGGTTGGTTCTCTTTGGGCAAGAGGGACTCAGGAACTCTTGGAATGTGGCTGTGTGAGTGTCCTCGGATGGGCCGTTTCTCTTATTTGCTCCTTTAATCTACGTGTCGCCCTCCAGCTGAGAGAGCCTAATTTTTCACCTTCATCATCTCTGCTTCTCTTGGCCTCCTACCACGTTTGTTCCTCCAAGCCTCCTCATCGCTCTCCCCTCCTCTCCCCTTCCCTCTCGTTGTCTTTCTCTGAGTTTCTTCCTGGGCAAAGGGTGAAGCGGCTGAGGGAGGCGGGCGGTCCGCCGCGGAGGCTTCGCAGAGGGCCCACAGTGGGCATTGTGTCCGAGCCCGAAACAATATTTACCGCAGCCCTCTCTGGGCTCCCTGGAAACAAAGCCAGTATTGATCCCCCAAATGAACCTACACAGCAGTCTTTATTGTTAGATCTTTATCTATTAAAATCAGGGGAGGAGAAAAGCAGCTCTTTCAGCACATTCCCTGGCATCTGTCGGCTTATTGATTGTTTTGCCAGAGCTGCGTGCATCTTCTGGAATGCCTGGGATTGGAAAATATTAGAATGTGAATCACTTTAATCGGCAAGGACAATAAATGTACAGAAGTGTGTTGAGGTGATAGTAGAGTGGAGACATACTGAGAAAACAGAGCAACAGGGCACCTCATAAACACTGTAGGTTTGACACGGTACAGTAAGCTATAGAAACTCTTCATGAACACTTTGACAAAATTTTGATCTTCTGCTGTTTTCATTCAAACAGACTTCAAAAAGCCAAGTCGTCTTCATGCTCTTAAACTTCCTTGAATTTCAGGGATGTTATTTTAGAAAAAAAAAATGGCATATTGGATGATATTTGCACAGTGGGTCTCTTGAACATTCGGCAGTCTTTGGACAAGGATTGCTCATTCCACCTAACAGCAGAGCCACTGTTGACACAGACTAGTAAACCTCAGGGCGCAGAGGTGGTTCGGGATTTGAAGCACTGCATCATGGGAAGAAGATTTTGGGTTGGCAGGCAGAAGGAGGGGCCGATGAGATACCAGAACCTCGATAGTGAATAAACAGTTAATCATGCCAAAAGAAGCAGCCCAGTTGCCAGAAGAAAATGTTGGCATTGTGCGTTTCTGCAAAGCACAAATAGGTTACATTTGCTCGTTTTTATATCAGTGTTTCTGCAGTGATGTAGTTTGTGAGCTGACTTTGTCATCTTGAGGTGGAGGGGACGGCCTGCCAAGCCACACACCACTGTGTGAGACCAACAAATGACAAAAGTGGTCGTTTTTTAACCAAGACATAGTGGCATGAAGAGTGGTTTCTTTTTGCCGAGACATTGTGGCTTTTTCTGCCCAACAAACGTGGCATTTTAACCCAAAGCATAATCATTTCCTAACCATAACCAAGGTTTTTTTGTGCTTAGACCTAATCACACATTTACTACAGCAGTGTTGAAACAGAAAGTTTTGATGTGTCTGCTACAGTGTGCAAATTTAACATACCTGTGGTTTACAGGTTGAAGGGTTTTTGTGGCTGCCTCATGTTTGCTCACAGAGATACTTCTTTCTATAATATATATATATATATTAGCTTATTAAACTCGCTCAACCCATAGTGCAACATCTCTGTAATATTATGTCATCATCTTAAAACGTGGAAGATGAACCTCAGACTGCAAGAAGGAATCCTCCAGCAGTTCATATGAAAAAACCCTCTTAAATTGGGATTACAGATGGAAAAAGCACCTTTGAAAAACTCAGGGAGAAGATCATAGAGATTACATGACAAAGGAAAGTATTTCTATAAAAAAAAAAGAAGCAGCCTCTGAAATTGTGCAGGTTTTTGTGCACTTAAGGAATGTTTGATTCCCCACGTTGATGTGAGAGTTTGGCATTGAGACAGAGAGGTGAGGGTTGAGATAGAAATTGCCCCATAAAAGATGAAAAATGCCTTTACGGTCCAAACTCACGCTTTAGTTAATTTCTGTGCAGAACTTCCACTCAGCAGCAATCTAATCACTCACTCATAATCCCTTGACACTCAACCTCAGTGTAACTTAATCGTCAGTGCTAAATATTAATCTCGTCCCTCCGCAAACACGCTGAATCCTGAAGGTCAAAGTTTGCATGTGAAGAAATGTGAACCCTTTCGGTTCTTACTTGCGTCTCTGTATCTCGGTGTCCTCAGGCAACATGCTGCCTGTGTTCTGCGTGGTCGAGCACTACGAGAATCCCATGGATTTTGACAGCAAGGAAGAGCACGCCGAGTTCGTCCTGGTACGCAAGGACATGCTCTTCAACCAGCTCATCGAGATGGCCCTGTTGTCGCTGGGCTACTCCCACAGCTCAGCGGCCCAGGCCAAAGGTAACGTCACTCATTGACTCTCATCACCATCTCTTCATTTCCTTCTCTGCTCTGACACTTTATATTTTTCTCTTTTTTCCCCCCTGCTTTATCTCTCTCTAATGCTCATTAACGTCTTCGCCACAGCGTTTTCTGACATGCTGTTACTTCTGCACACACTCAAACACACACTCGTTTATGCCTCGCTCACACATGCTACACACACTCTGTGACCATAATAGCCTACCGCCAGCAGATCTGAAGCCACAGTAACACATCCTGACACTGATCCCAGACAGGAGATGCTCAAGTCTCGCAGGGGTCACACACACATACACACACACACACATTCCCACACAGATGTATGCTTGTTCACACAGAGGCTAAAAGCACAGCCTTACACACATACACACACACACTCATACTGTATATATTTATATACACATACACTCAGTGACTCAGTGGGTGGGAGGGGCAGGTGGAGGGAAGGGTCTGCTAATTGCACTTGAGCACACGCAGGCCGAGGGTGGCTGTTTCAAGGTGCCTCTTAGCATGCTCTTTTATTATAGCCTGTCCATCACACTTATGTGCACACACACACTCACACACACACATCCTAGTCCACCTCTCCCATAAGCTTACTACCTGCTGTGTGGGCTGCTACTTTTTAGGGCAGTCTCATGAGAAATTCCAACACAGTTGTTGTGATTTCAGTAACAAATAAAGTGTATGAAGAGTGTTAATGGCACTAAAATGCCTCTGGAGTGGCTACATGTGGCTTCATACACACTGTGCATGTGATACTGTTTTAAAATACACCTACTCTTTGTAGTTATGCAGCTCAGCGTCAGTGAGCTAAGATGCTAAAATGAACTTTGTACTTTCTATGTTTGTCCATTTATATGCTTTTGTGTGTCCACATTTACCAATGTTCACGTGTGCACGCACATGTGCATGTTGCATTTCCAGGTATGATTCAGGTGGGGAAGTGGAACCCTGTCCCCCTGTCATACGTGACAGACGCACCGGACGCTACAGTGGCTGACATGCTGCAGGACGTCTACCACGTGGTCACGCTTAAGATCCAGCTGCACAGGTAAGAAACACACACACACAGAGTCATGTTTCCCTTTAAAGTACGTGCCAGAAACTGACACAATTGCGCACACACACGTGTACCAATCCAAAATGTGCGTAGGTGTTCATGCAACTTTTTTTTACCTGCCCACCGCCCACAGAAGTGCAGTGTCGTGACCTAAAACACACATGCACACATGCTTTAATACACACAGAGGAACCAGTTGTACCTATTAGTCGTTGCTTCCAACACTCACAGATAGCATGTATGCCCAGAGGCAGGTGCCAATCTGCTGATGCCCTCTGCATGTTTGATACTGAGAATAGCTCTATTACTCACACACACATACACACAACAGACTGACCTTTCCCAGGAAATGTGAAAAACCCATTTGAATACTGAAAACTTCCTCGCCTAATGGTGCTAAAGAAACAGAGATTGGTTTATTTGTCAATTTAAGCGGAAAGCGATGGGAACACTGATACCACGCTAACAATTTAGCTTCTCTGTGATGAGTGATCAAGTAGATTTATCTCTTGTAGCTGCTCTGCATTTAACTGGTAAGTGATGTTAACTAATATGCAGATAGCACGGGCAGTTTTGCATCGGAGATTGGTGAGGTGATATATGGTAGCAACAGTTTTTGAATCCAAGCACTACTTTAGCTCTTTTCATAAAAAAATTAATCAAATGAATGTAGTGGGCAACTGGAGACTGCGCACGGCTAAAAATGACTCTGCAGCAGCAGATGAATACACGCTTGTTCACCTGAAATAGTTCCATAAATAAACCTCGCTGCATCGGCTATTTTAAGTGAATTATATTTCTTCTGAATCTACATCGCATATCATAAAAAAAAGACGACTTCTTACACTGAGCTCTGGTAGCTGTCTTGTGCCATCACTCACCATATTGTATGCTAAATGCTACTCTGTAGGAGTGAAGCTTCGTTGTATTTATACACACAGCATACGAGCATTTATAGACATGGACGCAAACAGGCTCATATGTGCTCATAGGCACAGAAACACACACACACACACACACACACACACACACACAAACAGCCGAGTGGCACTGGTGTGGAGGCTTGTGCCAGCTGCTGTTCCGACTCCTTCTCTTCCTCGCTCTTCCTCTCTCTCCCCTCTCCTTCTGTGTCTCCCCCCACCACCACCACCACCGCCATCGCCACCACCCACCAACGAAGCACTCACTCACACACACTGACTGATGTGAACACGTCCACCAGCCAGAACACAGAAGGTTGTGTTTATTTCCGGCATGCTAGCCTTGAATGCATGGATAGCTGTCTTTCTCCTCTACCCCCTTTTCCTCCTCTCCCTCCTTCCCTCCTCTTGTTCACTTCCTTCTCCCCAGAGGCTTTCTAGCTGCTGGAGCAGTTTAAGGTGTTCTGGAAAATCCATTGTTTGTGTGTTAGCGAGTGTGTGCGAGGCTGTGTGTTTTCTCACAAGCAGATGTTAGCCTCGACCGTTGCACGCATCCCTTTTCTATTCCCGTTATCTCCTCGCTCGTAACGTTTCCCAACACACCAGCAGACAGATTTATGGACACAAGCACACAATGTCTCATGCACTTGTGCACTCATCACCCCTCGCTCAATCGCTCATCTCTCTCACTCGTCAAGTGTCAGGGCAGGTTTAACGAAAAGTCATTCGGCGATACACGTCAAACACGTCAAACATATGTCTTGCACACGTGAAGTGTTTATTCAGAACAAACTGGGTGCTCTCACTGGTGCTCAGTACAGTTTCTCCACACTCCCACCCACCTTGTAAATATATTTCTCATTTTCAGAAACCCAGAAATCAGAGTGTTTCTCAGGTAGAGCTGAATCCCCGTGGCACACGACTCTAGCACCAGCTAACGTCAAAGCCAATCTATTTGATATATAAATCTATTTTGATTTTGCTGCATATTGTTGTCAGTATTGTTATTGTTTTGTATTTGTTTTTCCCCCCTTCTCTCTCCCCTCCCCACCATCCCTTCACCTCACCCCCTCCTCCACACCCCACACCCCCCACCCCCCCTGCCCCGACTGCCGCAGAAATCTAGCCAGTAACACCTTAAATTGTTTCGCCGAGCACAACGAGCCAGGAAGGTAGAAGTAACACGAAATAATAGTCGCCACATGCAGCTGATGTATAATTCATGCATCAATCCAGCAGATGTGTTGTATAAAGTAATTAACTAATCAGAACAATCAGGAGAGAGAGAAAGAGAGAGAGGGAAAGAGAGGGAGAATATGAAAGAGGGGGAGAGAGCGCGAGGCAGGCAGAGAGAGAGAGAGACAGAGCAATCTCCAGATGCATCTGCTTGATGCGCCAAATGAAATCTGTCTGTCTTGGAGGGGCGCTTGCAGCAGGAAGAAAAAAAAAAAAAAAAAAAAAAGAGCGGGAGCCCGTGTGTTCAGCTCTCTTTCTCTCTGGTTTCCTCTCTCTGTCTCTCCTGCTCTGTCTGTCTGATTGTTTCAGTGATTTGGTCATTTCATCAATAAATACAGTATTTTAAACAGGACTGGACTGAGACTGCAACCCTGCTTTAAACCTCTGTTCTGGGCAAAGTGATTTGTTTTAAATATGATTGGTCCAGTGGCAGAATATGTATTAAAAATAATAAACTTTATTTAAAGAGCATCTTTCATACAAGAAATGCAGCACAAAGTAGGGGTGGGCGATGGCCCTCAAATTATATCACGATATTACAGGGTATTTTTGCGATAACGATATTCTTGACGACATGACAAATTAGTAAAAAAAAAAAATCTATTACTAATTTGATGAAATAGAATTGCAACAAAATAAGTGATAGTTTTACAGTTTGTCAAAATTTGTCAAAAATGATCTCTCATTTCTTCAGTTTGTGAACAACAGTAACTCATGAGATTCAGATTCTGTTACAATATTAATAGTTCAACAAAATAAAATCTACCACAAATTACACATTTAAACAGCTCCCAAATACAAGAAATGTCCCCTGGGATCTATATAAATAAATCAACAGGTGATCTCCTTCTTTTAGTAAAATCCTAAATGATTGAGTTGTTTTTTTTCCACCTGGACCTTTATGCTCTGCCATTTCTCCTCTAATCATCACGCTGTAACCTGTGACAGGCTGTTATGACTCCACAACTATTACGCATTCACATATAGGGAGGTTTTTTTTGAGCCACAAGCCCCGGACTTCTCAGACTCTTTTAGTGACTTACAGTTCAGAGGGAACTCATTCAGCGGCTCCTCTGGCAGCAGCACAGCGTCTCTCCCTCTGCTCTCTCGCCGTGTGCACACGGAAGTCAATGTAGTCAAGTGATTTTGTCATAAACCTTTAGTAATGTAAACCTACATGACATAAAGAGTCTGAGAAGTCCGGGGCTGTTCATAAAACATTCAGGACGGCACAGTTTATTCCACACTACTGAAGCTGCTCCTCTTTTTGGATCCATCGCGGGGCCGTTATAACTTTGCTTTAAGCTTGTTGTTGCGTGGGTAACAGTATGACATCAATATGTCAACAAGCTGAAATATCATATAATATATTTTCATATGATATCAAAAATTATACTGGTATTATTGTGAACGTGATGATATGGCACACCCCTAGCACAATGTGCTTAACGATAAGATAATGGACATAAAACAGACAAGCAAGACAATTCAATATGAAAAGACATTTAAAACAGTTTAAAGTGGATTAACAGATTAACTGACTCATAAGATTGTAGATTTGTAAAACTATAAATCATAACTGTAAGAGGAAAGAGTGAGTTTTTAGCTCTCTTTTCAAAATATTTGAGCTAGCTTCTGCGACCGTAGTACGTTCCATACCTTTGGTGCGTAATTGACAAATTTGATAGTCTATTAATGGTTAAAATTATTTTCTCAGATTTTTTATCATTATACATTGAATGTTTTGGGGGTTTTAAGTGTTGGTCAGACAAAAACAAACATTTTAAGACGTTATTTTGGCCTCTGTTAGCTTGTGATTGACTGTTTTCTGACAAGAAATAAACCATTAATGGACCTTATAGAAAAAAATGGAAGGGTTAATCTGTTTTATATGTATATATATCCTTTATTTAGACAGATAAAGGCCACGAGTGACCTACAAGTTACAACAAGGCAAACAGACGTATACAAATATATAAGGTCAAGAACAAATGTGATGTTGATACAAGATCTAAAATGGTTTAGAAACAATCACATTGACTAAAAGAGCTAATTTCTTGAACCTTTAAAAATCGACTTGTTTTATACATTTGGATTATGTAATTTGTTTTCCTTGAGTCAGTGTCAGGGGTCAGGCCAGATAGTCAAGAGTGTTGCAGTCTGGTGTTCAGGATGCTGCAGGATAACTTCCCCAAGTTGCCTCTCACACAGTTGTTTGGGTCAAATTTAATTCCAGATTTAAAGATTGGTGTTATTACCCATTTGCTCCATATATCATGGGGATTGTCAGCCTAAATCATTTTGATATTGTGTTGCTGATTTTGTAGCTTGTGTATTTTATCATTTCACTCAAGATACCATCAGGGCTGCTGGCTTTCCTTTCTATCTTTGTCTCTTCTCCATCTGAATTGTTTCTCATGCTCTCTCCTCACCCCTCCTCTCCCTCTACATCCCTGTCTACCCCCTCCTCCCTCTGTCCTCTCCCTGTCTTACCTCCCCTGTCCCCCCTCTGTCCCACATCCCCATGTGTCTCCTCTCCTCTTTCTCTCTCTTTCTCTCCGCAGTTGTCCTAAGCTGGAGGACCTGCCGCCCGAGCAATGGAGCCACTCTACAGTAAGAAACGCCCTCAAGGAGTTACTCAAAGACATGAATCAGAGCTCTCTGGCTAAAGAATGTCCCTTATCACAGGTGCTGAAGCCCAGTCTGCTTATTTAAAAAAAAAAAAAAAGATTAACGCCCAATCTCAACCCCCTCCCCCCTGCTTCCATACTGCACAACAAAACAAACACCCCTATCTCCATCACCACTGTATTTTATCCTTTACTTATCAAATGCCCTGAGTTTGATCAAGTGGGAAAGAGAATCGGCATAGAAAATCCAAATCAATGGCTATTGTCATTTGTTTGCCGCATGATTTTTTTTGTTTCTCTTGCCGCCCCCGACACACACACACACACACACACACACACACAAACGCACACACATGCAACGGCAGCCAAAAAGCAGAGGTGTTGTTGAACGTATGGTTATTGTTAGATAAACATTGGCCCGAGCCCAGAACGATCTGGATTGCTTTTGTTCTTTTTCTCATTTAGTTAATTCTCAACATTTCATAGTATCAGGCTGGATGTACTGTACGTGCGTTCACATGTCAGGTGTTACACTCTGTGTTTTTTTGTCGGCTGGGAGGTTGGATAGAAAGCACTGGCGCAGATATTGTATTAACAGGCAGTGTAGTCAGTATATCATGGAGGCAGCTCTGGAGTGAATGGAATGAAACGGCAGTATATCTCTCACAAGGGCCAATAATGTGTGTGTGTGTGTGTGTGTCTGAGTTTGTGTGTCACAGCAGGAGGAGATATGTGTGCTTCTGTGTGTATTCGCTTGAGTGTGTTTGTGAAATGTATATCAACGTATGGGACGCGTATGTGAAAGTGTTATTTGTGTTTTGCATGCGTGTGTGTATTTAGATCCAAGCGTGTGCGTAGGTGCCTTCAGTATGAAGCCAGCTCTCCTCCCAGGCCACCGTATGGTCACCTGGAGACCCTCATTTGCGCTGTGAGCTTGTGTGTATGTGTGTGTACGTGTGTGTGTGTGTGTGTTAGCGGCTGCTCTCAGTGTGTGTGTTTGTGTGTTTAGCCGGGCATGAGCAGTGCGCTGATGATGTAAAGAGTCCCTGGGTGGCGTTCAGGCGGAGCCCAGCCCGGTCTGGTAATCACCCTGTTTACGGTCCATATGTGAAGACGGCTCAGAAGAGAGCACACGCTAGCTCAGAGGATGTAACACACAGGCACACACGCACACACACTCTTCCTCAGACACACATTTGCTATTTTCAAATACGCACCAGTCTCAAATTAAACTGAAGATTGTTTTAGCTTTCCAGTGAGGATGAAAGAGCGTCCTGAAAATATCTTGAACAGAATCTGTTTCTTTCTGTCTTGTATGTGTTTTAACAGCCAATTTGTTTCTGAATTCAGATCTAAATGGCATTAAATGGTCTTACGTTTTACTGTCATGCAGAAAATATTGCCAGCCATTGTGGAGTCGTGGTAGCTTCAGTCACTGCGAACACTTGCAGTATTTTTCCTCTTTCTATTCTCAATGACATGCACAAAATATTCAGTCCTTTGCCTTCATTGCAAAACAGTCAGTATCTCTATTAAGATGTTAATATAGCTAATAAAAATGAGTATGTGCAGCCAATTAACATGCCCTAACATGTCATTTATTGCGTCAAAATATGTATCAAAATAGATATTTTCTCAAAGTCTTCAACAACCGTTTGAACTTAGCCTGCCTCTTTCATTCCTCCCACCACCTTCCTGAAAAGGATGGTATTGTAATATTTATTTTAACCCGTTTATAGCCAGGTCTTTCATCATATATGTATACAGATCGATAGATATTTTTAAGATTATTTGTTTGTTTTTGCCTTTAATAGACAGGACAGTATTAAGTGTTGGAAGGCTGCAATTGAATCCAAGGCCGTTGTAGCAAGAGCATTGCCTTTGTACATGGGACATCTGTCATAATATTTAATAATAACTGTCATAATAATAATACTATTTTGTTTGTATAGCACTTATCAAGGTTACAAAGTGCTTCACAAAGTGCATAGAAATAAGACAACAAAACTATACCAAGGAAATAAAACACAAAAGTTACAAATCAGACACTATAACGGAAAGTTTTCCTATAAAAATATGTTTGAAGCAATCATTTAAAAACGGGTAATGTGTTAGCCGGCCTCATCTCCTCAGGCAGAGAATTCCAGAGCCTTTGGGCCTTGATGGCAAAAGCCAGTCACCTTGAGTTACCAGCCTTGATCCAGGGACGACTAGTAAGGGTCGCCTTGAGGATCTCGGATGACGAATTGGAGCAGAGGCCCAGCTATATAACTCGCCGCTAAATCATGAGCTTTACAAGTTATAAAAAGAAGCTTAAAATCAATTCAGAAGGGAAGTGAGGCGAGAATTGTCGTATAGTAATAGTAATAGTAGATGTGTCTTTCCAATCAGAAATGTGGGCTTTCCTTTTGGGCATGCGTCTCTACACCAACCTTGCAAACTGTTGGCTAATTGTTTTTTGTACAATGCATCCATGACAACACGTAGAGCTGACTGTAAACAGGCCATGTGTCCCAAACTGCGCTGAAAACCCCAATTTAGACGCATATTCCAAGTGTGCTGTACACGTCCTAAGAAGGTTCCTAAAACAAGGATAATATTGGTTTATCCCATGACTTTATCAATCGTAAAATGCTGCATTCAGAAAAAAAGGCCTAATTCAGAATATGCTGTTCACATGACCCGTATCAAATTCAAGGTATCGTATAGTGGAATATTAGTGTGCGTATAAACATAGTCATTGTTGTGCGTCCTTACTAGGAAATTCTGAAGACCAGAATTCAAAGAACGCTTGACTGTAGAAGGGAAACCAGCTTTTAGTGGTGGCAGATTATTGTATAGCCTACGAAAAAACTCAACGCTTACTGTGCAGATATCACAAAAAAAAAAATCATATTTTTATTGCTTTTGAAATCTAACTCTTAATTTTTAAAACCTTTACTGTGTCTATTAGATTTTGGCTAAACATTATTTTATTTATTAATTTTATTGCCATGTTAAGGCAGCAAACTTTAAATACTAATTCAGTTTTACATCTAATTTAAAGCCAAACTGGCAGCTTTGCTATGTGCTCTCCATACGCTGATGATCTACATGTATCCTCCTTGTTCAAACATGGCTGCCATGATGGCGTTTGACATCTGTTACTCTGTGGGGTTTCATGTGGCCTGCTACACCCATAGAGCGGTGGTTTGTCCCTCCTAAACCCAACTGGCTCAGTGGAGTGGTTGTCAGGATCGAGGGATGCGCCCATGTTGCCTTGATATATGGACTGCCTGCCCTGTGACTGGTGATGTCACAGTGTAGTCTGATGTAAAGGTGAGAAGCAAGGGAGCACTTGGCCCTCCCTCTGAGGCTTCTGAGTTGAGCAGAAGAAGTGAAATGAGTGGGAGGAGAAAGGGGCGTTGCAGGAGGCAACAGAAGATTGGCACCTTTTTAGGATTAGTGTTTCCGTGATATTCTGCTGCGTAATCCTGAGACCGAAAAGAGAGGTTAACAGATGAGAGAATCACAGCAAGTTAGTGAAAGAGAATTAGCCACCTCTGAACAGAGCTCTGAAGAGAGATGGGGAGGAGGGGCGGTGGAGCGGGGAGGGGAGGGCGGCGGGGGGTTATTTTGTGAAATGCCGCTTTTGTCCGGAGTCTTGTCAAACATTTAGTTTGAATCTTTTGTAGCGGGGAGTCATGCTTTGTGTGTTTGGGCTACAAATGGCACGAGGAAACTCTGTGAGAGAAAATGTATTCACTCAAGCCCATTGTCATTCTGCAGGAGGAACTGATTCCAACCTGCACACATAGAAAGCAACCTTAAAGATTCACAGCTCGCAGAATCGTCGCCTAAATAAAACTTCTCTTGATTCTGCCTTAATCAGCCAATCAGGCTTATTATTTTTCTCTGAGGTTGTTACCAAGCTTAGCAACCCCCTTGCCCATGTTCACAGAAACTATGGCAACAAACGAGATCCCCTCCCCACCTCACCCCACTCTTTCCCATTGCCACCACCTCTTCTTGCCCACCCCCTGCTCACTCTCACTGGGCGGCCCCTGATGCACCAGCTGCTGCGTTGCGTAGCAGCAAATAGTCATCAAAATGCCATCTTTGCAGGCCTTCACCACCTCGGCAGCCATAGGCACAACCTGGTTGCCAGTGTACGTGTGTGTGTGTGTATATGTGTATATGTGTGTGTGTGGCTGAAGAGGGGAGGAAGAGGAGGAGGAGGAGGGGGGGTCATCCCAGTTGAGGTGGATATGTGCCATAATTGAGCTGTGTTAGATGTTGGCGAGAGACAAGGCACAGTGTTGCAAATGGGATGTGCTTTTTCCCCAGCTGATTCAAGACATCAGGCTAAGTTGGAATGTGTGTGTGTGTGCGTGCGCGTGTGCATGTGTGTGTGTGTGTGTGTGTACGTGCATGTGTGCATTTGTGTAACTGCGCCATGTGTGTTTGTCTGCAGGGGTTGTACTTGTGTGTGTGTTTGCATTTGCCAGTGTGTGCACCACACTCTAACGCTGGCAGCTGGGTGCCTACAGTACCTGCCTGCTGCACCGCTATTCTCTGACACACACACATACACACGACCCCCCCCCCCCACACACACACACACACACACACACACACACACACACACACTCTCCTTCTCTCTCTTCCTGTCTCCCATGATGGGGAGTGGAGTAGATGTTGGGGACCGATAGTAGCCCAGTGCCACTTCCTGGTCTTGCTGATAAGCTCTCTGTGCTGCAGATGGCTATCACTTAAAGGATCCACACACATGCTCATGCACACACACACACACTTATGCACACTGGCACGCACGCACACACACACACACACCCAAGCTACCTGTTGACAAGCCCTAGCACAGCCCTCCTGCTGGCACCACAGTGGCAGCAGAGGCTCTGGTTATCTGCTTGATTTCACTTAGTGCGTATGCATGTGTGTGTGACAGAGCAGTGGGGAGAGCGTGAGACAGAGAATAGGTGTGTGTGTGTGTGTGTGTGTGTGTATTGTTTCGTTCACACATACACACTGGGCCCCCTGTGAGAGGTAGAGTGATGTATTGAGGGAGAGGGCTGATTAATGAGGAGCGTTTATTAGAACATCTGTGTCAAAGATGGCGGAGAAAGAGAGAGATAGAGAGAAAGATTGGGGGAGAGAGAGAAAGGCACACCGTCTTCTGCAGGTCTCTTGTTTGTTGCCTCGAGCCGCTTTAGCCCAGATATACTGTAAATAAAACATGGCAGGCTGGAGGAGAGGAGTTCATTATCCCACAGACTTAAAGGAGAACTCCTCTTACTTTAAATAAACGTTTCGTACATGGGTTTCTGGCTGGGGAGTTGGCTACCGGAACCAGGTTAAACTGGATTGTGTGGTTTGCTGCTCCACCAAGACAGTAAATCAAGAACAAAACCATTCGCTCTGATTTACGCTGGCTTATGCTTATCATAAGGAATAAACAGGAATAATCATTTTAAGACCATACAAGGTTGCAGTTGCTATTTCCTGATGCCAATATTGCATAAATTTCAAAAGAAGGAGCTGCTTCATGCATAAATGTATGACCCATTAAAAGGGCAATTCTGACTTCCTCACCCTAACCTGAACTCTATCAGGGCTTTCATTGAATGAAGGCTTTTCAGTGGATCTATTAAAGACTGCTTTGTTATACCATGCAAGCCCAAATGCAGACCTCTTCACCCTCCTGTTTTTCAGCGTGACAGCGTGGTACACCACAGTATGGTTTGCACAAATTCAAACTCAGCTGCTGAATGGGCGTAACAAAGCGCAACCGTGTTTGACTGTACCTGGTACGAGCAGCACCAGGTATAGTGAGACTCACCGTGAGAGTCACTTCCATTCGTTTTTTGCTACTTCTGTTGAAATGAAAAGAGCCGCGACATGTTAGTGGACTGTTCCTCAGCAGTTATTGCTGTTGATTGCTCTCAGTTGACTTAAACATGGCATCTAGCACAATCTATAAAGTGGTGCGGGGATGACGGTTTTTTTCTAGGTCAACCCGGAAGTTAGCGTCGTCCTGGTTTCCTCAACAAAAGCCAATGGGATTTTTCCACTGGGTTTTGGATGATTGCCAAAAATAACACCTGTGGCAAACAAAGTTTAGGATATTGATATTATATAATCTGCAAGATAATCTTCACAATGTATCCTCATATAGCGGCTCACATGATATCCTACGAAAATGCACGCACTGCAGTCTTTAGGTTAGCTCATGAATTAACACCCCGCAGATGACGTTACATCCTCAACGCAGAGTTACGTAATTAGTAAAAAGTTACGTTTAGGTTAGTTTTAGGAAAAGAGCCATGGTGACGACGTGCCTTAAAAACTAAGTTCACTCGAAGTTCACATGGTACCAAACACTGTTCTCCTGGAGAACTCGGGACGTTTTCCTTCTTTATCCCCGTCAGTGCATTAGTCATGTGATCGCAGCCTTCCAAAATACACTGGTTATGCGTTAGTTAGGGGTTATGGTTACGAATTACTGGCTCATCATTATGTGTGAATTTTGGTGCATTACATTTTGTAAGAAAACTTACGAACCGTGCATGAAGGGAACAGCCTGATAAATGAACACAGCTGTTGTGAATTTTGTGAAAAGCTAACATTAGGCTATAAACAAACTACACTACGGCCACATGACTTCAGTGTCGCTACCACAACAACGCTGTAACGCCGTGATTGGCGGGATGGCATTCTGTAGTATCATTTAGCCACGTGTTAGTGACTGGCTTTATTAAAGACAATCTGTTAAGCTTGTGTTAACCACAGAGAGACCCGCAAAAATGCTTCCTTATTACCGTGTTTTAACACTCATTCCTGGAGAACACTTGCTTTCATAAATTTGCATAGTGTTATTGGCCATAAACATCCATCTTTTAACTGTATGCAGGAGGAGAAATAACTTGATTAAAATAGTTCTTAAAGCAAAGTTCAGCCTTGAGCATATTCCTCGCTGCTGCTGTTTGATAATGTAAACTTGTGTCCATCTTGCTCCTGTTGGATCCTCCCATTAACTTTACTCACGTTTGTGCCACAAAGTTTTGCGGTGTGTTCCAGTTGAACATCGGTGAGACCTCGTAGTAGTGTCTTTGCATATGGTGCATAGAGCTTTAATAGAGAGGTCATGAGTTCAGGGTTAGAGCGACCTCTCTGACAGCACAGCTGCCATCCTTTACCCTCCTTTTGTGCAGGATAGCTGGAGAACCAGAATCATCCTCTACCCGTTCATTGTGCTCGTGCCTCCATGCTGCTCTGCCAGAAGGTTCCCCCCGCCATCCTCCAAGCGCATATATTATAGAAAATGATAAAGATGGCATACCTGTAATTTGAAAACAGATGGTTTGGTTCTTTTGAATATTTATAACAATCAAAAACAATTTCTCCTGCACCAACCTCGCTATTCGCCCGGAGGCCGGCAAGGTGTTAAAACATTCATTTTAATGAACCTGGAAGGGGAAGGAAAATATCGCCTCTTTGTTTTTTCTGAGGCAAAGAAGAGCGGTTGAAGTGAATGTAGAGAGGGCAAGGAATCGACTGTAAAGGGGAGACGGGAGCACACGTGTGTCTTAGAACGACACGCTCAGCGTGGCCCTCGGTCTGCTTGAAGTTGTTGTCTTTAACAGATTGTATAAATAAAGAGCTGAAAAATAAAAGAGGTTTATCTGTTTACATCGGCCGACTCCCCAGATGCTGATATTGAATAAGCTGCTATCTTCTTTCCTTTTGAAGGTAAATATCTTTCCTGCTGTCTGCGCCTGATGTCAACAGACTCAGAACTCAGTTGACCTTATAATTTACCCACTCTGAAATAAAAAAAAAAAGAAAGACAAACTCAACGGCATTTGATAAAAAAGAAAAGATAAAGCCTTGCTTGATTTAATTTGTTTTACCTTGAGAAGACGCGATCCAAAATTTTCTGCATGTCTGATACTTTTCAGTTGGCTTTTTTTTAGTGCTGGGTTTTACCGTGTCCCTATCTTTTATTTGTTTTGACAAGCTACAGTGTTACTGCATGTTTCACAAGCTTTAATATTATGTCTGTATTTTCCACAATGGGAATCTAAAGTCTCTCTCTCGTTTTCTCTCCCTCTCAATCAATCTCTCTCTTTCAGAGTATGATTTCCTCCATTGTGAACAGCACTTACTATGCAAATGTGTCGGCGGCGAAGTGTCAGGAATTTGGGCGCTGGTATAAACATTTCAAGAAGACAAAAGATATGATGGGTAAGCAAAACGGAGGGGCGCAAAGTATGGCGCTCACACTTTTGTCTCTTTGCACACACACACACATTCACACACATACACACCAGTCGCCATTACAATATGTTCTCTAACCAACCGTCTCTTTGTCTCCCTGCTGTTGCATGAAGCAGAAATACATTTTTATCTTGTTATCTAATAATTCAAGATTACTCCACACTGTTTCACAGTTGAGCACAGTGTTATCTTTGATTTATCCCTTATTGCTTTAACTAACACTAATGCAAGAGCCAAATTGAGGCCTCTGACTGTTTTATTTTTATTTTTTGTTTGTTTGTGAGCAAGGATAACGCTTTAGTATTCCACGAACAAAAGGCAGCAATGACTTCAACTGGCCACCGCCTAGTCTGAAATTCAATTAGATTTTCTTATCAACCCTCTAACAACACATGCTTTATATTATCTCAAAAAAATCCCCTTTGACCCGCCAGGAAATGAGGTTACACGATAGAAGTAGCACCCCAGCTGGAGATAGAATTCCGATATATTTTTATGTCTTTTGATTAAGCGAACACCACTCTTCTGTTGCGAGACTCATAAGGCAGTGTAATGTTGAGATATTAGCTTTAACAATCTGTTGAACAATCTTTTTTCTTTGCCAGTGCGCTACTGCTCGCCGTGATGACAGATGAGATATTATATCAAAATGTTTTCACAGCCTCCATGCAAATAGCGTGTTGTGATCATATCTTATCTGATGTTTTTTTTCTTCTGTTAAAGTGGCAACATATGCTGAGAACATTATTTACTTCAGACCTGCTGTACTTGTGTATTCTCTTGCATACTCCTACACATTTTCTGTCACAATTGTTTTGTATCTGGTTTTTTATTTTGCTCAAAAAAAAACAAAAAAAAAACGGGGCTGCTGCAGCTGCTAGTATGGCCTCAGTGATGCTGGTGTTTTAAATGTCATATTTCTGCTTAGCTGGAGTGGGAGAGAAGTACTGTAGGAAGCATTAACCCTGTGTTTCTCTCCTCACAACTCTGTGTGTGTGTGTATGTGTGTGTGTGTATGTGCGTGCCCTGCCATCCGACTGTGCAGGCATGCGCCAACCCTCCCAGCTGGAGGGCTACCTGGGGACGTGTGTCCTCCGTGAGAGCCCGCGTGCCAATGCACTAGGTATGTCGCAACATGGGCACACACACACAAACACACCCTTTTTTTTGTTTTTTGTTTTCACTTTGGAGGACATTGCACCGACACAAATAAATTCCTTACTTAGCATAACCTTAACCATGACCACTGCACGCTTAAGGCAAATGTTACTGTAACTTTAACCCAACCGTAAACCTATAGTTACAGTCGGTGTCTTGTCATAGTTTGTCAGTTGTGGTGGGGAAAAGGACTGTTTTCCTGTAATAGATTAGTACATTTTTTAATTCCTTGTGCTTTGAGACAGTAGAGCAGAGCTAACATTACTTAGCACATTAGCTGTTGTGCTATAACTTTATTGCACAGGGATTTGCAACCTCAAGAACCACAGGTCCTTGGAGGCCCACAACTTTTTTCCCACGGCCAAACAATCTAACACCGTTTGGATAAAGTGTTAGATCCTTTTTGTTTTACCAGAAACAGCCCCGAAATCACCGCCGCCAATCCGACCAGACTCCATTTAAATAAAGAGTAATTTAAGCGTGTAAAGAGCCAGCAGGTTTTCACATCTAACTGGGTAAATTAAGGGTTTATTCCAACGAAAACAGAGTTGACAATTGTTAAAACTGTGGAAAGGCAAATGAAGATGGCTCTCTGAGTTTTATTTTGTTTCTGTCAACACTGAATAAAGTGTCTTTCACAATGATAGAATTGCTGTTTATTTAAATGGAGTCTGGTGGGTTTGACGGTAGCGATTTTGGGGCTGTTTCTGGTTAAACAAAAAGGGTCTTACTCTTAAACAAAAAGGTCTATCTGTGTAAGGATCCTTTCAGTAATCTTGTTAGACACTTACAGTAACAATCTGAGCCTGTCAGTGGCAAAAACAAGCACATTAAGTGGGCATAAATAAATAAAATAGGGTCCAGGTAAAAAAAACAACAACTTTGAATGTGGATTTTTAGGTGTATTTGATGTGCAAAAAGCCAGCCAGCAACTTTTCAGCTTGGTAGCAATGGGTTTGTTTTCCCACTTGGCATAAAAAGACTTCATGCCTTGTTTTCTGGATGTTCTCATAAATACCGACTGTATCTATAACCTTGATTTTTTTAAGTTAAACCTGAAAAATATAGTGCTTTAGTTTGTGTTGATCAGTTTTTTGTCACCATAATGTGACTAAACACCTCTTGATAGAACTGGGAGAGAAATACATTCACACACACACACACACACACAACCTTGTGAGGAGCTACATTCCTTCCTTAATACCTGGCCTTACTACCTAATGTTAGATGTTAAATCTTGTCTAAACTGAATCTCAATTAAAATCTTAATCTTAATCCGAAAGCCAAATAGTACTTTGAATTAAAATGATTTATTTACTTTGTTAGCTCGTACTATATTTGGAATTTGGAAACAATCCTTCCTTCATCCTTCTCAACACAAAATATAACCTAACGTTTAAAATGACACCAGCATCATGGTCACACTCTCAACATAAAGTCCCTTTTCAACAAGAAAATATGCTCACTGTTTGACATGATAGAAGCACAAACTGTTGATTTTAAAGGTTTTCTCATGTCACTCTCTCCGGGGCCATCGAGTCCTGATAAGAACAAAACCACCAACGTAAACACATGATGACATCTCAAGATGTGCCCGCACACATTCACACAAACTCCAGCTCCCATGTTTCATGTTAGCCAAACCTCAAACACAAACACCTTGGCACACAAGCCTCAGGTGCCCACTGCGTACCCGTGGCAACTTCCCCAACCTCAATATTCATGACGTGCTGCTGTCTGCTGTACGTGGCCGCAAATGGCAGGAAGAGAAAGAGCTGGGGAAGTGCCAAGTTTGAAGGCTGGAAGAGAGAGTGGCACGGTCACCCCTTTGTGCTTTGGCAGGGGCGTCAAATGTGACTCTGCATTTACTTCACCACACTGCATTTAGCAAGCAGTTTGAGCCTGAAGTCAAGGGGAATAAGTACCTGGTCACAGGTACTGGCAAGCTGCGCCCGATGCTCTGCCAGCTGAAGTGGTGTTACCGGCCGCCAGCGACTGTGGTGTCTCTTCTTTTGAGGTGGCAATGCTAGTGCAGGGAAGCCAACGCAGGAGAGAGAGTTGGGTCACTTTGTACGTCTCTCTTTCTCATTCCCTCTCTCTCTTCACTCGCACACACACACACACTCCCTCCCTCCCTCAGCCCACATCCCATTCCCATTGTGTGTTTAATCCGGGGCTCTTTTGTGGCAGGATTCCACACGAGGACTCCCGCTTCTGTGGCAGCCTTTTTCTCCCAGGGCCTGCCATGCTCTTCTGTCACCCCTTCTCTTTTCAATTTGCATGGAAATGCCTCCGTGTGCCTGTGTGTTTGTGTGTTGTGAGCATGCCCCCCAGCAGTCTGTGCGAGCGAGCATATGCACACACACACACACACGTAAACACACACACACATTCACATATGAGTGAATAGACACGCCATACCATCAGAGCCAGGGAATGCCAGGGATTATGGGAAGAGATGTGATTATTACCAAGATTTTTTTTTTGTTTTGTTTTTTCCCCCACATCATTTGTTTTCGACAAACGCTCAATAGACCCGTCTTGGCCGGGTGTTTTGTGCTTGCTGACAGTTAAGAAACAGGCAGCTCAAACACACGATTATTGTGGGTATTTTTGGAAAACATCCATGCACTTAATCTTTCATCTGCTGAAAAATTCAGCTTGTTGAAGACCCCCCCTCCCCTCCCCTTCCTCTCTTCCCCATAACAGCAATTTACGCTTTTCACAATCTCATACGACGCTTTTCTGTGGGATGTGGAGGCCGCAGCACACTTCTAAGGTGTTAATGTTGCCATCCGTATGAATTCTTAAACGCTGCCCCCTCACTCACTCACTCGGCATCGTGCACGCAAAAAGCCTCAGCATATGTGAATTCCTTAAAGAGAGGCGGAAACCTGAAAACATTCAGCGGCTCCAAATGCTCATTCACTTCGCTGTGGGTAGTACTTTGAATGTTAAATCATTGTTTTCATCCTCTAAGCACATCATTTAAACCTGTCTTAAAATATTCCCTAGCAGCCATTATGGACTTAAAGATTCCCAAAGCAAGAGATGCCACAAAAATCTCCAAAACGCCATTAAATGACGGCACATAGTTTTTTTTTTACCTTGCAGACAGTTCAAGTCAAGTATCAAGTATCCTCCAATGTACTCCTTCTGTCTGCGTTCATTTACGTTTACACCATCCCGCCCTAAAAATGCCATATTGGCTAGCTTGTGTTCCTTATTTCAGAATTAAGGATGTAAAGAGAGATTCATCAGCATTGCTTCTGCCTTTGTGGATGCACAGACACACACATTAATCCTCTACCTACACACACACACACACACACACACACACTGCACTGTCTCTCCAAGATTTTTTTTTCCCACATGATGAGGCCACAGACGTTCAGAACTTAATTTCGAAGGCATGGGTTGTGGAAGACACAGGTCAAACACAATGAAGCTCTTTTATCTGCGTTTCCACTTTTTGCTTTTTTTGTCTAACCAGTCGTTGGCTGATCAGCTGTGTCATATCCAATCAGGGACGAGGCCTGTGAAGGGTACTGGTTAGGGAAAAGACATTAAACTCCTGTTTATTTTTGTTAGTGGTTTGAGTTTGTAGATATAAACACATGCTGGCTGCAGAATGTGTTCTCTTCTCATTGGTCATGAGAGTAAATGGTAACGTTAGAGGCCTTCAGGGCTCGAGTTTGATCTGACGCAGAGCAGATTTGTGTCATTTCTTTTGATCAGAGTCTGTGGCTGTGGTGACATTAAACTGATGTTTACAATTTTGAGATCAAGGTTAAAGTTTTTTTGACTCTCCAGCACGTGTAGTTCAGGTTGTTCCTCTCCTACATTCTCCAGTCCTGTGTTTGTGGTGTTTGAGGCAGACTTTGAAACAATAAATGTCTTCTTTTTCCTGTCTCTGTCTCCTCTGCCTCCACTTTCGCCCTCTCCTCCAGCAGAGATGGATGGCCTGTCCGACCTCTCTCCACCCGGCTCTAATCACAGCCACAACCACAACCACAACCACCTGGGCTTCTCCCAGCAGCAGCAGCCCATCCCCGGCAGCACAGCAGAGCAGACTCCTTCCTCGCCGGTGCCCCCACTGCCCCACGCCCCGCCACCACACGGTGGCCAGACTGGCGGCCGACAGCCCCAGCTTCCCGGTCTGCACCACCCAGGCTTGGTGTCCACACCCATCAGCCCCCAGCTGGTCAACCAGCAGCTCGTGATGGCACAGATCCTCAACCAGCAGTATGCAGTGAACCGGCTGCTGGCGCAGCAGTCCCTGTCGCAGCAGTACCTCAACCACCCACCTGTCAACCGCAACTCCCACAGCAAGCCCATGGAGCCACAGGTGGCATCAAACACAGAGGTGTCCGTCGAGATTTACCAATGGGTGAGGGACGAGCTGAAGCGGGCCGGCATCTCACAGGCCGTCTTCGCCCGTGTGGCCTTCAACAGAACCCAGGTGAGGAGGGAAGGCGGGGGCGAGAATAACAGGGGCTTCTCTAACTTTAAAACAATAAAGAACTTGTCCGTTCAGAAATTATTGGCAGAAGTAAAACTTGCTTTCTCCATCCAAAGCATCCTTCCTGCTGATAATAATAATCTAGGTCAGTGGAGCTGATGTTTGTCATGAACTTTGATATCAGATTTATCAATAAAGTGGTGCCTGATGTGATACATAAATCAACTTTGACAATAAACTAAATGCAAGAATTATTTTATGTACATTGGTATTGACATTTTACAGTCATGGAAAGGAAGGATCCGAGCTGCTGCCTTTGGGGCTTAAAAATGCAGCCAACGCACAAGTGCCAAAAACTGTAGTTCATCGAATGGCCACTTGAGGCTGGCTCAAAAACAGACAGACATCCACAGTCATGTTATGATGCCCAACTTTACAACAGAAATAAACATGTTTACAGCCTGGTACAAAAAACGGTTTTGGTCTCTATGGCTAATTTCTCCGTCCGTGACAACTGTGTAGGGAATGAATTTTTATTTTCGTCACCCAATTCGATTTTATTAAGGCCTCCAAAGCTCCACTTTTGGCCCCAAAAATCCAAAAAGGCATCAGCCATTCCTCAAAGCTTCAAATTGGGAGTCCACAACCAATGTTGACATCACAGTAGCTTAGCCCGTTATTTTTATACAGTCTGAGATAGCATTTAGAATTTGTTTTATCATTTAAGGTTGATTTAATTTAATGTCATTTATCAATAATTCGAGTTTTCTTTAATTTCATGCCCCGGATAGACTCAGATATTCACAAGATAATAAAACATTTGGAGCACAAACAGCGCCTTTCAAAACATCATGCGGCAGCACTAAAGTTACAGGGTGTAACTAAAAATCCCATCCACAAAATGGCATCTCAAATGTTCCAACAATCCAGCTTTTGAAATCAAACTGCACAAAACTATCCCTCACCAACACATCACATGAAGGACGCCATGAACACAATTTCTTGGGACCTCTTTACTGAGAAACAACACGAAAGGCCCAGCGAATTGTTTCATTTCCACAGTTTATATCTCATTCATAATTCTCACTCCAGTAATCTAGCACCTCTACTGTACTTCAAGACAGCTGGCAGCCTGCCATGTGAGAGACCCGGGCTCGGTCATAGCGTGCGTTCTCTCCCTGCCAAAATATGTGGTTTCACTTCATAGTCAGAGGCCTTACACACGTTCACACACACTCACACACACAGAAGGCAGCGATAATGTCTTAAGACGTACTGTCTGTATTAGAGGGAGGGGGGGGGTTGAAGGAGGTGACAGCAAACCTCATTACAACTCCATTTGCTTTGAAGTCGCTGTGTATAGAAAAGGGAAAAAAAAATTAAACTGATAAGGATCTATTAGAATCAAAACGTACAGCAACCCCCAAAATAAATGTGCGTGTGTTAGTGTGTGTGTGTGTTTTATGGCAGAGTCAGACAGTGGTGTTTTTGTGGAAGCTCCCACACAAACAGAGTCTTATCTGTGGCTGATATGAGGAATTAGCCCAATGTGCCGTTGGAGAGTTTGCCTTTGGAGGATTATTTATTAGGCGTGTATTTTTTTCCACGAGTCTGTGTTAATAAAAGGAGCAAGGGGGGGGGTTGGTTGTCAAGTGGTGACATGAAGGGGCTGCTGTCGATGCAGGAGGTGGATCACAGGAGACGGAGGAGAGGAAACTGATTGACCAAAGAGAAAGACAGAGGGCGTTGATGACAAAGAATGATAAGCATGCACAAACTGAAGAATGCAGACTCACACAGAACAAACATAAATTAGATACGCCTCTAATCTATCCCCTGAATACTTGTGTACATTAAGCGCACATTCTCCATTAAATCGTCAGTCTGAGTCAGATTTCATGTAAGTATGTGTTCATACTTGTCGGGATACCACACACCTACCTCTTTAAAACATGACACATATACATATACATTTTAATAGTCAGGCAGACGACACCCAGCACATATTTGCAGCTCTGCTCATTTCCCGAGAGGACTTACACGCTTGAGAAAAATAAAATAAATAAAAGCATGAGCATGTTTTCCCCATCACCTTGTTTTATTACCAAATCACACCTATTGATGGTGAGAGAAGCGGAGCGATGGTTTGCACAGTGTGTGGCCAAGAGCTGATGAAAAGGCCCAATCACACGTCTCTGATAATGGAGTCATCGCCGTCTCATAATGATGGAATTGAGCGCTATTGAAAAGTAAACAGAGGATACACTGATTGCCCGCCGTACAAGACTTTCACATTTCAGGCGAGGAGCTGCGGCTCTTATCTAACGCAACACACGGCTCTAAGAATATGTCCAAGATCTGCGAAATTACGCGCAACAAATTGTCGTGGGTTCAGAGGCCACGCAAAAGTTTCAATGACAGTTTTTCAAGTTTGCTAAAGAGTTGTGATGGTGCGCATGTTTGCTTTGATAACATGGTTTTACAACCACAGTGATGGAAGGGAGAGAGTGTCTGCTGACTGGAGAGAAAGCTGAGTGTGAGGAAAGTGCCAAGCAAACAGGAGACTCAGAAAAGAGAAGTAGATACACAGGAAAAGCCTGCGACCCCTCCTGCCTCCACGGAAACAGTGCGGAGTAAAAGCTCTGGTCTAAATAGAGTCCCTAAAAGGCAGCATTAGTTTACAGTTAAAGAGTGTCACATCTAAATTGTCATTAGAGTCTCAATTTACACTCATGCTTCTCTTTTACTGTCTTGTTTAAGACTCTTCTAATGTGATTATTTCCTTCTTGCTTCCATCCTGACCCCGCCACCCGACTGCTTCCCTCACTGGGAGCTCTGATCTTTCTTTTTCTGTCGTTCTCCTTCTGCTGCTCTACCACCTGCTCTCCATCTTTCTTCATCTCTTTGGTTTCTCCCTCTCTCCTCCCACTCCACTAACATCGCGCAGGGCTTGCTGTCTGAGATTCTGCGCAAGGAGGAGGACCCTAAGACAGCGTCTCAGTCGCTGCTGGTCAACCTGCGCGCCATGCAGAACTTCCTGCAGCTGCCGGAGGCCGAACGCGATCGCATCTATCAGGAGGAGAGGGAGCGCAGTCTCACAGCAGCCTCGGCAATGGGCGCCGCTCCTCTCATCAGCACTCCACCCAGCCGACCTGTTCAGGTACCAGAGATTTTATTCCTCCCTGTGCATGTTTTCCTGTGGTGTCCCTGTGTTAACGGCACAAATAACTCTCAGTAGGATCTAATTAGTAGACCAGAGTTTTGCAAACATTTCTTAGAGGCAGAGCTGCTCAAGTCAGATAAATATTAAACAAACTGGAGTAAGCCTTAATGTGCAGAGATTTTTGCTCACAGTAGCATTAGTATTTGAAGTCAAGGGGTAAAGGCAGATTTATACTTCACCAAGGCTTCCTGGTGTTGCCTGCGGCTGCCTGTAGCATCGGATCCGATTCATGGTTTGATGGATCAATTGTCGAAGCACCTCTGCAGCTGTAGATGAATGTGTCGTGCATCTATCATGAACCAAAGTAATCGTGTTTAAATTCTTTTATTCACATTTTTAAAGAGAACCACTACCATGCAGAGTAGGGACTTCCATATTCAAAGACTTGAATTGGTGGTTTTGGATTAGTCAACCTGCCTGTGCTGTACAGACCGTAGAGATAAGCTATGATAAGCAAGTTTACCTTTACGTAGATTGGCAAGTTTTGTTTTTTTCTGTTGAAATACCAAGAAACATGGCTCTGATGCGTGATCACCAATCTGCTTTTAACCTTAGATCACCTTATGTCTTACTGAGAACACTGAGCGTTATCTGCGTCAGAGCAGATCTACCGTTTTGGCTGTTTGGATCTGTGCAGATATTCATTGATAGCAGGTCCCCGAGTACTCATGCCCATCCTGACATGTTTTTCTAGATCACTCAGTGCAGATTTGTGTGTCGTTACTGATAAGGAAATGTGCAGTTATATATCCGAGGGAATAAACATCAGCTGTGGTCGGACTCTCTACGTAGCTACAAAGGGAAGCCAAGCCGATCCATGCTTGGGAAACAAAAATCCGTGAATGCACAGTCTTGTTACCCAACTAGGCCACTGCATATGACTTCAAGTTTGCCAGCTAGCAAACTTGCACAATGAAAAATGTTGTTGGCTCCACCCATTCAGGGTTAATGAGACTTTCAGTGCAGAGAGATGTTTGTATAACTAACAAGGCTTTATGCAACAAAGTCAGAGTACTGTGAAATAAAAGTGCCAGTGGCTGAAAAGAGAGAATATTTCAAATCTCTAAGCCAAGAGCGATGACAAAGGCTGCATTTATTCTTCATGTAAGAAACATATCTAGTCCTGTGAACTCTATGCATTGTTAGTATTGGGTGAGTGTTTACACGCAGTTAAGGTTGAGAACAGGTATTCAGGTGTGGGAGCAGGTTGGGGTGTTTTTTAGGAGCTGGAATTTACTGTCTGTCTCTGTGGTGGTGTCCTGGACTTAATCCAGACACGCGCAACAAAACGCCTGACATCTGCCAGGCTTCATAGGTGCTACAAGAGGTTAAACAAAGTGTTACTGATCCAGTCCAGACAGTGTAAAAAGGGTGTGTACAGATTTCTAGTGTACAGACAGAGACACACTCATGCACTGCACTCATTAGTGCACTTTGTTTACGTGCGTGACGACAGTGGGTATGGATACGAGCACCACCCTAGCACATTGTTTTCACACACACCTCACATTCCCCTCCATTGTGTCAGGCCGCTACCTGTCTGCGAACACGTGGAATAAATCAAAGCCCATTCGTTCCGTCAACGTGCACGCCGGAGAACATACTTTACATTCTCCCCGCATGTAAATGGGCTCTACATCATCCCCGCCCTCACCACACAGGTGAGAATGGTGCACAAATGATGGATAATTTTTTGTGCTAATTTTGACCTTTTACCATGCATTAGGCAGCATTAACAGCCCTCCCATTTTCAAAATAAAGCTCACTCAGTGATGACAAGCTCCGCGAAAGATCAAACATCGTTTAGTCAGTCCCCGTTTCAAAATCGCTGCAGCACAACTTTCTATCCTCACCGCAAATCAAGCGTCCCCTCATTTGAAAGGTATGTGGCAACTTTCTACCACTTAAGCCCATTTGAAGCGCGGTCAGCTGCGTCTGGGAGGTGAGAGCGGCGGACAAAGGCCCTCTCTGTCCTGTCCTCGGTGAAGATTTGGCTTTTATTTAGGTGAGGTGGACGGAAAGACAGAATCACAGGCCCACCCATCTCCAAAATGGAGCCTCCCGCCCTGAAACTGCTCAGCATGATGGCAGTTGCTGTCTTTGCAAAAAGAAAGAGTGGCATTCTGAGGCAGTGGTGCTGAACTTAAGCGGGGCCACTTCGCAGTTCACAGCTCATCTTTACAATCAGAGGCTGTGTCAGAGAAGGACAGAGATCCAGAGTGAGAGAGTGGGCTTTTGCACAACACAACATGTTTTGTTTGGCTTAATAAGCCACTGTTAATGTTTTTTATTAACATCCCAGATGCAGAGAGAGGGATTTGGAACTATGCGTTATTAGATTTTCAGTAATCACGTCAGGTGAATTAGAGATCAGTGAATGAATGAATGTACAGAGGGTCTTTTAGCATATCTGAGACCAGCTTACAGAGCTGTAGAGATACATAACAAAACAGAAAGAGATCTGCAGGCTGGACAATAAACACAGTGACTATGACATGGCATACAAACAATTTGACCCAAAGCCTTTGGTTTGTGTGTTTGTATTCTCACTCAGAATGCTGGTGGCACATCGATAGAATATCTTGAGGGCCTAATATACTTCACCTGTATGACTTAGAGCCATCAACATTTATCATGTAGACCTGTTCCTACACAAGGCAATTCTGACGCGCACACCCACAAACACACACGTTTGCACACTCATACACCTGGCCATCTGCCAGCCTCTCCTATGGAGCAATGCGGTGTGAATTTAAGCACATAAATCAGCCAGGGTGGCAATTGAGCCAGAGACAGAGGAGGGTTTTTATTGGCCTCATAAAAACAGATGCAGAGGTATGTTTCTCTCACATGTGCTGATGGGTCGGCGCAACTCCCCCAAAGCCAGTTAGTGCACGTCCCAGCCTTAACAATTAGCTTGACATGGTAACCTAGCGCTCAGACTGACAAGCCCATGTCGAGCTGTCGTAAAACAGGATGAAAGGCCCAGCGATGCTCCGACATTCCATTTTAACCACAAATTTTAGGATTATGTGATTGTCTTTAACACACAGAGGAGCTCGTATTAGGTGTCTAGACAAATACTTGAATATATATGTTTTTTGATCACAGGTTGAGTTAGTGGCTGTTGGTGTTATTATGGTTTATTTGAATGCTATGTACTTGCACTCAAACCAAACCCTGCTGATGTCTCTTTTCAAAAGGGCTCGTATGGAATGATTCATATGCTAATGGTTCTTGGGTAATGCTTTTATTAGGATACTTGTTACCTTGTCAAAGGATTTTTGTCAAGATGCAACAAGCCGCTGAATGAAGATGATTTGATTTCACTTGACTTGCATTTATTTTTTAATCATCAGCTTGACATAAGAATAATAACATTTCTCACAACACATCCAAGTGTTTTTGAGCAAAGTAACACTGGAGCCGTGCGTGGGTGTAATCTACACTCCAGTGTGTGTGTGTGATGGGCGCATGCATGAGCGTGTGTGTATGCTTGTGTTTAGCCAGATTACCTTTTTTGTTCCTCATGTGAGCCTGAACAAATAACGGTCGCGTTGTGTTCCCGACACTGCAGCCCCGGAGGGAAGACTGTAACAGCGTAAGGCCTGAGGACTGGAATCCCAGAATCCCCGTGGGCATTTCCCCTGTGAGCAAATAACTCCACCCACCTCACCTCTCCACCTCCACCAAACTGAATGCACACATTCTCATAGACAATACACACACTGAGGCTCATTATCTCCCAGCATGCAATTCATTGCTTTTTTAGTATTTACATGTCTATGAAGCTGGAGACATTAATAGGAGCATGTGAATTTATCTTTCAAGTGCAAGGCTAATATTCACATTTTGATCAGTTAATACCACACAGTTTTACACCATTACAAAGCTTAAGATTTTAATTACATCTAATGGTGATAACTGCGTCAAATACAGATTTTTGTGTGTGTTTTTTCAGCTTAATTTGAGTCTGAAAAAAAGCGAAATCCTGTTGCTCAGTTACAAAACAAATACAGACTTAGTGTGTCACACATGACTGATGTTATTAAAAGAAAAGTGCAGGTTGAGTAAAGTGACCCTGCCCATACACACACAACCAGAATTCACGTATTAGAGTTCAAAATTGAACATTTGCAGGATTTTGTGTCTGATTTTTCTCATTTATTTCGTCTTTACTCGTTCATCCAGGTGAAACCGTCGCCTCTGCCCAGCGAGTGGAACGGCAAAACCGAGAGCTGCATCCTCAACATCAACTCCACCATCTATGACGAGATCCAGCAGGAGATGAAGAGGGCCAAAGTGTCCCAGGCCCTGTTCGCAAAGGTGGCCGCCTCCAAGAGCCAGGTACTGAAACACACTTAACACCCCACTGAATTAATATGAGAAGGAGGAAGATGTGCTGCACGGCTCATATATCAGCTAGATTTTGTTGTTCTGTCAGCAGCGTCCCAGTCCTTGTCGTCCTCCAGAAAACCTCATTGACCATTTTGGTTTCAGCTTCAGCTACAAAATAACAAGAGCTTTCCTTCTTCAGTCACAATCGAAACATCTTCTTTGAATATCTATTCTGAGAAAATCTTAAAATTTTGTCACACAAAGATTTCTTTTACCTCATGTTTTTTTAAAGTGGCGTAATGTGTAAAGGCTGTTAATCATTTTATGAGTTCTTACTTTGTAAAGCAGCTCTTACAGCAGTACTGATGTGTCATAAATCCAAATCTGAAACTCTAAACCTGCATACATAAATTGTTTCAAGCGTACACTCACACACACACCACACACACACACACACACATGGCTGATGAATGCCTTTCAAAAATCAAAGCAAGAGAATAAAGATCTTCAAGAATCAAGGCAGTCCTGTTGACGTACAAATACGCCAATAATGGACCTGAGGAACTTTTAATACACACATATAAACACACAGACACCAGTGTATACAGAGGATATTAAAATATTATTACTACATGAATATAACATCATTATATGTATACAGTTAAAGGCAAAGAAGTCGAATTCTTTCCTGCAGGTACAAAACTTGCCCCCGATGCATCGCCGCTGTGATTTATCGACATAATGACACATGTCCTCTTTATTGTGGGTTTGGAGTTTAGCAGCCGACACTGTTTCAACACCAAACAAACCTGTTTATATTAGCTCAGCTCAGTAAGACGATGGGGCCCCTGTTATCTTCTCCCAGAGAGCAGGGCGCTCACACAATACACAGCTTGTGTGTGTTGGAAACAGGGGGGAAAGGGAAAACACACCACCAATTTAACTCTATATTAAAAGCAATTTAAAAAAATGTAGCACTAAGGAGTTATTATTAAAGGTTTTCGCGTGTCTGTCGGAGGAGTCGGGAAGATTTCCACAATTGTGCTCGATGAAGACGACGGGGGGAGAAATAGATCACCAAGGGCGGAATAATCTAGAAATATCTGCAAAGGCTTTATTTTTTTCTTGCTGATTAGGATGATTATACCCCCAGATAGCTTTGTTTTACCAAATTGCAGTTTGATGCACAAACCACTGTTTTTGTTAAGGAGTTCAAAGACTCCTTGGAAGGATGGAGAAAGAGAAAGGGGGAGAGCGAGGCGGTCGCGGTATTAACTCGCGCATGTCTCTCTCTTCTCAAATGAAGGTTTGTCTGGGAAACAGGTTTCCACCGTGCCTTCTCCACCTCGCTCCCATCTTTCTGTCTTGCCCCTCTACCGTTCTCGTTCCCCCGATTTCTGCCTCTCTTTCACGTTCCATTCATGGCAGGCGGGTGTGAATGTGAATTGAGCAGCAGATAAGAAGTGTGCTAATTATGCCTGTGAAAGGGGGCCTGGGAGAGCACTTATCTCTGGCTCCATCTCGTAATGGGCGCTCCCCGGGCAGCTGGTCTCCCCCCTTACTACCCAGCCGGCATTGCCACAGCTACCAGCACGGCCAGGCCAGGCCAGCTCCTCCCCATCAGGACCCCTGAACCCTGAAAATCAAAGAGTAGCACCCAGTTTTCAGTTGATGCTTCCACAGAAATCATCTTAAATCTTTAGGACTTTGATTTAGCATGTTACGAGATCGCAGTCTGACTTATTTAGATTTATGCTGTGGGCAGACAATTCTATCGTGATTTACGTCCCAGAATTGAAGTCGGTCCAACAATATGAGTGGAATCTCTTTCAGTGACCAGTCTTTTGTCCCTTCCATGCGTGGAAGCATTACATTTCCATGTTATATTATGTTGACAGTGGTCAAGCTGCAACAATTACCAGTCAATTAATCGATTTATTGATGGACGGAAAATTAATCAGAAGGTATTTTGCTAATCATCAATCATTGGTGCTGCTGTACAAACAAAAATGCCTAACATTTGTTAAAATCAGCTTCTTAGATGTGGGTATTTGCTGCTGTTGTCATTTGCTGTTTTATGTCATCGTAAATTGGATGTTTTGACTTTAGCGTTTTTTTTTTTTATTCACCAACCAATTAATGAAATCAGTGAAAATAATAGTAGTTTCAGCTTGGAGGCGTGAGCACTGACTTTGCTACATCCCACAAGTTCTTACAGCTTTTTTGTCTAATAAATAAACAAAATAACATATCAAGACAGTAAATATTGTGACACCTATTTTCCTTTGCAGAAAAATACAAATCTACACCTTCTGAATTCATGTTTATGTCTTCCAGCGAACAACTACCTTAATTTCCTTGTTAACTTGTCGTCAAACACGCTTTATTAAAATTTGATAGAAAGATAAAAATCACCAAAACCATCTTGGTTAGGGCTTCCACTCTTTTCACATTCACCAGCTCTAGTTGTATAGAAATAAAACGACAATTCATCCACTTAGATGTGAAAATATGCCGGCTCTACGCGCTGTTTTTCTCGTGTCGCCCTCTGCCCAATGAGAAGCGACTCTGACCATTATAATAAGCAAATAATATGACAAAAATAACCAAAAAAAAAACTAATTCAGCCAGTCGCGATTGCCGATATATTCGTTCAATTTCCAGAATGTTAGATCGTCAGTCAGGTGAGCTACTAATAACTGCTTGCTCCAAAAAAGACATTGGTGTCACTGCTGGAACTGAAGAAATTATGATTTTATGTGCCCAAAGAGTGTTGCTGGCAAAGACAATTTTTGCTAGGATATTAATTGTCGAGTACCTCAGTGTTAATTGTTCATTAGCTTATTATAGTGCGACTCAGTCAGCCAGGAAGAATGGCAAAATGTATTCTTAAATGACACGTTGTAAACGACAGCTTAAGTCCAGAGAGCTTTGCAGCCTTGCAGGAAGAAAATAACACCATCCAAGCCTTGTGTAGAGCGCCATGCCAGCAGAGACTGCTGGTACTGAGCTGGGGAGTGCAGTGTAGATGTGGTTGGTGATGAGGATGGAGGATGGGCTGGACTGGCAGGATGCCCATATGGGGTCCAGGGAAATAATCGTGGGGGGAGGGTGGGGAAGAGGCCTCATCACTGAGGCTGGCACCGGCCTGTCAGCTTGGTGTGCAGTTCAACCTCTGCCTCTTCAGCTCGGCTTAGGATTTCCCAGCATGCTTACGCAAGCACGGGATCAGGTGACCGGGATCCGTTGGTACCAGTCCCATGTACATGCGGGGGTATGTGTGCATCATGTCGTGTTTCTTAGTGTATGTTGTATTTGTGTGTAGCGTGTTTGCCTCACTCAGAGAGGCAGATAATACAGCTGAGAAGGGAAGGAGAGCACTGGAGACAAATAAGGGATGTAGAGTTGAAGGAGGTCATAGGCAGCAGTGGTCCCCTGGGTGGAAGAGCAGTAAACAGGAGTTTACTGATTGCTGCATGCTCCACTGAGTGTATGCTTAGGTGTGTGTATTCACCATATATAGATGTGCGTTTGTGTGTGTGCTTCTCTGTGCGTTTAACATGGGTTTATGTGCAGGCACATTTGAATGTGTGTGTTTGTGTCTGTTGGTGTGTGTTCAGGGGGGTTCCTGGAACGCAGCCATCCCGTCCTCTCTTAGGGCTCGTAACCACAGCAGGCCTCTGCCACCCCTTAACTGCCCCCCCTTCCTCCCTCACATAGTCAATGTTGCATTTCAATCACTCTTTTACTGCCACATATTCAGAGTAGTAACTATAGAGCAGTGAATCTAACCCAAGCCATATTACTTTATCAGATTGATGCTCGCCATTTCACTTCAAGTCTGGGCATACGTATTTTTTAAGTAATCCATGCAGCAGCTCTGATTTATTAGGACAGATATTACATTTAGTCATTGATAAAATCAGAGCCATTATTCATGATCCATTCCTCAATGACTCAAACTGATCGAATGCTCCAAGAATGCTCCATCTCCATTTAGCTTCAGGAGATGTCAGACTTGGAGAAAACAACTGTGTGTTACTGGTTCAAGTCCAGCGATGGCACTGCCAGAAGTAGCTATATTTGCCAAACGGCCCATTTCATTTTAGCCTGCGGAGGTGCAAGCTATGATCTGGATAGCCTGGAGTTGATGTCAACATTATTAACTGGCTCAGTAGGGCTAGAGCGCTATCTAGCAAGCTACTACGCTTTGTTTTCATTCACATTAACAGGGGAGGCTTGCTGTGTTGGCTAGCCTGGCAGAGAGGGCGGCTAATGTTCAGTTGAGCGATGGGAGGTTAGCCGAGGGTGGGGCGGGAGCGGGTTGGGGGCATTCCTTTGACACGACTTTTATGTCTAAACATCTCCGACACTTCCTGAGAGGAATTGCGCAGCGGATGGAATCAGAGTCCCCGCTGTCATAAAACAAGCACCCTGGGAGCCCTGCGCACCACGGGGCTCAAAGCCCTCCGACTCCTCAATGACCAGAAGAGTACAGAACGCAGTCACCGCCACCAACACCGCCCTCTCTCCCCATCTCTCTTTCTCTCTTTCGCTCGCTCATTCTCCCCTGGAAGAGGCTACGCTAATTAGCCAGGCTCTAATGAGACAGAATGGCACTGATCTGGTCCGCCGCTGCGCCACCGGGGGGGCCGGGCGGGGGGGCTGGTGCAGTAGGGGGGAGAGGGGAGAGCGAGGGGGGAGGTTGGTGTATGCCATCTGTCACCCTGCACCCGCCTGGCACGGCAGTCCCTGGAGTGGAGGGTGGTGTTGGGGGGGGGGGGGGAGTGCCTTGTTGGTCTGGAGAGGTGGGGGAGTGGGTGGAGGTGGGTGGGGGCGGGTGGGTACACTGATACGAGTAGGAAGGGAGGGTGACAGAATAACTGAAACTGCTTCCTTCGTGTTTGGAAAATGACTAATTTCCTGTTACGGGTGGAATCCGCTTAGTGGTTGTACATGTTTTATGGGGGCTTGAACGCTTTTTTAATCTCAGATATTTAACACATGACCCACCCGACCAGAACAGAACAACACACACACACACACGACACACACACACACACCACCTCTATCATTCTGCTCCATCCAATGGCTGCGTAACAAGAGGGGCAGATGGCTGACCTTTTGGGTGTCTGTTTCTGGATTGTGACCGTTCAGAGGTTTGTCTGTTACTGAGAAGCCACTTGGGGTCAGTGCGTTAGAAGTCATGTTTTGCATAAAGAGCTGTGTACAAATGGCATTAAATGACATACTAGGGTGGTAAAATGATACAGTGAAGATGTTATCAGACACTTTTTAATATCAGGATCACCTAGGGTTTGTGTGTCGCGGCGGCACAGTGAAATTTTGCTCCACTTTTCTTAACTTTGTGTGCAATGGCAGGGCCGGCGTTTAGACGTCTTTATTTTATTTTTTGTTTGTGAACTCACAGCTCTCCACACCTCTCTCTCCCTCAAATTAGGCAGATCAGAGCGAGCATATCGCAAACCCCGAGGGATCTAAAAGGGCCGTGACTGTTTATTAATTGATTTATTTATTTATCTCCTGTGCCTGCTTGGTTATTAGGTTGCCATGGGAAACAGGCTAGGCCAGATCCTCTCTATTATTAAAGACACAATTTCTTGAACTGGAGACCCAGCTGTCTGAAAATTAATTTAGCGAATGAATTATCTTGCAAACGGTAAGTCTTCCCCTCCCTCTGAAATGAGCCTTTCTCTTATTGTTTAATGGACAGTGGAATTCCCACCAGCCTGTGTTCTCTCCACTGCCTGTTTCATCGAACCCTCCTCCTCTTAGCAGGAGCCCGGGGTCTCACTGAGCATGCCCAGAGCACTTTGTGTCTCTCATGCCATCTCTCTCACTTACGCCTTACATGCCACCTCTCACCCCATCTGTCTCCGATTGCACAACCCACTCCCTCCTCCTCGCCTGCCTCCTACCCTGCAGTCCAAACTAGGAATCTGCCCCGGCTGTCAGGACTCCAAATCGTCTCTTCGTCATCACCACTAATGCCTTATTATAAGACTAATGTTTTCTACTGTGGAGCAGGTGTTAGCCAGTTTACTAGTTAACTGAGCTAGCGCTTTGCTAATCGTTCAGTAGCCCTCTCTGTATGAAGAGTTCTCAAGACCAAACCTTACCGGCCACATGCCTAACCTTACTGGTGCTTACCCTTTGCCAGCTTGTTAGCAGATGCTTCCCTTGTCCCAGTGACAGGCACAGTATTTTGCTAGCTCTTTCCTTTCTGCAAATGTTCGCTAGCTAACCCTCTCCCACTGTCTCCACTTCTCCTGACAGACCACACAGGGCTTGTTCTGAGGCCCATTCTCGCTAATCTGATCAGGCAGGCAAATACGCCGGGAAAAGCGCTTTAATGATCCCCCTAATTACCTCAAGTCAATACCAACTGTATTATTAGACTCGGGGAAAATATTCCATTAGGGTGCCCCCCGTGGGAGTCCCCCCTGTGCGCGCTGATGTCACGCGCTGCGCGCCCCCTACGCTTGTAATTAATTTTATTTACACACTCAGGAATGCACAAGGTCGCACCTGCAGCCCGGAGCCGCCCGACTCGGCCCGCCTAATCAGATCTGTCATAATTATCATTCTGCATGCTTCTGACACACGCCGGGAAATATTTCAATTTAACTACAGCCACTAGCTCCGGCAGATGCAGTCTGAGAGAGAGAGTGTGTCTGTGTGAGTGTGTGCATACAGGAGTGTGTGTGGCTGAGTGTGGGGGAATTGCATGGGGAGATATTAGGACCTATCCAAGTGCTCATGCTGGTGCTTGTGTGCACTTGGTTTTGCTAGCATTATTTGATCTCTCCCTGTCTTTCACAATCTCCTCTCTCTGTCCTTATCTCTCTGTCTCTGAGGGAGACTTTCCAGCTTCCTCACTCTATCTACATCATATTCCTCAGTCTCTGTTTTTTTCTTTTAGATATACTGCATAAATTGGGCCTGAAGGAGGAGGATATATAAGTTGCCTTTTCAGCCATGTACAGAGAGAGATTTGAGATTGTGTGTTTACTTTGTTGCCACTTGTATAAATACTCTATTTTAAGTTCAAGATGAATTTCCAAGTTGAGCAAGACACACAGCCACAGCGCTGAATAAACAACTGCATACGAAGACTTATATTTCAGAGCACTTTTTGGGGATGAAAATTTGTTCAGTTTCATTAGTATCTGAAGCAAACTTGTAGGCCAATTAAGAACACTTATTTAGCTGACACAGACAATTTGCAGGTTCTCTGCTATTTCAATCCCTAATTCAATAAGATCAGTCATGATTTATCAGCTTAATTACGCTTTGATATTAGCAATTAAACCCCAGCTTTGAATTAAATCTCAATCAAGCTTTTATAATTGATGGAATCAGACTGCATGTAGGTGCTTTCTGTGTTTGTAATGTTGCTGCCGTTGTTGTTTATCTGCAGCTCATCTTCAGTGTGTTTGTTGTCTTCTGTGCATTCATCCTCCATCTGCCTCAGCAATATTGAACAGAAAAAAAGATTATAAACAAGAGGTAAATTTGTGGTGGGAGAACAGTGTTTGAACACCGAGTGTAGCTGTGCAGACAGTGCCGCCACCCAAATATCAGCCCACCACCAGGCTAAACTAGATTACGCTGCAATTTCAACAATACTAATATTTGATACAAAGAGGCACATGTACTGTAGCATCATCAGCGACTCGATTTTCAGCCATTTTGTACTCGTAAACAATCTGAGGTGCTTTAGTGGACAGAGAGAACACAATTTCACTAAAATGTGATATCGACTGATATTTAAAGCAATTTTTTTATGTTCTGGCGAGATATGTTTTGATAATACTATAGAGAAATACTGAATGTATGAAAAAAATTCTAATTTATAGCATATTCAAATTAGATTTGTTCTCTTGTCTCTTTACTACTGTTGAGCAAGGCACTTATCCTGCAGAGAATCCAACACAAGTGGGCTGTGATTGCACTGGGGAACTCCTGCCATTGTTACTACGCTCTGTGTATTCGTGTGTGGAGAACTTTGCTGGAAAAGAACAAAACGTGCAGTTAAAAAAAGACGCTGTAACCACACAGATGTTTAATGTGCTCCATTTTAGATGGACTGGTCATTTGCCTTTGGTTATTCTTTATGCTCCATCTGCCTCTGTTTGGTTGCTCGAAAATTCCCCGCACACTTTATTGGTTCGGCAGCCATGACGTAAACTGCCACACAGGACTGGTTGGTATTGTTTCTGGGAGCAAGTGCTGACACAGAGAGGGCCATTTCCTGCACAGTCATGCCTTGCCTCCACAATGTGTGTCGCGTTAGCTGTCAGTCTGTTATTGTTGTCAACTCGTTTATTGTATCTGGAGAGGTCGCGACCCCCTCTTCAGAAAACGTTCACTGTTTGGCTAAGACTTCTCCATGTCGCAGCTCGAATAGAGATTAATTGTTTGGCATGTATGATTCAGACTGGCAAATTTCTCTCCTAAAGCTCAGCCACTGACATCCTCACAAAAGAGGATAGTGACACAATCTGGCAACCACAATCTGGAAAGCATCCACTCTGACAAGACATCAGAGTCATATCAACGTGATTTAATAATAAAAGAATATTTTTTAAAGGCAAGTTCCAAGTGATTTAAGATGACTCAGTTTTTAATCCTCAAAAGCTTTCCTTAAGAGAAGAGCAGCTTCATGATTGGTACATACGAGAACTAGAAATTTCATCATCCATTACTGCGGACGCATCCAGCCATCCTTAGGGCCTATCTGTCATTTGAAGAAGATGCCCGTTTGATCCATCTGTTTTGTTGTATGCCTCCTTCTGATTACTCAGGACCAGCGTGTGAATTGGAATCAGAGGGAGAGGTTATGAGAAATGATGCGGAGGTAAATAAAAACGTGGCTTAACAATATATTCAACACTTTGATCGCCATATGATGAAGAGCCCTGAACTAATTATATTTTTAGAAAAATGTTAATTTCCTTTAGCTGTATGTTGCGTTCACATGGAATCAGGCAGACGGAAAACAGTTCCTGCACAGCACAGGAAAAACACACAAACTGTCTGATGGAATGACAGAACGGTGTAACGAAACACGCATTAATATGTGTTGCAGTGGTGATGCAGTATTGTTCACAAATATATATTAAATGAAATTATTTTGTATCTATTATTCTGTGTAATTTTTCTACCAGTGTCCAGTAATCGTCCAGATCGACTGTGTTTTTGTGTTGTGTGAAGGAGCTACGAAGCATTTGGTTGTAAATTCCGTTTTGGAGGATGGCAAAAAGTTAAAATACTTAACCTTTAAATGACAGCGCTGTCAGCCCTCAACTAATTTTACCATCCCACTTTTGTCCACTTAAGATAATATCTGGTTTGCTGTCTACTGTCTCCTTAATTGCATGTGAACGCAGCATAACTTATTCTTATCTTACAACCATGTAAAACCAAAATCTTCAACGGAGGGTCCTCAGAGTTACTGCAGGGTAGTCGCCAAATTATTGTTTGAGAATTTTAGTTTTAATTTAATTTGTTTTTCGTCAAAACTTGAAATAGGAATGATAAATCAGCCTATTCATTAAAAAGACATTAATAATAGGCTGTTACCCACAAATCCTTGTGCAGTCATGTGAGCTAGCTGACGCTGAATCGTTGTGCAGCACTTATCTATAACGGCGAGGTGAACTAGTAAGCTAACATTTATTTCTATTGAAACATATTGGCCATTTAGCTTGATTATTAAGCTTGATTATTACTCCAACTTTGTTTGTTTTGTAACTTTCCAAGCAAGAGACACATCGTCCATCTCAGAAACCACCGATGAAAGTAGGAGGCAGCAGTCGTAGTTAAGACTAATGCACTTAGCCACGCTACAGCTGCTGCTAACTTACAGTTATCTCAAGTGCAACTCAGTTTTATACAATACATGTAGTAGTAGGGTCCCTGCTCCGTCTCTCTTTAAGCTAAGGGGTGATATAAAATATTTGACATCTTCATACCTTCTGTTGCGTGTCTGTCGACGTCCACACATGAATTGCGATGGTGAGTTCGTGACTGGTGGGTCTTAAGTTTGAGTTCCCAGAATCACTGTGATTGAGTGGATTTTTGCTTCTGTATTGAGCCTGTTTCAGATGATCCATAGACATGGTCCTCTTCTATTCCTTCTCTCAGGACATGGAAACTACGTAGGGACGCCATCACAAATCCAACATGGAGAATGTCAAAAAAATGGAAGGCTCAATAATCTTCTTTTCAGTAACGCTAGATAAATTAGTGTTTTGTGATGTAGCAAAGCCATTTCCAGGGCAACAACCTTCTCCTCACTGCAAGTGAATGAACGAATGCAAACACGATTACTTTGGGTATAATGAATGCACAGCTCTGTAATCTTCTCCTTTCCTTTAGCGAGACAAATTTGTATGTTAAGATATTGCTAGCAGTCATTTTCAGCGCAAACCTTGCCCTCGCCGTGACCATCTCCCTATCACGTAGCCAGTGAAAGAATATAAACACGATTACTTTGGGTATATAACCCAAGACAACCAGCATTATTTATCCAGTGTTGCAGTGTGGCTAAGATAATCAACGGGTTAAATCCTACGTTGAACCATAAATTAATTCTATGCTTGAAGCATTGATGGTGGGACCACCAGAACACCTCCACAGAGGAGCATAAATTTGGCTTAACACTCCATAAAAACACTAAGTCGACTTTTCTTTGGGAATTTGGGCCTTTGCTCACCTGACCCATTATCTGATGAGACAAATGGCAGTCGAATCATCCTTGTAAGTTGTTAATAGGTTCATTCCAAGGCTCATGTTATCACTGTGTAAAGTAATTGTAGCACAGCATGTTGAGAAAACAGCTGCCTCTGGCTGTGTTAAAGAAGAAACTGAATAAAGACACTTACAGATGAATAAATAGGCTGTTAAGAGTGTTATGGTTGGTATCGGAGCAGGGTACAATGTGTTTTTCACTATATTTTTCAGCACATCGTCGCTGTCCTTCCAATTTCCATTGCAGTTCAAGTAAGGCCGCTGACCCCATTTCCATCTTCCTCACAGAAAGCCAAAGATTACTTGTACAGTCACTGAGATTTACATATAAAGACTTGTTCTCCCTAAAAAAAAAATCTGGCCCTGAATTTTGCAGTCAATTATTGCTTATTGTTGCAGGAGATTCGCATATGCCCGAGCATCAGGAACGTTTCAACACTCCACCGTCATCAGCAGATGGGCGTCCACCATGGCCTAATGTTTTTACAACACAGCACACGTTACCTTGCGGGGTGAACGCGCACGTGCAGCCGCCAGTTTGGCTTGCTCAGGGAGGAGAAACGTGTTATCGGCTGCATTTATCTGCATAGTGTTGTCTGCCAGTGCTGGGCCTCTGCCAGGTTCAAGGAGGAGGAAAGACAATAATGCATTGTCTTCCCCCTACTTTTAGCTCCCTCCCTTGTTCAGACACAGAAGAGGTTTGTCTGCTGCCTCCGAAACAGTCCTGTCCTCCAACCCGCCAGCCACAACAATGGCCACAATCATTTTTTCATCTGTGGTTTTTTTTTTCTTCTTCATTTTTGATGTGTCATCTTGGCTTTTCCTTTTTCTCCCCTTCTGTTTTTTGTCCAAATGGTCCAAGATCAAATTGTACTCCATGTACTCGTGTTGTCTGTTTCTGGGGTTGAAACTGAGGCTTGATTTTTGGTCACGCAGTAATCGGAGGAAGGAGGGGGGAAAAAACTCAAAAGGCAAATTGATGGACATCTGTTGGCTTATTTTATTTATTTATTTTTGCAGTGGCCGAGGTCAGCCTGATGGGGCTGATAACAAGCAAATGAGATTAGAGGGAAGGTGTTGGCCAGGCCGTGGGACAGACCCCGCTGTCTGTCTGTCGCTCATCTGTCTGTCTGCTTCTCCCTGTCTCACAGCAGAGCCAGTTGCTCATCAGCGTCTCTCTGAGCCTCCATGTTGGGTGTGTTTGCAGTAGTAGTTTGGTGGTGGATGGGCGGATGGGTGGATGGGTGGATGGGTTGGGCGGTGAATACCATGCTGTTCTCTGACAGAGCGGGCCTATGCGCTTATTGGCAGCTTGTGACTGCAGCACTCACATACACGGTGTACCACATTGCATAGCTGGGTGAATCTCGCGCATGAATTCAACTATTGTGTTGGGAGGAAAATATTTTTATCAGAACACCCGGTTGCTATTTATACCAGGAGTGTACAATGGCCTGCTGAAGAGTTTATTACCCTTTTAATTTGGCACCTTATGACCCCAGAGCCCCATTAGCCTCTGGTCAGATCTGTGTCTGCTGTAAAACAAGAAAAGGCTGGTGGGCCTTGATTGCCAGTCCCGTTGTTTGAAACTAATTAATAATTAAGCAACGATGACCTAGAGGCAGCGGATTATTGTGCAATATTGTCGCAGGTGTGTGCCAACATAGCAAGATAATCCTTTGCCTGTCAGTACTTATTGCTCCGATGAACCTGTTTGCAGCCTCTGTGAGAGATGTATTTAGCATCAAAACAAACTGGCTTTCCAGTTCACTACTTACTTGTGGTTTCTAAGGTAATCTAGGTTGGGAGAAAGCATCGCTCTACGTCAGTAGGTCAACTGAAAAAAGCTTATCAGTACTAGCTTCCAGTATATATTCCTTTAAACATGTAGTAAATTTGATTTCTATCCATCATGGTCCAAATTGGGGCTGCAGTTATTTTCAGTATTAGTTAATCCAGAAATTATTTTATGGACTAATTGGTTGATTATTTTGCCTATAAAATGCCAAAAAAAAAAAAAGATCACACCTGCCTTATCATGAGGCTGACATGTTACAGTTCCTTGTTTTCTCGTACCAAGGGCCCAAAATACAAAAATACTCAATTTACAGTGATATGAAATCATCAGTATCAGCCACGATTGCCTTGTTGGCTGCCATCTGCCTGTCAACAAAGATGACATTCACTGATGGCAGTGGCTGATGTTTTTCTGACATGGCACATTCATTTTGCACATGCTAGAACGCAGTAAACTCTCTATCAACACGCATGCAGCCTGTTATTTCTCAGGTAATGCTGCATTGTTAACAACAAATCTGTGTTAAAATCAGCAGGAATACTAGTTAGCATTCGCGTTAGCTGTTAGCAACCAGTGGCCGAACAAAAAAGCTAACAGAGGTTGCAGTGATCTACAATATGATGCATTCAAACTCTATTCAGGAAAAATGAGTATTGAGCAAAGGTAAATTATAATGCTCGAATAAAATTTGTAAAATGTAGTTTTTGGCAAGAAACATGAATAAACAGTTTGTTGATGTTTTAACAATATAAAATCGATACTATATTATATATTATCAGTATTATTATTATTATATGTTATTTTTTTTAAAGATTTTTTATGTGAAAGGTTGTTTCACAAATTTGTACGGTTTAATTTGTGCTCATTCAACGATAGTGTAATGAAGGGCTGAGTGACTCTAAAACAGATTTTATGAGGAGGATTTATTTGGTTTCCTGACACATAATGGGGGAATACATAAAAACAAGAACAGCAACAAAAAAATGTGTGCATCCCTAACCTGGCCCAGGTAGCAATTAAAACACATTTAAAATGCAACAAATCCAACATAAAATACAAAAATACGCAATAAAACAACAACTATTCAAACATAGTTGCCTCTCAAGAAAAACAAGCACGTCTCTGTTACCACGTTTGACACGTTTTCTTGTAAAACAATCCAAATTTCTGACACTTTTTTAATGGACTTACAGCTCAGTTTTTGTTTCAGAGGTTTTCTAATTCAGATAAAAATTAATGGGACAAAACAAAAATAAATTAAAGATGCATCTCACCACGAGGACAAACAGAGTCCAAAGTAATTGCACAGAATTCTGAAGATGTTTTACGGCTAACGCGTTGGCAAACAATCGCTTTATCTTTATCACGCAGCAGACGCAGAGCAACACGAGCATCCTGGCCAATCTAAGTCTGTCATTCACTTTTAACCAGACACTCATTTACTCTGTCCGTCTGCTGCTCTGTGCTGGGTTATCTGTTTGTCTAACATGGTTTGATAAATATGTCTGCCTGTGGTTTTTGTAGTGATAGTTGATTAGAAGTGTGAGACTAAACCATACAATCTGAGTCGTATCTTTGTAAAATTTAAAAAAAAAGTTAATACTGCGGGTTTGTTGTTAGTGATAATTATCTGTCCCGTCAGTCATCGCATGTATCACCAGTCTGGTTCCTGTCACTGCAGCACTCTGTGGCCTCGATGGTTAAACTGCGACATGATAAAACATATCTTGACTGAACACGAGTTGTTGTCAAACACAAGTGAGTGTGTACTGTGTTGGCCGACAGATAGGCCTGTTCTGAACTACCTGTTCTGTTTATTTATAGAGTGCCCTTAATGATCTTCAACAAAACACAGAGTACACTGGATTGAAGAGCCCTAGATTTTTGTTTTCTGGACCGTGTTGGAACACTTTAGCGGCAAGGGCAGCAAGTTCCATGATCCAATCAAGAGCGGTTGGTGCTTGTCAGCGGCAGTGGAGAGGCTCCACAAATTACGTTAAATAATAAAAGGGGGGAACAGGTTTGCAACAGTATGCTGGTGTTGAACATAAAATCTTGGTTTAGTTGTTCTTTGGGAGGAATTTTATGTGTAAGTTAATTCTAAATCAAATATATTTCACTTTAAACTTCAGAGGAAATGTTTTATGCTGTCTAGTATATCCTAGTTTTTTTTTATTTTACAGTTTACTGACAACACGGGAGTCAAATCGCTAACTTCTCTCACTCCCTCACTGTCTCTCTGTCTATTTCTCACCATCTCTCTCCTGTCTTTATCCCCGCTGCCTCTGCCTGGCTTGTGGAAGCAATGCAATTAGACAAACACAAACAAAGCTCTTGAAACTGCCATGGAAAATGCTGACTGTCCACTGTCCACAGTGCTGGCCGGGAGCAGTGCTGCTAACTGCTGTTTGACGTACATCACATGGAAAACGTTTAGCAAATGTTCATGTGTCTTCCCTCCACATCTTCTACAAAAGCTGAATGTCAGCTCCAAAAAAAAAAAAAAAAAAAATGCAGAGACGCAGGCAGCAAAGTAAAAAAGCCACAGAAACCAACATTCGCACTTGTGAACTAATAAACTCTCTGTACTTTATTTCATCAAATGGACTTCCTGGCATTGAAATGGAGTTCACGTCGTGCCTTTGTTTGATTGGCTCTGCTACTTTGGGTTTAATCCTGCTGGTTTTGGGAGTGTTTGAGTTGGATTACTCCATCGTTGGGCCGGGGTACAGTTTCTCTGGCTTTGACAAGATGGTGTGTGGTGGTTTGTGTGCGTCTGTTTGTGTGTTTGCGGGCTGTGTGTGTGTGCGTGTGTGTGTGTTCTCCCTCACTACCGAATCAGCTGAAACCACAGACAGCCCAACTGGAGCGCCGTCCAAATCCCTCTGCATGCAAATTAAAAACGCAACAATAAACGTGGCAAAGGAACAAGGTGGGCACGCAGGCTTTATGGCCCCCTCTACCCGCTCTCCTCCCTCTCTCTGCCTCTCTGTCTTTATGTCTCTCTCCCTCTCTTTCTCCCCCCTCTCGGCTTCCTCCAAAACCCCTCCTGGGTTTGATGTGGCTTATGGGAGGAGTTGGAACAGGGGACAACCAAACTGCTGAGTTATCTCTTGCATGCAGTGTGGCGGCGTGGCTCTGCCCTCTGTGTGTATGCATGTGTGTGTGTCTGTGTGCGGACCAGCAGCGCGGTGTAATCCTGTGGAAATGAAAGGTGCTGCCGCGCACTGGCCGGGAGATTACAGCGCCGCTCTGTCACGGTGCCAGGACAGACTACCCGGCTGAGCGAGTAGCCCTCTGTAACACACACACACACACGCATACACAGTCCCACTCACACACCTCGCTGCTTCTCTTTGACGCTGTGTTTCCTCCTCGCTGGTTTCACTCCCCGGCCGTCCCTCCTTCTTCATCCACTTCTGTCCCTTTACAGCTCTCTTGTAGCTTCATCCCCCTCTCCCTCCCTCCCCTCCCCCGACTCCTCTTCGCTCTCCCACACAGCACTACAGTGTGTTATTTCCCGTCACTCTTACTCACACGCGCGCTGGCCCGCTGAGGTTTAGGTCATCACGTCTGAGGCTGAGAGACCACGTCACTCAACCCCTGCAGAGCCCTTCTGTCTGTGCAGTCGTGAATCCTCAGTTTGTCACTCAGCTCCGTGAACAAACACAAACACGCATTTGAATACTGTAAAACTGGAAAGACCTCAATCGACCAAACCAAAAACCCCAAAACGACCCGCAAGAATGGAAATAGAAGAGGACATGGTCGTTTTAAGGTTCATTTATTTGTCATTTACACCACACGCACAGAGAACATATATCCACATTTATTTAACGTGTTCTTCAGTCCCTCAATTGATTAATTTATCTTTTTTTATATATAGAAATGTCTGAAAATTGTGTAAAGTGAAGGTAATAGTTTCCCAGACCCAAAGGTCACCAATCATCAGTCCTAAAACAAACACTATTTAGTTTACTATCCTATAAGACAAATAACTGCAGCAGATCCTCAGATATCAGACAGTGTTCAGAGGTTTTGGCTTAAAAATGTGCCTGAAACAACTGATGGATGATCAAAAATAATTTGCCCATTTGTTAATCACTTCCATTCAAATCAACATAATTCAGAGTATCTTCTAATAGTGATATGTAATTGGGAGGCAAATGTATGCAAAATAACATGTAAATGAATGTTTGATTAGTGCTCCCTGTTGGGGTTAAGTGAAATGAACTGTGATCTGTGTCATGTCAGACATTAGAAGCAACTTATTTCACATGTAAAATGAAAACTTCAGCAACTAATTTTGATTTAGTTTTTAATTATGATAATCATGTCATCGTAAAACGCCTCTGAAGTGATATCTGCCACGTTGCTAAAGTGTAATTCTGTGCAGTTGTGCAGCTTCAACTCCACCACAAGTGAGTTCATGCTCCCCTTTGTCCCGCACTTTCAGTAACGTGTCACTCTCCCATTGAATCTTTCCGTCATCAAGGTCAGACTCATTGTGCACCCATTGTATTGATCAAATAAAGCGTTTGTGATTGTAATTGTCCCGTACTGTTCCTCAGCTCTGTCTTTCATGGCCCTCTGCTGGAGTGTTTCAAACATGGGAGTCACTCGCCTCCTCCCAAGGGTGCTACTCAATATGCGAGTGTGTGTGTGTTTCTTGTCACGTTAAATTGTTCCTTCCTGCTGTGTTGCTTGACCTTGGCTAATTCACATCTTCGTCTTCGGCTGTGGGAGAAAAACATACTTACTGCAGGTGCAGCCACTGTGAAACAACAGGGTGTTTGTTTTTACTATGATTAGTAAGAAAGTGTTTTGCAAAACTTTTGTTTCATATTAATTACTTTCATTATTTGAAATGTTGTTGCACTGGATCTTTTTCATCGTAGTACTTTAATGCTCTCCTGAGAACATTTGGGTGTGCAAGTGTTTTTGTTAACACCAGGAAAAGCATATTTAATAATCTGGTTCTCCTGTTAGGTGAAGCACTGTGGTGACTGTGAACCAGTTTTGGGCCTAAAATTAGTTTAAACACTCAGAGATGCAGCCAAATGTAAAACTATCCATAATACATTCTTTTGACCTGTGCTCATTTGAGTCACGCTTTACTGACCTTCTCTTCCTCTCCTTGTGTCTCCCTCTAATCCCTCCCTCAGGGCTGGCTCTGTGAGCTGCTGCGTTGGAAGGAGGATCCGTCTCCGGAGAACCGGACGCTCTGGGAGAACCTCTCCATGATCCGCCGCTTCCTGAGCCTCGCCCAGGTGGAGCGCGACGCCATCTACGAGCAGGAGAGCAGCGCCGGGCAGCAGCAGCACCACAACGAGCGGCCGACGCACATGATGCACATGTCCACGGACCAGCTACAGGTGAGCGTGATGGCGTGTGTCCCAGACGTGATGAGCTCACATATGACGCCTCTGAAACAACCTGTTAAGACGGGCACTTCAAAGTACTTGTAGATTTGTGTGTGTTTGTGTTTGTGACAGAATTAAATGACAAAACACAGGTACAGGTTTGTAATGAAACATAAAACGTGACATGTAAACATGCAAGTGCAAACTAAATATGGAGAGAGAAATAAATGTATTTACTGGATATTATTTTCACACACTTTACAATGAGAAAGCTTACATGCATGGATACACACATACAACGGCTGAAGGCTCTAGAACCGACAGTCGTCAAGCTGGCAGATGGTGATGTGAGCTGGATTGCAGGAGAGGATCTCAGAGTACAGGAGGGTGAGAGAGTTCAGACAGGTAGGACGGGGCTTGATCATGACTGTGAGAAGCAGAATCTTGAAATCGATGCGATATTTAAGAGGAAGTCAGGTGGTATTTTTGCTGAAATCAATTCAGGAGGCTGAACTCTGGACCAACTGGAGTTCATGCACCGTAATAACCTCAGACTCCGACTCTGTTATTCATGTTAGAACCAAAACGATAAGTGGATTAATTGATAGTCGATCGCCAGAAAGTGAATCAGCAATTATTTTGACATTCAATCAATCACTGAAGTCAAGTTTTTTGAGACAAAATACCAAACATGTGCTTCTGAAATGTGAAGATTTGCTCCTTCTCTTTATCTCATGTGACAGTACACTGATTATGTTTTGGGTTTTAGGGTGCTGGTCACATGAAACAAATATAAGAGGACATCAACTTTGGATTCAGGAAATTGCGACAAGCATTTTTCCCCTGATTAATAGAAGCAGTGGTGTTTATCTTGTGGCAACACCAACCAGTGACTTTTTAACTCACAATAAAAATAAATAGATTCACACTGGGAATAAGTCCCCTGGCCCCCCGAACAACAGTGTCCTCAGATCCTAGGGACACCCCTGCAAACACCTGACCTGCTGTGACTGGATTAGCCTCTTGGTAAAGATGAGTGAGGGCAGCAAACATTAAAAGGTTGAAAACAGTCACTTCTTTATTGCATATTCTGATAAGTGTTATATATGTGTGATTATAAACTGGCCCCTCGCCTCCTTTTAATTTACAAAAGAGGCCCCCAGGCAAAGCAACTTGAGCTTCTCTGGACTTAAAGATGAATCAGTCTGTCGTGATAATGAAATTGATTGTTAAACGTTACCCATATTCCTGCACACAGGCTGCACTGTCTCCTGTTAAACCTCTGCTCGCTGCATTTGTGCGTGTTTCCCTGCTTCCTCTGCATCAAAAACAAAGAAGTAAAAAACATAATTTTCCAGCCGTTCATTTCATCTTAACTAATCTTTCAGGAATTCTTAATAAACAACACTTTGGAGTTTTATGAACTCTCGTTAATTAGAAACACAGCAACAATTAAAAGTTCCTACTTTTCACCGAAAGCTGTTTTCAAAGATATCATTAGCCTGAACTTATTTAACAGAGCCGCTTTATAGAAGACATCTGGCAGATGAATAGAAAATAACACGCAGGCTCGGTTAACGGTCGAAATATCTTAATGAAGTACAATAATACTTCTATTAAAAGTCTGCGCCACAGCTGAGTGGTTGATTAGTTATTTGGTTACTTGGAGACATGGCCAGTGTTTCACAAAGGCTGCCATTTACTGGATATAAATAAGGTAATAGGATTTCTTTTACAAATCAGTTTCAGCAGCAGATAAGGAATGAGGGAATTTTGTGCATACTTTGCATGCAAACAGAAATGGCTGCAGATTGATAAAATAGGATTATTTCTGATTTAATGGTGCAGTTTGAAACTGTCCATACGAGACTGCTGTTTAAATATTTCGTGCCGGTCCTCCACTAACACGATACATTAGCCAAATTAGCTCCCATTCGCTCAACAAGAACTATCATGGCTCAGTATATTGGTACAGTAAAATCACATCTTTGGGTGCATTTATGCAGCTGGCAAACAGAGTCCCTGCAAAGTGCTGTTTTGCAAACTTCATTATGAAACACCTATTCTACAGTGTCTGACTCAGAAATGAAAATAAAAGAGCACCCATTTTGCGGGGTCAATAGGGACCACGAGTTGCCCACTCACTCCCTCTCCAACCACACAATGAGACATTTTACGAGTAATGTGTCATGTGTTTACACTAACGGGATTCTGACGGCAGAGTGAAAGCCATCGATAGCATTCTCACACTGCGGCAAATCAGCCAGACCATCGCAACGTGAATTGTGCACAGGGAGCTTGTTTATCACTGCCTGGCAATAGAGCCTGATAAGCAGCAGAGGCTATAATAGAGAGGCCAGTTTCCCACTGTGTGTAGGGCTGAGTGTGTCTTTTGAGTTCATGTGTGTGTGCGTGTGTGTGTGTGTGTGTGTGTGTGTGTGTGTGTGTGTGTGTGTGTGTGTGTGTGTGTGTGTGTGTGTGTGTTGCCTCTCCCCCCACAATGAGAGACACAATCTCCCACTACCAAAAAAGGAAAAAAAATCATATCTGCAGAACTGATTACATTCACTGAGATATTACATGGAAAATTCCTTCAACCAAGTGCCTGTTCTATACACAGCGGGCCCATTTTTCCTCACAACTCAATTGATTTTAATGAAAGGCCTTATTAAGGCGCCGATAAGTGTTCACTGATAACATCCCCGTCTCCTTTCTCTTCCCCCTTTTTTTCCCACTGCAGGCTCCGCCGCCCCAGTCACAGCAGCCCTCCCTGTCCCTCCAGCACCCCTCCCAACCCCTCTTGTCCCAGCAGCCCTTGCAGCAACTGCAGCCTACCACTGGCCCCCGGTTGCCGCCTCGCCAGCCCTCCACCGCCTCCCCGGCAGAGACGGAGGACGACGGTAGCCGCGGAGGGGGCATCAAGTCCCGCACCTGCGGAGGGAAGATCTCCCTGGAGGCCCTCGGCATCCTGCAGAGCTTCATCCAGGACGTGGGCCTGTACCCCGACGAGGAGGCCATCCACACCCTGTCGGCCCAGCTGGACCTGCCCAAGCTCACCATCATCAAGTTCTTCCAGAACCAGCGCTTCTACATCAATCATCCAGCCAAGGCGCCCAAGGAGCCCAGCAACAACAACAACAACAACAACAACAGCAGCAGCAGCACCGCAGCCACCACCAACACCAACACCAGCAGCAGCAGCAGCAGCAGCAGCCCGGCCTTCGAGGAGGAGCTGACGGACTTCAGGGAGAGCGGAGAGCTGCTGAAGGAGCTGGACGACAGCACGCAGACCAACAGCACCATCTTCTCCATCAAGATCGAGGAGCAGCTGGCCCGAGGCGCCGAGGCCCAGTCAGAGTCAGAGCACGAGGCCAAGGAGTAGGACTCTCGCCCGTCTGAACACATACCGAGTGTTTTCTTGTGCACACACACAGACTGGTGACTGTGCTAAATGTACCGCTCTGGCCGACACAGAACCACCACACTGCAAATAAAGAAAAGTAGTGTTTTTAATCAGTACAGCGTCTGGACTATATGAGGAGTGTTTATATATATCAGACTGACTATGTGAAGTGAGTGCTCACACACTGGAAAGCCCATTTCAGACTCAAGTACTACTTTTTGGATTTTGTAAAACTTGTATTATTCACTGTAAAGACTGATGCATCATTTAAATAATCTGCACAAAAAATTATTCTAAGTATGTTGCCGTGGATATTTGCTGACTGCACTCTATGTCTGTTGTTTTACACTGACTTACTTTATCTTTTTGAGCTACTGATTATATTTAAAAAGAAAAAAGTCCCCCTGGAGTTTGCTAGGACTTTGATAGGTGTTTACGTATGTGATGTTTAACTGGATTTTTTTTTTTTTTTTTTTTTTTTTTTTTAATAGCAAATGAAATCAAGGACCAAGTGGTTGACAAGGCCTTAATTATGAGGTATCAAGTCTGGAGCCTGCTGGCAGATTAGTTATTCTTTTAAAAAGCGCATAATGTGATTATGGATCACTTCAAACTCTGGAGCGCGATCACCCAGCCCAGGTGAATCTCCGAGAATAGCTCAGTCTTTACATATTATTTGTTAGGGAGGAAATATAAATATATATATATAGACATTATATTGTAACTGTAAAAAAAAAAATACAGTCTTAAAGAAACTATGCCAACAAATGCCTTGTACTATACGGCACTGCCGATGTTAGATTATTTTGCAAAACCTTTGTCACTGTAACTCTCTGAATTGCCACACAGTTAGAAATGTGAATTACACCATGTTTATGTTGTCCGACATTATTTATTTGCAGTTCATGCAGTGTTTCTGATGTAATTACTTTTTTTAAAAAGTTTATGTTGCGTAGAGCTTTTTTTAAAATTCCACCGACCTTTTTTCTATTTATAAATGTGGTTTCGATGGGCAGTAAAAACAAAAAGTGTCTTAAACGTTTTAAATGGAGAAATGTGCTTTAAAGGTTGCCTATAAAAAGTGCTGTATGTCGAGCAACTCATGCTACAAGCTTCACAATTAATGTTGTATGCAATTTTTACTATCATGCAAATAAGCTTAGGTAAAATGACTAACCTATAGAACACCTTAGAGAGAAAAACATATGCAATCTGTGTGAAAATCGATGTCTGCGATGTGTCTTCCTTTGGTTAACAATCCAATTCAAAAAGCTATTCCTGTATAAATATTCTGTATAAAAGTGTTTCTTTTTTATGAGTTTATTTCAATGAGAACACCAGTTATTTTGTTACAACTGACTGTTTTATAAGTGTTTCTCGGTTCCTTTCTGCAGAAATGTTCTAACTAGAAGTGGTTATTGATTGTTAATTACACAATTAAACTGTTTGTATTGTACCACAGATTTCTTGGCATTAACTTGACCAGACTCTTTTGACACCAGAGTGGGATTTTTTTTTTCCTCCTCTGCAAACAAAAGACGAAACAATGTGAATTGTTTTTAAATCTTCTGCTAAGAGATATCAACTTCCAGACTCCTTCAGCAGCAGTCACTGAACACGTTATTTGTAATAACTGTAAATATCACATCTTATGAATCATTGATTGTTTATTATTGTAAATATATTTGAAGTTTGTGCAAGAGCTCACCGTACAAAAAAAAAAAAAATCTGTCGTGCCTCTTCCTCTCAGACCGACTGTACCCCGGGGCTCTTCTTCTGCATCTTCACTTCTCCTGCTGAGTGTATCTGAAGCACCTGTGAAATCTGAAATAAATAAATGTTAGGTGTGAACACCTGTAATAGCAAAAGCCCTCTGCAGGGAGTTAAGATAGAAAACAGCACAGGTGTCCTGACCTCGCCGTGAACCCCAGGTGAGGCCAGGTGTCTGCACCTTTAGGAAATTACCCTCACCTGTTAACACCCTGCGATATGTGCCAGCCAGTCTGGGCCGGCGTTCCCTTGATGTTTCTGCTCTTTTTTTTTTTTTTTTTTCATGAATAAAAAGCCAGAGTGTAACAGTGTGTGTGTTCAGAGGAAAAGAAAATCACATAAAACATGTACAAGAAGTGTCAGACGCTCTCTGGGGGACGACACGTCAGGAGGTAAAAAAAAAAAACCCGAGACATGGCAAAGTAGAGAGGCGCCATTAAGTGTCATTATTTCCAGATTTTCTGACATTACAAGTGACTTACTCACTGACAAACAGAGGTGAAGGCACCAACAAACAACAGGAACTCCAGCGTAATGCTCCTCTTCATTATCACTATTTTCACAAGGATCAGCAATGTTTGCCTCAGACTTAGGAGAGGTTTTTCTACACAGATGGCTAATACTTCCCTAGAACAGTGGTTTTTGAATTTAGAGGTGGCCACAAGAATTTTCCTGATGCTTTCTGAGGCGTAGAGGGGAACTTTAAGATTCAGGAATACAAAAACCACTGTCCACAGTCAGCTGTGAAAGACTTTTCAGCTCCGTTTTTAGTGGATGACGAGCTGAACAGGATCAAAAACTGCTGTCTCCCAACCAGAGAGCTCCACTTCTGTGCTAAACGCTGGAGTTTCGCCACGGGTGGGTATCATGGGTGATTGCTCAGAGAAGACTGGCAACAGTTTCTAAACTCCGTCTCCATTAGGCTGTTCGCCGGCTCTCCACGGCATCAAACGCACTTCAAAGACTTTCCCCAGATGTCAAAATAGAAATCATAATTACGACAAGAATGGTGACTGATGAATCACTGACTCTGTTACCCCAGGCTCCTCATGCTGTTGCTTATTTTAAAAAATTAGCAGGCTACACAAGATAAGTTTCCCAGAAAGCATTCATAGATGATGCCACATCATGCTGCGGTGTGCCACTTTTGGGAGAGAAGGGAGAAAAAAAAAGGCCGAGCAGATACAGAATCTTCTTGTGATATTTGTAGAAATATTTTATGTCGTGGCAAATAAACAGTTTCCACATAAAAGCTCCAGTTGGTGCATGTGGCCTGCTGAGGTTTGGGTGGAGTTACCGAGGCCAAATAAAGCTTCATTTTAACTCAGTCAGATTTGCAGATATGTTGACAATATTTAGCTGTCAGAGGAGGCACACAGCTGTACGCAGAAATAATAAAAGAGGACATGCACTTCATTTAATCCATTAATAAGTCACATTTAAAGGAAAATCATTTATATCATCACAGTTCAGGAAACAAATGTGGGTGGAAATTTTGAACAGTGAGCGCTTTGCCTCGTGTTTGTAAAAAATCAGCGTTGGAGGGTGTAATCAGCAACACTGCAGTATAAAATACTGCATTATAAGTAGATTCATGCATTCATAAAGTCACCAGCGTAAAGGCACATAAATATACTGAGCAAAATGTGCTTAAAGTGTAGGTGTAGATTAAGGAGAGGGTTTCAGGGGATGTGTCCGCTTCAGTATTTAGAACATGTGCGTTTGTCTCCCCCAGTAAAAACATGAAGGTAGCCGAGGACTTTTATTTTGACAATATTAGAGACATTTACAACATAAATTGATGCAGAAAGGGCACAAATTGGTGCAGAAATAATTCAGCAGAATGCAGAAAAATTAAGTGTTTGATGCTCAATATGATGACAGAAAACAGGGAGTGTAAAAAAAAAAAAAAAAAATAGGTGCTCTTAAAGGTCGCAGCGTTTCGACTAGAGAGTCTTCATCAGAGTGTCACACAACTCTCTACTTGAAACGCTAGTCGAAACTTTTACACTGAGTGAGCCGGCCAGTCGCTGTTTTCTATCTTGAGTGATGCTCGATTTATTCTGGCGGCAAACCTTTAAAAACCCTGTTACATTGTGTCCCCTCCACAATGTCGAAATGACACTTGCAGCCTTACTAATATACTTATAATGCAGAAAATATATATAATCACACACCATATTATTGTATCGATAATATTGGTGCATTAATTCATAAGTAGCGTTTCATTGTTGCAACTGAGTTGGAGCTAATTTAATGTATAATACTTAATATTTTAACTCAAGACATGTTGGTAAAATCTTAATTTGTAAAGTTACTAGTGACTAACGCTGTCACATAATAAATGTAAAGAAAGTACAATATTTCCAAAATTGAAATTGTAGTGGAGTTAAAGGTCAAGGTCAAATTGATTGAGAAAAGGATTATCATGAGATAAAGGCACATGCACAAATACACAGTGCGCACATGCAGACATTTATAGAAAACATGTCAAGAATGACTGCAGGAGTGCAAAGGCAGAAAAAGTACACCATAGCATTTAATAGAAATATTCAAGTCCAGTTAATTAAAATAGAGCACCTCAGTAAATGTACGTCATTCCGCCGCTGGTGAAATGCTCAACAGACTCGGCACTAACGTGACAATCTGAAACCACACAGCAGTGATGAAATACTTAAGTCAAACTTTTATCACTTCTAATAGGTGTAACTTATTCCGATAATGTGCTTTTTTTTTATTGCGAGGATGCACATCTGCAGGATGGACACATTTAAAGAACGTATACATGCTCCAGTGAACACAAACCCCCAGAGTGCTCATGAAGATGTCAATCAACGGTGCACATTAACACTTCACAGATGACTTGAGGGAATACTGGAGAAACAGGAGTTTGGGCTTTATGAATCCAGATTTCAAGTGAGCATCATATTCTGTGTGTGTGTGTGCGTGCGTGTGTGTTTTTCCAGCTTGTGTTGTACATCACTTAACAACTCTGAAAGAGGTGGTCTGAAACTCGTCTCTCTGCCAGACTGTCAAGTGTCTCACTGTTGGGTAAACCAGGAGAGGAGCGGCTCACGACTTGGCTCGGTCCCTCGCAGTTTTTCTGTTACATAATCCGTCACATGTGGTACTTAAGCCAGCATTAGCACTCAACAGCCTAATATACAACATTCAACAATTAGTTAAAGAATGTTATAGAATCATGAGGATCATTTGAGAAGTGGACACGACGTGAACAGGAGCTGAGGTGCAGGAGAACTCAGACATGTCGTCCTTGTGGGGAACATTTGTTCCAACATGTGATGAGGAGTATAAACTTTCCAAGATCAAGAGAAGCATCTGAGCAGTTTTAGACGGATGGACTGTGCGCCTGGTGACATGTGACGAGTTGTTCCACAGCTGTTCATTTCCCTTCTTTTTGTTGTTGTTGTGTTTTCTTTTCCTGGCTGTGTATTTATTTATCTATTTAGTTTGGCTAATTATACTAATTAACAGTATTAAAATATGTGTCTTTGAGTGTAAACACATTTTTACAAACCAAATTTGCAGGTGATTTGCACATTTTTACTCTTCATGTTCTTTGACCCTGCAGAGGCCTACAGAGCTCTCAGTGTATGATGGGATCTTGTTTACTGTGTTGATCAGTGTCCTGTTGCAATGGGTATCACAACAACTTTAGAAAGCAATGAGATTAAAAAAAATATATAAAAAAAAAAGGGTGAAAAGCCCTTTCAGGACCGACGTCACTGAGCTGTAGGAAACACAGGGGTCTTAAAATGTGATCTTGTTGTGTTGTTGGGAGCCAGAATAGAAGGAATCAATAAAAACAAAGACATCTATGGTTAAATGTGTTAAGACGAAAGGACTGGACGGAGGCCATCATCAAAAATGCTCCCATGTGCAGCACACACTTCATATCAGGTTAGGGAAAAAGTATTTCCTGTTGTGGATGAATAACATTATGTGTGTTAAGGGTTATCATGTCCACCTCATCAGAAACTGGGGTGGTTTGGGTTTCATATTAGCTAATGTTTCCTTCAATAGCTAAACAAACCGGAGGAAACCGTTCAAGTGTCATCCTCCTTTGTAAGACTGGCTTCCTGTGACATCATCCATCCACTGAGTGAGAGCATACGGGTCGGCCAGGCTGGTCCCGTTAGTCAGTGTTTGTTGAAGTCCCGGCGAGTGAGCGACCTGACATGGTGCGTTGGTAAATTCAAATGGAGCGTTATATTTCTACAGAATTTTAGAATCCGACTCATTTCAAGCAGCCAAGGGCTCGACTGCACAAATCAGATTTTTAAAAAGCGTTTGTTTCGTTTTGACTCTGTCAGTTTCATTTCTGTGTGGCTGCGACACTGAGAGTGACTCATTGTCTTATTTTAGTGGTGACATTACTGTTTCCTGTCGTGTTTAACAGCCAATTAAAGTGCTCGATGCAAAGTGCTGCACAAAGAAGACAGAGAATGATTTTATGGGTTTTTTCAAGAAAAGATTGTAAGAAGATTACACTAGGCTAACCAAGCTAAGCTAAGCTAACCTTTTCATCTGGTTAATGGTGTTATATATAAGCAAGACGCCTGCCAAGCTGCAGACCACTGCCTGAGACCAACAAACAACAAAACTGGTTGTGTTTTATCCGCCCCTCATTGTTTTTCCAGCAGATTTTAAGGCACCAAACGCTGTGTTTCCAGAGGGAATAGTGGCACAACATGTGGCTGTTTATCACCAAGACATTGCTACGTTTCTTCCCGGGATAAAAGCATGAAAAGTGGCTGTTTCTTACCAAGATATTGCTGTTTTTCTAGTGAGGATTGTCCCACAAAGCCAGGTAAACATGATATTTTCCTAACCATAACTAAATACTAGTAACCGCAGCATTGTTGCAACTTAAAGTTTTAATGTATCTGCTACATAATAACGTTCATGGTTTGGAGAAACGTACAATGGCAATATTTTTTCCGGTGATTGGGTTTGAAAATTCCTTACTTTGGTGCCGTCAAATGGTAGAGTCAAGAATACAAGTTTCAACCGACCAAGACTGAATGAAACTAAAAAAGAAAGGGTAATTTAAAAAAAATAATAATAACTTAACACAAATATGGGCAAAACTCTGCTCCCTGAAATTCACCACAATGTCAACCTGAATAAATAGCTGTTAAGCCCCTCCCACCTAGGAAAAAATGCGAGGAGCTAGCGCTAGGAGCGATGAGCGAGCATTGTCGGTTTAAGAGACATGACGCGTCCTTTCCACTGAAGCGTCACGTGAAGCAACGTCCATTCCTGATGACGGTGGCACCGCTGGATCTGCTCCGTAAAGCAGCCAGCGTCAGCCAAGTCTCACTATATTCGCTGACCAAAACAGTAGCCCCCACCCCGCCGCCATGACTGTGGTCACACACTTTTGCATGTATTAGCATTGTTAATGAGTCATTTGTCAAAGTCTGTGCAATTACAGAATGGTCTGTAGCCTGGATATTCCTCTGATCATTCAATTAACTCACCATCATTCAACATAGTCAGCGATTCAAAGAATGCATGTAACAGGTACTTTTGTACTGTTTCTCCACTTTCTCCACCTTATACGTCATGGCATTCAGCTGAAAACTCTCCTCGCTGCACAAATAAGAGACTTGTGGCGGCCTAGAAGATGGCGGACCTCGAATGACTTCCGGTTCAAGCGCGGAGCTAGCAGTAGCACTATAAAAATAAGAGACTTGGGACGGACCCACTGGTTCATCCTCACTGCTTCTCACCAGATTGCCTTGTTAGCATCAGCTGTAGCTGTTCAGCCTTGATTGCTCTGCCTTCCTGAACCTGCCTGCTTCTTTCTCTGGATGCACATTATGTCTGAGTTTTCCTCTCAGATTGATCTCCTGGTTTTGACCTCGGCCTGTGAACTACTGAACTACTCTGACAAAGAAAAAGTGAAGCAGCGGTGGGTGATGAATGTTTATGGAGCATAAGATTATTTCTGTGCAGTAGTTTCAGTGATCCCTCTTTTGTATGATCCACATGTTGAAGGTTACAAGATACAAGCGCTGATTTGTTTGCTTCCACTTCACCGTTACATTTTCAGGATCATTTGAAAAATCACATTAAAATTATTACGAAGCTGTTCTGCTGTTCAACATATACTGTCTCCTGTGTCATGAACTGATTAAAATCCATGACTTCTTTTTTCCTCTCACTACATTTGTTTTGGAATCACACTTCAGCCATCGACAGTACATCAGACACATGGCGGTACCTCCCACTGAGGTGTTTTTCTGAGGTGTATATCATCAGAGTTGTGAAAGAATTGCCCAAAAATAACTTTGTTGCAGCAAAGATGTTGAGCAACGCCAAGATTACCAACTCATCTGATCACTGTCTTTGTTTGTGTGTAGGTGGAGTGTATGATCCTGACATTACTACGCACCCTCAACTCACCATGGTGGTTCCTTCCTAGCGTCATGGAAACAACTTGAGACCAGACAGGCAGCTGAATCCATGCAAAGAGTGATAAAGGTAATTTTATTTGTGGACTGCTTGTACTTCATTCATCCCCAGACATCATCTGATGAACAGCTCCTGTGCGGTTAAAACACTGACTGTCCATCATGATGCTGGTTAGTTAATTTTGCTTGAGTGAATTAACGAGTTAGCTACCCAGCCAACGTTAAGTCCGTCCATCCAGTGGTAGACTGATGAATGCTTTTCTTTCAATTCAGTTTGTGTAAAGAGTTGAAATTATTTTACCCCATTACTTTTATTTTCATTGCGAGATTATCGTTATCCTTTGCAGGATTGTCGCTTACTGTTTGTAAACGTGCTCACCAGCAAAAGTTCTGCATTTCACCTCGCTATATTTGCATGTTTTGTCAGTGCTTTGTCTCGCTGTTAATGATCTGGCACCTCACCTGGACACTGTGGCGGTACACACCCATAAACGTACTGAGCATTTTTAGTGGGTTATAAGTCATTAATGAGAGGTATTACTTCTGTATGAGTCCGTTCTTTTTTAGGAAAATACTGCATAGTATATCTCTAAGCTATCGTCATCCAGTGTTTACTCCACATGTGTTAAAACAGGCTGTTCTCATGCACTGTTTGTACGTTTTCCTGCGAAAAGTAATGCACCAAAATTCGTACATATCTTACTTAATGATGAGCCAGTACTTTGTGCGTAGGCAAGGTATTTTGGAAGGCTGCGATCACGTGACAAATGTGCGGAGAGTAAAGAAGAAAATAGTCCCGAGCAGTCTAGTTAGGAGGTAGGCCTGGGTGGTGGATGGGTCACAAAACACAGGACTTTCCCCACAAGGCCAGTGTTTAGAGCCATGTGAACGTTGAGTCATTTTAAGGTACGTCTTCACCATGTTTCTTTCCTTAAACCTAACTTCAGTAACTTTACGTTATTTATGTAACTTTACATTAAAGACATAACGTCATTCCTGGGCTGCTAATTTGTAGGATATCAAACAAACTGTTGCGTAAGGATACATTGCTTAAAATGCACATCTATCTTGATTACGGTAACCAGAATATTTTGCCGGGGATTCGAGAGCAGTTCTCATGCACTGTATATGTATACCTTTGAACAGTAATGCACCAGAATGTGACCCACATAATTCTGAGCAAATAATTTGTATATAACTCACATAATCACGAAGGCTGTGATCACATGATGAACCTAACCTACATAACTTTACTTTCTCAAACCCAATCTACGTTACTTTACTTTCTCTGACCCAACCTATGTAACTTAACTTTTCTATACCTAAGCTACATAACTTTATTTTTCTAAACCTAACCTACGTTACTTTACTTTCCCAGACCTAACCTACGTACTTTACTTTTCTAAACTCTAACCTACATTACTTTACTTTCCCAGACCTAATCTATGTAATTTTACCTTACCAAACATAGCCTACGTAACTTTACTTTTCCAAAACTAACCTACGTAACTTTACTTTTCTAAACCTAACCTACGTAAGTTTACTTTCATATACCTAACCTATATAACTTTACTTTCATATACCTAACCTACGTTACTTAACATTTCTAAACTCTAACCTACGTACTTTACTTTCTCAGACCTAATCTACGTAACTTTACTTTTCTTTACTCTAACCTATGTTACTTTACTTTTCCAGACCTAATCTATGTAACTTTACTTTTCTAACCCTAACCTACATAACTTTTCTTTCCCAACCTAACTTCTGTCACTTTACTTTCCCAAAGCTAACCTATGCAACTCTACATTAAGTATGTAACGTGTCAATGCCCAACCATGATTCTTTTCCTAAACCTAACCTAGCAGTTTTAGATATCATACAAACCGTTGTATGAGGACATGTTGAGCTTTTGGACCTCAGTATTTCCAAAACACTTTGAAACGCCCTGAACACTTTGAAACATGTCATTTATAAGGTACAAAATGCATTTTAAGAGTAGAACCCCTAACCATCGCAGCGGCCATACCCATAATCCTGACCACAAATGGTTATCTTTCTGTCAACAAAAACATTGACACACCAAAGAGTGCACATGCTGCATTTAAAGGCCTGAAAGAGATTTATTGGGCAGCACCTTCATAATGTTTCTGCTACGTTTAGCTCCAGATTAATAGGGACGTTACACTCAGGTTGCTGCAGCACAACATCGGCAGGTCTGGCTCGTGCAGGGGAGTCCTAAGTGCCTACCCATGAGCCCTTGGGACTGCGCAGTAAATCAAACAGGAAATGCAGCAGAAAGCCTAATAAAGTTATTCTAATGATAGCAATCTCTGCGGAATCACCTCCATGTAAATCGGAAACTTGTCTCTCTTTTCTGCTGAGCTGCTCGGTAAAAACCAAACATTTTCAAAAAAAAAAACCAACCATCTCAACCTCCAAATGTGGAGAAGCGGAAACAGAAGGTTAGAGGTGTGGAAATTAATAACATTAATCACTGAGTTGCTTTCTACCCTCCTCTCTTGCTCTTTGCCTTCTGGTTTTGAGGAGACGAGATTAAACATGAACCAACTCAGGGGGGGATTGAGAGCGTCCTTCTGATCACATTAATTCTGTAACATCACACACATGAATATGGATGCTGATTTCTGAAAAAAAAAGTGGCACATGGCCTTGTCTTATCCCAACTATTACATGTTCTAATTTACAGTACTCAACATTCTCAGGCAGGTGAGTCCTGAAACTACAGCACAGCTACAGGAAGTTTGCAGATATCACCTCAGATCTACAAAGTCAAGGCCTTTAGCTGGTTTTACATTTCGGTCTTGTATTTATGTTTGAGTCTGACATCTCTGGCTGCCCTTTGATTTTATCTCAGACATAACAGCTTTTATTTGAAGTTTGTGGGCAGACACAACAACACGGCCGAGGCTCCGCAGTGCACAGACCTTCCACCTCTTTACAATTCAAGCATCTCAAGCATAATGTTGTGAAACGGGCAGATGGATGTGCCGAGCGTCCAAAGAATTCCGTTATCTTCAAAGTTTGTGCCAAAGCCTCCAGTCCATTCACTCGGCTTTGCGATTAAAGCCGCAGAAATCAATATTAGTCTTTTTTTTTTTTTTTGCAATGTATTTTTACAGGAGCACTGAACAGTGATGTTGTGAGTGTTTTTTAACTTTATCTAGGACTTCACAACATTTTAGTTTTGGGAGAGCAGGAGAGTCCAGAATGAGCTGAAATATTAATTGATGTTGGTTTTGTAGCCTTTGTCTCATGGTAAGGAATTAAACATAAGTGACTGTGCAGCCTGCAGTGAGAGGGAGAGACAAAAAAAATTACAGTGAAAATCAACTCATCTCTATTTATCGAGTCTGCGGCCTGTTGTGCATTTTCTAGGAATTTAGCTGAAGTGGCCTCTTGTTATTTGAAGTACTAATTGAACCCATTTTCCTTTTCCAAACCTGTCTTACCACTTCCATTTTAAAGCAATAACTCATCGATGAACAACACCACTCAGCAGGCGCCACTTGTCACAATGGTTCCACTTATGCATTGACCAAAACAGACTCAACAGTGAAAGTTGCATCACAGATTTTCAGGCCGCTGCCGCGTCAAAGTGCCTCGCCACTTATCAGTCTGAATTGTGTATAATATATTCAGTTTTAGGCTGCTTTTAAAAGCAGAGAGCTGAAAGCACCTCGGCAGATGAACTGGTGGATTTAAGGTGTGCGTTTTCACAAAATATGGCACTTTTCGACTTTTTCACGAACCCGTCCCCGGTGGTTTACACATCGAGGCCTCTCCAATAAAATTCCCAAACAAGAAGGAGAAGAATCCTATTCAGTCTTTGTCTTTGATATTCCTAAATGTCCTTAAACCGTGTAGAACCTTTGCAATATTTGAACCGTATTGAACTTAATTCAGTGGATTTAAGTAAAGCGTGCTCGCATCTGTGTCAGTGTTTGTAGATGTGAGTTGTGATCTTTCAATCATGGGGATGCTGATCCAGGAGAAGTTGACACGTCCTGGTCGGCAATCTGCATGGGAGCTGAGGTGTGGATATTTCATTCAGGCACTTCTTTCCTCTGATCATAATTGCACAGCGACAGATGGGCAATGGTGGAGCACGCAAGTATACAGCGTGCATAGAAATGTGCTCATGGCTCTGAACAGAAACAGCTTTAAAGCAGTCAGGTGTGGGCTTTTTTCACACCTTTCTTGCCTATCTAACACCTACTTCTTCACAGCCGGGACGGAGCAGCATAAAAAAAACGGTCATAAGTTCCAGGAGAGATGCAAGTTTGAGATATGAATAGTTGTAAATCTTTCCTGTTACAGGTGAATGATGGAAATTGTGGCCGGTTTTTTGAATCAGAGAGCTTCTCTACCAAGATAATGGAGCCGTAGCGAGGCCTCTTGCCACCTTTCCCTCCTCGACAAGTAAGCATCAAGAGAAAAAAGGGAGAACGGAGAAGAAGCAGTTAAATTGCCTTAACAGCTGTGCAGGGTATGAATAACTCGTTAGCTGTGTGCATTTTAAGTCATCAAATCCCGAACCCCCCCACCTACCCCTCATTTGCAAAGGGGACAGGAGGGAGGTGCTAATTAAAGTGATAAAGAGAACAAATCTTATCAAATCTGGTGCTGGATTTTTTTACAGGGTGGGGTGGAGGTGTCGGTGTGTGTGGAGGAGAAAAAAAAAAAATCCAGGGTTACATCTGTATTCTCAAACACTCAGGGAAGGTGCTATTTCATGTTTAATTAATTAAGCAGTCTCTTTAACTGTATCTTGACAAATGTGATGCCAATTAGATAGTGAGGAGAAATTGTTTATTGCTAATTAATGGTTGATTTCAGAGGAAAAGAAGTTAAATCCTCTGGTACCGTACCTTTTCCTAACAGTTAACATAAATGAGCATCTACCTGCGACTCTGCAGCACAACTCAACTTATTGTTGGATGAACGGGTGGAAACAGGATGAAAGTCAAGGAGGAGAGGAAGGAAGCTGTCTGATTCAGATACAGTCCACCTTTATAAAATCATGCTGGGTACCAAGCATTGGTCAAACGGATCTTTATACTAACTCCCTGTGGAGATCTCAGTGTTTTAATCTGGAATCTTGGGGTGATGTGCTCAGAAAGATTTGAGACATGCTGCATCTGTAACCTAAAAACAGTTTTTGGAGGTTCCCTCAATTAGGTTTTAGTTATGGGTTGGATCTGGATTTGGGCATTTCTGCCTTATTTGATAATGAAAGAGAGAGACAGGAAAGAGAGAGAGAGGTGACATACAGCAAAGGGCGCAGGCCTGCTTAAACCTGGGCCGCTGTGGTAACGACTCAGCCTCAGTACATGTGAGTTAACACCCCAGAAACACAGACACTATTGAGAGGAATAAAGTGTTGGATTGAGTTTGATGAGCACTAACTGGGGTCAGGTCAACATTTTGGTTTGTCAGCTCCAGTGTGCTACAGATGCAGGTGCAGCAGAGCTCCTTGTGGCCAGTGATGACACTGCAGCCCTTCAAAAGCAGAAACAAAAGAGTTCAGGAGTTTGTTTTAATGGCACTGGTGATCATACCTACACTGTATACGGTGGTGGAAAGAGGATATTGTTTTCTGTTTCTGTCTCAGTCAATCAGTCATTTAAAGTGTGGAGCCAAAACCTGATTTAATTCTAATCACTGAATGCTGACGCTTGGGCAGTGACCAATGAAAAAAATGTCCTTTCACTTAAGCATGATATGTAGCCAGTCATTGTTATTTTGTAACGGCACCCAGCTGCATTAGGGGGAAAAGTAGCGGGACAACACTGTAAGTTAAGGGGGCGAAAGTCCAAGTAGAGTGGGTGTGTCCAACAACCATCTACTTTCTGCCAGACTGCCGATGTTCACTTCTGTATGATTGTAAAGCCAAACCCTGTTCTTTTTTTCTAAACCTAACCACGTGCTTTTGCTGGCAAATCGCAGCCATGTGTGTTTGTTGTTGCAGGAAAAAACGTCAGTTCACGGTGTTGTGCTGACGTAGTGTGTTTATTTTGAAAGAGACTGTTTGCAAACTGTACAGATCCTGTAAAAATGGTGGTGTCAGTTTATGACTAGTTTGAAACGCCACTGGAAAACAACAGGAGAGGAGCTGGAGATATAGGGAGGAGTGGTGGTGGATGGGTCCAACAAACACCGGACTTTCACCCACGAGTCTGGTCTTTGCTTCCCATTTGAATATTGAGTCAAACCATGACGTTTTTCTAAACCAAACCACCTCCTTGTGTTGGACAAGGAAATAAACCTAAATACAAGATACAGATATTGGTAAAGACTGAATGCGTCTAACAACCAGAAACTGTACATTTCCTGTGAAAACGGACGTGCATTTTGAAAAGACACAATTCATTTAACAGCCGTGAATTGACCCGCCAAGTGAATGGCACTTAGCAAGTGGCAATATGTGACAAGTTGGGATGATAACAGTGTGAATGATGAAGAGACCAGCATCGAGAGAGCGAAGAGGGCATGCTGATGTACAGGGTTGGCAACCAGTGAGGACATACTATAATGTGGCAAGATTCTAGCTGCAGCATTCTGAACAAGCTGAAGACTAGAAGCACAACACGAAGACCAGAAAAAGGGGTATTACAGTTAAAAAGTCTAGAAGATACAAATGCATGGAATGTGCAGGGGCCTAAATATAGACAGTGCAGGCAGTGTGGTCGCACGGGGGCCTGTGAGATGGGGGGCCCATAGAGAGAGTCGGCCCCCAACAATGCGTTGGGTGGGAAATGGGCCCTTTGTTATATAAAACACATCTCCATTATTATGGAGCAGTCAACAAAACTAAAAAGTGCAGACTGTTGCACGCAGCATGCACACAATCTGGACATACTGCTGTCTCATACCATGATGCCCTGAACTTTGACCCTTAGGCTTTTTATATCTGTTACCACGGAGATAAAAGACGCCACTCACTGAGTTCACCAGTGATGCAGATCAACCCAGAGAGCTCTGCTGTTGTTACTCTGCAACGTGTGTAGCTTAACTTTAAAGTTATAACTGCACAGATTGTAGATTCAAACGTATTATATTTACGACAGTGAAATTACATCCGTCAGTTGTTTTTATATTCATATTTGTTATTATTATTTTGTTCACTTAAGCAATCAATATTCCTATTATTACTATCCGACTGGTCGTCAGTTGCTTGGATGTGCTGTCATCCATCAGTGCGACTTCTGCTGTCAATCAGCTGTCATCTGTTGTGGCTCAGTCGATGTGACGTATCGTCCAGTGTGCAGAGGATTGTGGGTCAGAATAGCCAGAAAAGCATGCTGGCTTGCACACTGCTAAATCAGACCAGATGTAGTAGGACATCCTGGTATTTTTGGCATTCTGCATTTGACATACTACTGTATGTATCGGGACGCACTAAATCTTTTTCTGGCGTACTATACAGTATGGTATTGTTGGTACTGGAACACAGATTGTTTCAGCACGAGGCAACACAGCTGCAGCTGAGTGTGAACGGTGAGACTGTGGCACTGAGGCAAGGAGGAGTCCACTTATCCTTAGTTCACTCATTTGTTTCAGTTAATCTGCAAAAACATTTTTTTCTGTTCATTTTGAATGGATGTTTTCATCTTGCAAAGGATAAACTCATTAACACGGCCACATGACACATATTATATATATATATACCTTCAGTGTCAGCTTGTTTTTTCACTGTGTGCACGTACACCTGGAAGACCTGAGTTGCCAAAAATGCTGCAATCTTTGACACTCATTCCACAGACAATTTTTAAACAAGCTGATTTCGAAAAACAGGTCGACATGACACAGGTTGGTCAGTTTTATCGTAAAGTTTTTATCTATCTTTATCTTCAGTGCTCAACAACAATACCAGCACACTTTAGACTCTGTGTCACACATCACACTGCAGGTTAGACTGTAGTTTACATGCAATCTGATGGTTTGTGTCACAGACTAAAGAAGCAGATTGTTTCTACTTCTACTTTCATGATGACTTGCCTCATATTGTGGATTCTGTCTTCTAATTGAATCACCTCATGGCTGAGGGCCTGCAGCTGTGATGGTGGGTGGGGTCAGCCGTGTAAATACAGACTGACACACAGCAGTCTGAGGAAAGCTCCAGGCTGAAAGCTTAAATGTTTGTCATCCCCACATTGCACATACAAAAATGTTTAGAAGTTATGAAGCCTCCAGATCAGTTTTCTCCTACTTTTGTGACACAAACAGACACAAATGTTTGAAAGCCAAGAAGCTGCGACAGATTACAGCAATGTGTCAGAATCCGTGTCTGACGGGGGGCTTTGGTTTGGATTTCCAAAGTTTGGATTGTTGATTTCTCATCGAATTTTACCACTTGTAAGCATGAAACAGTTCAAATTTGGCACATTTTGTTTATTCAACCTGCAACAAGGATTATAATCTTTGTTTCTGTTTCTTCATCTTAAAGGAACAGTGTGTAAGATTTAGGGGGATTTAGTGGCATCTAGTGGTGAGGACTGCAGACTGCAACCAGCTGAAATTTCTCCCAATTAGTTATTTTGGTGTTCATCATTAAGTTGGTTTTCACTGTGAGCCAAATTATCTACAGAGGTCTCTCCTCTCCAAAACAAACAGACTAGGTGATCAAAACCGGTACAAACATTAACACCTGCTGATGTATGCGCACCATTTATCTCCACTAATTTACGATCCAGACCTTCAGGAGGTTTTTACGTTTATCCACAGAGATCTCTTCCTCTCCAAAACCAGTTCCTTCAGTATTTCTCAATGTTGCAATCACAATTATCACAAATTCAGCCAGTCCCCATTCACTCTGCACGACCTTGCAATTTGTCACCACAACATTACCGCAAATTTGCTATTTAACTAAGACGTGCTGCGGACCGGAGATTTGCGCCTGCGACAGAGTCACACACAGACAGTGACAGGGCTAACTGCTAGCATCACATAGCTAACGTTACCCAATGCTTATTATGAATTTAGCAACAGAGTCAAGCTGTTTTAGTGTGAGATCAGCAGCTCAGTTTCTGATGTTAACAGCTGCAGTGGGGCTTCTGCCTCAGCGGCAAAATATAACAAGTAGTGATAAGGTCACGTTGTGATGTGCTAACCAGCAGGGAAAGCAGGAGGAGAGCAGCTTACAGCGACAGTCGAACGGCAACAACAGCTGATTGGTAGCGATTACAAACAGATTATAATTCTGTGGGGAGCCCTGAATGTGCAAAATAATACGCTCTGAATCCGAGACAGCATTACAAGTATTTTTGCAATTTTTATTACAAAAGACAATTCTTATTGTCA